>JAPQVY010000012.1:44415538-45015538 GCA_028535165.1 Quercus tomentella | reverse complement strand
AGCATGTTTCTGAATTTTGAAATATTTAGTGAGGTTACTATTTTTGATCATATATTTGCCATGCAGGAGAAGAATCCCCAACTGATGGAACTGCTTTTATTTTTGGCAAAGATATACGTTCCAATCCCAAGGCTGCTCGTCGGCATGTATATATTGATTTATTTCATTCCTTTTCCTTTTCTCTTTTTTTAATCTTGAATGTAGACTAGCTATTTGTAATATACCGGTAGAACTTAGCTAACTTCTTCTTTTATTTTTTTATAATTTCAGATTGGGTATTGCCCACAATTTGATGCTCTATTAGAATTTTTGACTGTTCGAGAGCATCTTGAGCTTTATGCAAGAATAAAAGGACTTCCAGAATACAGGATAGATGATGTATGTATATTAGTTCAAACCTTATAGTTCATTTTACTGTATTAAGCTGGTGGTTAAATCAGAATCTGGTCTGCTCAGCCACAACCAACTTAGAATTTGTTCATGTTTGATTCGCTGGGATTTGATTGTGCATCAATGAAATTTTTTTCTTCTGGGTTCCTTTTCCTCAGTTTGGGAGTGAATGTATTAGTTAGACAATCTGATTAGTTGTGTGTGTGTGTGTGTGTGTGAGAGAGAGAGAGAGAGAGAGAGAGATCTGGTTTATTGTTCTCAAATATTTATTTATTTTAGATTGGTAGTAAGAATTTTTATTAATATTTAAAATAAAGAGTACAATAGTTCTTTGATGCGGGGAGGACATTGGATGTTATTCACCTGATACCCACTGAACTTTAAAAAATGCAGTCTTTGATATCTGCAATATTCTTTGGTTTACCAGCATCTAATGACATCCAATGAAGTAAGGAGCTGACAAACATCGATTTAACCCTCAAAATTGACAATTCATGCCCCTCGAAAGTTCTTCTATTTCTCTCCCTCAAAGTCTACAAGCATGATGGTACTAAATTCCAAGCCCTATGTCTGAAGGATCTTGGTTTCCTTCTCGGACCTTCAAGCATCACATACACATATTTAGCCATCACACACCAAACACTAAAGATCACCACTCTTCTTACACATACAACAACAGTCAACCATGATCATCCCTCACATTTGAGATTGAGTTCAGGATTTTGTATGAATCAAGTTTCTTGAACAATCAAATATTGAATGTTTTACATAGAAGAAATTTTCTTTAACTTTAATTGTGTGATTTGGTATATATTGACAATCATGTTTTAGATCCTTAATGGCTCAAGCTATCTGAACAGGTTGTAATGGAAAAACTAGTGGAGTTTGATTTGTTGAAGCATGCGGACAAACCATCATTTTCCCTTAGTGGCGGAAACAAGCGCAAATTATCTGTTGCAATTGCTATGATAGGAGATCCTCCTATAGTCATTCTAGATGAGCCATCCACAGGTATACATGCTGCTACCTTTTATTCTACATTTTATTCGATAAGTTTGACTAATAGTAAGTATCATAACTTTTGTTATCAATTCTAGTTAAAAGTATGGTTTTTCAACATTAAACTTGAAAACTATCAATAATATACTTGTTATCAATTACAAACACAAACTAAATCACAAATCTCACACATTCACAAACTCACAATCCTAAAGCCCCAATACACCTAACTCTCTCACTCAAAAATAGACAAACACTCAAACTACTCTTCAAAGAAACCCACTCCATGCTCTTTTAAGAATTTTCTCCTCTCCCTCTTGGGAGGACCCATAGCCAAAGTCACACAACCCTGTACAAACAAAAGCCTTGATTTATTATTAGTGCATCTAACAATCTGACAGTACAATGCCTTACACACATGAAATTACTCTTCAATTTGTCTGTTAGTATTATGTTGAAATGCATGATATGAAATTATATAAGTCATGTCAGTTTCATAGGATTCTTGGAGGCTATAAATTATTGATGTTCAAACTACTCCATGAAAAACCCCTTTTTACTACATCTAGGTTTTATCTTTTAGTTAATGCATTGTTTGCTTATCCTTAATTTGAGTTGTTTATGCATGAATCAATTGCAAAGACATCCTCCCCACCCAAGCCTATAGTTCGTGTTCAAATAACATCTATTCGTTGTCAGTGTTATTTCCAATCAACTAATTTGTTGTTTTTACTAATAATTAATTATTGTAGGTATGGATCCTCTTGCCAAACGATTCATGTGGGAAGTGATATCTCGTTTATCTACCAGGTGTGGAAAGACAGCGGTAATTCTTACAACACACAGCATGAATGAAGCTCAAGCTCTGTGCACAAGGATTGGGATAATGGTATAGATTCTGTGCTCCTTTCTAGACTGAAGAACTTGTAATATCACTTAATAATTATTTTGATTATTTTGTGTTTGATTTGAAGGTTGGAGGCCGACTAAGATGCATTGGGAGTCCACAGCATCTGAAAACACGATTTGGAAATCATCTTGAGCTAGAGGTATGTATGATGACTTCCAAACTTTTGGAGCTTTTTCAGGAAATTAAATTATGTTCCCTGTCCTCAGGTAAAACCTACTGAGGTCAGTTCTGTGGACTTGGAAAACCTTTGCCGGATTATTCAAGAAAGGCTTTTTGACATTCCCTCTCACCCAAGAAATTTACTTGATGACATTGAAGTTTGCATTGGGGGTATTGATTCCATTGCATCAGAAAATGCATCAGCAGCAGAGATTAGCTTGTCAAGGGAAATGATAATTATAATTGGACGCTGGCTTGGTAACGAAGAACGAACTAAGACACTTGTATCTTCAACACTATTTTCCGATGGTACTTTTGGTGATCAGTTATCTGAGCAGTTGGTTCGACACGGTAGGTGTTGCATATGCTGATTTATGTTCTTTATTTTGCTGTTGATAATTTTTTTCCTATTAATATTTTTTGTTTCCTTGGGAGTTTGAATGGGAAGCCTTTAAAAGCTTCTGGCTTGTCATTTTCACAAAGTTAATGATACTGCATTACTTTTAATTATCACTATCATCACCACCATTTGCTACTACTTTCAGATTTCATATATTTTGCTTTCCAAACCTTTGATTCTTTTGTTTCAATGCAAACTACGCTTTGATTCTTTTACTTCTGTTCTTGAATGTTTTCCTGATATGTTAAACTCTTGACATTTGCATTTTTCATGTGTTTTGATTTTCAAAAGATTATTTGTTGTTGGTAGTCAATACTGGTTTAACATACCACAGTTTAACTCGATCCACTTTCGCACTATATCTGTATGGTTCTTCTATGTTTTACAGCAACATGCTGAAACTATAATACTTCCTGGCTTCCCATAAGACCAGTCCCTATCCCCATCCAACCCACCTCCCCCTCCCCCTGGTGCGGGGTTCCCCTGGGTTAGGTGAAATACAGAAAACCCCTTCTACATCAGAATGAAGACGTGTCCAAATTATTAGTAGAAGTTCACTATAATTCATATCTTCTTACTCATTAATATACTTCTCATTTGTATTAAATAATAATTTTAAATTTGAATAGATATCAATATTATGAAGATCATTGCCATCACCATTTCTAGTACCTGCTACAGAATTTGCAACGCCAAAAGCATTACTTAAACCAACTGTCAATTTGAAATCACAATTGTCTTGAAAGCTTAAACTAATGGAAAAGGGTAATATATTATGGTATTAAAGAGAGCAGTCTTTTGAGTTCAAACCATGTCCCACTCTAAACCTCCCATTATTTTAAATATTTTGGCCCTACATATTAAGGGGGAGTTTAAACCCACACTTGAGGGGGAGTGTTAGAATAAGGGTTAAATTCTTAAACTCGTCATTTGTTATCAACTTAAACTTTTAGAATATGTATGCATTTGTCACTTGTCTTCAGCACTATAGTTATTTATGAAAACAACCCTAACGTGGGAGGTTAATATCAATTTCTGATAATGCAAAGATCTCTGTACAATGTTACTTTGGAGGATGGTGAGTGCAACCCTCTATTTTCTTAAATTAAAAAATAAGTAAATAAAAGAAGAAGAAAAAGATAAAAGGAATAAATTATGTCATGAATATAATTTCATGTATGTTAGGTTCTCTAAGTTGATGGTCAATGTAATCATTTTCTGACTCTCTTTTGTCTGTCTTGCTATTTTCTAATTACTATTTGAGTTTGTGTAGGTGGTATACCCTTGCCAATATTTTCTGAGTGGTGGTTAGCGAAAGAAAAGTTCTCTGTGATTGATTCATTTATCCTCTCTTCATTTCCTGGTGCAACATTCCAAGGATGCAATGGATTGAGTGTCAAATATCAGGTAAAATCAATAATGGCTTTGGGATACTAGATGTAATTCAAACAAGTAGAAATGATAAGCATACCTGGTCACACAAATGACAACTAAGATAAATATTCATTTGGGTTGTACCCCTAAATAGGCAATTGTATATAGACTTGTGGGTATGTGTTTTCTTGTAACTGCTGTGGCTTTTACAATTCTTACAGTAGTTGTTGATCATAAAATTTGTTGCAGTTGCCGTATGGAGAAGGCCTATCACTTTCAGATGTTTTTGGACACCTGGAACAAAACAGGTAAAGATATATTAATACGTACCTTGTTTAAGCAATTAGAATTAGGCTAGTGGAATGAGTATTATCCATGTAGGTGATATTTTCCATGTTCTCTTCTTGCTCATCAAGCTGACCAGTGTTTTTTTGTTGTCTCTTCAGATTTCGGCTGGGCATTGCAGAATACAGTATCAGCCAGTCAACTCTGGAAACCATATTTAATCATTTTGCTGCAAATTCATGAGGTATGGTCATCTTCTTGAACCATTTCACCCACAATCAGTGAGGAAGGTTCAAATGCTGCATGCATCTCGTGTTCTTGTACGAGTTCCGCTGACAAGGTTTTTAGGCCGGATGTAAATATCAGAGAAGTGGTGCATTGTATATAAGTCAAACCTTTTCCATTTGTAAATGTAAGCTTTTACCTTGATCAAAAGATTGTGACCCATAATCATATAGGTATAACTTTGTGGACTGATTGATTATTACAGCCACCATCTCTCCTCTCTTTTTTGTTCCTATTGCTGATAGAGTGAGTTCAGAGCTAAATAAAAAATGAGCAACCCCCTACTATTTATTAAGTTTGGCAAAACCTAACCATTTAAAAGACAGCTAACCCCTCCAAATATTCTTTCACCTAAAAAGTTGACACCAGAAAAATGGAATGTTCGCTGGCTCGTGACCTGTGGGCCTTCTCCCAAAATTAAAAAAAGAAAAAGTAAATTATAAAAAGAAAAAAAAGGTCTTCTTAACATGAAACATTTAAGGGACGGTGCATGAAAAAATCTCTCATTGTTTAGGCACTTATTTTTATAACATCACGTGGCAAAATCTCTTTGGGGGAATACTTGCCTACTAAAAAAAAAAATTAAAGATCAAGAGCATATTGAAAATACATGGACCCAATGAAACCACCTTACACTTTATGGGTTGGACTTTGCCCAACAAATCCCAAATCATCACTCAACAAATTCTGGGCCTACATCACTATGTTTAACTGGCCAGAAATTTCCTATAAAAAAAAAAAAAAAAAAAAACTGGCCAGAAATTGTGTTTTTTTTTTTTTCCCCTTGAAAATCATGTTAAAAATCGGACAGTCCAAAAGCCCATCGATTCAATTTCCTCAATAGAATATTTGATGTGGGCCAAAAAAGCTCAATAAATCTCCTCACCAAGTGGACGTAAAAAGCCCAAGGAACCCACTTCGCTCAAATCTAAATGAAAGGCTACCTGGGCCACCCATCTATGAAGCAAGATCCAGTCCATACTAAAATGACAGCCCATGAAAAAGAATGTCATACATAGCCCAGTTAAAGACGGGAAGATAATATAGTAAATGGAGAAACTCAATTGCTGATATACTGTTCACCAAGTGAGCAGCAAGACAAGCTACACTAAAGAACAAAATAGTAGGCTAAAGTATAAAAGGATGGACACCGCGAGGGGGATTTTTGAGAATTAGCATTGTAAGGGGGTTATATATAGTAAATTAAGCAACGTTTAAAATGATTAAGGAAAATAGCATCTCAAGTTTTAGAAACTTGAGATACTGTTTAAAACTCGACTGTTAGAAACTCGCTTTCCACTTGCATTGCACTTGCTGATTTGGATAAAAAGCCACATAGATCTTGAGTCTCAAAGACTCAATTTCTATAAAATAAAAATTGAGTCTAAGAGACTCAATTTTGTTAGAGATAAACATTTTTATATTGATAGATATCGAGTATTAGAAACTCGATATTTAATTAAAATTTGCATAGAACTCGAGTTTTATAGTCTCGAGTTTTGCTGGGGAAAATTTTATAAACACAGATGCATGCATCAGGTACACGCACAGATAAAAATTTTATCAGCCCTCACTCTCTCACCCATAACACTTAGCCTCACTAACTAACTGCCTCACTCACCCATAACTCTCACACCACATTGCCTCTCACTCTCACTCACTACATTGCCTCTCTCACTGCTCTTCCCTCTTAACAAATTCATATCTGAGGTAAGGGTTTTTTGATTTGATTGTCATTGTAGTTGGGTATTATTTGTTGTTGGGTGTGGGTTAAAGAGTTTGACTCTTTATTTTGTAGATAGTTAATATAACTTAGTTAAGATACCAATATTTTGAATTATAGAACTTTGTTTTGTTAGTTTAATTTTTTAAGTATTTATTTGCATGGTTTTTGTTATTGTTATTTTATTCATCATTTCTAGGCTCTTATTTTTATCATGATCTTACAAGTTTTTTTATTTTATTCATAATTGTTTTGGGTAAGAAATGGGTAGTGAATGAATTGTAATGAATGGGTATGAAATGAGTATGTAATCATGCCCTTTGAATGGGTATGTAATGAAATGAGTGACTTATTCCCTTCGAATGAATTATAATGAAATGAGTATGTAATTCATGCCCTTTGAATTTGTAATGAAATGAGTTTTTTTGTATTGGGCATGAAATGGGTATGTAAATGTTATGAGTATGTAATTAGATAAAATGTTGTATACTTTTACAAAGATTTTGGCTTTTTTTTTTTTTTTTTTTTTTGGTATTGGGTATGAAATACTGTCTTGGCATGACGGAAAAATGATTTGGGTATGAAATGTGTAACGAATGTGTAATGAAATTCATACCCTTTGAATGAATTGGAATTTGAACTTTGTGTAGTTTGACTAGATAAAATGTTTTTTAACTAACATAGTAATTTGACTCTAACAGGTTCACAATGCCTGAAATTGATATAATCCTATACCATGGTGATTCGTTTAAGAATGCCAATGCGAACAAGGGATTGCCATTTGAAGGGCCGGGTATAAAGACCTATTATACCCAAATTGATCGTAGGTTGAAAACCCTTGACGAATTGAAGATGATAGTTATGGAAGAATTATATGCGAATCCTGCTGTACACAACATACAAATTACTTATCGTATGCCACATGAAGTCCTGAAACATCGGATTAATTACAAGTATATAGTGATAGAAACAGACAAACATGTAAAGATCATGTTTGACAAGTTGGAGAGAATACCTGCAGTAAATGGTATTGAGTTGTACATACAGTTGGAGCCGCGTGCAAAAGTTGGTATCGAGGAAATCTAACAAACAACCACAAGTTTACAGTCATGATAAAAAAGCACGCACATATATAATGGGAGATTCATAAGCCTAAACAACAAAATCAACATGAGATAGATCCCCATTCAAAATAAGACTATATATTGCAACATCTCAAAATGGAATACAGAAAAAACTAGTTGGGATAAAGGGAGTAACAACATTCAAAAGTGAAAATGAATGAAATTTTCAGTTTTTATGCACAATAGATGCAACACTTCAATGCCACATCATTTGATCAAGTAGCACATAGATTAAAAGAAAAAATTATGGTGATTGGAATTCATGCGAGTGTATACTGATTACAAACACATTTTTAACAACGCAATATGCATTTCACTGTAAAAAAACCAATGAAAGACTCTTGATCCCATAGCAGTTTGAACAATGCCAAAAAGTATCACCATTTAAATAAATCACAACATTAACACAATAAGCATATAACAATCGACAGCATTGTCAATTTTCAATGTCAGACATCAAAGCATATGAACCAAACTATAAATTCAAGAGGGAACTAATTAGAAAAAGGCTATACCTTTGAAAATCGTAGACCCAAATAGAATTTTGAGCAAACTAATTACAAAACCTGCAACGAATAATAAGAATTCAAAATTACTAACTAAATCCCCCATCTTACAAAGATACTAACAAATAACAACATTTGAAAGTACTCACTAAATCTTACAAAATATAAACAAATTGTTAAAGAACAACCACCAACAAAAGTATTCAAAACCAAAACACAAACAAACACATAAAACAGTATTTTTTTTTATATGAAAGAATGCTATTAAAAATAAATAAATAAAAATGCAAACAAACATAGTTTCAACTTTCAAGAATCAAACTTTCTTAGCATCCAAGAGGGAATATTTGAAAAGGATATACCTTGGTACAAAAGTTGAAAGAGAGACCATGAGTGACCAACAATGTATGACCGTAATTGAAGAACAGGAGAGAAATACTGTGGAATAAACCGAATCGAAGAGAAAGATTGAATCTTGAAAGGAGAGACGTGAAAAAGGATGGAGTCTCCATTAGAGTGAGAATAGAAAGAGTGTGTTGAAGTGCAACGTTAGAGTGAGAATCAAAGAGAGAGTCTCTGTTAGAGTGAGAGTAACTGAGTGAGAGTGAGGAGAGTGACGAGTTAGGTCAGATTTTAGGTTTTAAGTGGTCAAAAACGTGTTTCTGAAACTCGGTTTTAGAAGGGAGATAAAAACATTGATTAGAAATCGAGTTTTAGAAACTCGAGTTTGTAAGATATGCACGTGGAAAACTTTGTCCACGTCAGTATATGGAAAAACCCCAAAATCAAGTATTAAAAACTCGATTTTTAGTCTAATCTCGAGTTTTAGAAACTCGAGATGTTAGTTTCTCACATTCTTTCAGAACCGGGCAACTAACGAAATTGTTAGCATAGTAAGGTTATTTGGAAAAAAAAAAAAAATCACACGGCAAGCAATTCAAAATCCTTATTTTTTCAGCATACCCCACGACTAATGGAGCGTGGGAAAAGGGGAAAAAGTATTAAAAAAATATATATGCTTCTTTTCTCCATTTTGAAGTTTGGTAACGACTTTAGGAAGCCATGATTGAACTCTAAACAAAAGAAGAAAGAAGGGAGCATTGTATTTCTTCTTCCCTTGACCACTTAAATTTTGAATCAAGCACATAAATCACAAGATGGGAAACTTGAGGAACCGTGTTTTGGAGTGCATGATGATTGATTTAGAATATGATATTTTTCCTTATATTTAGTTACTTTGACAACAATTAACACAAAAGTTAAAAGACACAAAAAATTAAATATTTGTGAATTCACAAAAATTAGTTTTTACATTTAGATTTCCTAACTTCTTTTAGTGACATGTTAACACTCAATCAAGAATATAAAAATAATAATTGAAGGATGCTTGCATTTATTTTATTAAAATGATATTTGCATTCTTAGATAAGCATGTATACCTATCTATAATAGTTACAACTTCATGCACTTTTTGAATTTGTAAACACATATTGTTCGATCAAATCTTTACACCATTCTTATTGTCTTTCTATTATATCTATAAAACAAAACACTAAACATTATAAATTTTTACCAGGAAAATTATTAAAATATTGGAGGGAACAAAAACAAAATGCATCACACATTGTGTAGGATATCTACTAGTATTTCTGAAATATTAAAGGGTAAACTACATATTTGGTATCTAACCTTTAAGTTGTATGTCAATTTGGTTACTAACGTTTCAAATGTGTCAATTTAGTCCCTACCTTTTGGTGTTGTGTCAAAATGGCATCGACTTAAGTATGAATAAAAAATAATGACATTGCTAATGGTGATTTTAAAATATTACATTTTATTCCATGTAAATAAAATATTGGATTTAGCTTATATCGATCTTCATTACGAGAAACTAAAATTAAAAATTTTCTTTTTCTTTACTTTTCTTTTCCTTTGCTTTCTTAGGAACCAAACATGGGTTAAATATCCAAAATTCAAAACTCAACTCAACTCACAATAAACCATGTTTACATAGCTGGGAGCATGATAGTTAGATCTCCTCTTCCTTGTGCCAAAAAGCATCTAGATCTAGGTAGAAGAGGGAAAAATCTTCAATTTCTAAATTTGCTGACAAAACGAGAGCTTGTATTGACTTTACATATAGGCTGATTTATTCATGTGAGGCCAACAAAACATTTTCATCCAAGATAGTGATTGATTCATGTGATTATTGACTAGGTCACTTAAAGATTCTAAAGAGCATAAGGCCTATATTTAAGGTAAGAGTTTAGCGTTAGAAAAAGAATGTAAGTTCTTATTCATTATACATTTATACCTATAGAATAGGAAATAAAATTGCAAACTATGTTGCTGAACACGGGTCATTGTGGAAAGATATGAGAACACAGGTAATTGTGGAAAGATATGAGAACACAGAAATCTACTTCTGACCTGGGATGTTGTCTTAGATCCCAACCGTGATTTAGCAAGAAATTTGAGTTATTTGCTAAATATGATTTATTGTGAGTTGAGTTGAGTTTTGAATTTTGGATATTTAACCCATGTTTGGTTTCCAAGAAAGCAAAGGAAAAGAAAATTAGAGAAAAAGAAAACTTTTAATCTTTAGTTTTTGGTAATGAAGATCAATATTGAAAGGGGAAAAATTGAAGTAAAAGAGGAGACCACTGTTCCAACGGCTAGTTGTGATTTAAAATGGTAACATTAGCCAAAACAATGGCGTTTAGTTTAGTAACAAATGATATCATTTTGGTCTGTTTATGTTTCATGTAAATGAAGAAGATGGTGCCGTTTTGGCATAAAGAGATTAAATTCCTCCTTAGAGAACGACATCGTTTTTACTCTTCTTCATTGTGCATCTCTTCCTGACTTACTCTGTTCTTCCTCTACAACAAGCTTAGTTTTAGGATATCTTTTTATCATCAAACCAAGACACCAATTAGTTTTTGGTGTAAGCGGGGATTGAACCCTAGATCTCTAATTCAACTATCAGAGACTTTACCAGTTGAGCTAACTAAAACCTACAGAAAACTTCTAGAGTTAGTTACTAATCTATGTAAGCTCTATATATAAATGGAGCTCTTTTGTTAATGTATTCTTTAGCGTGCTTGAAATACAATTATGGAGAATTATACAAAAACTCTCTAAACTATTCTTCCGCCAATGTTGTTTTTCTTTCAAGCTCACATTCTTTCAAATATAAGGTAAATCCATTTTTTTTAAGTGAAGGACATGTGTCAACTGACATAAAATATAATATTTTAATATTACCGTAAGTCACATCAACATTTTTCATCCACCGCTTAACGACATGTACCATTTTAACACAATAATAAAAGGTGTGGGGTGCAAAAAGTATTGACAAGGAAGTTGACAGGTTTTGACTTGATACTTTTGCTCACACCATTAATTTTTAGAGGTGGGGTGCATGGTCAACCTTAAATACCCGTTATAAAAAAGATAATGACAGTGGAACTAATTTCAAAAGAGATCTGAGTATATTCAATTAGGGAAAGCCTTGAAATGATAAAGTTGGTGTCCTCGGGTTTAGGCCGAGGATGGGGATACAAGTCGTTAGTCTCTACTTTTCCAAAAGAAAATCCTCCATTGATCCAAGTGCCTTTTGGCTTTATATAGTCAGCCAAAATGCATCTGAACTCTACATGTGGAGGGTTAGGATTGGACTTCCCTAATACTTGTCCCATCAGGGCCTTGCTAAAAGGTTTTTACACTAAGGTATGAGTTGTATGCACACTATTCTTAAGTCCTTTCTCCATTAATGCGGCCAGCTAAGTGGTTGCAGTGCATTTGATGCAGAGGGGATGGTTGTTTTGTCCTTCCTCTTTCCTCTCCTCTTTGCTCAATGTCAAGTAATCCTTTTTCACCCTCGGTTTGCACCGTGCTCCCCTTAGCTCTAATTCTCGACTTTCCGAGGGTAAGTTGGTGTCCTCGAAAACCTTTGTCAACTGTGCTCTTTCTGCATTTGCATAAGGTAGCTGAGATCTTTCCGAGGACATTTTGCTGATGTTTCCCGAGGTTTGCTTCCTCGAAAATGTCCTTGATTACTTTATCAGTAGTTTTGGATCCTCGTCCCCCCACAAAAGATTAGGGACTAAACTGACACATTTGCAACGTTACGAACCAAATTAACATACAACTTAAAGGTTAGGCCCGTTAGGGACCAAATATGTAGTTTATCCAAGATTAAAATTTGGTTGTTCTAATGAGTTTAGTGTTTAACAAAGATATATCATCCAGTTTAGTACGAAAGTCCTTTCTTACCACAAAAATAGACAACTAATGCCATTGAAGAATTTTGCAAAATATTTGACAAAGGGACGAAACATGCTTATCAATATACATAACTAGGGTTGTCTACAGATTGGGTCAAATTGGGTTTAGGATTGACCCGAACCTGACCCGATTGGATCAGGTGGATGGAAAATGGACCTGCAGCCATTTGAATATTCGGGTTGGATCAAAAGGATCAGGTCATTGGTTGAAGGGGTCGGAGTCGTCGAGTGATTTCAAGTTTGAAACACAACAACACAAATGAACATAGAAAATCAAAACCCAAAAAAGTGAAATCAAAACCCAAAGAAGAGAAATCAAAACTTCAAAACTCAAAGAATACAAACCTAAACAACACAAAACCACAATCCAAAACTACAAAAATCAAATAGCACAAAGAAGACCACAAAACCCAAATCTATGACTATGAGACTAAACCAGAGAGAGAGAGAGAGAGAGAGAGAGAGAGAGAGAGAGAGAGAGAGAGAGAGAGAGAGAGAGAGAGAGAGAGAAGACTAGATCTGCACCACCACTAATCCCTCCCCCACCATCAATCACAAGATCAATACGAAATCTTTAAAAAAAAAATTACTAACCCACCACCAAATTGCACTATTTCAAAGCCTTAAAGGAGATTTCAAACATATTAGAGGAAGCTTCACTTCAAGAGAGTGAGGTTTGAGCAAGACTTAACCCAGGACCAGTAATGAGCACTGCAAGTCAACTACAACAACATAAGGACTAAATTGGCAATGGTGGAAGTAAGGCCAACTTGGCAACGACAGCAATAAGAAGGAGGCTAGGGTTAGGGATTTGAGAGAGAGATCAAACAAAGAGATAAGAAAGAAAGATAGCATGAAGAAAAAAAAAATGTTTCAGAAATTAAAAGGCTAAAAACCTTTTTTTTTTTTTTTTCCTTTCAAATTTTTGATCAATCGGGTCAGTTTGTATGAGTCAAGAATAATGGAACTTTGAACTCAAACCAAAACCCAATTTTTTAACACTTATAAACCTAGACTTGACCTGTCTAACTATTTAGATCCAACTGTGGGTCTTTAGGTCGGATCAGGTCAGACAGGTGGGTCGGGTCTAATGAGTTGTTGGACATTCATTTTTAATAAGATAATGTGTGTGTAACAAAATAGTAATAAATGATGATATGTAGCTAGAAGGTTAGAAAACCCCCAAAAAAAAAAAAAAACGTTTAGCAACAATTGATGGAACACTATGGCTTTAATCATGAAAACATAGTCTATTTATAACCAATGGAGGCATGTTGTACTCATATGCATACCAGTTTAACAAGCTTGTTTTGTCACCCTTTTAATTAAGAGTACATAACAATTTACATATGTTGCATGAACCATCTTCATAATTTGTTTTACATCTTAGTCTAAGCTATATATTGGTTTTGTCTCGTTAAGATAGTCTAAGCTACTTAATTTTCAGTAGCTGTATTGATATTTTACTCTACATGGAATTCATTTGCATGATTGAGACAGTAAAATGCTTGCGCTTTCACGAATCTCTGCCCTCTTTCTCTTCATCTCCCTCTCTCCTGGAACTTCCAATCTCACTCCAAACAACTTTGGTCTCTCATCTTCCTCTTCCTTCTCTGAATGTGCATACTTGGCCACCAAATCAAGTAGCTCCTTACACTTCTTTTTCATGCTCAAAAGCTCAGAATTCAAGACCCCATTCTCTTTCTTGAGACGTTTGTTCTCATCAATAAGGGTACTATACCCTGAAGATGATGAAGTTGATGATGACCTTTGATCTTCATCAAACTCTTGAGGTGCAGATTGGTTTGGTGCAACCGGTTGCTGCTTGTTGGACCATGCTTTTCTGCGACGAATTTCACATAGTAGCTCTTTTTCACCCTTTCGGAACATGTCATTGCAAAACTCCCATCGGTTTGTTGCAACCTTACGAAAGCCCTATGCATGACAAAACATGTAGAGAGTTTACAATCTGTTTAGCAGTTGGAAAAGAGTACATAATAAAAAGTAAGTATTAGTATTGCTAGAATACTACAAATTTTATTATACATAAATTTTACAAATTTATATGTCATTAATCACCAAAAAGTAATACGTAGATTTGCTTATTATATTGTTAGAGTTACGTTAATCTCCATTACCATGTGTGTAAGTGTTTAAAAAAAAAAATATATATATATATATATATATATATAAATGAGGTGGTGATAGCTTTGAAATTTTCCTTTGGGAGTGAGATAACATTGTGTTAGCACAAAATATAAGTAGGAGTAATAAATACGAAAAGAGTAATACTAAAATTATTATTTTTGGATAATACTAAAATTATTTAAATTAGTAGAAAAGTGGAACTTAAGCTGCCAAATATACTACAACGTTTTGAGTATTATTTAAAGAACTTATTTTCTCGGCTCATGTTGGAATATGCTGCTTAAACATTGGCCCAACCGCACTAAAGCTAATGTGTACAAGTAACTCAATTAGCTAGTCAAAGGTTTAGTGACCTTAAAAAAAGGTTATTCAAAGGTTTAAGCATTGACCTTCTCTATTTTAGCTTTGATCAATTAACTATTGCAATTTTTTTGACCCAGCTCTCACCGTGTCATACAATTTCAGGCGAGATGCCACCTTAATCCAGGTAGTAAAACCTTATTCCGTGTTATCAAAGGTCTGGGTTTGAAAAGCTCTTTAAGCTATATTCAATTAAAATCTTAAACCCCACCAGAAAAAAAAAAGAAAAAAAAAAAAGAAAGAAAAAAAGAAAGAAAATGAAAAGTCAAGAATAAATGAATATTCATCAAATGAACAGGAATATATAATATACTTTATCTTGGTCTTTGATATGTAAATATTCTGAAGACCATAATCTAATGTATTGTGTTGCTTTCAGCCCCAAAGCCCATGAATTTTCATATATATTTTCATTGGTTTGGACAACCCATGAAACTTCTTGCTCAAAACACATACATAAAGAAACCAAATAATTTAATTCATAAGTAATCTAGGCCCAATAATTATGGCCTTAGTTAGGTAAAGACAGGAGCAGTTAACCTTTTTCATCAGCAAGAAAGATGGACTCGAAATATTCTAAAGTCAACCAGCCAAAACGCAGAGATTTTGTTTTAAAATCATTTTGGTTTGTGTTCATACTAACTTTTACAGATCAAAAGGTATACCTTTAACACTTAAAAGAAGATGGTATCAGCTTCTTCTTCTTCTTTTTATTTTTTATTTATTTTTTTTGAGAATGATGATGGTATTAGCTAAAGTCTTAATTAGAACAGTGATTAATATATATATCTATTAATTAATAATGTCACATACATAGGTATTGAGCTGCCGGACAAAGCTAGAGAAGTTGCTATGCTTGAAAAGTGTTGGTAGGAGATCACGGGCAAATTCCGCCGGCTGCCACACCACGAAGGCCGTCCCTTCCACGTTCCACGATATCACGTCGTCTGTCACCGGATCCTCCACCAGCATGTAGGTCTTGAGCAAGAAAGGTGGTGGGCTTGACTTCCTCACATATTCTAATAAACCCTTTTCACACATACCCTCTTCACACATACCCTCCATGTTGGAGTTATTGTATAACATGAAAAGAAACAAAGAAATTAACAAAGCGTTTTGCTTGATTATTTACTTAGAAAAAAAGAAACAAGTAGGAAGAAGAAAGATCAAGGATGATAATGAGAGAATAGAAGAAGGGCAGTTAAGAACTCCCAACCCCAACAATAGAACCCCAGCACGACTCCACAGTTCATGAGAAACGCAAGGGCTTAACCCCTTTCTCTCTTCTCTCTAAAAGAAACTAATGGTTGAAACGTGTATACTATGCCCACCACTTCTTATATAGTAGAGAGAAAATTCATGTCATGCACATTTTTATTCTATAAAATTGGTATGACTATACTGGGCACTTAACATGCGTGCATGTTAGACGAAGTGTTACTCAAAAGAATATACGGTTTCCACCCTATGATCCCATAATCAAACCCATCACTAAGATTTCTAAGGCTAGGGTGATGAGTTTGACTGGTCAATTAATACCAATTTAGTCTGACAACAATGTGACCGGCCGTTCCATATTTTCTAGAATAAAGAAGAAAGAAGTAAAGAAAAATACTAGAAACACAATTATTTTCAAAACATTTTTCACAATCTCTTAAAGTATAAGTTATGTTTAGAATAATACTACTTTCAATCAAGTCTAACGCATTGACATTATTTTTTTGAATAAGACTTAGGTACAGTACTTAGATGCTGTTCCGTAGATTTCTCTTTTGAAATTCTACCATATGTATTTTTTCTTATGGGAAGGAAGTATATTTTTTAGTTAAGTAGTCACATGGCTGAATTTTAAGAGGAAAGCCTTAAAGAATAGCACCTAAGGTATTGTACCTAAGTTTTGTCATACTTTTTTTTATACACCAATTAGCATACCAACGTATTGAAATAAAAATACACAATTAAAGAAACATTATTAATCTTTTTTCTTTTTTTTTCCTGGTCAAAAGGCAAACAAAACTTATCAAACGGTTCTGATTATTGGGTCAATTGATCCATATGAATGAAATTGTGATCAGTATAGCATGAGCACACAAGTATAAAACCATCTCTCTCTCTGAATATGAAACCATATCTTTTATTGACAATTGTTTAATCTTGTCCCAAAATTGCATGAAAAGTCCATGAATCACACCTATCTTATGGGTCCAACCGTTTGGATAAACGGTGAAGATCAGCAGTGTTTAGTAGCATTATCCCATCCGTGTCATATATTTATTCTACCAAAAGTAATGTTTGGTTAAACACCTTTTGGTGTGCGAATACTTTCTACATTCTATGTTCTCTTCAATCAAACGTGCAAATTCCACTGTCCAGAAAATTTTTCCATTTGTTGGGTTTGATTCTTCCCTCTATCATGACTAAAATACTCTAGAGTTTTCTACGAGAAAGAAGTGACTTTCTTGACTTTGTGTGCCATTTCATGTCTACAATTTCTCTGATTGAAAGGTGTAGCTTTTACTCACTATAAGCGCGTGTGATATTTATATCGCTACGTACACTCGAAAACAAACAAGAACATTTTATGAAATTCTGCGCCCATTTTTTTTTTGCTGAATTTCTGCGCCCATTGAACTTAGGTGGAGCTGATATATATATATATATATATATATATATATATATATATATGGGGTTTAAGTAAGTTTAAACATAAGCTAATTATGTGTCCATTATTGGTTAAGTTTTTTCTTCTAGATTGGCTACAATTTTTTGAATATATATAAAAATTATTTTAAGTATATATAGTTATACTTTTACCTAAATTATTTTTTGAATAACCTATAAATTTTTTTAATTAAATTAATTAAACTGTCCATTTTTTATTCAAAAACAAATGAAGAGTGGTATGCCCTTTTTATATATATGAGCGCTTTAAAAAGAAAATTTTCCTGTATTATTATACTATCATTCCAATTTCATGTAATGTTTCTAAGGACACATGAGCTCTCTAATTAATGTTTATAAGTATCTAAATTATTCCACTTTAGAGGTTAAAATGCTTATTTTGAGTAAATTATTTTGAGGTTAATTAATAGTTATAAACTTCAACCAATTATTACTTTTGTTTACTTACTTGGTTAAAAATAACTTTCTAATTATTAGAATGTTGAGGTTCAAATTCAAACATGATGTTCAAAAAAAAAAAAAAGGTTCAAATTCAAACATAATCGTGCATCCAAACAGTTATATAAATGTGTTTTTTTATTTATAACAACATATTTGCAAAAAACCAAAAAGTCATGAAAGCTAATGGAAAGATTATATTATACTTTTCTCTTCTTCTTTTTTTATCGATATGATAGGTTTGAAAAAGATTTATGAAAATTCATTTTAATTAAGCGATTCTAAGTCTAACAGTGCAATGCAATGTGGAGTTCATGCCACCTATCATTGAAAATTTTGGTTAGTAAGGTTGGGACCCATATATGGCCCCTTGTGATGGGAGCGTGCATCACCCGCGCTATTATGAATGGATGGAAGGTAGAGTTTTGAGGTAGAGGAAAGAAGAAATTCAAGGCATTTAGACACATACGAAGCTTCTGATTTTGGTTGGGCAGCTGAGCTTTCTTGACTTAATTTTTATAAAATTACTATTTCTTTTGCCACACTTTTTTATGTTTTGTCTAATGGTTTTTAATAGTTCTTGTCCTCTCATTGTCATAGGCCTTCAATTTCACCAACCATACTTTTGTTTTCCCATTGGTTCATAGTTCATACCGTGAATTGAGGGTGGTGTGAAACGTGCCCTAACTTATTGCTGCACACCCATCTGAAATGGATAACAACAAAAACAACAACCAACAAGATCAAAGGTCAAGGAGAGCATTGCCCCATATCTCATCTGCATCAATTGGTTCTCCGTATACCTGTGTTTGTACTTTACTCAAAATTATGGTTGTTTTCAATGAGGTAGAAATAGAATTGCATTCCATCTAGTGCACGCAATTCAAGAATGTTACCATCAGTTTTCTTGTGATTCATGCCCGTGTATTTTATGTCGAGCAATGCTAACTTTTAGGGATGGCAATAGGGCGGGCAGGGTCTTTGTCTTTGTCCTACATAGTTTTGTCTTATCCCATTCTTGCTCTGTCTCGCATGATGGGGAAATTTTTTTTTGCTCCATCCCCGCCTCTTGGGGTCCCGCGAAGCCCCATCCCACCCCGTAAAACTCTACTTCTTGTTGATTTGCCCACAACTATTACATTTTTTTAATAAAACCAATTTCATTAATAAAAATATACTTGAAATTACACATAAATTTATCCCATCAAATCAAACTAATTTTTAGCAAAAAATGAATAATATTTTGGCATAAATGCACTTTTAGTCCCTATATTTTGCACTTTTTCCATTTTGGTTCCTATATTTTATTTTTACCACTTTTCGTCTCTAAACCAATTAACGCATGACATTTAAGTCCTTACCGTCAGCCAACTAACAGGAAAAGCTGAGGTGGCTGACGAAGAGAATTAAAAATTATTTAAAAACATTAAAATAATAATAATAAATTTTATTTTGGTATTAAAAAATGTCACATCAGCATATAAATTTTAAAAATTAATTTATTAATTTTAACTAAATAAAAAACAGAATTAAAACCCAAAAATCACAAAAATTTAGATCTAAAAAGTATCTTGAACAAAGTTAAAAAAAAAAAATATTCGGAAAATTTTCTTTTTCATTAGAATATTTGGAAAAACATGTTTTTTCCCCAATCTTTGGTTGGAAACATGTTCAGACCATCTCTTTCTTCCAATTCCATTTCCAATTACAATTCCTAACTAAAACCAAACAATCCTTATAAACCAATTTCTCTTCTCCACTTATCAATTTTTTTTTTTCTCTTCTCCTCTCTCTGAGCTATTCCACAGTCCCCATCAATCTCTCCAAACCTCTATCTCTACCTCTCGATCTCACTCTCTCGGCAAGGGTGATGACAACCTTGAGCTTCTCCATGATAAGACCGTTCTCAAGTCGACGCCGTAGCTTGACTCCCAGGCTTGACCACGGCTTTGTTGGGTGCGAGTCGAGACCGAGTCGAAGTGAGGCAACCATCTGGGGATTAGACGACTCTTCCAGCAAGTTTGATGGGTTTGAGTTCAATTGGTGGTGGTGGGTTGTTTTTCTCTTAATCTCTAACTTTCTCTTTATCTAAACCCAACTCTCTCTCTCCTGATTGTTTGGTAAGTGTTGTGGTGGTGGTTGGATTTTTCTGTGTTTGGGTAGAAAGAAAATTTCTGGGTTTGGGTTCGAGTGGAAAGAAAATTTCTGGATTTGTGTTTAAGTTTGTTGGTTGGGTTTGTGTTTATGTTTGTTGGCTGGGTTTGATCAGTGGTGGTGATGGCTAGATTTTTTTGTGTTTGGGTAGAGAGAAAATTTCTAGGTTTGGGTTCAGGTGGAAAGAAAATTTCTGGGTTTGTGTTTAAGTTTGTTGGCTAGGTTTGTGTTTATGTTTGTTTATTAAATGTGACGAATTTTAGTGTTTAGTATGAAAGAAAATCTTGATTTTCTGGGGAAAATGTTGATGATTGGAGAGAGGACTCAAGGGCATTGATGCGTTATTTTAAATCTTCAATATTTTAAATTTCTGGGCAATCAAACATGTTTAGGGAAGAACATGAAGAATATGAACAATCATGTTCTTCCCAAAAACTAATGATTTTTTTTTTTTTAAATTTTAATGTTTGTTTTTAATTTAATTAATTAATGTGTGTGATTATATTATTTTTTTATTCCACCGTCAGCCACGTCAACTTTTGCTGTTAGTTGGGTGACGGAAAGGACCTAAATGTCACGCATTAATTGGTTTAAGGACTAAAAGTGGTAAAAATACAATGTAGGGACCAAAATGGAAAAAGTGAAAAATGTAGGGACTAAAAGTTCATTTACGCCTAATATTTTCCAAGTGTTTAACAAGATAATATCACAATAAAAACAAAAATCTCATAATACAAAATCAATGATTCAATAATATATAAATTTGTTTCTAATAAAGACAAAAGAAAACGTTAAAATTGGTACCTTATTTCTAACCTTGATAGAGATAAAAAAAGAAAAAAAAAAAAAAAAAAAAAGAAGATAGAGAGCCACATTAGGTAGAATAAAATAAGCTGATAATATGTTTGTTTAAATAGTAGGATTTTATGGTATGAAAAATTTACAATTTAACCTTTATCAACGCGGGGCGAGTCTAAAAAGTCTAAGCCCATCCCTACCCTGCCCCAAATCTTGCTCCATCCCCACCCCACCACTTTTGCGGGGTGTGGAAAACTTGTGTAGGGCAAAGTGGAGAGGGGCGGGTCAAGCGGGGCAGGACGGGGCAAAATTGCCATCCCTACGAATTTTTTTACAATACACGAATTGGCAAGCTTGTACGAATAGTTTTATCTGAACTCACAACTGACATCATTTTTAAATTATGTGCAACTAATAATTTGTCGCATCCGCATGTGTTAATTTTTTTTTTTTTTTGTCTCTGCAGACTTCCTCTTTTATCTTTCATGTAATAAGGAATTCCATTTGATTAAATTCAAGATAGACCCACCTATGAGAAGAAGTGTCATTTTTTGTAGTATCAAATAAATTAATATCTCATATACATAGGCTACTTCAAAAACTTTTAAAAGAAAAATCTTTTGGTTGTGTTCTTTAGGGGGTATTTTTTTATAAAGAAATTTGAGTTTAGAACTGCATGAATCACATAAGATTTTGTAAAATAAAAACCATTGCATTTAGAGAATGTTCAATCCACTGTGGGAAAATTTTCAATCCAAGTAACCTAACCCAATTCACATTATTAATATTTTAAACATTATATGTATTTTAAACTTGCTAGTTTGATTTGTTTTGGATTTTTGAATTTAGTTTAAATTTATTTACTTTTATTTATTTTGAGATTTAGTTTTGAATATAGGATTGGGTAGTCTGAAGATTTTTCAAACCGATAAGGTTGGGTTGGGTTAGATTATACCCCCAAAGGCAGCCAAACCCAACCCATGCACATAGTGGTGGAGCTAGAATTTTTGTTAACAAGGCCAGTTGGAAAATCTTATATACTTTTTTGTAATGAAAATTACAAGAGGGAAGAGGGTATTTTTAAAAATTTAGGGGGGGGCGTTGGAATCCCCTTCCCCCTCCCTCTCTGTTAATGCAAGCATATCTTATACTTGACTAGACTTACCCTTTGGGGTTGACTTATCATGCTTCTTCATAAAATAAACCAAGATATATGATATATAAGCTTAACCTTTTTATTTTTTATTTGTAATTTGATAGTTACAACAAGGGGAGGTGTGATTTAAATCTTGGTTCCCCTTATAAAGAAGAGCATATAAAGCCACTAAGATGCAAGATTCTTAGCATTGTTGTTGTTGTTATTATTATTATTAAATAAGAGCTCAATTGGTTTATTAACTCTAATCTAGTTAAACAAAAGTTCAAATTAACTAATGGGACTAGTATGCAAATCTATTTGAACTTGTTTAATTTTGGAAAATATTTTCCTCCAAATTGGGTTGAAGAAATCTCCTTAAATGCATAATGTGGTAAATCATTAAATCATCAATGCATATTAAATCACACGATTCATTTAATTATGGACAAAGTTCAGTTATAAAATTGGTTGTAACCTTAGGCTACAACCTTACTCGATATCTTTTTATTAGAGGTGAATTTTGACAAATCCACCATTGGATTATATCTTCTTCTTATATCCTTCATACTTGCAAAATACCTATAAAATTAAAGATCAATAACTATGTCATCAATAGATTGTTTAAATTGCAAGTTTTTGTAATTAAAATTTATACATAAAATATAAGTTTATAGATCATATAGTAAATAATATTTGATTGACACAAAATTCGACATGTGTATTAAAAGCGTAAAGAACATGCAATTCAACGGTTAGATTTCCAAAATATGCAGTAATGTTTATTTTATTGAGTAAAGTTGTATCCTAAGACTACAACTAATTTTGTAACTAAACTTTGTCCTTTAATTATTTAATCAAGTTACATGACTTTAAAAATAGGTCATGTGATTAAAAGTACTCAAATGGTCATTTAAATCATCATGTAATGGGTTGAAATCCTTTAACTTAAGGACCTGTCTGGTTGGGGGGGATATAAAATGAGGGGTAGAAATGTGCAGAGAAAATGGTATGAGAGGGTATTTGGTTGAGGGGGAAAAATGGAAGAGAGAAAATAGTGGGGCACCGAAGCTTTCTCCCCATGCCCGCCATTTGGGGTGATTTTGGAATCTCCCCTAGTTTGAAAAATTACCCATTTACCCCCATCTCTTCCCATTTTGTGTTTGACATTGGTTTCATTTATTTTCTTATTTCTTTTTTCCAATTTTAACATATAGTTTTTGTAGGGGTATTAGGCCCAGGAGCTCATTATCTATGTTTATATTGGGCCGGAGGCCCAAGCTGAGGATAATGGGTCGTCCAAGAAAGGGTAAACATTGTTAAGAGAGCCCGTGTTAGTAAATGAAAAGGTTAGTTTTGATCATAATGGCCTAGGAGGTTGGGCCAAGGATGAATGTCTCCTCGGCTAACCAAAGTCGAGGTTCGTAGAGGTGGTATGCCGTCCGGGGGAATGTTCCAAGAAATTCTGTTGGCACGAATAAGCATTGCAGAAACAAAGGACAGAGAGGAGTCCTAAAATATCTAAGGAGAAAGCTGCTACCACCGCATTAAATACTCTGCAGCTAACTCTCTGGCTGCATTAATGTGGAGGTGATACCTGAACAGTGGTTTTCAGCCTTACAGCTACTACACAAAGACTTTAGGAAGGTGCTGATAGGACAAGTATCAACACCAACTATTTGGCCTGCACGTGGAGGGCAGAAATGAAGGGGGAAAAGGGTATAAAAGAAGAAGGAGGCAATGAGAGAGGGAGATCGAGAAATCAAGAAAAAAACACTGCAGCAATCAAGAACCAAACTTGTAATCAAATTTGTGAGAAATATATAAGAACTGATCTCCTTGGATTGTGCCGAGGACGATTTCTTTTAGTTTAAATCAATCTATCCTCCTGTTCTTGTCATTTGAGCCCACTTTATTTGTTGTCTAACTCATTTTAACCCAATTTTCCAACCCACTCTCTACAAATTCATTGTTCTGAGCTTTTTGGCCTAAGTCCATCCATCTTTTGAGATAGGGATCCAAATCTGGTCCTTACATTTTTTTTTTTTTAACAGATTTTTTTTTCTTTTAAAATATTAATTTTTTTAATGTAATAGGGGCATTGAAGTAAATTTATACAGACTATATTTTCTATCATTTCATTTTTCTTTTCAACCAAAAAAAGAGTTTTTCATTTCTTTGCTTTTCCACCCGCCAAATCAAACACACATAAAGGAAAAACTAAATATTTTCTATCCCCCAACCAAATAAAACCTAGGGGTAGAGGGAGGTCAAGGTGGATTAGGCTAAAAATAGAACCTACCCATTAATGGTGATTGATTTTCCCATTAAAATTTTGTATGTATGTATAAATGATACAAATATTTCTTATTTAAACGGTTAAACCTCTTTTTTGAAAGAAGAAAAAGTACCTTTAAGCTATAAAATTGTTGATTTTAAAACTAAGAATTAAGTTAATGTTTGGCAATACTGTAAGAAATAAACCTTCAATTAATGATAGAGTTTTTATTTTATTTTATTTTATTTTATTTATAAATATACAAATTAGAAATTCTACTCTAGCATAATTTAAATATATATGTGTGTAAAGCTTCCTTCTGAAAATTTGAATCCCGACCTTTACCTCTCACACCTCACAAACACTTATACTTACCAAGAGTGTGCAGTGGGTAGGGCTGTCCAGATTGATCCGGTAACCCGATCCACCCGAAAAACCGACCGGAACCGACCCGAATCCGGCCGA
Organism: Quercus tomentella; assembly: GCA_028535165.1. Classification (NCBI taxonomy): domain Eukaryota; kingdom Viridiplantae; phylum Streptophyta; class Magnoliopsida; order Fagales; family Fagaceae; genus Quercus; species Quercus tomentella. The sequence continues at coordinate 44,990,636 of JAPQVY010000012.1, read as the reverse complement.
CCCGATTGCTCCGGCGGATCGGCGGCGGATCTTCACCACCAGAAACCGATTCCGGCGGGTCGGTTTCGGTTTTCCTCCCCTAAAACCCGAAAAACCCGAACCGACCGAAAGATTTCCAGATTCCGGCCAAAATTTCCAGATCCCGGCAATAATTTCCAGTTTCCGGTGGGTATTTTCCAGAATCCGGCGAAAAAACCCAGATTCCGGCGACATTTCCCTTAGATCCAGTGAGATTTTGACCGAATCTTGCGAAATCTCATCAAATCCAGTGAGATTTTCGCCGGATCTAAGGGAAATATCGCCGGAATCTGGAAAACTATCGCCGAAATATGGGTTTCTTCGCCGGATCTGTGTTTTTTTCACCATTTTCTCACCGTCTTCTCAGATCTACAGCTCCGACCGACCCGCCCGCCATCCGTTCATAATCTAAACCGTCCGACCCGATTACTCAGGCGGGTCGGCGGCGGGTGCATTTTTTCTCCACCCGATTCCGGCGGATCGGTTCCGGGTTGGGCACAAACCCGACCCGAACCGACCCGTGGACAGCCCTAGCAGTGGGATGCTAAAGATTCAATAGTAAAGCTTTTTGCACTATAAAACTTCAACCAAAAAGCTCTTTAATGTTTTGAGTCGTGTGGCAAGTTATAATAATAGTGCTTAAAACGTTGGATTTATAAAACATGAAACATGAACAGTAAAATGTAGAGCTTTTTTTTCTTTTTTTTTGGGTTGAAAATCCAGTTCTCAGCTTTTACTTGTAATGCTTTTGAGTGAAAAAAAAAAAAAAAAAAAAAAATTCTTTTTATATAGTTTCCTAGGGTAAGATTTTCAAATTTATTTAATTATCAATTATAATAATTATTATTTAAAAGAGCTCTTTAGCTCAAAAAACTTAGTAAGGCTTTGCTTAACATAGAGTCAGACAAAGCCTAGACCTATTTATAGAGACAAATTAAATAAGGGAAATGTTAAAGGATGCCCTTAGGACAGCTTTTAAGAAAGTTATTATTGAAAAAAGAAAAGAAAAAAGTAATTAATGTTTTGACAGCTTTTTCTATTTCTCATAAAAATTGTATTAAATTTTTCCTAAAATAGATTGTTAACCATTACTCTAAGGGCATCCGGTAACATGACCCATTAAATAAAAGAGATTATACTCTTTCTATAAGGAATTGCCTCGCTTGCATTACTTTTATATAAATCCTAGACCTATTTGTGGGGATTAATTAAATAAAAGAGAATATACTCTTTCTATAAGGAAGTGCCTCACCTGCAATTCTTTTATATAAAGTTTAGACCTATTTGTAGAGATAAATTAAATAAAAGAGATTATACTCTTTCGATAAGGAATTGCCCTCACTTGCATTTCTTTTATATTTTCTTTTAAAAAAAAACTATTTAGGGCAAATTACACTCCCCTCCCTTAACATTTAAGGAAATAACACTCTTCCACAAACTTGAAGGGAAAAAACACTTTCCCCCCTTGCAATTCATTTGACCATACTATGTTAAGTTAAAGTTAACAATGTTGTATTAATCTGCCTTTTGGTTAAGAGCAAATTTCCAAAATTACCCTCCACTTATTCTTAAAAAAATTTCTGAACCCAAAATTACCCTTAATGTTTATCTCATAAATTTTGATGCAAAGCATTGGTGAGGGGTGCAATTAAAAAATTCAAGAATCTGCAAACTTAAATAATATCAGTTGGTAAGGTGCTACAAAAAGCAACTAAAAAATCCACTTTAGCTACATGTTTTATAATATGCTCTTCTTCTTTTTCTTTTTTTTTTTCTTTTTTCTTTTTTAAATGTGAATGCTCTTTTTATTAGCCATAGTTAAACTTAGGTAAAATGGATTTTTTAAAAATTTGGAATATTTTGTTACTAATATTAATAGAAAGGGGGTGATAAGGGTAATTTTGTAGTATTGATAAACTCGTCCATATTAGGCAAAGGCGATAGTCCTATTGAACTCGTCAGCTTGACTTGCGCGTTCATAGCCAAACAACTATAGGATAAAGTCAACGGTTCCACCTCAAAGCTGACGATGCACCCTGAGGTCAACAAACACCTAAACAAGACAACTAGAACATATAGACGGAATAAGAAGTTGACAAAAGAAAGCTGAAGGAGATAAATGAACCTTTGACGAGTCTGACATGGCCTTACTTGGCCTCCATGCATGAGTATATAAGGAAATATCTTGTGCTTCATGATTAACCCTAATCAAGGGAGTCCCATAAGGAAAGGATCCTGTAAGATATGCGAAATTAATTAAAATCTCTCCCACAATGAAAGATCTTCTAAGCCAAGGAGCGTATGTCAACCCCATGCTACTATAAAAACCCCAAGACCCTCATAAATCAAGGTATGCATAATTTCCCCAGCCCTGACACTTTAGAGTTGTGAAAGTTCTCTAACTTGACCTTCGAAGGGTATTTAGCCGGTACCACACTGGTATCCTCTACAAGGTCTTCTTTATTGTTGTTTCGCAGGTGTTGTCTCGAGCACGTGAAGACTGTGTGACTTACTGACGATTTTCGGCATCATCAGGGAGAGTGTCATTTTCTTCAAACTTCAAGAGAGGTGAGTGTCTTTTCCTTTCATGTTGGGGGTGAGTATCATTCCTCCAAGCCTCAAGAGAGAAAAATGTAATTTGCCCATTTATTTATAACTGTCCTTTTAGTTTTCCTCTAATTAAGTTGAAAAAAAGAGGTTTTATATTGTATTTGTAGAATGCATTTAAAAAATAAGGCTGTACATTTATAGAATGCATTTTAACATGGAACATCGTATAAGCATCAATTTTATTAATTAAGCTAATTAGAATCCACGACCTATTTTTTTATTTTTTGTATTATGTAAATAATATGAGCATATTGTTTACATAATACAAAAAAATAATAGTTAGGATGTAGATTCTAATTAGCTTAATTGATAAGTTGTAGAATTATGACCTGGGTTTGAATCCCACAGAAAAAAAAAAAAAAAAAAAAAAAAAAAAAAAAAAAAAGTTTGAGAAACAAACTAACTGTTAAACACACACACACACACACATTTAATTACACTCTCTCACAAAGCTCAAACACATTATTTCGGTTTGATAAAAAGAAGAAGAAGTAATTATCATAAAATAAATGTCATAGATTTGAAATCTAACCTCACACAATTAAGTAAAAGGGAGTGGTGTCTCATACAGGAACATAGCCAAAATTTGAAGTTAGGAGGGGCGGTTTTGCTATTGGTTGCATGCGGCTGCTCCAGCCTCTAGCTCTGTTGCTTAACCACTAAGTTTTTTAAAAAAAAATTAATTTATTATTTATTTTTGTTTTTTATGTGTGCGTTGTCTATTAGGTAAGAACAAACTTATTTTTTTTATAAATTTTTTAAAGGGTTGAGTTTTTTTTTAAGGTAAAATTAGTTGATTGAGCTTAATTGTTTTTAAGCTATTATTGGTATTTTTTGTTGTTGGGTTAATTTTTTTGGGCTTGTATATTTTGTTTGAGATTTTAGGTTTATAAATTTTTTTATGCCTTTTAAAAATAAAGAAAATGCAAGAGTTACAAATAAACCCAGATGCAAATCAATAAGAATTTACTACCTAAGTAGTTTGTAAAAATGTTGTAAAAAAGTTTCTAGTTATAATATTACTCTTAAAAGAATCAATGATATTATTAAAGGGGAAGATAAAGTGTAATTTTATAGAATAAAATTACTTAAATTTATACCTATATATACTAATTTAAAAAAAAAAAAAAAAAAAAAAAACCAATTAGGGGGGGCCATTGCCCCATAGTAAAAAATCTGAGACCCAACACACATAATGCAGTTCAGTCTCGGTTTGTCTGGAATCGTGTAGTGCTAGTCCACTAGAGTTTAGGACTCGAGCCCAAAAAAAAACAAAAAAACAAAAATTATAACATGCTTATTAGAAGGAACCAATATCCATAGCCAAAATCTAAATAGATTCAAGAGAACAAGAAAAGAAACACGAAGGTGAATGTCTCAGTACACTAAAAGGTAACCATAAACCATATATATCATCAATTATTATCTAAAAAAAATTAAAATTACAAATTAATATCAGGTCTGGGTTAAACTTAATAGAGGGTTTAAGTTGGCTATGCTTTAGGTCACTCTGGGCCCAAAATCTGTTGGCCCAGAATAATGATAGTATGTTATATATGGTTGCATCTCCTGCATAAGCCATGTGTCCATTGATAAGGATTCTTAATTCCTTTTGGATATGGTAATTGGTAAGACTTGAAACTAAGATATCTGTTTAATGGATACAAAACACATATGTTTTGCATAGATTGATATATTTTTTAGATAGGTAAATGGACAAGATAGAGGTGGAGTTCCAACCATAAACATAAACAACCACAAAAGAATTTATTATTAGATTATCACACTCCATGCATAATGTATGAGAAACTATTAATACTTTGTGCATGCATTATGCATGTGCTTGAAAAGTTTTTTTGTTTTTGTTTTCTAATCTCATTACGTGATTTTTTTTTTTTTTGTCAAAATAAGTAAATTTCTGAATGGGAAAGAGTTTTGAAAGTGTTTGATGATTATAACTATGGATAAGACGTGGGGTAGGGAATTAGATATATTTAAGAGATTTTTTCAATTTGATTATTTGACCCTTTATATTATTTTTTATTTTTTTATTTCAACTTGTCAGTTAAATATTTTTCAAAGTATTTTTTTTCATTAATTTTTTGAACTAAAAAAATAAGGATAGTTTTAGAAATATGGAAAAGTGTACACCAAAAACTCTTAGGCTGCGTTTGAATCGGCTTCAAACCAATTTCAGAAATCAATTTCCGGAAAATGCGTGCGTTTGGCTGTCACGGAAAACATTATTTTCCGGAAAATGATTTCCTGTTGACCGAAATTTTCAGTTTGACCACGGAAATGAATTTCTGCCTTCATTTTCACTTCAAAGGATTTCCGGAAAAAGAGAGAGAGAGAGAGAGAGCGCGCGCGAGAGGAGAAGACCAGTCCGAGCTCCAGTCCGCGCCGATCTCCAGTCCGAGCTCCAGTCCACGCGCGCGGACCAGTCCGACGACGGCGATCGACGCTTCGCGAGATCGCGAAGCGTCGATCGCGATCTCGCCTTCGCGAGATCGCGTCGGATCGAGATCGCGATCGACGGCGCGATCTCGCGAAGCGTCGACCGCGAGATCGCGACGTTGATCGCGATCTCGCGACGGCGAGACCGCGACGTTCATCGCGATCTCGCGACGGCGAGACCGCGACGTTGATCGCGATCTCGCGAAGGCGAGACCGCGACGTTGATCGCGATCTCGCGAAGGCGAGATCGCGATTTTTCTGGGTTGTGGATTGGGATTTTCTGGGTTTGTGTTTTCCTCCTTCTTTTCCAAACACCAGAAAATATTTTCCGGAAAATTTTTTGAAATACAACCAAACACACAAAAATATTTTCCTTTTCCGGAAATTAGCATTTCCGGAAAATATGTATTTTCCGGAAAACGTTTTACGGCAACCAAACACAGCCTTAGTCCAATTATATAAGCGGCTTATGAAGTGATTCAATACTAATAACAAAATTTTATAAGGCCTTTTTGTAATGGTACTTTGGGTTAATTAATGTGTTTGAGCTTGATAAGAGAGTGTAATTAAGTGTACATTTAACAGTTAGTTTGTTTCTTAAAAAAAAAAAAAAAAAAAAAAAAAACACTTTATGGAGTGGTTACTTCACTAAGGCTAGAGTCTAAGTTTGGCCCAAAACTTAAACACTAAAAAAATGTGGCCCAAAGCCCATTTATTAGCTAAAATTTGGATGACAGAATACTAAGGCGAAAAATATCTCATGAAATTTCTCTCTTATAGTATATGTGAGTTCTACATATATAAATCCACAATGATATGAGAGGTTAATATTATGAGACAGTTTAATGAGATATTTCTCATCAGTCATGAACATACTAAACAATTTTTGTTTGATCTCGTTCTATTTTTGTTGGTGGAGGCCAAAAAAAATTCATTTTGGTATTCTCTCTGTCATTAGTTGGTGGATTTAGTAGATTAGTCAATAGTGTCATATTTGAAAAGTTAATACACACAAATATTTAAAAAAAATTTCTTAACTTATGTTTGCTTAATTTGTAAAGCTAATATCTTTTTTCATTAGCTTAGATTTTTTTTTTCATTTATTTTGTTAAAATATAGTATACATTTTTCTTTCTTATATATCAAAAATAGGATGAATAAAATGGCTAGAGAGTAGAGACTACCAATTCCCATTAAAGATTTTACACATTGAAACATAATTAGAAAAAAAAAAAAGAAGAAGATATATTGTGGTACTTACACATTATTAATACTAGTTGTGATTTGAAATTTAGAATTTTTTTATTTTTTTTATTTTTTGAGAAGGCTTAGAAATTTAGGATAGTATTATTTTTATGGGAAACATTTTGCTACATATCAGAGATATGTGATAGTAAAAAGAAAAAGGACAAGTGTCTAAGGTCCACCTGCTCATATGTATCGCACATAACTCTTAAACACATGTTACTTTCTTTTTGCTAAATTCTCCATTTTCCCCATTTTTATATACATAAAAAAACTATAAAATCATTATTTTTACGGGAATTTATTATTAATTTCAAATTTTCAATCATAACACATCAAAATAATAAATTATATAATAAAAAAATTGTGACTTATAGGCTTATAGCACGTAAAATCGTGTATGCTGGATCTGGATGCAGAAGCCCGACACCAAGTGAGAGTAACTGGCAGCCGTTGATAGTTGAGGTCCCCAAAATCGACGGTGTATGTTTCACAGACACCGGAGTCACCAAGATTTCTCGTCAGGACTTGGCAAACATCAAGGTCCATGCTTGTCTTGATTGGACCTACGGATAGAAGTTGAATGGTTTAAAACGTACCTTCACAGTATATACTCGCTTCGTTTGTGCTAGTTACTTTTATCTCTTTTTGTCTTTTTTTTTTTGGTTAACATATTTTTTTTTAAACTAACTATATATAAACACTTCTAATTCCAAAAATACAAATCCCCTACTTGATAAAATAAATAAAAAATTGAAAGAAAAGAGGAGCCTGTTTTGCATTTTTTTTTTTTAATTTATAAAAAGCTTATCATCATTTATCATGCATTTTGGCTCCTAAATTTTTGAAGGAAGGTTTAAATAAATTGTAAAAAACATATTTTAAGACTTTCATATGAATTGAGTAAATATAAACCGAAATAATTCTAAGAAATAATGAGTTCATTTTGAAAGTTTAGTTACAGAAAACAATTTCTCATTAAGAAAATAGTTATAGAAAACAATTTGAAAATTTGATTATCTGATGCAACAATTTGTCAATAACTTATATGTCAAATGTCATTTTATGGTGTTTTCTAACAAAAATATTTAGGGTTCAAATCTTAAATTCCCACTAAAATTCCCCCTGCCTCCCAAAAAAACAACAATATTCATTTGCTTTAACAAAAGATATTTTCAATAACATAAATAATTTTTCTAGGAAACTAATTTTTTTTATGTTGTTTTGATGTGACCTTGAAAATGGGATAAAAATTATTATTTTTAATGTTTTTGGATCACACAAAAGGTCATTATATTTTTTGTAATTCTAAATAATCATATGTAAACAAAATTTTCATTCATGGAAAGATAACCTATATATGAAATTATTTTCTTCTTAGGTAATTTGGCAGCCTTAAATGGAAATAAGAAAACCCATAAATTTGGAATATAAGCACAAAATTAAGTTGGAAAGTGACTAATTTACATTTTTAAAAAGTCATTTAAAAGAAATTTTATGGTTGGTCAACGCTAGTTAATAGTTGACATGTGGAGAGAGAGGGGATTAAGAAATAGAAGCACCATTGAGAAGGGTTTTTTTTTTGGGTGGTTTGTTGAGTATGTGACATTCCAAAAAATGTTTTTCAATTTATTAGGTTTACTTCACATTTACTTGCATTTTTTGTTGTATCAAACATAACAAGGAAAATGTTTTTCATGTAGAACAAATTTAAATTAATGAAAGTGATTATTGCACCAATGAGGGAGAAGCTATTGATTCAAGTGGAGAGAATGAAAAAATGTTGGGTTTGGGACGGATTGACGACATTTTGCCATCCATGATGAGATAAAGATGAAACAAATAAGGGAGGGAAAATTATGAGAGTTCTAAGAGAGCAAAAGTAATAGCACTCGTATTATTTGGTGTATAGTAGATAAACGTGTAAAATTTAAATAGTTTTGCTTTAAAATGATCCACATTAATCAGTGTATAATCGTGTAAATTTACAAATTTTTTACAATAATTGTGTAAATTTACATTGACTCTATTCATTTTGCATTTAATTTTTATCATTTCTTTATGTATCTTAAGGATGAAGGAATATAGTGAATAGTGGTTATTGTGTGTAAAGAAGGAAAAACAATTCAAAAAAAAATCAAGAAAATTTGATATTTTAATAAAATATAGTATAAAATAGATAACTTAATGTAGGAGTTTTGAAAAATGAATATATAAAACAGAAAAAAAAAAAGTTCTTATACTACAATAAACAAGAATTTTTACAAGAGTTAATGCGAATATTCTAAATATTTTGGAAATAATAATAGAATGATATAGAACGGGGTTGGATATTTAATCAAGGCAATATTTAACCCTATACTTTTGGTAATATGACCTAAGATATTACAATTCACATAATGTTCAAATAAATTTCAATTCTATGAACAAAACTTAAAAATTATTTTTTCCCACTAATACTACCATAAATTATCTGATACTAAAAATTAAAAAAGAAAAAAAAAAAAAAATTCTAGCGAGTTGCAAAATTAACCGCTAGTCTTGCAAACACAGCTACCTATCCAGAGCGTGTGCCACAGTTGCTGACCCCAACAAACAAAAAAACGAAACGCCTCATTATAAACAGGCTAACCGAAAGTCGATTGTATGGTCTGAAACAAATGTGTGTTGCTGCTGCTGCCAACTCCAAGATAGGAATCGGATTCGGACTCGGAATCGGATCCCCTACTACTGTGTCGACTCAGCGAGTCAGACTCACAGCCATGTCCACCACCACCACCACTGCTTCAACTCCTCCTGCTTCCGCTGCACACATCCACAACCTATTCCTCCTCAACTCCTTCTCCACTCGCCCACGCGCTCTCCGCTTCCTCTCTCACCGTACTCGCCCACGCGCTCTCCTCGAAGTCCGTGCCTCTTCCTCATCTACCTCTCCAGGTAAGTTTAGCTTTAGCTTAAGGTGGTGTTTGGTTGTGCATTTTGGAAATAGTTTTTTTGAGGACAGTTATTTCAGTTAAATTGCTTTTTGGTTAAAGAATTTGAGTTGGTAAACGGACCTTCCTGCTTTCTTTAAAGATTGCTTTTTGTGTAAATGAAAATTTTACGAAAAATCACTTTCTTAAGGAAGCTTAAAATCAAGTTTTGGTTTAGAAAACTGGTTTTTAGTACTTTCAAGATGGACTTGTGTAAATTATTGACTAAACCTACATTGTGTAATTTAGCTTATTTTTATATTTATTTTCTAGTTAGTGTTAGCTCGTACAAGTTTGATTAATAGTGAGGGTTGTTGTATAGTATGCTCTGCGAAGTATAATTAATCTGAGTGAAGTTCTCCTACTTCATAATATATATAATTCACATTGTGTCAGATAAATGTTTAGTCACTATGTGGCAATTCAAACAACCATTCACATGAAGTTTTAGTCATATGACTCGATTAAATAATTTAATAAGTTGTGTTTGATTTAATACATGCATATGGTTTTATGACTCGCCACATAATGTGAACGCGTTTGGAGGAAAACTGTGTCTTTCTCAGAAACTCTTGGTTGTAGAATTTTAGTTGAGTAGTATTTTTTGAACTTTTTAAAATTTTGGCAATGGAATTTTACTTAAAGCAACTATGTTAATTATTTTCATTTAATTATAAAGAGAAAATAATAAAAAAGCAGAGAGCGGGCATCTGGCACAATTACAATGTGTAGGGCACAATTTTTGTTATGATATGATATTATTTAGGCATGATCTTATATAATATATAATTTACTGTAAATTTTTTGGTGACAATTACTAAATGATTGATAATTATATAATTTTATTACTCTCATAGGGTATAAAGAGGTCTTAGAATTTTTATGTGAATTTATTTTAGTTAATAGTGAGCCATTGAGGGCGGGAATGGCAAAGATTTGAAATTTTAATGGTTTTAATTAAAATGGTTTAAAATTTAGGGTTTAATTTGAAGCAACCCCAAACTATAGGAATATTATGTACTTTGCCTAAGTTTTTAATAAAGAGTAGCCACTTGGTGCAATCTCGGGTTCTAAGACCTGACTTTTATTATATAGTATATGATTTGTGAGTTTTATTTATGGCAAGTTTGCTGAGAATTTGTCAAATGTGCTAAATAATTTTACTAGAAATTATTGGAATTTCAAGGTGGGCAATATTTTGCAATCAAATTATGCATGCACTTGTGTTATATTGAGAACTTGTTACTAAACTAGGTGGAATTACTGAATTAGTTGATAGGAGGTTCATAATGAACCTTATTCATATGTCATTAAACCATTCAGTTGAGTTGAGCTAGCATGACATTAAACCATTCAGTTTCTCTGATGAGCCCTATGTTTAACTTGTTGTTTAAATATGCCTACAGACCTTGGTTACATCTTGACATATGTGGCTTTGATTAAACATTATAGACGTAAGCACATAATTGTGACATTTGGTTTAATACGATATACTATTATGTTTTACTTTCTTTATGCCCTGATTGATTTACCAAAGGCATCTTAGCTTAAGCTAGGATTGGATTAGGTTCTTCTTGTTTCTTTGGATGCTGCAAATCCCTTGGTTTGAAATGAAAATCTGGCTTCTCAATTCAGGGTTATGCTGCTAAAAAGGAGTTGTTTTGTTATTTGTGATAACTATCAAAATCTAGGGAATGATTGTTTTGCTATTCTTGCAGCAAAAAATATCGAGAATTTGGTTATTATAGGTTCAGGTCCTGCAGGATACACAGCAGCAATATATTCAGCTCGGGCTAATTTGAAGCCTCTAGTGTTTGAGGGATATCAAGTGGGTGGTGTTCCTGGGGGACAGTTGATGACTACCACTGAAGTCGAGAATTTTCCTGGGTTTCCAGATGGAATAACCGGTCCAGATTTGATGGACAGGTATAGTAAACATATATGATATCAATTTTTTTTTGGACTGTTGTCATGTTCTGTAATTAATTTTTGGCATAGGAAGATGCGATTTCAAATAGATTCTTGACATTTGGTATTGTTTAGGATGAGACGGCAAGCAGAGCGTTGGGGAGCAGAGTTGTTCCAGGAAGATGTGGAATCTATTGATGTAAAAAGTCGTCCTTTTACTGTGCAAAGTAGTGAACGTAAGGTGATATATTATCTTTTCAGTAGGTTGTTTTATATATCTGTTGAATTAATTGCATACTTCATCACTGAACTTCCAAATTGTTTAATAAAGAACAACTTGATTTGAACTGTTTCTTTGAATGTGCTCATCAGAGATGACCTTTTATGAATGTGATTCCAGTAAGTTCTTTGTAAACCATGCATCATGATTAATGCATCATCTGAGCACTTATCTTGTCTTGGTCATAATTGTCATTAAATCGGTGGGGCATGAGTAGAACATGATTTGTCAATGCGGTATATTCTAGAAAAGGATATATATACATTTGGAACATGACAGAGTAATATTCACTTCTAAGACAGTTATATACAACATATTTCTTAATGAATATATAGTCTCCTTGAACATTTATGGGTTCTTTAGCCAATGGCCTTTGGGTTATTTAGTACCTCCACCACTTATAGCCATGGTGAGGTGCTGGTCGAGGTTGGGGGTTTGGGTCCCCATGGCTGCATGAGTAAAATTACTAAGCAAAAAAAAGAAAAAAAATCTATGGGTACTTCCTTCTCCTTCTCCTTTGGGTGTCATAATAGTATCCCATTTGATGGAAGGATAACATTAATCATGAATTGGAAGTTCCGCCCGGGGGGGGGGGGGGGGGGGGGACTTTAGGAACCAATTTGATAGAGAATCGAAGTTAGAGGGTATAATAAGTAATGAAGTCTACTTTTTATTTTAAAAATCAGGCATGATTGTTGGGATTCAAAATAGATATTATCACATGTAGGGGAGAGAGAGAGAAGCAAGAAGAGCAAAATTTCTTGTTCCCTATATTGCATGCATTTTATATTTTATATATATATATATATATATATAATTTGATAATCTGTCATAGCCATTGTTAAAAATAGCTACATATCCCCTTCCATTATGTCCTTATTAATTAGTCTATATGTTATGCGTATAGGCTGCCAATCCTCATTTCTTGGTTATATAAAGAAATCTGGTTGGTTCAATTTTTGTGAAGGTTCATTTTTTTGCTCATGTTTATATCTCAGGTTAAGTGCCACAGTGTCATTTTTGCCACAGGAGCTACCGCTAAAAGGCTCGGGTTACCCCGTGAAGATGAATTTTGGAGTAGGGGAATTAGTGCTTGTGCGATTTGTGATGGAGCATCACCATTGTTTAAGGGCCAAGTTCTTGCTGTTGTTGGCGGAGGAGATACAGCTACTGAGGAAGCAATCTACCTAACTAAATATGCTCGTCATGTTCATTTACTTGTACGTAGAGACCAACTAAAGGCTTCCAAAGCAATGCAAGATAGGTGAGTTCTGGTGGCCCTTCCTTCAATGTTGTTGTTTTGAAGTTATCATTTACTTGTACAGCTACTGAAGTTCTTGTTTGTGCTACTCAGTCTCATTGTCAGTTTGTGTCTCATACCATATATAAAATGTAGTGAAACTTCTCATTCTCTGAAAGATTGTCTTCGTCCTTTTACTAGCTTCTTAGTTATTTATCTATTAATTTATAGTTTCTTTTGATGTATCAGATCTGTATCTATCTTTGTTCCTTTATCCCTTTTTTTTCCCTGCCACATGCTCCTTTGTAATTTCATGGGACCTTCCAGTTGAGTCTATCTGTCTTAATCTTTGTTCCTTTATCCTTTATCCTTTATCCATTTTTTTTTAATACATAACTCTTGTCTTAATTATTATTTTTCCTTTTGTGAGCAAATAGATTGATGGTGAAGTCATAGGTTCAATCTAGTATAGATGCATGAGTTGGCCTGTCAGGGGTGGGGGGAAGAATAGGGCACGCAAATTCCCCACATCCTCACCCAACACATATTGAGACTCATAGATGCCACTAGGGATATTGATGGAACCATTTGGTCCAGGGACAAAGATGAGAAGCATAGGCTGCTTGATCTGGATGGTAAATGGGTTTGGAACTGTTGTAAAAATGATTAAATAAAAATAAAAAAATCCTATCAGCTTGAGCTTTTGGGACAGGAGTCAGTTTATCATGGTATTAGAGTACGTGGTTTTGAGTTCAAACCTTTTGTCCATTCTACCTCCCTCTTTAAGAAAAATTAAAATTTCAATGTGTTGGGCCCCACTTATTTAGGGGGAGCTTGGGCCCATACATGAGTGGGAGTGTTAGAATAATTATTAAATGATTAAACAAACTCATTTCCTATTGGCTTAAAGTTTTTGGATATGTGGTTTATTAGATACATACAACCCGTGTAGCTGGAATTTGATGAGTTACTTTAAAATGCAGGTTCCTATGTATTTATAATAAAGTAATTGATATTTAAAATAATCTCTGAATTCATTTTTTCTCTAGATATTGGGAAAACTTGTTTTATATGGATTTTGGAGAATATGACATGCTTTGTGTTTACATTTAGGTCTTGATGAACTGGGCCTTGCATGTCTTCCAAGAAGCCCTCTCTAGTAATTTTCAATCCCTTGTGTTCTAAAGCTTTTCCTTGTTTAAGAGGAAAAAAGAGAGGAAAAAAGTGGGTGGGGGGGGATTTGAGGAGATCAAATTTGACACTTTAGGATTTAATTGTGCCCCATTGATAATTTTGCTACTGGGTACAAGGATTATAAAAAAGGGGAACATTGTTGTTTATTGATAAATAGTTATTAGCTTTAACTTCATAAAAATTGACTTCATGAACAATGCTGACCCTGAGTGGTTTTATCAAACAATTTATTTGTTGCAAGTAGCAGCTAACTTTTGTACCTATGCAGTTGGGGGCATCAAATAACACCAATTAGATTATAGCATATCACCTTTAAATTTCTTTGTTGTTTACATGATTCATTTTGGTCCTTTCTAACTTAACATGGCATGTTGCAGATGGTAGTGCATTGTAATGTGTAGGAAGGTAGTCTTGCTTATAACAGCATTTTTTACACAATCTTTAGTGTGATGCCCATCATAGAAGTGATAGAACTTTATATTTTTACCTGAATTACCATGCAATAATTTCTATTGTTTAAATTGTCTAGTGAGAGCCACTTCAAAGAATGTTAAATCTCATTTATGCTATTGTTTAAACCTTGTGTCTTATGGGACTTGTAATGGCCCTCTGCCTTGACACTAATTATGAGCCACTGTCAATTTCTTAGTAGTGGCTAAAAAGTTTCAGTTTGCGGTGGTCTGTTTTTTTGGCTGCCTTCTTGCTGGTGAATTATGTACTAATGAACAACTTGTATGTGAGTTTTCAACTCCCTGAATGTTTGCTTAACAGGTTGATTATCGCGAATGTTTCAGAGTGTACAACAATCCCAATATCACCGTGCACTTCAATACAGAGACCATGGATATTGTTAGCAATACAAAAGGCCAGATGTCTGGAATTTTACTTCGAAAAGCTGATACGGGGGAGGAATCTGTGCTTGAGGCCAGGGGGTTATTTTATGGTATAGGTCATTCACCGAATAGCCAGTTGTTGGAAGGCCAAGTTGAGCTCGACAGATCTGGGTACGTGTTAGTTGAAGAGGGTACTGCAAATACTTCAGTTGAAGGTGTATTTGCTGCTGGAGATGTACAGGTAATCCTCTCCAGGGTTAGCATATTTATTTCTTCAATTTTCAATTGGTCCAGGACCTGTCAAGATTTATTGTGTCTCCCAGATACCTTACCCTAGCCTCTGGCCCAAATGTTGCAACAGTTCAACTAGTGGTCATCTTGTTGGTTCAGAAATTGTATTGATTAGATATGTAATGACAAAGCTTGTGTCTATTAATTATTGCTTGTTGGATTTATGAAGAATCAGGATACATTCAAGGAAATTCTTTGAACAAGTTGGGGAAAACTTTGTATGAATGGAAGTGATGCATGTTACAAACTTTGTCATCTAATCAGTTTTCTTGGCATGCCCCATTTATAGAGGAAAGAGATAGTGCAAGGCATTAGGTTTTATCCTTCTGTTACATTTGTATTGGAAGCTGTGAATCTTCACAATGTCAAGAAAACCTCTTTGTTAATATTTCTAAACAACAGAAATAATTGAATTTTATAGCTAAGCAGAAAGCACATCTGCCTATCAAGTTAATTACATTATCATTTGGCTGTATAAGTCCAATCTCATCTTGTGATCTGAATCATCTGATTTTACCATATGTTTGTGAATCATTATCATAGTGGATAATCTTCTAATTCAAATTCTTGTTATCTTAATAGGACCATGAATGGAGGCAAGCTGTAACCGCTGCTGGATCTGGATGCGTTGCTGCTTTATCAGTTGAGAGATATCTTGTGAGCAAAGATCTCCTTATTGAGTTTCACCAGGTATTTGATGAGGTTCAAATTCATCTGTTCTACTTGTCTATAGACTCTAGAGATAAGAGTACCTTAACATGTGCTTATCATCCCCATGCATTGGAAATTTGTTGTTAACATGACTCTGGTAGAGAACTTAAAAAAAAAAAGAAAAAAAAAAGAAGCTCCGGTGGAGAAGGGAATTTTGATTGCTTAAATACACAGACAAAGCTGAACATAGGATGTGCAATTAATTATTATGTCTAAGAGTTTGGTGCACATAATTTTTGTAAGCTTAATTCTTATACTAGCATTTGTTGGGACAAATATTGGTTAGCCTAGTGGTCAAGTCAATGCATTATCTTTCTTAAAGCTGGTCAATTGGTTAATTTAACCATAGGCATATTTTAGTTAATGGTTGTATAGTAAACGAACCAAGTTATCGCTGCAAACCCCAAGACTTTATTACAGCCAGTGAAGCCATGGAGAGCAAAAGAAGTCTGCAGACCGCCTAGATGTAACAATGAGTAAAATCTCCTAGTACTTTTGGACCCATGCCCATATTAACTACAAAGAGTGTTAAGCTATTAGCAGGAGTAGAAATTTCCATGGTTTAGAAGTTGCAGTCTCAAGTACAAAGTTGCCAATCACTATGCATACTATGCAGCTACAAAGGTTGTACCTGTTAACCATCTCTGTAATGTGAAATTGGCACAGGGAAGAGCAATAGACTGGACCAACTATCTTGTTGATCATGTATTGACCAATAAACCTTGTAAAACACGTAGTAGGGTACCATGCATATATAATCAAGATGGTGGATGTGTCTCTCTTCCAATTACTAATGGCTTATCCAAAAAGAAAGGAAAACGTTTGCTTATTTACAGAGCAAGATTTCAGATCCTTTTGGTTAAATTTGGATAGTCCCATACTCGACTAATCCATTGAAGGGTTTATCTCTTATTATATTTTAATTGGTAAGTACACATTGGTGTGGGACAAAACTAAATCCAATACATAAATAAATTTTAAAGGAAAGAAAAATAAAAAAATCGATAACCCAGGAGTCAACACCATTGGAAGGTACCTAAAAGGGTGTCTTTCTTTTTATGTACGGCTACTTGGGGTAGAATTCTTGCCATTGACAATATTTTTCTAAGAGCTCTATCCTTGGTTAATTGGTGTTGCTTGTGTCGTTGTGATGAGGCAAATGTGGATCATCTTGTGCTCCATTGTAAGTATGCTTATGCTTTTTGGTGCGAAGTTTTTTTGATGTTTGGGATCCAATGGATGATGCCGAAGACAATAGCCGCTCTTCTTTTTGGATGGAGGAATTGGCTAGGGAAGCATTTTTCTAAAATTTGGAATATGGTTCCAACTTGTCTTATGCGGTTAATTTGGAGGGAACGGAATACTCATACTTTTGAAGTTACCATGAGATTTGCAGATATTTTGAAGTCTCAGCTAGTTGGGACTCTATTTCAGTGGTCTAGAATTTGGGGTTTTACACAATATATTTCCATTTCTTATTTTCTACTTTCTGTTCGTATCTCTTCTTGAGTTACTTGTATTTTGTCACCATCGTGAACATGATGTTCTTTTTATGCAATAAAACTTTGATTACCTATCAAAAAGGGGAGGGGGGGGGGGGGGGGGGGGACACCATTGGAAGATTCCAAGAGAAATTTTATTAATCAACTAAACTGTAAATTGTCTCCATAGGAGTACAATACTGTGTTTATATAGACTAGTAGGATTAAACCTTAATTTTAATTGACATAGGAAAACACTAATTCTAATTGACGTGGGAAATCCCAATTATTGAATCACAAAAATGCCCTTGACTCTAGGAATTAAATAAAATACTAGTAACCTAATTAAATATGAAGATCTAAAATAAAATCTAACTGACTTCCAACATTAAAATAAATTACTTTGCACTTACCACATCAAACATATACCTATTTTGAACCCATGACCTCATCTCTTATCTTTCATCCCATTCTTGTTGGATGAGGAAGTGCCATTTAGGCTAGAGCTCATTGGCTCCTAGGAAGTTTAGAATTAATCGAGTAATTTTGGTTAAAAGGTTCTAAGTGTTGACCAGGGATGTTGATAAATTTTGGTTAAAAGGTTCTAACTTTTGTCTTAATGAATTTTCTTGTGACAGCCCCAAACTGAAGAGGTTAAGAAGGAACTTACTGATAGGGATGTCCAAGCAGGCTTTGACATTACACTTACAAAGCATAAGGGCCAGGTACATGTTATTCCCAAAATGCTTGCTTCAATGTGAGCTTTTATGTTAATTGAAATCTCACGTCAACGAAGCATTCCCATTTTTGGTTTTTCTGTATAAGTTGGCTCAGTGCTTACATTTTTTCCCTCTCTTTCTTCAGTATGCATTAAGAAAATTGTACCATGAAAGTCCAAGGCTTATATGTGTACTATATACTGCACCAACCTGCGGTCCATGCAGGACTTTGAAGCCAATTCTTAGTAAGGTACATAGTTTGAAACCTGTTCTGCTTTTGCATTATATATCAATGCCAGGTAAGTTGTCATGGTAAATGATATCTCAGTTATGATACACATGATAGAACCCATTCTAGCCATGTGAAATTCTGGTAAAAGAAATTCATTATGTTGTATAAAATCTTGACATGCATGCAGCATGTTGCAGATGACAATCTGTTAATAAAAGAGGAGATGGTAATTTAAAGAAAATTTGCTTGTTTCATATGTTGGGCATAATACAAATAACATTATGATCATAGTGACTCTCTGAGCCTTATTTCTCATACAACAGTCCGATAAAGTGCCTCAGGAGAAGTGACAGACATGGAAAAATAATGTGCCTTTCACTTAAAGCTCGCACAACATGAAAGTATGGTTGCAAAGTATATCTATGTTATTTTTTTCTTCTAGCATGGTTGACTCTAGGGCGTACCCAATCAGTTGGGAACTGCATCTCATAAGGAAAAGGTCACTGATTTTAATATTACTTCCTTAGGACCAAAGTCATTCATCCCCCCCCCCCCCCCCCCCCCTCCCAAAAAAAAAAAAAAAACATTTATGGTTGAGTATGAAGATTTTATAGGAACTTTAAAAAAAAAATTATGAAGTTATATATATATATATATATATGTTGGGGTCAAGTTTGTCCTAGTGTAATTCTTTCTTAATATTATCCCTCTTAATAACTTTGTATTGAATTCATATTTTGAAAATTCTAATGTTGGATTACACATTCTCTTTGTTTTTAACATGCCAAATTTATCAGATGGATGTTAGTTGCTATCCAATCCAAAAGCTCATGTTATATGTATAATTTTAAATTACAAAAAACTTTGAACTTTGAACATTTTATACATGAGATAGTTTTTGATCTTTGTTTACTTTGATATTTTGCAAGCATGGAGTGTGAAAAGAGAAAATGTAATTGAATGATGGATTTGTCAAAAATCTCATCCAAAGCAAAGTTCAAAAGTGGTATAAATTAACAAGAGTTACAATTGATGTAACCTAAAACTAACCATAAACCAAAAGGAGGAAGGAATGTGCACTTAAAATCCAAATATTGTAGCACAATGAATTTCTCTTGGAAGTTGGTGTTAGTTTAATAAGTAAAAGCATGAGCCAAAGGCAGTAGCATTAGTATAATATAGGTTTCATCATGTATCGAGTTTGGCTTTATAGATGGAAGATGTAGTCCCTAGTACATGTAAATATAACATATCTTGATTTTCTGCATTGAATGCCACATATTTTCCACCAGAAAAACAAGCCATTTTATAATCCTTAATGAATAAGATGACATCTCCAAAAATTTCTTAAATCAGAACATGGCGAACTGCAGTACCAATATCCTTAATGGCCAACGTATCACGTGGAACCTTACCACTATTGCAATTGGTCCTTACTTAACTATCTTGTAAGTGATTCGCATATTCTGTTAAAATTGCATAAAATATGGTATAGCCAAGTCAACTCAAGACCAGATATAGGGTATTACTGGGAAGAAGTTACCAATGTTGTGTGAAGAGAATAAACAAGCAATGCTTCTCATGCATGATGGAAACTTTTCTTTATGTTTCATGATTAATGATTCATGCTTTATATTGTCGAATGACTTACTAAGAATATGTCAAACTTTTACTTAACTTCTGGTGGCAGGTGATAGACGAATTTGATCAGAATGTTCATTTTGTTGAAATTGATATCGAGGAAGATCCAGAGATAGCAGAAGCAGCTGGAATTATGGGTACACCATGTGTGCAGTTTTTTAAAAATAAGGAAATGATCAGGTTGGTTATATATTGTCCTTTCATTTGTCCCACTGCATGTGTTTTCTTGGATTTATTTTATTTTATTTTTTGTTTTGTCCTCTCAGACTTAATTCTTTCTATCTGGTTATGTTTTTCTAAGTCTTCTTATTTTATTGGTCCAACTAAACACTTGAAATTCAACGGATCCCCCATTTTCTTCTTTTTCTTCTTTGGACTATGACAGACAAACTCATTGTGTTAACGAATTTTTGTTGTTGCATGGAGGTGTTTTATTTGGCAAAATTTTGCATATTAATGTGAAATGTTATGATATTGATACACAGTACAAAAGTAGTTCTATTTTTTGTGTATTAGTGGTTGATTGATTTTGACTTTGGAAAGCTTTCTTTTCAATTTATGGAGAGGGAATTGGTGAAATTATAATCTTGTGTTGACTCTCTATGAATGTCTTTTGCATGAATCTAGGCCCTATTCTATTAATGTGGTTAGTGGTTCTCGGCCGCCACTTATTGTTTCTATTCTGGTTATGCAGGACTGTGTCAGGGGTGAAAATGAAGAGAGAGTACAAAGAATTCATTGAAGAAAATAAATGAGAGAATTTCAAATTGGGTGATGCCCTCATTTCGTGATCCAATTTTGTTCCTTCTAAAGAATCTAGTTGAATAATGCCTTCAATTTTTTCAGTTGTATCTCATATTGATCAACTACACTGTAAATTATACAAGCAGAGCAACCAATGCATTGGTTACGAGTTTTGAATCTCTTTCTTTTGAATTTCAATGATTTTGTGAAGCTTTGAATTTTGTTCTCATATCGACTACTTGCTACTAAGTAGAATAATTTGCAGTCGTGCCCAATTACAACCCTTCTGTTTTGATGATTTTCCTCCATTTGCAAATGTAGTTGTCCACTTGTCCTTTATATAAGAGGGATGGTTGAGAAGCACGTGGATGTAGACATGAGTTCTACGGCCACAACAAAATCTTACAACATTTTCACAAGAAGTGAGGTGTCAATCCACCATAGGTCAAAATAAAATGAAAAAAAAAGAAAAAAAGATTATACCAGGACTCACTAGTGCTCAAAATAACAGTGTTTTAAAATTGTTGATAGATTTTATTGTGTCCCTCGACTCTCTCTATAAACATATGGTCTTACACTAGTGAAGTATGATGCAATTTTTTTGTTTGTGCGGTCTGCAACGCACTGTCAATTGCAATAGAGTACAAGATTGGTGATTAATTACTCTTGCCAGAGAAATTTCTTTGTAATTATATTTGTTGCTCATTTTTCACTACACTAGTGACATTAACATTACTAGCCAAAAAAGAAGAAAAAGAACAAGAAATCGATAAGATATCCTTTATTGAAAGGAGAGAAATAAGCTAGAGTAGCTAGGAAAAAGAAGAGAAAGGAAAAAGAAATTGATAAGATTTTTTTTTCATAGGTATGATTTTAACTTCTGGTGTCCGTAATATGATAATTACTCTTTATCACCAGGCTAAAACACCGAATATGGTTTATTCGATGAGAAGAGATTTTACCTATTTTTGAACTTAAAAAATTTTCATTGGAAACACCAAGAGGTGTTTATTCTTTCCATTTGTTTTTCTATTTTATTTTGGCGTGTTTCATAATATGATCTATTTTTAGAAATCAATAAACATAATTTTTTTGAAGTTGTTTTTCTTTTATGTATTAGAAATTTCAATAACAAACTAAATTAGAGTGACGTATTTTTATTTGAAAGATGATATGTTAATGATATTGTGATATTTCAGTACAATGTTGGATCTTCTAAACATTGATATTTCAGTAAATATAGGACCAAGGGAGTATTAAAGGGAGGAAGGCATTGTCGTCAATGCTATTATGATATTTCAGTAGTTTGATGATCTTCTCTCCCTTGCTTTCAGATTCAATTGAGGCCCTAGCAACACAAGCCAGATTCAATTAATTAATTCAATTGCTATTATAATAGTCGTTCATTTTAATTGACAGTAGGAATCCCCTCCTATTTATTTGACTTTGTGTGGTTTTCATTTCTTTGCAAGGCTTTTTGGTGTATGACATACAACATGGTCCACATAGTGGACACTTTTTATTTTGGCATGCAAACGAAGTGGACTATATTAACTTAGCAAAATACAAACGAAGTATTATGTACCAAAATAAGTTACAACCATGAACCAACAAATATATATACAAAACGTTAGGGGTATGCATGTGCATCATCCTTATATGGTTGCAAAAGAAAGAAGTAAAAGAAAAACAGGTGGGCTATTTGCCCTAAAGTATTTTCCTCTGCATTTGGTTAGCTAGTCTGTCTCCACATCTATTTGCCTCTCGAAACACATGCTCAACTGAGATTACCCGTACCTCCAATCATTGATTAAATTTGCTAGCAATGGAGTATATGAATAGTTCTCTGATATAGTCAATTGAACCGCTAACAGGGAATCCGATTCTAATTGGATCTTGTTGTAATCTCGATTCCAAGCCAATTGTAATCCAGAGTTTGAAACTATACTATTATGGTAATACCCAAATCAAGAGAGAATCTCTTTAGCCAACATCCTTTATCAACTCAAAGAATCTCTTTACATTTACATTTTCATTATAAAATTAACTCTTATAGAATAGTTCATATTTCATTTTTAAAATTCCATGCAAGTAACCAAGAGCTTATGAAATTTCGGTGCCAATATTGGTAAGAAAGGAATCATTCTTTGTATGGTATGTCACGGCTTCCAGCCCCTCCTTTTGCTATCAAACAAATAATGAGATTCCACTAAACTATCTAAATTACAGTTCATAAATACAGTTTATCTATTGTCAACTAGAGCATGAGTTGAACTGTTAATTTACTTGCACCTAAAGAAAAAAGATCTTACCCCAATAAAATTAAAGGATATACTTAGTCTCCAGGATTAAGTCATTCCTATTCCATGCTTTTCTAATGGCCTAAGAAAGCATCATGTGCCAAGTCATGATCCTTGGTGCAATAAGTCCCACCTATGTAAAAAAGGCTTCTACAACTGATTTAGTTATTACAAACTTTTGATCATTAAAACAGAGACCTAACCCTGATAGTTATATTCCCCAATTCACATAAACCTACAGACACTTGCTAGCTTTAAAAAAAAAAAAAAAAAACAAAATCAAAACATAGAAATATAAATTAGTAAGAAAGCTAGGGGGAAATTCAATCCATTAAGCCAAAAATATAATCCAAGATTGTAAACACATTGTTCCTTTTCATCAATAAAACTCTTATTATCTATCAAAAAAAAAATATAATCCAAGTCATAGTAATTCCCCGCACTTTATCTGTGGTCAAACAATATAACACATTTCAAAATAAGTCCATAACTTCCTAGCAATCAGTCTACTGCTCATAAAATCAAGAACATCAACAAAATGTTAAGTGATAATGGTAACAAAACAATTCACAACCAAATGGTCCAAATCTACAAGATCGTCCTACCAACAATATCAATATCAGGGTCCAATCTCAGATTTTGAGTCTTGATTGTTGAATGCTAACAACCATGAAACACACTTATTATTGTTATTGTTATTGTTATTGTTGTTGTTATATTGTTATTGTTATCATGTTCTCCTGCACTATGAAAGAAAACCGAAGTCGTTATTTTTTTGAGAATCAAAACCGAAGTCGTTATTGTTCAATAATTTAATAACCTTCACCACAGTTTCATCCAACCATTATGTAGCAAAAACATAGTAATAACTACCAGAAAAGAAAGCAAGAAGACGCAATTTGATGGATTGAATTAATTAAAGCTGACTTTCCAACATTAGGAATGCCAAGCACCAAAACAAGTAGAGTAGGTTCCCTCGAAATCACTTCCTCTAGCTTGAACTCCACAAGCTCAAGAAGCTTTTGGTACATGACCCTTGATAAGAGACCATCATAACAACATATTTTAATAAACCAGAGAGTCCAAGTTACCATCTAAGAAGCATGTACACGGACACTGACTGACACTAACACAGACACAGACAAGACAGGACAGGACAGGACACAACAACAACATAATTTTTGAAAAATTAGGACATGATTGATACAATATAGATATATATATATATATATCTTCATTTCTAGGTATATTTTATGTTTATTTAAAGTCTTAAAAATAAATAATAAGTTAATAACTACCATAGTTTTTAAAAATATATCTAAAATTGAATTACTGATTTTAATATTAAAAAAATGATAAAACTCAAGTTAGTCTCTTGACTTTTACTTCAATTGCCAATTAGTCCTCAAAATTTAATTTTTGTCAATTTAGTACCTCACTTTGTCAAAATGAGTCAATCCAATACTCCAATCCAGATTTTTTTCAGCAAATTAAGCTGTTTTAACATTATTCTTTATATATATATATATATATATATATAAATAATAGTCATTAAACAACAAAATCTATTAAATGATGCATCTGAACAATATTTTCAATAAAATTGTTTATATATATAAAAAAAAAAAAAAAAAGTTTAAATTGCATCATTTGCTGATAGATTTTGATAAAATGACACTCATTTTACAAAGTGAGGGACTAATTGGATTCTGTTGTAATCTCGATTCCAAGTCAATTGTAATCCGGAGTTCTGCAACTATACTATTAGTGATACCCAAATTAAGAGATAATCTCATTAGCCAACATCCTTTATCGACTCAAAGAATGCCCCCTGCACCAGCCATTCCTGGATTTCCATTTACACTTTCATTTAACAATCAACTCTTATAGAATAGTTCATATTTCATTTTAAAATTCCATGTAATTAACCAAGATTATATGAAATTTCAGTGCCAATATTGGTAAGAAAGGAATCATTCTTTGTATAGTATGTCACGGCTTCCAGCCCCTCCTTTTGCTATCAGACAAATAATGAGATTCCACTAAACTATCTACATTACACTTCATGAACACAGTTTATCTATTGTCAACGAGAGTATGTATTAAACTGTTTACTTGCATCTAAAGAAAAGAGATCTTACCCCAATAAAATAAAAGGATATACTTAGTCTCCAGGATTAAGTCATTCATATTCCATGCTTTGCCAATGGCCTAAGAAAGAATCATGTTCCAAGTCATGATCCTTGGTGCAATAAATCCACCTACGTACAATTTTGCCATCACTTAGTTGCAATTATATCTGCCCTCTTGGAATTTCTCTGTGATAAAAACAACTGCTAAGATTTAAAAGGCATTGATTTACTTCACTATCTCCTTCCTTACCATTCCACCACCACGAACACAAGAACATGGCTGAAATTGCCTACAGCGTCGCAGGGAAGGTCCTAGAGCAGCTTGGATCCCGTACTTTCCAAGAAATCAGCTCAGCATGGGGTGTCCGAAGTGATCTGAAAAAGCTTGAGGACAAAGTCTTAGCCATTAAAGCTGTACTCTGTGATGCTGTGGAGAAGCAAGCAAGTGACCAAAGGCTAAGGACTTGGTTAGGGGAGCTCAAAGATGTCCTTAATGATGCGGAGAATGTGCTGGATGAATTTCAGTATCGAGTCCTCCAGAAGGAAGTGATGAAGAGATATTGGAGCACTAGCAAAAAGGTGCGTTATTTCTTTTCTAGTTCTAATCCACTTGTATTTCATTTTGAAATGGCACATAAAATCAAGGATATTAGGGGGAGGGTAGATGATATTGCAGCTGATAAGGATAAATTCAACCTTGCTCAAGCATTTGAAGATAGGAAGATTACAATGCATGGGCGGGACATGACCCACTCCTTTGTTCATCCTTCTGATGTCATCGGTAGGGATGATGACAGAGAAAAGATAATACATCTTTTAATGGAACAAGATGCTGGCAGAAATGTCAGTGTAATTCCCATAGTTGGGGTTGGAGGTTTGGGGAAGACCACACTTGCCAAGTTGGTGTATAATGATGAACGGGTAGCTAGACATTTTCAATTGAGAAAATGGGTGTGTGTGTCTGAGGACTTTGATGTTAGAAGTTTGATAATAGAAATTATTAAATCTCCTATTGGTTCAATTAATGAGAATTTGAGCATAGATCAGTTGCAAATTCTCTTAAGAGAACTTTTAAAAGATAACAAATTTCTACTTGTCTTGGATGACGTTTGGAATGAGGATCGTAATAAATGGACGGAATTGGAAGATTTGTTACGTGATGGTTACAATGGAAGTAAAATCATAGTAACAACACGAAATAACTCGGTTGCTACAATTATGGGTACTATTCCCACATGCCATTTAGATGGTCTATCCAATGAGGAGTGTATGTCTTTGTTTGTGAAATTGGCGTTTAAGGAAGGAGAAGAAAAACAGTATCCAAACCTCTTAGAAATTGGGAATGACATTGTTAAAAAATGTAAAGGGGTTCCATTGGCAGTGAGGACTTTAGCCAGCCTACTTTATTCAAAAGTTGATGAAAGGGAGTGGAAATCTGTTAGAGATAATGAGATATGGCATTTAAAACAGAATGAGGGTGACATCTTACCTGCATTGAGGTTGAGTTACAATCAATTGCCATTTCACTTGAAGCAATGCTTTGCCTACTGCTCTCTTTTCCCAAAGGATTATGAATTCAAAAGTTTTCTTTTGGTTCAATTTTGGATGGCACATGGACTTCTTAAATCACCTGACAATGAAAATCAAGATTTGGAAGACATTGGTGATTTGTATATCAAGGAGTTAATGTCAAGATCTTTGTTTCAAGATGTACATCAATTAGCTTTGTTCAGTTATACCTTTAAGATGCACGATCTTGTCCATGATCTTGCATTCTCAATTGCCAAAGGTGAGTGTTCGGTGACGTCCATCCTTGCTGCAGGAGTTTCTCATAATGGCCAAGAAGTTACAACACAATTAGAGAGGTTGAGCGAAGTTCAGACTATTATTTTCAAAACAGAGCAACCCATGTCCATACTTGAAACATGCATCACAAGATTTAAGTACTTGCGGGTGCTTGATCTGGAAAATTCATCCTTTGAGGTGTTGCCAAATTCTATCGGAAGTTTGAAACATTTGAGATATCTCGACTTAACAGAAAATCACAGAATCAAGCAACTTCCAGATTCCATTTGCAAGCTGCACGGATTGCAAACTTTAGTGCTTGATGGTTGCAGAAATCTTGAATGGTTGCCCAAAGATATAAGGGACATAATCAGCCTCAGGTTTTTGGTTGTTACAACAAAGCATACCTGCTTGTCGGAGAAGGCAGAAGGTTGCTTGGATTCTCTTCGATTTTTGATGATACGTGAATGTGAGAATCTAAAATGTCTGTTTGAAGGGATGGAGGCGCGCCTCACCTATCTTCGAACATTGGTTGTTGCAGAATGTCCAAGTTTGACCTCTTTGTCACTCAGTATCAACCACCTAACTGCCCTAGAGAACCTGATGATTATTTATTGTAAAGAGCTTAGTTTGATGGAGAAGGAGGGAGAAGACAATCAATATCTCAAGTTAAGCCTCCAGAATTTAATGGTTTGTGGTTTACCTAAGTTGGAGGTTTTGCCCCAATGGCTCCAAGGATTTGCAAACACTTTACAGTAGCTATTGATTGGAGAAAGTGAAAATTTGAAGGCTTTGCCGGAGTGGCTGCCACGTCTGAAATCACTTCACACACTTTGGATTCTCAATTGCCCTAAGTTGTCATCTCTCCCGGAGGGGATGGAAGCTCTCACAGCACTAAGACTATTGAGGATCATAGGTTGTCCTGATTTGAGTAGAAAATGCAGAGAAGAAGATTGGCACAAGATTGCTCATGTACCAAAGATTGAACTCGACGAGGATAGTGGAAGTTCATCGTCATCATCAGAAGAAGAGGTAAGGGTAGATCTGTCTTCTTGTTCTTCTTTCTTGTGTTAGTAAAAGTATTGTTCTATTCTTAACGTGGTTTATTCTTTTCCATCTATCTTTTTGTTCTTTGTACCACAGATTGAACTCGAAGGGACCAGGTTCACAATAGAAAAGAAGATGGCGTCAGCGAGTACTTCCTAGAAGAAGAAGAAAGGAAGATGATGTAAGGGAATATCTGTCTTTTTGTTCTTCTTCTTTGTGTTATTTAATTATTTATTATAGTTTTTAAGTTTTTAGTTTATTTACGCTTAACACTGACTACTGATAGTTGATACTAATCCTGAATGTTTAGCCCTTTTTGTCCAAATAGTTTTAAAGCAAATTGAAACAAAAAAAAAAATCTTTTTGAATGAAAATTGAAAATAAAATTCAAAAACTTAAGTGGTATTTAAAATTTTCCCCCCACCCTTTCCTCACAAAAATATAAAAATAAATGGAAAAAGAGAAAAAGAGAAAAAGAAACATTGATCTATTTAGGAGTAATTCATGGACAAATTAAATCTTGTTTATGGAACATTGTGTTTCAATTTTTGGGCAATAAGGCATATAATCTTGAATGAATATACTAAAATTTTATTTATTTATTTTTCTTTTGTATAATCATTTTTATACTAGTATTATTCTCATTGTAAGTTTCTTATATACTATATAATTACAAATTTCATTTCAGGAGTTCGACATAAGTCACATACAATAGAATTTGAACATTGCTCAATTCAAAGTCACAAGTTCCTTCCATAATTCGTAAGCATTTATTCATTGCAATTTGGATTACAAGATGTAAATAAATAAATACTTCTATTATTTAATTTCCTTTTAAGTCATGTAAATAAATAAATATTTCTGTTATTGTAATTTGAACTAAATGATGTAAATAAATAAACATATACGTCATTGTAATTCAAAGTAAGAGATATAAATAAATAAAGAAGTGTTGTGTATACTCCCTTGAGTACATTCTTGCGTATAAAGTTGAGAGATCCATGGATTGGTGTGTGCAAGCATCTGTTCTAATATTCATGTTTTATTCTTCTTCTTCGTAAGCAATAAGCATCATATATATTAACATGCTTATTTAATTCGAAAATATGGGGTATAATTCACATTGAAGGAAGTGAGATTTGTATTTGGAATTATAAATTTTTATTTCTGTCAAAAGCTTTTTCTAACTTAAACCAAAATTACAAATGATATATTAAAATTAAGTTTAGAGAAAAATGACATGCCACTGATTACAGGCAGTTTGTTCTTAGGTTTGGGAACAATGAGTGTCATTTTTCAAATACTTCAATGTAAGCATCTGTTAACTTTGAAATACAACTTGAGCTTTGTAATACAACTTGAGTAAATTTGAGACATCAGCACATGAAAGGAAGGGAAAAAAGGAGGAAGAAGAAAAGACCAGCATATACAACCGTAATGTTAAACCAAAAAAGAAGAAGTGACTAACAGCTCAAGACACAGCGTTTGCATCAGGGGTATCATCAAGGATGAATGGACCAAGGTTACTTGCCCTAAATAAAGTAAGAAGCTTTTTTGATACCATTAAACGAGCTTCTGAGTCCTTATGAGGTATCTTAAATGCCTTTTGTAGTGCTTCATATTGCTTCTCTGTAGTCACTCTTGTATTCTACATTACTAGTGAATTCTCAGAGAGTTAAATACAAAGCACATTGGAATTCTTTGACAAGATCTTGAAAGGGAAAACGTAAAGAGCTAGAAATTCAGGAATGACATAAAATAAAGCAAGATATTCACAGGTCACATGGAGACCTGATCTAAGCTACATTGGAGGGTTAAGGGTTTAAAGCTAGCATTTTTTTAAAAAGTAAAAACTGGGAAATAGAAATGAAAATGTGGTTGTCCATGGCATAGATCTAATTGGCTTGGTTTTTAATTAAAAAAATAAAAGATTAAATTCCAAATTATATCCCTTAAAGTTTCAAAATTTTGATATGATCCCCAAATGTTATGATTTGCTCACACCATGCTTAATTTTTGTTAATGGCGGCCAAATTTGGCATCCCAACTACACCCTCTATATTTGTATTTATTTTGATTTTGCACCCTATATGTTTGAAATTCTTTTGATTAATCTAGTGCTTAACGGACACAAGTAGGCATAGCACATTGGCAGAAGTGAACAAATCCAAACAATACCTAGTGTTAAGGGAGTAACTCGAATTTTGAAATTTTACGAACAAAATCAAAATTATCCCAAACTTTAGGGTGTAATTTGCAAATTAATCTAAACAAAATAAACAAAAAAATCAATACAACTTCTTCAGCTTGAGAAACATCCACTCAAGATAATTCTACAAATTGACTCAATTCAACCCATAAAGATTGAATTGAGTAGTGTTAGGATGTTCCTTAGAGTGCTGTCAAGCGTTGAGGTTGGAGGTGGTGGCTGGCTAAGGAGAATGGAATGCGGAGCTTGGCCGCATTAGGGGAATATTGATCACATTTGTTTAGTTCAGCTTACAATTCTCTACATTCGGTCACTGCAAATTGATAGTCTGTTGGAGGTTTAAGGGTTTAAAGCTAGCATTTTTAAAAAAAACTAGGGAAAAAAAAAGTGAAAATGGGGGTTGTCCATGGATTTAATTGGGTCGTGTTTGAATTAAAATAATAATAAAAATATCCTAAAATTTGGATTAGTTTTGATTTTATCACCTAAAGTTTTAAATTTTTTAAGTGATTCCCAAATGTTATGTATCATTACAATTTGCTACCTTCCAATGCCCAACGACATCTTCTATATTTGTATTTATTTTGATTTTGTGCCCTATATGTTTGAAATTGTTTTGATTAATCTAGAGCTTCATGGTTGTGCTGTATATAAACTAAGTTATTTATGAACAGTTTGAGCTCAACTTGTGAAAAAGCTTATTTATGTTCGTTTGTTTAGCAAACGAGTCAAGCTCAAGCCTAAGTTTAGGCTCAATTATTAAATGAGTCAAATTCAAACATAATAATTTATTCGAGAACATAAAAGCTCGATTTAATTATGTATAATATTATATTTTTATATGTATAATTATCTTGAAATATATTTATTTATACTTGAAATTGAATTGTAAATTTGGTTGTAAGAAGACAGAGAGGTTTCTTTTAATATAATTTAGTGTGTATGAAAATATATATATATATATATGGGTTAATTATTATTTTTAAATTATTTATTATGAATAAGTTACTTTTTTATATTTGGAAAAAATTATTTAAAAATTAGTACTAATAATAATAATTAAAAAAAAAAAAAAAAACACAGCTGGAGAAGACCAGGTGTGGAGTAACTATAAGAGCATAAACTCCTACTTCTACCCTCCCTCTCTTTTTCTCCTTTTACTTCTCTCTCTCTCTCTCTCTCTCTCTCTCTCTCTCTCTCTCTCTCTCTCTCTCTCTCTCTCTCTCTCTCTCTCTCTCTCTCTCTCTCTCTACCCAACAACTCTCCAATATGGACCCTTAAACACTTAATTCATAATAAAAATTTGGGATGATCTTGTTTTATTTGGATTTTGGAGAATGTGACATGCTTTCTCTTTATATTTTGGTCTTGATGAACTGGGTCTTGCATGTCTTTCGAGAATCCCTTTCTCTAGTAATTTCAGTCCACTATGTTCTAAAGATTTTCCTTGTAAAAGAGAGAATTAGCAAAGAAAAAAAGAGGGGAGATCAAATTTGATATATATATATATATATATATATGTGGGGCCCGGCCCAAAAATAATGGGCTATTCCAAATCCAGGCCCGTCCGAGGAGCGTCCTTTCCGAAGAGAAACCACATATGAAGCATTACTCAACCCCAATAACGCCAAGGAAACCTGTCCGAGGAGTAACTCCTCCTCGGACATCACGAAGTCCAGACGAGGAACTCTCCCCATCCATTTCAGTTCATCCTCCCAACATATAAAATGAATAAAATCCAAAATATCTCATGGAAAGCTGCCACCACCACATTAATTGCGCCCCAACCATCCTCTTGGCCGCATTAATGAGGAAAAGACCCCTGAACAGTACCACCTTGGCCTCTGCAACTCACAAAGGGAGAGATGAGGGCGTCTGATGGGACAGGTGCTCAAGTAGATGCTTAGATGATCAACAAGTGTAAGGTTGAGATGAGAGGAGGGGAACTATATAATGTAGTGGAGTCCCTCAAAGAAAGGGGAGAAAAACTGTATTAGGAACGGAAGAAATAGAATCACACGGGAGAGATCCATTCTTGTGTTTTTATTTTCTGCAACTATATTGTCCATGTATCAGACCGAACAGGCTCACTGAGGCGAAGTTCTTTGACCCATCCTCTACAAATATTCATTGTGGGTTGCGCTTTGGGCCAAGGCCAGATCAATAAGATTTGGGCCAGGAAAATCGTGCAACTACAATTGGCGCCGTCTGTGGGAAGAACTAGGGCATCAGCTAGCACAACGGTCGAGCATGGCAGAACTAGGTCCGCACCAGGAGAATCCTCACCAGGCTAACTCCCAACAGACACAACCCGCCGAGTCCCAGAGGCAAAATAACCCCGTCAACCCAGGCCACAGGGGAAATCATGAGGGAAGTATGCATACTATCCGGACAAGCCAGAGTCACACTCAGATAGGTAGTCACGTGTCCCAAAGGCGAAATAGTCACCAGGCCATGCAGCGAGAGATAGACGATCTGAAGAGGAAGCTACGACGGGTACAGCGAAAGCGATCTCCTTCAGACTCAGACGAGTCTTCTAATGCGGAGGATGCGAGTTACCGACGGAGATCAAGGACCCCCCCAAGTGAAACCTTTTCCTACGAAAAGGAACCACGCCCTGTGCGGAAATACGAGAGCACATCCAGCAAGGGTTCGGGAAACGATGCCATGAAGAAGGCGTTGGACCAGGTTTCAAGGTCCCCCTTCACGTACAGAATTGAAGGGGCTAAGTTGCCTCGACGGTTCAACCAACCGGCATTCGCCATCTATAACGGTCGAACAGACCCGGTAGAGCATGTGAGCCAATTTAACCAAAAGATGGCGATCTACTCGCAAAATAAAGCCCTTATGTGTAAAATCTTCCCGTCCAGCTTGGGATCAATGGCGATGAGGTGGTTCAACGGCCTGAAGACAAATTCCGTAAGCTCATACAAGCAGCTCACTCAGGATTTCTGCTCCTGCTATATCACCAACACCAGAGTCCCCAGGCCCCTCGATTCGCTATTGTCCTTATCCATGTACGAGGGAGAGACTCTGAAAGCATATTCGGATAGACACTGGGAAGTGTATAACGACCTGGATGACAACCATGATGCTGTCGCTATCAGCACATTCAAAAGCGGGCTCCCCACCGACCATGGCTTAAGGAAGTCCCTCACTGGTAAACCGGTTGCCAACGTTGATCAGTTGAGGGATAGGATCGACAAATACAAAAGGGTGGAGGAAGATCAGCTGCAAGGGAGGGGAAAGGAGAAGGTTATCCCCCCAAAAGCGACTGATTTCAGGTCAGAACGACACAACCCTGGTCAGCCGAGGAGAGATTTTTCGCGACAGGCTGGGCAGAGCATCCCGCAAACAGTGAATGCCGTATTCAGAGAACCAGTACAACAGGTACTGGAGAAAGTAAGGGATGAGCCCTATTTCAGGTGGCCGGGGAAGATGGCTGGAGACCCTTCCAAACGTAACCAGAACCTGTACTGCCACTATCATCAGGACAACGGGCATACTACTGAGGACTGCAGGAATCTATGGAATCACCTAGATCAGTTGGTCCGAGAAGGAAAGTTGCGCCACCTGCTGCACCCATCGAGTGGCCATCCCGGCCAAGCAACACAAGAGCCTCGAAAGGACGTGTCCTTAAGACCCCCCACCGGGACGATACATGTCATTCTCGCTGCACCAGGAAGAACGGGGCCACCCATCCCCAGGGTGTTAGCTGTGGATCGGCTCCTCTCCGAGGGCAGGCAAAGGGAACCCAAGAGGTCAAAAAAGGGAAGCTCTTTGATACTGGGATTCTCGGATGAGGATAAGAGAGGAACTATTCAACCTCACGATGATGCCTTGGTGGTCACGCTGAGGATTGGGGGCTTCGACGTGAAAAGGGTGTTGGTGGATTCGGGAAGTGCAATAGAGATAATGTACCCCGATCTATACAAGGGGCTGAACCTGAAGCCGGAAGATTTGACAGCTTACGACTCTCCCCTTCTCAGTTTCGAGGGAAGGATTGTTACGCCAAAAGGGCAAATCCGACTACCCGTGCAGACTGGGACGGAGATAGTGGAGGTAAATTTTATTGTGGTCGACGCTTATTCACCTTACACCGCAATAGTTGCAAGGCCGTGGATCCATGCCCTAGAGGCCGTGACCTCCACACTTCACCAAAAAGTAAAATACCCATCCAGAGGACAAGTAGATGAGATCCGAGGAGATCAGGCCATATCCAGGCAGTGTATGGTGGCCGCCGTCTTACATCGGCCCCATGCCGAGTCCTCGGCCCCTGAAAGTTTATAGCAATCAGCCGCCTCGGCAGAACAAGACGATGGACTAGCCGAGGAGATAAGGTGTGAAAGTTTAGATAAAATCGCTGTCAACGACGACCCGGAGAAGTTCTTTCTGGTCGGCTCTGAATTGCCCTCTCAAGAAAAGGAGGAACTGGTCAGATTTCTTAGAGAAAATGTCGACGTGTTCGCATGGGATGCCTACGACGCCCCGGGCGTTGATCCTAGCCTTATTTGTCACCACCTGAACGTCAACCCCTCTTCCACTCCGAAGAAGTAGCCACCCCGACGCCCTTCAAAGGAACATGCTGGTGCCGTAAAAGACGAAGTGGCAAAACTAAAAAGAGCAGGGGCTATTAAAGAGGTCTTTTACCCGGAATAGTTGGCAAACACTGTGGTGGTAAAGAAGAAGACAGGGAAATGGAGGGTCTGCGTGGACTTCACGGACCTGAACAAGGCATGCCCAAAGGACCCATTCCCCCTACCCCGAATTGATCGATTGGTGGATGCAACCGTGGGGCACCCTCGAATGAGCTTCCTGGACGCCTTCCAGGGCTATCATCAGATACCCCTTGCGCTAGAGGACCAAGAGAAAACGGCTTTCATGACGCCCATCGGAAATTATCATTATAAGGTGATGCCGTTTGGGCTAAAGAACGCAGGCTCAACCTACCAAAGGATGATGACTCGGATGTTTGAACCACAACTGGGCAAGATCATTGAGGTTTATATAGACGATATGGTTGTGAAGAGTAAAAGGGTGTCCGAGCACGTGAAGGACCTCGAAACAATCTTCACTATATTAAGGGAGCACCGGTTGCGGCTGAATGCCTCCAAATGTTCATTCGGGGTCGGGTCTGGGAAATTCCTAGGGTATATGGTCACCTACAGGGGAATAAAAGTAAGTCCCGACCAAATCAAAGCCATTAACAGCCTACAGGCTCCTCGAAATCCGAAGGAAGTACAGAAGCTCACTGGCATGATTGCGGCGTTGAACCGGTTCATATCGCGATCGGCGGATCGATGTCGGCCTTTCTACCTCC
The DNA here is from genome assembly GCA_028535165.1 of Quercus tomentella. NCBI lineage: Eukaryota > Viridiplantae > Streptophyta > Magnoliopsida > Fagales > Fagaceae > Quercus > Quercus tomentella. The sequence goes on along the minus strand of JAPQVY010000012.1, from coordinate 44,955,267 downwards.
TGATAAACAAGTGGAAAGAGTTCGAATGGTCGGAGGATTGCGTTCAGGCTTTCCAACAGCTTAAAGACTACCTGTGCCGACCACCCATCATGTCCAGCCCTGAGGCAGATGAGGTGCTGTTTGCCTACATCGCCGTAGCCCCCCACGCTGTAAGCCTGGTACTGATACGGGATGATAATGGGGTGCAGCGACCGGTGTACTATGTGAGCAAATCACTACATGAGGCCGAGGTGTGATACCTACCTTTAGAAAAGGCAATTCTGGCGATAGTGCATGCAACCCGAAAACTTCCTCATTACTTTCAGGCGCACACGGTCATCGTTCTAACTCAGCTTCCCCTTTGAGCAGTGCTTCGAAGCGCTGACTACACCGGAAGGATCGCCATGTGGAGTGCGCTTTTGGGGGCCTTTGATATTAAATATATGCCCAGATCCTCTATCAAAGGACAGGTCCTCGTAGACTTGGTAGCGGAGTTTACTGAGCCCTCTATAGAAACAATAACCGAGAAGAAAGACATGGATGAAAAGTCGGTTGGTGCGATTTCAACAGGGAGGAACACGCATTGGAAGGTCTATGTAGATGGCGCAGCTAACCAGAGGGGGTCAGGAGTTGGGATAGTTTTAATATCCCCGGACGGTGCCGCCATTGAAAAATCATTGAAGCTCGGATTCTCGGCTACGAACAATGAAGCCGAATACGAAGCCTTACTTCAAGGGATGACGATGGTTCAAAGATTGGGCGGAAGAATAATAGAAGCGTTCTCGGACTCCAGACTGGTTGTCGGACAAGTGATGGGTGTGCTGGAAGCTCGAGATACTAGGATGCAAGAGTATCTGGGACAAGTCAAACGGCTACAGACGAGTTTTGAATCCTTCAGTCTGACGCACATTTCCAGGAGCGTAAACACCCATGCAGACTCGCTGGCCACTCTCGCCACGTCCTCGGCGCATAATCTGCCGCGAATGATCCTTGTTGAAGATCTGGCACAGGCAAGTCCCGTCGGCAGAAACCCGGCTCAGGTCCATCAGATCAGAAAAAGTCCCAGCTGGATGGACCCCATAAAGAGCTTCCTCCAAAACGACCTCTTACCGGAGGAAAAACTGGAAGCCGAGAAGATACGCAGGAATGCTCCTCGGTTCTGGCTATCAGAGGACCACAAACTATATCGACGCTCTTACTCTGGACCGTACCTACTCTGCGTGCATCCAGAAGAGTCCGTATCTTTACTCGAGGAGTTGCACGAGGGGATTTGCGGAAGCCACACCGGAGGAAGGTCGCTGGCGCACAGGGCACTCTCCCAAGGGTACTGGTGGCCGAACATGCAAAGAGAGGCCCAAGAATACGCTAAGAAGTGCGACCAGTGCCAAAGATTCGCCCCGAATATCCACCAACTCGGAGGGGTTCTCAACCCCCTCTCTAGCCCATGGCCGTTCGCACAATGGGGCCTTGATATAGTCGGACCTTTCCCCAAAGCTGCGGGGAACAAGCGATACATAATAGTCGGAACTGATTACTTCACTAAATGGGTGGAAGCTGAACCCTTAGCCAACATTAGGGACGTGGACGCCCAAAAATTCATCTAGAGGAACATCATCACCCGCTTCGGGACTCCGCGGACACTCATTTCCGACAATGGTCTGCAGTTCGACAGTAAGAACTTTAGGGAGTATTGCCGCGAGTTTGGAATCATTAACCGATATTCCACCCCCGCCTACCCTCAAGGAAATGGGCAGGTCGAGGCCGTGAACAAGGTCATAGTGAACGGACTGAAGAAGAGACTAGACGAGGCAAAGGGGAGATGGGTAGAGGAACTCCCCCACGTCTTATGGACTTATCGGACGACGCCGCGACGATCGACCGGTGAGACCCCCTTCTCGATGACTTATGGGGCTGAGGCCGTGCTCCCGATCGAGAACAACTTTCCCACACTAAGGTCTAGATCGTTTACCCTAAACGATAACGACGGTTTATTGGAACGGAGTCTGGACCTAGCCGAAGAAAGAAGAGAAAAAGCGATGATTCATATGGCCTATTATCACCAGAAGCTGAGACAAGGGTACGATGCTAACGTCAAACTGCGGCCTCTGGGTCCAGGTGACCTCGTGATGAGGAAGATTCTTGGCAGCGCGAAGAACCCCTCTTGGGGCAAGTTGGGGCCCAATTGGGAGGGACCATACCGTGTCACATCCGTGGCCGGAATAGGCGCCTACTACCTAGAAGATTTGGATGAAAAGCCTGTACCTCGACCATGGAATGTAAATAACCTCAGAAGATATTATTATTAATAAGAATGGCTTAGCATACATTTTCTTTCATGACTATCCGTTGCTTGCTGGTCCACTGACAACTGTTCATAGTTTTAAACAGAACCTAAGTCCTGCATGGCTCCTCGGACCACAGACTTAGGGGAAATTATTACTCATGACAATTTTTATAAGTTTTAAACAGAACCTAAGTCCTGCATGGATCCTCGGACCACAGACTTAGGGGAAATTAATACTTAAGGCAACTATTCATAGTTTTAAACAGAACCTAAGTCCTGCATGGCTCCTCGGACCACAGACTTAGGGGAAATTATTACTCATGACAATTTTTATAAGTTTTAAACAGAACCTAAGTCCTGCATGGATCCTCGGACCACAGACTTAGGGGAAATTAATACTTAAGGCAACTATTCATAGTTTTAAACAGAACTTAAGTCCTGCATGGCTCCTTGGACCACAGACTTAGGGGAAATTATTACTCATGACAATTTTTATAAGTTTTAAACAGAACCTAAGTCCTGCATGGATCCTCGGACCACAGACTTAGGGGAAATTAATACTTAAGGCAACTATTCATAGTTTTAAACAGAACCTAAGTCCTGCATGGCTCCTCGGACCACAGACTTAGGGGAAATTATTACTCATGACAATTTTTATAAGTTTTAAACAGAACCTAAGTCCTGCATGGATCCTCGGACCACAGACTTAGGGAAAATTAATACTTAAGGCAACTATTCATAGTTTTAAACAGAACCTAAGTCCTGCATGGCTCCTCGGACCACAGACTTAGGGGAAATTATTACTCATGACAATTTTTATAAGTTTTAAACAGAACCTAAGTCCTGCATGGATCCTCGGACCACAGACTTAGTGGAAATTAATACTTAAGGCAACTATTCATAGTTTTAAACAGAACCTAAGTCCTGCATGGCTCCTCGGACCACAAACTTAGGGGAAATTATTACTTATGATAGATTGGGAGATTATTACTTAAAGGAAATCATTTTAATACGTGCGCGCAGTCTGGCACCATCGCAACCCTCAAATGCGCAGCCCAAAAACCCATTTTATTTTGACTATTTGCCTATATCTACATCGTTGCAAATGCTTAAAAAAAAAAAAAAAAAAGAGCGCTACTGACATACATCCATAGTAAGCAAAGCGAACATTTTATATTAATATTCCGAGTACATTAGAAAGAGATGTCCTTACAGAAGAATGGAAAAATAGGACGACTCACATTCAAAAAAAAAAAAAAAAAAAAAAGGTACAAAGATCAAAAGCCTAAAGGGCTAAGCCTTAACAGGAGGATCTTCTTTTTGTTCGGGCTGAGGGGGAGGAACCTCGATGGTAGAGTCTACGGCGGGATCCTTCGCCATATCAGGCACAAGGACGGCATCAGGCACCGCCAGGTCCTGCTCTGAGGCCACTTGGGCGTCATCAGGATTCTCTCGGATCTCCGGAGGATAGAAGATGTTCTCGAGCAGTCTTAGTGCCGAATCCGCAAGAACTCCTGCAGCATCGAGAGCATGAGCCCATGAAATACTGCAGTAATCCCTGCACACCTCGGGGATCTCCTCGGATAGCCTCGCCTCCGTTTCTGCGGCCCCGAGCTGGCGAGCAGCATTCTTCTCAGCCTCTGTAGCCTCTCGGATCAGCTGGGCCTCCTCTTTGACCCGCCTCAGCTCATCCTCGACTTTTTGCAGGGCAGTCTTGAGATCCTGCACTGCCTGCCTCTCGGTGGCGAGGTTAATCTGTGTCGAGTACAGCTCTTTGCGCTGGTCCTCCGCCTGGGTCTCGGCACTCTTCAAACCAGCCTCTGCACTTTTGCGCCGGTTCTCCGACTCCTTGAACTCGTCCGTGAGTTTAAGGTGATCGTGCTTAAGGGACCCCAAGGCTTTCTCCATCTCCGTCCGAGCCTGGGTCTCAGCCTCAGCCCGATTACGATTACCTCGGCAGAATTCCTCAGCCACAAATACCTGCTGAGTGATCTACGAACGAAACAAGATTGCTTTAAAAAAAAAAAAAAAAAAAAAAGGGTCCCTTTTAATGAAGCAATAGAAGGGTTACTTACCATCGCGAGGTCCCTTTTAAGGGATAGGAAGATCTCGGGCTGAGAGAACCGCCTATAAGCCTCCATATCCCGAGGAAGGAGTAGGGGTTGCTCTAAAGCCTCGGCCACATACCCTGCCCGGCCTCGGTTGTACTCTCGGACCGAAGCATTGTAGGGGATGGCAACCCCATCCAGCTCCAACTTGGGGCTCCATACACGCGGGGTAGCTCGCACCTCCGCAAGGCTCTCCTCGTCCCGATTCTCCGAGGAGTTGCCCCTTCTGCTCCTTGGTGCCCGAGCAGTCTTTTGCTGCTTGGTCGGCTGAGCAGCCACCTCACCCTCCTCAGGGGTGTCAACTGGCCTCTTCTTCTTCAGGTCCGGATTAGCCTTAAGGCCAGGTTTCGAAATGCCCTGAGGGACCACAGGAGGAAGGGTTTTGACTTGTGATGGAGGTGGTCCCTTCGATGACTAGCCTTTCCCTCGGGAGGCCATCAGCTCCTTCAGAGACTTTCCCTTTCCTGCCATGGGCTCTGTCTCTTCGTCCGAAGTATCTTCCGAGCAGATAACAATGGAAGGAACGCCAACTGCAGAATGTCGGTCCCGCTCTCCTTCAGGACCGGAAAGTTCCACCAAAGGGGTTTGCTCAACTTCCTCCTCAAAATAAAACTCGTCTATCTTTTCCTCAAGGGAAAGACGAGATGATTCAGTTTCCTCTTCAACCTGAACGGCAACACCAGGCTCGTTTGGCGGAGGTAGCTGCTCTGCTAAGTAGGGATTTCTAACACCAGGCAACACAACTGGTGGCAGATCGTGTTCAGCTAGGAACCCGTCCTTGGACACGTCAATCCTAGCCAACCTCGGATTGCCAGCCCTTATAGCGTGGCCGATAGCCTGGAAAGAGCTGCTCAGAGGTTGATAGCCCAGAACCAGATGGGCCGCATGCAACTGTCCGTCCTCGGAAACGTAAATCTCCGACCTAAGAAGGTAGTTCAACGCTGGCACGTTCACAAAGTTTAGCCGAGGAGGGACGTGAACTTTATCTGCAAGCAACCAAGAAAAGTGGGGTTAGTTCATGAAATTTTCCAATTACAAAGAAAGCAAGAAAAATAAACCCTCAATACTAAATCCTTTCCCAAAAAGGACCGATCCTAAAAACGTCGCACCTGGGGTTCCTGCCCGGGTTGGACAATGAATACCGTCGGACCACTCCCCAGAAGCAATAAGGAAGTCATTCTTCACGGTCTTATTGGATACTGGGAGACAAGAGATCAACCTAACGTCCTCGTTCCGGGATTTAAGATAATACCCATCATCCCCGAGGCGGTGACATTCGTACAGATAAGCCACATCGTGCCAAGTAAGGCCTAGATTCATCCGCTCGTCTAAGACATCTACACAGCCTAGTATCTTGAACATATTCGGGGCACACTGATACGGCGTCAACCTATGGTTGAACAGGTATTCCCTTGTAATCCTACGCATGGGAAGTGTCATCCCTCCCTTTATAAAAGCAATCATAGGGATAACAACTTCTCCCATACCTCTCTCTGTCAATACTCCTTCAAGAGGACAGTACTGCAACCCAACCCCCGGGGGAATGTGGTATTTAGCCCTAAAGGCCTCCATAGCGGCTGGAGTGTTTACTAATTTCTCAAATCTACCCATCTGAACTGAACTGGGGAAACGAAAGTAAGGACTGAGAATAAAAGTAGAGTCGGAGGAGGGAATTGAAACGGCGAGATGAACGAAATGTACTGGTACCTTCGCAAAACGCTCAATGGGACGCCTGGAAATCTCTCCTGGAAGGAACGCTTCACGAAAGACGGCTACGGAGGCGTAACGGGCGTAAGTATTCGTATATCTCTGGGGTTCGATGGAGTTCTCTGGAAGCCTCTGAGGTTTATGAAATGCAGATAAAAAGAACTGAACCCCTCTGACGTCTTATATAGCCGGGATGAGAGAGAAAAGATCATTCCTGCCTAAAAAATACGAGAAGAAACGATGGCCGTTCGATCCACGCCGCACCGTTGGATGAAGGGAACATAACGCCTCCAGAAGTTAATGACCATGCCTCGTAAATTGTAACGCGTCAAAAGTAACGGTCCGCACGCGCGCCCCAAGCTCTCCTTATTTCCATCCTCTCACTAACATCAAAACCCCGCTTTTCTCCTCGGAAGGAGATAAAAACCGGAGTTTTGAGGGGCTATTGTGGGGCCCGACCCAAAAATAATGGGCTATTCCAAATCCAGGCCCGTCCGAGGAGCGTCCTTTCCGAAGAGAAACCACATATGAAGCATTACTCAACCCCAATAACGCCAAGGAAACCTGTCCGAGGAGTAACTTCTCCTCGGACATCACGAAGTCCAGACGAGGAACTCTCCCCATCCATTTCAGTTCATCCTCCCAACATATAAAATGAATAAAATCCAAAATATCTCATGGAAAGCTGCCACCACCACATTAATTGCGCCCCAACCATCCTCTTGGCCGCATTAATGAGGAAAAGACCCCTGAACAGTACCACCTTGGCCTCTGCAACTCACAAAGGGAGAGATGAGGGCGTCTGATGGGACAGGTGCTCAAGTAGATGCTTAGATGATCAACAAGTGTAAGGTTGAGATGAGAGGAGGGGAACTATATAATGTAGTGGAGTCCCTCAAAGAAAGGGGAGAAAAACTGTATTAGGAACGGAAGAAATAGAATCACACGGGAGAGATCCATTCTTGTGTTTTTATTTTCTGCAACTATATTGTCCATGTATCAGACCGAACAGGCTCACTGAGGCGAAGTTCTTTGACCCATCCTTTACAAATATTCATTGTGCGTTGCGCTTTGGGCCAAGGCCAGATCAATAAGATTTGGGCCAGGAAAATCGTGTAACTACAATATATATCTCAAATTTGACACTTTTAGGATTTAAGTGTACCCATCGATAATTGTGCTACTGGGTACAAGGATTAAAAAAAGAGGGACATTGTGGCTTATTGATACCTATGCGGTTGGGGCATCAAATAACACCAATTAGATTATAGTATATCACCCTTAAATTTCTCTGTTGTTGACATGATTGATTTTGGTCCTTTCTAACTTTAATATGGCATGTAGCAGAAGGTAGTGCATTATCTTACATGCAGGAAGGTAGTCTTGCTTATAACAACATTTCTTACACAATCTTTATTGTGATGCTCACCATATAACGTTCATAGTTTTACCTCAATTGCCATGCAATAATTTCTATCATTTAAATTCTCTACTGAAAGCCACTTCAAAGAATGTTAAATCTCATTTATGCCATTTGTTTAAACCTACAATTGTCTTGTGGGACTTGCAATGACCCTCTGCCTTGACACTAATTCTTGAATGTTTCGTAGTGTACAACAATCCAAATATCACCGTGCACTTCAATACAGAGACCATGGATATTGTTAGCAATACAAAACGCCAGACGTCTGGAATTTTACTTCAAAATCTGTGTTTGAGGCAAAGGGGTTATTTTATAGTATTGGTCATTCACCGAATTGCCAATTGTTGGAAGGCCAAGTTGAGCTTGACATCTATGGGTACGTTTTAGTTGAAGAGGGTATTGCAAACGAATTCGATCAGAACGTACATTTTGTAATCTATTATTATATTAATCATTCTCCGCTAGAGAAATTTTTTTTGTAATTTATTCCATTTATGTATTATTTATAAATTCAAGTCCTAACCGCTGTATCATACACAAAAAAAGCGGGGAGTAGATTTGTGGCACGATAACTTGTAAGAAAAAAATTACACAACACTATTTGGACACCTCCTCTCTTCACCTCTCTATTGCGCACGTATCTAGCCCAATATCTGAATCAATACATATTAGCTCATTAATCATCACAATTAATATAAAATAATCTCTCTGATTTTCAATGTGGGATTAAACATTTTCACTAATTCCTAATATTTTATATTAACTCTCACATCTTTACATTTATGTTGTAATACAAATCAATTTTTGTTATATAATATTAAAATGCCCTAACAATTTTTTATCATAAAGCAAAGACACTAAAAAGAGTTTATTCGATGATAAGAGACTTCACTAGTTGAACTAACTAAATTCTACTTATAAGATGTCCTTCATTTTATTTGATAAGCTAATATTTTCTTTTTAATACACATTTACTTATTTATTTTCGAAGCTGGAAGTCTTCGTTTGAAAACATTAAAAGGTGTTAATTCTTTCCATTTGATCTTTTATTTCATTTTGGCATGATTCATAATACGATCTACTTTTTTAGAAATTGATAAACATAATGTTAGTAATTTTTCAAACCTGCCTTTATTTTATGAGAAAATTCAATGCAGATTAAATTAAAGAGAGTCACATTTTTATTTGAAAGATAATACATTAATGATATTTCAGTACAATGTTGGATCTTCTAAACATGATTAGAATATAGGGCCAAGGGTGTATTAAAGGAAGGAAGGCATTATAGTCAATGTGTAGAAAAGGATTTGGTTTATAAGTTCAATGATTTTCTCTCCCTTGCTTCAAACTCAATTGAGGCCTTAGCAACACAAGCCAGATTCAATAAACTAATTACTTTTTGTAATAATCCTTCATTTTAATTTAAAGTAGGGAATCATTATTTTAGTTTTTCATTTTTTTATATTAAATATGAGACACGATATGTATTTGATTTTGCGTGGTTTTCATCTCTCTTAAGTTACCTTTTACACTTAAGGCCAACTCTAGTATTAATTCACTTTGGCAACTATCCAAGGCTTCCAAACGGAAGAATGACTCATAATTTTGTTCCTAAAATAAAATACATCTTATCCTCTTTATTTTATTTTTTTCAGTTTTTTTAATTTGAAAAAAAAAAATTAACGAATGCTATAAAGACATTGGTTTAATAACTATTTTTTAAATTTTTTTATGGGATTTAATAAAAGAACTAACTTTTTTGATAATTTGTTATATTTCCCATGAAAGTGGTATTAAAACTCTTTAAAAATAATTCATTAACGAATGCCATAGAAGTATCTGTTAACAAGGACTCTTTTTTAATTTTATTTTTAAGTGGTCCACGTCTAGCTAAAAATAGCATGCAGTTGCAAGACACTTTGGTGTTTGACATACATGGTCCAAATAGTGGACACAATTTTTTTTTTTTTTGGCATGCAAACGGAGTGGACTTATCAACTTAGCAAAATACAATCGAAGTATTATGCACCAAAATAAGTTACAAGTTACAACCAACAAAAATATATACAAAAAATTAGGGGTATGCTGTATGCATTTGCACCATCCTTATATGGTCCCAAAAGAAAGAAGTAATAAAAAAGGTGGGATATGTGTCATGAAGTGGATACCTGCACATCTATTTGTCTCTGTGTCCTTGTTTGTGTAAGTAGATACCTGCAATCATTGATTAAATTTATTGGAAGTGGAGGATATGAATTGTTCTCTGATGTAATCCATTGAACTGCTAGCTGGGAATCAGATTCTAATCGCAATTCCAAGCCAATCAAATAAGACCTAAGAAGCTACTTGCTATGCATTCCTCTTTAACATTATCACTCTGACCCATCTGCCTTCCACCTCTAGCAAATTAGTGCTTCTTCACATGACCTGCATTTTCATTCAAACACAAAATCCATGACCTACTTCAAGTAGCTAGAGGAGACTAAAATCCATATATCATAATTTTACAACTATCAAAGGCATCTCAGGAACAGCCACTCAACAGCTTACTTATAAACATTAATATCGGAAACTCTCTCCAAAATTTGGATGTACAAACAGATGACCTCAAGTACAGCTTATCAAAAATGTAAACATCACATTGTCAAACTATTTGCCCCAATAATAAATAGAGCGATGCCTTTAAATTGCAGTAATATAGATGGCTAGTGCTGATGGTTATCACATCACAAGTACATTGCATGATTAAACAATACACATTGAGAGTTGTATATTATGAAAACAAAATAGAGGTGAAACTACAGGACGTTTTAGAAAAGAAACACTTTCAGATAGGCATTTATACAATGGTGTGATACACCACAATGGTAGTGATACACAAGCAGAAACCACTACTTTACTAATAACCTGATAAGCTTTTATATATATATATATATATATATATATGATCGTTAGTCGTGAATTGTGTAGCATCACAACAATTTGAGTTTTCAACCTATACAAAAGTTATCACCAATGTCTGCAGGTACCAAAATCTACCATTCTGAGACTGAGACTAAAAGCAAAAACTAAGAACCATTCATTGCACCAAACCAAAATGCCAAAGAAAAACAAAGATCATATTCAAACCATCTCCAATAAATGGTAGAGGAAGAATACCATCAATAAGATCATAAAATCAATTTCACAATTTCTCATAATGCTTCTGTCTCAAATTTTCATTGTCATTTTCAAAAAGCCATACTACAATTTCTAATCCTCTAACAATGGGGGTAATATCAATTTATCCCTATGCATTTAATTGTGTCAAAAATTTTCACTCATAACTTTTAAACCAAGTTTGTGTTTGTGAAAGCCATTTTATGTACAACTTTTTAAAATTTCACTTTTTCTCACATTTTCATACTACAAGTATTTTGTACACTTTCAACAAAAAGGATTTTAACAAAAAACTAAGGCCATGTTTGGTTCAATAATTTTCATCACTTAATTTTCTTCACTCATCATTCATCACTCAAAACACCCTACCCGTTTGGCATCATCACTCACTTGTCATCACTCAATATTTTTCACACCATTTGTGGGTCCCATACCTGTCACTCGGTGCTTTTTTTTTTTTTTTTTTTTTTTTTTTTTCAGTATCACCAAACCCAGTAAAAAAAAAAAAAACTAGATCAGATCACCGAACCCAGTGAAAGAAGAAGAAGAAGAAAAAAAAAAAGAAAACCCAGATCAAAAGGAAGAAGAAGCCACCTAGTGTGAAAGGAAAAAGAAAAAAAAGAAGATGAAGAAACGCAACCCAGTGAAGAAAGAAAAAAAAAAAAAAAAGATGGTCAAAAGTTGTGGCTAAAGTCTGACAGTGAGTCCCTCCATATAGTGTTATTTACGGAAATGCCATTGGGTTATGAGTTATGGAAACTAAAAACACATTTTAGGTGTTTTTAGTTTCTATAACTCATAATTCAAAAATCAGAGAATTGAGTGATGGAAACAGAGTTATGATGGTGCCAAACGGACTTTTAGCTATGGGTCCCACCATTTTTGAGTTATGAGTTATGGAAACAGAAATATGAGTTATGGAAATTGATGAACCAAATACCCCCTAAATAAGCTATTCTCAAACAGACTTCATAAAGTAAACTCTACGTATTAAATTGATTTTTTTTTTTTTTTTTTTTTGGAATTGAAGCTAGGTTCTCCTATAATATAAAATTTACTTGGATTTTTGGAAGTTGGGGGACAATGTTGTCCCAATCAATAGTGGAGCGATGAAATTGAAATTTGACTAAAATTGAAGTTTGGATTTTGTCAAATTGACAAACAATGACTCTAATCTAATGGCCTCCATTCATGTTGAGCAATACATGAAATTAATACATAATTAAACGAGATGACGATAACTCTAGAAACCAATCTTGAATCATCCAAATAAGTATTTACTTTAATCAGAGAATCGCATGCAATCAGTACTACTCACAAAAATGGACAAATATCATCAAGTGCATGTCGAACTTGTGAGAGAGAGAAATACCTTTGCAATCGAACTTGTGGCAGCGCTTAACCAGGCGGACACTGTCCTTGGCGAACTCTCTGAGACGGTTAAGGCGGTTTAGGCAAAAATGTGAGATTCCAATTATACCCATAAAAATACAAAAATCCAAGGGCTATTAGCAAATCAAACACCTAAGCATGACCATTTAGTCATAAGTTGACTTATAGTGGTATTGTTTTCCTTGGTTTGGACCTAGTACACTATCATCATTATTGTTTCAATTTGAAATATATGACCTGCATATGCGACAAATAGAGATAGTAACTCCTTTGTGTTAATTAAGATAAATGCATTATAGGGGAAAAAAAGGCTTTCTAAGAGCATTCACATCAGCTCTTGGATAATTATGTATAAATGTGTAAAATACACATTTTGAAGCAAAAAACACACTACATCAGTCCATTTAAAATCGTGTATAATCATCTAAAATTTTCAACGAGCTACAGTACCCGTGTAAATTTACACGGGCACTGTAGCATGTGTATTTAGTTTTTTATTAATTTCCGTTCGCACCAATTTTTCTCTCTCTTCTCCATGCACAACGACCTCAACTCCTCATCTTCTTTTCCTCAGATGCACACAAACACATCCTCACAGAAAAATCAACACAGAGATATACTTGCTAAAAAAAAAATCTTTTCCTCAGATGCACACAAACACATCCTCACAGAAAAATCAACACAGAGATATACTTGCTAAAAAAAAAAAAAAAAAAGAGATACACAAACACACCCACACACAAACAAACCCAAACGGAAAAACAAAAAAGAGACAGATCGGTGCTTATCGGAACGATCGGAGCTCGTGGGTCTCGCTTGATCGGAGCTCGTGGGTATGGGTCTTGCCTGATCAGAGCTAGGGAGATCGGTGCTTGTGGATCGGAGCTAGGGAGAACTGAGCTGTGGATCGGTGCTTGTGATCGGAGCTATGGATCGGTGTAGTTGTGGATCGGAGCTGTGGATCGGTGCTGCTGTGGATCAATGCTTGTGATCGGAGCTGTGGATCGGTGATCGGAGCTGTGATGATGTGGATTGGTTTGTGACCGAGAGGGAGAGAGATGAGATAGAGGGATAGACCGAGAGGGAGAGACTGGGTATGGAGTGATAGAAGAGAGAGAGAAAGAAATCAGAAAATATGAGAGAGGGAGAGAGAGAGCGCGTATAAAAACGGGTTTAGGTGAGAGAAATAATAAAATAATTAAGAAAATTGATTATTTAAATAAGAGAGGTGATAAAATAGAAAAAAGTGATGGTGTAAAATAGAAAAAATAGGTTTTTGGTGTAAAATAGATGGAATCTTTTAGATGAGCTGATGTGAATACTCTAATGTTCTGAATGATTTAGAAAAGGACAAAAAGAAAAATTAAAAGGGTATAGTTTATTATTGTCAAATGTCTAGAAAAATGTGTTTATATATATGTCGACTAAGAGAACTTTTAAAAGACAAGAAATTTTTACTTGTCTTGGATGACGTTTGGAATGAGGATCGTAGTAAATGGAATCAATTGGAAGAGTTGTTAATTGCTGGTTCCAATGGAAGTAAAATCTTAGTGACAACACGAAATAGCTCTGTTGCTACTATTATGGACACTACTACCACATACAATCTAAAAGGTCTACCCGAAGAGGACCGTATGTCTTTGTTTGTGAAATTGGCATTTAAGGTTGGACAAGAAAATCGATATCCAAACCTCTTAAATATTGGAAGAAAAATTGTCAAAAAATGTAAAGGGGTTCCATTGGCAGTGATTACTTTAGCTGGCCTACTTTATTCAAAAGTTGATGTACATGAGTGGAAATCTATTAGAGATAATGAGATATGGCATTTAGAACAAGAGGAAGGTGACATCTTACCCGCATTGAAGCTCAATTACAATCAATTGTCATTTCACTTGAAGCAATGTTTTGCATATTGTTCTGTTTTTCCAAAGGATTACAACTTCAATAATGTTCAATTGATTCAATTTTGGTTGGCACATGGAATTCTTCAATCACCTAAGGATGAAAATGTAGAGTTGGAAGATGTTGGTGACTTGTATATCAGAGAGTTGTTGTCGAGATCTTTCTTTCAAGATGTTTATCAAGAGGAATTTCTGCCCAAGTATACCTTTAAAATGCATGATCTGGTCCATGATCTAGCACTCTCAATTGCCAAAGGTGAGTGTTCGGTAGTGACCAAGAAGTCTACCCTTGCTGCAGAAGTTTGTCATCTGTCATTTTTGGAGAATGGGCCAAAAGTTACAACACAGTTAAAGAAGTTGAGCAAAGTCCATACTTGTATTTTCAAAACAAAGCAACTTGCATCCTTACTTGAAGCATGTATCGCAAGATTTAAGTACTTGCGGGTACTTGATCTGAGCAATTCATCCTTTGAGGTGTTGCCAAGTTCCATCAGAAGTTTGAAACATTTGAGATATCTTGACCTAACAGATAATGACATAATCAAGCAACTTCCAAATTCCATTTGCAAGCTGCACAGTTTGCAAACTTTACTGCTTGGTGGTTGCAGCAATCTTGAATGGTTGCCCAAAGGTATAAGGGACATAATCAGCCTCAAGCTTTTGTGGGTTACAACAAATCATACCTGCTTGTCGGAGAAGGCAGTAAATTGCTTGGATTCTCTTCGATTTTTGTCGATAAGTGGATGTGAGAATCTAAAATGTCTTTTTGAAGGGATGGAGGGGTGCCTCACCAATCTTCGAACATTAGTTGTTGCATATTGTCCGAGTTTGACCACTTTGTCACTCAATATCAAACACCTAACTGCCCTAGAGAACTTGGTAATTTAGGATTGTGAAAAGCTTAGTTTGTCGAATAAAGAAGAGAATCAATATCTCGAGTTAAGCCTCCAATTGTTGAAGATTGATAATTTACCTAAGTTGGAGGTTTTGCCCCAATGGCTCCAAGCATCTGCCAACACTTTACAGCACCTACAGATTGTAGGTTGTTGTAATTTCATCGCTTTGCCTGAGTGGCTGCCACATCTGAAATCACTTCAGACACTTAAAATTGTAAATTGCCCTGTGTTCTCATCTCTCCCAGAGGAGATGCAATATCTCACTGCACTAAGAGAATTTCTGATTTGGAGATGTCCTATGTTGAGTAGAGAGCGCAGAGAAGAAGTTAGGCACAAGATTGCTCATGTACCAAAAATTCATTTTGATATTTCAATGAGGATTGGAAGTTCATAAGAGAGATGATGACATCAGCATATATTTAGAAGGAGAAGATGATGAGGTAAGGGCATATATGTCTTCTTGTTATTTTTATACTATTATAGTCTCTATCTCTACTCTCTCTACTGATTTAAATTAATCCTAAAGCTGGTCATGATTCTTAATGAACCCAAACCTTTGTCTTTTTTTTTTTTTTTTTTTTATTCCCCCTTTTTTTAGTAAAAAAAGTCAAAGCCCTCTTTGTCCAAATTAGATTTAAAGTAAATCAAAACCAAAAATATATTTTTTCATGAAATTGAATTTCCAAAAGTAAAGTGATCTTCTAAATCTTACTTCCTTCGTCTCATTTTGTTTGTCCTCTATTTCATTTTGAGATGTCCCAAAATATTGTCCTGTTTCTAAAAATAAAAGTCATTAATTTCCTAATGTTCCTATTAATTTACTAATTCAATTTTTTGATAAATTTATTTAAGGGTAGTTTTGGAAACTAATACATTTTTAAAAGGTAGACAAGACAATAAATGATGTTCCCTTAAAAAATTTGACTTTTCAAACAGAACAAACAAAGTGGGACAGAGGGAGTAATTTTTTGCCCACCCCTTCGAACCTTCCCCAGCAAAAGAAGAAAAAAAAAAGGGAAAAAGTAGAGAAGAAGTGATTAATCCTATTTAATTAATTTAGGAATTTTATCTTGTTTGTGTAACATTGTGTTTCTAAGCAAGGTATTGGCACCCAAAAACTTGAATGAACATAATAAGTTTTTATTTATTTATTTATCTTTTGTAAATACATTTTTCCTAGTAGTATCGTTCTTGTAAGTTGCTTATATACTATATTTTGTAAATTTCTTTTCAGGTGTTCAATACAGGTCATAATCAGTAGAGTCTAAATGTTGCTTAATTCAAAGTCACATGTTCCTTCCGTAATTCATAAGCATTTCTTCTTTGCAATTTGTATTACAATATGTAAATAAATAAATATTTCCGTTATTTAATTTGCTAGTAAGTGATGTAAATAAATAAATGTTTATATTATTCCATGTATTTGTGTGTGCAAACATTCGTTCTTATATTCATATTTTATGATTCTTCTTCATAAGCATGAAGCACCATGTGTAATAACATGCTTAATTAATTAGAACATATGATATGTAATTGCCATTGAAGGGAGTGATATTTGTATTTGGAATTATAAAGTTTCATTTCCATATAAAGCTCCTTCTAATTTAAACCAAAATTATAAATGATACATTAAGATTAATTTTAGAAAAAAATTGACACACTAGTAATTAGAGGGGAATAGATAGGAAAAGGAAAAGGTGGAAGATTACAGGTTGTTGGTTCTTAGGTTTCAGAACAATGAGTGTCGTTTTTCAAATCCTTCTTATGCTAAAGGAGTCAGAACACTTGGATTTAGAATTGCTTTAATCTACACTACTATAATGTTTAGAATTGCTAAAGCATTAGCCTATTAGCAATCAAAATGAAATTTTATTCTTGATAAGTATTTAAGAGTTTAAATTGAAAGATATACCGGATTTTTCAGACTTCATATTTCATGCATTGAGTCATCATTTATCAATCCTCATTCCAATTTTTTTTAATCACCATTACCAAAAGATTGGGCAGCTACCTTCTGCAATAATTATAGAAAAAGGCGGTCATTTAGATGGATCCTGTAGGATAAAAACACTCTCATAAGAGCTTACTCACAAACATTTGTCAGTTCTCCTATCTTTTATCACCACTCCCATTTATTCTTTTTCACATCATGTCATTGAAATCAAAATACCCACATCAAGCAACACAATCTTTCTCAATGATACTACCAAATGTGTGAATTTACACTTCGTCCATATATGTATTGTTTATAGGGTTACCTGTAAGTTTTCCCATTTACTTCTTCTGAATCAATTACCATCTTTTTGCTTACCTTGACATCATCTCAACCACCCTGAAGATGCTTTTCTTGTTTGCTCATTTCTCTCTACCATAAATTATTTTCATTCACTAGTATTAACAAAAGAACATTACTGTCACAGAAACAAAAAAAAAAAAAAAAAAAAAAGTTTCTTATCCTTCTTAAAAGCCATCAACTGAACCTAAAAAACAGATTATTTTCTCCGAACTAACTGATAATCAGTTTCCAACTAGGCATGTTATATCTAAAGTCATAGTTCATTGACCCGTCTAGCATTTGCAAAAACATTTCTAGATCTACATGCTCCTTTTATTTTTGCCTGGCCATAAAAAACTTCTTCATACACAAAGCACAATAGAATAACTTTATGATGTCCTATATGAATGTCCATAACCAGTAAGTAAAATATGTAACCAGTAAGTAACATATGTTATTGAAACTTAGGCTCACTGCATATCATTCATGATCAGAAAATATGATATTAAAATTAATCTTCATTCATGGCAAGAAAACTCTTTTTTTTTTTTTAGCTAACTGTCCTAAAAACAATTTCTGATCTGATCATTTGCCATCCATTAGGAAGAATGAAAATAGTGTCATACCCGTATAACAATTCTATGACCAGACTTATCATAAAGGTCATTTGGTTTTATGTTGTTTCTAGAGCAATATTTCTTATGCCCATAGTTTGTCTCCTTTCAGATTTGTGATGTGACAAAAAATTTTAAGATACTTTGTGTCATCCTGCATAATCTGATTTAATGAGAATGATCCTATATTACCTCAATGTAAAGCATATCAGAGTCAAAAGGTGGCTTCCTCCTCTTTGGCCGAAGATCTTTAAGATTATACTCATGTTTTTCCTTAGAATCATATCGAATCCCTTCCAGCCTCCTGTTGTTCAAGTGCCTACAATTTACAGACCCTTTATGTGCATTTAAAAGTTTAGTAAGCTTTATTGGATAGAATAAGCAGTACAATTTGACAAAAGTAATTTCAAGTTGACTTGAACAACTCCCCCCAACCCCCAAAAAAACCACATACACAAAAATAAAAGAAAAAAGACTGATAAATTCCATGACACCAAGTATAATATTTTAGAAGCTGCAGCTTGGGCAGCCTGCGTTGCTTGGAGGTCAACAAGAGGGTTTAAGTCTCATCCCTAACCGACACATCTTGAGGCATAAAACTTTTTGGCCTTGCTCAACACAACTGAAACTGAATCCAGTTGGTTTGTTGCAACCAAATCAGCTGAGGTTGAGTGGTCTATGGCTTCTCTTAATAGCTAATGGAGAGTCACTTATTTTTGTCTATTTACAACAGTGATCTTTCAAGCAAGGTTAGCACATCTAAAACTAAAAAAGCATGCAGGTACCTGTGCGCACATTCACACTTGTACTGTAAGAAATTTCATAGGAAACTAAAGTGATTATTTACAAGAGGATGATACCAGCAACAGCTAGGTTCAGTCCTGTCTCTATGTCAAGGATACTTGGAATCAATACACCCAAAGTGTCTAGGGCGTATATGCTAGGCTGATGCGCAATCTGCAGCTTTGCAATTCAACATCAGCATCTAAACATACATAGATGTTGAAACAGAAGTATTGAGCAGCAGATCAACATTAGAAGGAGAAAGGAAACACTAGATAGAATAAAAAATTAAGATTTTAAAAAGAAAAGGAAAAAGGAAAATGATTGATTTGGACCGACCTTCAAAACATGTCTTGAGTTATTTCTTACAAACTTTTGATAATTAAACCAGATACCTAAGCCTGATAGTATATTCCCCTATTCATATAAACCCATAGACACTTGCCAGCCTAAAAAGAAAATCGAAAATTAAAAAAGGGATAAATAAATTAGTAAGACAGTGAGCAAAATAGGGGGTTGAATCAATCAATATAAATAAATTAATAAGACAGTGAGCAAAATAGGGGGTTGAATCAATCAATAGAGCCAAAAATATAACACAAGTCATTGTAATCCCTTCACTTTATCTGTGGTAAAATAATATACCACAAGTCAGAAATAACTTCCTTGCAATCAGTTTGCTTCTCATAAAGCAACAACATCAACTATATGTTAAGTGATAATGGCCAATCAAACAATTCACAACTAAACCTACAATATCGGGGTCCAATCTCAAATACCAAGTCTTAATTATTGAATGCTATGGAAAAAAAAAAAAACATGAAGCTAGAAATTCAGTTTTTTTTTTTTACTTGCCAATGTTGGGAACACCAACCACCAAAACAAGTAGAGTAGGTTCCCTTGAAATCACTTCCTTCAGCTTGAACTCCACAAGCTCAAGAAGCTTTTGGTACATGATAAAATCATATGACTGCTTTTAAAACTTTAAAAAAAAAAAATGATAAAATTCATTTGAGTCTCTTGACTCTTACTTCCCTTGCCAATTAGTATTAGTCCTTAACATTTAGTTTTTGTCAATTTAGTATCTTACTTTGTCAAAATGAGTCACCAATTCTCCTATCCAGATTTTTTTTTTTTTTTGGGTGCCAATTAAGCTGTATAAATTTAAAAAAAAAAAATTCATTAAACAATTAAATCCATTAAATGATGCATCTCAAGAATATTTTCAAAAAAAAAAAAAAACTTAATATAAAAAGGAATGTTTAAATTGCATCATTTGCTAATAGATTTAGATAAAATGACCCTATTGATACATTATACAAAGTGAGACTAAATTGAATTTTAAATTTTTAACCCAATAAAATAAAATAAAAGATATATTTTTCCCCCCAATAGACTCAACACAAAACAAAGATGTCAAGTGTCCAACACGGACACGTTTTGAAAGTGTCCGTGGTTGTTAACAAGTCAGTATAATAACTAAAGTTGTGAACAGAGGTCTTGCTATGGGCATTTATGGTGATGCAAGTCTTTCTTGTTCACGGCAACGATGTGTCGTTTTGAAAACCATTTCCCCCAATTTCAATTTCAATCCCTTCTTTATTATTACTCTCTTTGTCTCTCCCAATCTCATCAATTTTTTTTTTTTTTTTTTATCACTCTCAAACTCAATCACACAATAATAGTTCTTTTCACAATTCTCCAAATTCAGTGAATGCAAACGAGCTTTGTTGTATGGTTGTTGTTGGTTTTTTTTTTTTTTTTTTTTTTTTTTTTTTTTAAATAATTCAAATTAAACTTTTTGAATTTTTTGCTTGTTAAATAAAGGGAGCGTGGAGACAGGAAGCATAGTTTTAAAAACTGTAAAAAAAGAATTGAAAATGGGGGTCCATGGATTCAATTGGGGCGGGTTAGAATAAATAAATAAATAAATAAATAAATAAATAAATAAAAACCCAAACCGACTTCTCCCCCTTGAGAGTTGAGATATCTACACTCATGATAATTCTTTTTTTTTTTTTTTGCTTTTTTCTTTTTTGGGAATAATAATTTCAAAATTAAGTCAATCCAATCCGTAGAACCAAGAAAAGAGTGTTTGATTGTGTGAAACACTGAAACCACAAAAATTTATTCTTGTGAGGTTCATTGTAGAGAACTTTTCAATGAGAGTGTATTAAAGTTTATGGTTCACGTGGAGGAAATCATTATAGAAAGATTTCAAAGGTTCATAGACTAATGTACTAGAGACAAAGGCAACCAAGAGCGGGTTTGTTTGCAAAGGATGCATAGAGGGTGGTCTATGATATAAAGGTTTTGTAAGTCTTGACTAGCTGTAATTGTTCCTTTATTTTGAATTATATAGGACTATTTCAGTTTGTGTCATTGGAGTGGTGTTTCATTTGAAAAGTTTCTTAACTAGTTTTCTACTTGATTATCAAATCTTGTGTTGTACTTTATTGCTTATATATTCTTGTTTTATGGTGGCAATCTTTGATTTGTGTTGAAGTATAATAATATTGTGGATCACTTAATTGAGATTTTGAAAATTAATTAATAATTTCGCTACAAATTTAACAAAGAGGTCTAAACAAGAAATTTTTAAAGCTATGGTGGTCACCCTAAGTGACAAATTTTAGAGTGAGTTTGAGGGTGAAGGTGTCCAACATATGTTTGTTTGTTTGTTTGTTTGTTTGTTTTTTTAACTTTTTAGTTTATTTGTTTATTTACATTTTTTTTAAAAGCCTTAATTTTTTTAAATACAACTATAATTTTTCCACTTTCAGCAAATAAGGTTTTTTTTTTTTTTTTTTTTTTTTTGCAAAACGCTATTCGAAGAAGACCCTGTCTATAAGTGATTTAAATTCTATTGCTTTCATGTATACATATTTCTTTTTCTTCTTTTGTGTAATTATTATATTATGGCAATTGTTATCAGACTATTAATTTAAGGATTATTGGAATTTTGTCTTGAGTTTTTTTTTTTTTTTTTTTTTTTTTAAAATATTTGTATGGAAATAAATACAAAAAAAGAGGTTAGAAATTAAGTATTTTTACTTCATTAACAAGTATTAGGCTAATTGGTAATTATATAACTTCAATTTCGTTCAATACAATCATCTAAGTTTCATGATAGGTCTTAATAGTTTCTTTACCATGGGAAACTATCTTGATGCTGGTCCTAAAGTGCACATGCTCTCAAGGTTTGATGATATGGCTAGATTAGTGTTTGTGAGAATTTGGTAGTGGGGGTTTTGGGTATAATTACTGATTATTGATAGTGGATGAGTGAGGTGTTTTGGGGTTTGTGTGTTGTGTTTTGTATTGGTTGGTCATGTGTGGTGGGGTTTAGATCACCATGAGCCACCAAAAACCCATTCACTACCGCCCACAAATCCCAAACACTTAAGGGCCCATTTGATAGAGAAGTTTGAGTAATATTGTTTGTAATTTTTTGAAATACGTGTAGGTAAAAAAGTGTGTGAAAATGTGTGTAATGTATGTTGTTTAACTACTCTACCAAACAGGGTCTAAAACTCATAAAAATTTCTCACTACCTGCAATCCAATAGTAGAAGATATAGAAATAAGGCATTCTTTTTCTAATTCTTCCTTTTTCGTGTATTCTTCTTTAGTTTAATTATTTTTTAAATCCCAAATAATAATTTCTATCATTTAAATTTTTTATTTTTTGAAAAATATTCTTTATTAATTTTATGAATATTTTAATGTAAGAAAATAACAAAAATAAGTTGTTTTGGGAGTCATTAACAGTGCAATTTTGACGAACACTAATAGAAGGATTAAATTAAATAAAGTTGAAACTTAAGGAGCCAAATTGAATAAAATCAACGATACAAGATTGAATCGAATTTTTTGTTGTTGTTGTTTCTCAAAAAAAAAAAAAAAGAATTTTAGCCTTTTTAGGTAATACTAAAAGGTGCATTTTGTAATTGAAGCAAAATATTATTATTATTTAAATTGTGGTCCACTGTCGAAGCATTTTTATATCTTCAACGTTGTATTGCTTTCTTCCACAACAATGCTCAGGAACTCTCACAAGTCTTCTCTCCACCCGAACCTCTACTCTTCCCCGTAACCAAACAACATGTCACCATCTGAACCCATCTCCCAAAGTCAAACCTTAGATCTGAGGCTGTCCTCCTATAATAAAAGCCTCTCATCCTGTAAATCTGAGTTTCTTACTTCCAACACATCAAGAGAGCATTCGTATTAGTACATTTGATTTACTTCCTTTCCAATTTCTGTTGCACCAGCTCAAGAACATGGCTGCAATTGGCTATGGCATCGCAGTCAAGGTCCTGGAGCTGCTTGGATCCCGTACTTTCCAAGAGATCAGCTCGGCATGGGGCGTCAAAAGTGATCTGACAAAGCTTGAGCGCACTGTCAAAGCCATCAAAGCCGTACTCTTGGATGCTGAGGAGAAGCAAGTAAGTGACCATGGGCTGAGTGTTTGGCTAGGGGAGCTCAAAGACGTTCTTAAAGATGCCGAGAATGTGTTGGATGAATTTCAGTACATAGTTCTGCAGAAGGAAGTCATGAAGAGAAACGGGAGCACTAGCAAAAAGGTGAGTAATTTCTTTTCAAGTTCTAACCCACTTGCAATCCGTTTTGAAATGGCAGATAAAATCAAAAGTATTAGGAAGAGGGTAGATGAAATTTCAGCTGAGAAAGATAAATTCAATCTTGCTCATGGACTTGAAGATAGAAAGTTAAATATGCAGGAAAGGAGGGAAATGACCCACTCCTTTGTTCATCCTCGGAATGTCATTGGTAGGGATGATGCCAAAAAACAGATTCTAGATCTTTTGATGCAGCAAGATGCTGGCAGAAATGTCAATGTAATTTCTATGGTTGGGATTGGAGGTTTGGGGAAGACCACACTTGCCAAGTTGGTTTATAACGATGAACAGGTAGTTGGCCATTTTCAATTGAGAATGTGGGTATGCGTATCTGAAAATTTTGATGTTATATGGTTGATAAAAGAAATCCTTAAATCTGCACTTGGTAAAATTGATGAGACTTTGAGTCTAGATTGGTTGCAAATTCACTTAAGAGAACTTATAAAAGATAAGAAATTTCTTCTTGTCTTAGATGATGTTTGGAATGAAGATCATAAAAAATGGATTGAATTAGAAAATTTGTTAGTTGGTGATTGTAATGGAAGTAAAATCTTAGTGACAACACGGAATAACTCTGTTGCTACTATTATGGGCACTACTACCACATACAATCTAAAAGGTCTACCCGAAGAGGACTGTATGTCTTTGTTTGTGAAATTGGCATTTAAGGTAGGACAAGAAAATCAATATCCTAACCTCTTAAATATTGGAAGAGAAATTGTCAAAAAATGTAAAGGGGTTCCATTGGCAGTGAGTACTTTAGCTGGCCTACTTTATTTAAAAGTTGATGAACATAAGTGGAAATTTATTAGAGATAACGAGATATGGAATTTAGAACAAAAGGAAGGTGACATCTTACCGGCATTGAAGCTTAGTTACAATCAATTGCCATTTCACTTGAAGCAATGTTTTGCATATTGTTCTGTTTTTCCAAAGGATTACGAATTCATTAATTTTCGATTGATTCAATTTTGGATGACACATGGAATTCTTCAATCACCTAAGGATGAAAATGTAGAGTTGGCAGATGTTGGTGACTTGTATATCAAAGAGCTGTTGTCAAGATCTTTCTTTCAAGATGTTAGTCAAGAGGAATTTGTGCCCATGTATACCTTTAAAATGCATGATTTGGTCCATGATCTTGCACTCTCAATTGCCAAAGGTGAGTGTTCGGTAGTAACCAAGAAGTCTACCCTTGTTGCAGAAGTCTGTCATCTGTCAATTTTGGAGAATGGGCAAGAAGTTACAACACAATTAGAGAAGTTGAGCAAAGTCCAGACTATTATTTTCAAAACAGAGCAACCTACGTCCTTTCTTGGAGCATGTATTGCAAGATTTAAATACTTGCGGGTGCTTGATCTGAGCAATTCATCCTTTGAGGTGTTGCCAAGTTCCGTCGGAAATTTGAAACATTTGAGATATCTTGACCTATCAGGTAATCGCATAATCAAGCAACTTCCAAATTCCATTTGCAAGTTGCACAGTTTGCAAACTTTACTGCTTGCTGATTGCAGCAATCTTGAACGGTTGCCAAAAGGTATAAGGGACATAATTAGCCTCAGGTTTTTGTTTATTACAACAAAGCATACCTGCTTATGGGAGAAGGCAGTAGGTTGCGTGGATTCTCTTCGATCTTTGTTGATTTGGAGATGTGAGAATCTAAAATGTCTGTTTGAAGAGATGGAGGGGCACCTCACCAATCTTCGAACGTTGTTTGTTGGAGAATCTCCAAGTTTGACCTCTTTGTCACTCAATATCAAACACCTAACTGCCCTAGAGAACCTAATAATTGTGGATTGTGAAGAACTTAGTTTGACGGATAAAGAAGAGAATAAAGATCTCAAGTTAAGCCTCCGATTGTTGATGATTGGGAAGTTACCTAAGTTGGAGGTTTTGCCTCAATGGCTCCAAGCATCTGCCAACACTTTACAACACCTAGTGATTGTAGATTGTTGTAATTTCACTGCTTTGCCTGCGTGGCTGCCACATTTGAAATCACTTCAGACACTTACAATTAGAAATTGCCCTAAGTTCTCATCTCTCCCAGAGGGGATGCAAGATCTCACTGCACTAAGAGAATTTCAGATTGAATATTGTCCTAAGTTGAGTAGAAAGTGCAGAGAAGAAGTTAGGCACAAGATTGCTCATGTACCAAGCATTAATTTCGATGACGATTTGGATGAGGACAGTGGAAGTTCATCAGAGAGATGACGACATCAGCATATATTTACAAGGAGAAGATGATGAGGTAAGGGCGTATATGTCTTTTTGTTATTTTTGTACTATTATAGTCTCTATCATCTATGAGGTAAGATGATCAGCGTATCTCTACCAAGAGTAGAGACTCTCTAATGATTTGAATTAATCCTAAAGCTGGTTATTATTCTTAATGAACCCAAACCCCCCCCCCCCCCCTTTTTTTTTCCTTTTTTTAAATAAAAAAAGTCAAAGTCCTCTTTGTCCAAATTAGATTTAAAGTAAATTAAAACCAAAAATATCTTTTTGCATGAAATTGAATTTCCAAAAGTAAAGTGGTCTTCTAAATCTTTTATTTTTTGCCCACCCCTTCGAACCTTCCCAGCAAAAGAAGAAAAAATAAATAAAGGGAAAAAGTAGAGAAGAGATTAATCCTATTTAATTAATTGAGGAGTTTTATCTGTTTGTGTAACATTGTGTTTCTAAGCAAGGTATTGGCACCCAAAAAAATTGAATGAACATAATAAGTTTTTATTTATTTATTTATATTTTGTAAATACATTTTTCCTAGTAGTTTCGTTCTTGTAAGTTGCTTATTGTGGGTCCAATAATTTGTGGCCCTGACCCATTTTCTACATTAGGGCCCAAGGCCCTGGCCGAGGAAGCGTGTAGCCGAGGATAGGTAATAAAAGTCCAAATAATCATGAGACACAGCCGAGGATGATTCTGTCCTCGGCATATCCGAGGTCCCCCTGGAAGGAGGGGCAAAAGCGGTCTAGGAACAGTTTGGGAAAACATCTAAAATATCTATGTCAGTAGAGAATGAGACACAGGATAGTATAACGACCAAGGACAAAGTCAAGGCTGCCATTACTGCCATTCAAAGCTCTGCACCTGACAGAGCCATACTTTTCAACTTTTTCAACCACCCCCAACCACTCTGGATATGGGCTGATGGGACAAGTATCAGTCTTGGAAAAGTCGACCCTACACGTGAACGAAGAATAAGGAACACAGGCTAGTATAAAAGGAAAAGTAAGCAATCCCTAGAAGGGGCTGGGAAAAATGGCCAGAACCAGAGCCTCCCAGCCCGCCTCCAGGAGAAAGACTCCTAGAAGCGTACACGATTAATTCATGTATGTACACGATTTATTTATGTATGAACACCACGGAAAACCCACCGTCTGATGATCAAGGCCTAGCCTTTCAAACCCACGCTCTATAAATGATATTGTTAGGGCCTTTTTACGTGCGAACCCAGTATCGTTTTCGGGTCGTTCCAAATCGTGGCCTTACAATTGGCGCCGTCTGTGGGGAAGGCTTGTGTGTTGGCACAGGCGGTAGGTCGAGACGATCCCCTTGTCACTTCTAAACAGCCGGTTGTATTGTTTTAGCGTAAAGTTCCGCCAGGGGCTATGTTTCTTTATTAGGGGCTGCGCTTCGTAACATCAGTAACACGGATGGTTCTAGGGGCTTGGCCGAGGGGCTAATTCCCCGTAAACAAAGGTCCCGTGCCATGACCGAGAGGTTAAATCCCCCAACTACTTATCAAAAATGGGTTTTGGACAGAACCAAGGTATTGCATGGTCCTCGGACTCAAACCTATGGGGAAACCAACTACTTCTCAAAATCAAGTTTTGGACAGAACCAAGGTATTGCATGGTCCTCGGACTCAAACCTATGGGGAAACCAACTACTTATCAAAAATGGGTTTTGGACAGAACCAAGGTATTGCATGGTCCTCGGACTCAAACCTATGGGGAAACCAACTACTTCTCAAAATCAAGTTTTGGACAGAACCAAGGTATTGCATGATCCTCGGACTCAAACCTATGGGGAAACCAACTACTTATCAAAAATGGGTTTTGGACAGAACCAAGGTATTGCATGGTCCTCGGACTCAAACCTATGGGGAAACCAACTACTTATCAAAAATGGGTTTTGGATAGAACCAAGGTATTGCATGGTCCTCGGACTCAAACCTATGGGGAAACCAACTACTTCTCAAAATCAAGTTTTGGACAGAATCAAGGTATTGCATGGTCCTCGGATTCAAACCTATGGGGAAACCAACTACTTCTCAAAATCAAGTTTTGGACAGAACCAAGGTATTGCATGGTCCTCGGATTCAAACCTATGGGGAAACCAACTACTTCTCAAAATCAAGTTTTGGACAGAACCAAGGTATTGCATGGTCCTCGGACTCAAACCTATGGGGAAACCAACTACTTATCAAAAATGGGTTTTAGACAGAACCAAGGTATTGCATGGTCCTCGGACTCAAACCTATGGGGAAACCAACTACTTATCAAAAATGGGTTTTGGACAGAACCAAGGTATTGCATGGTCCTCGGACTCAAACCTATGGGGAAACCAACTACTTATCAAAAATGGGTTTTGGACAGAACCAAGGTATTGCATGGTCCTCGGACTCAAACCTATGGGGAAACCAACTACTTCTCAAAATCAAGTTTTGGACAGAACCAAGGTATTGCATGGTCCTTGGACTCAAACCTATAGGGAAACCAACTACTTATCAAAATTGAGTTTTGGACAAAACCAAGGTATTGCATGGTCCTCGGACTCAAACCTATGGGGAAACCAACTACTTATCAAAATTGAGTTTTGGGCAGAGCCAAGATATTGCACGGTCCTCGGACTCAGCGACCCCCAGGGGCTGTTCATTTTTGGGTTACATATCCTCGGATGATTACTTTTTACATAGCGCCGAGCATTCAACCATCACCTCATCCAATTTGGGGCATACAACCCTTTTTCAGGTCGGTCTTATTATGCAAAATAGTTTCAATAAATTCATAATATCATCTTTTTCCTTAGTAAGGGTTTCGTCCCTACGTAGCGTTTTTTCAGGTCGGCATTATTGTGCCAGACAGCTCTAATACGCTCATATTAACATATTTTTCTTCTTGCTTAGTAAGGGTTCTTGCCCTAAGTATCATTTGTTCAGATCAGCATTATTATGTTAAGATAGTTTTAAAGTGCAGAATAAGGTCTTTTTGTTAACAAGGATTTCGGTCCTAAGCACCGTTTAGAATACCGGAATAAAAAAGGTCATATGGTAATGCATCTATTCACGAGGTAATCATTTCAGAAAGAAGAGTTAGAATATACCAAATAAAACAGTATTGACTTTTATTAATATAAAAAGGTATTACAGCGTACAATGAAGGGCTTAAACAAGCCTATACGGAAAACGAATTGCAAAAAGAAAAACACAACAACAAACAGACAAATGACCAGAAATCTTTTTAAAAACTCTGCTTCGAAGTCTCTCTAAATTTTGCCCCAGTAACGCCCATATTGAGAGGAGGACCTTCTTTGATGGATAATGAGAAGGAGGAGAAGAAGAGGAAGAAGGAAAAGCATCAGGATGCATCTGGTGGGGGAAAGAAGAAAGAAAGAGAGGCAAAATGAGGCACCAGTGAAGGAAGAGAGGAAGAAATAGGGATACTTTGTCCCTGTGTCAGTCTTGATTCCTAACACGCTGGTGCCATGTTAGCTATGCTCATGAGAGAGCGGCTGGTACTGATAATGGGTAACACCAGCTCAGCCGCGCCAAGAGATTGATGCGACGAGCCCCTACTTTGGATTTTGGCTAAAAGGAGGGCAAGAAGTATCTTGAGTCTCTGCCATCCCTGCCCTGACCAAGCCAGTTTGAGCTTCACAAGAACATGGCGTTTCTGGGAAGGGTATGATCCTTTCATTCTCACTCCTATTTCGAACGTATCACAATTCAAGGTGTAAACTGGCGGATAAAGGAAACTCTGGGGAAGGCTAAGGGTTTTTAGGCTTTAAAAAGGATTAAAAGGTCTTTGGGTAAGAGAAGTAACCTCTTGTGTTTCTTCTTATATGAAGGGCAAAACGGGAGGCATTCAATCTATCCAAATTTCCAAAAAATCTGTAAACGAGCATATACCCACTCCACTTCCCCACGCAGTTAATAACCATCAAAATTAAATGGCCTCGTAAAGGGAAGTCATTAAAGGCGTGTTTCGGATAATGAAACGACAGGAACGCATCATGAATGAATCCAGAGGAATGTCTCATAGTCTGAAGTCCGGAGCGCTTCCGGGATAGATGAAGGGACACCAACATTAATGGAGGGCAGAGCTAACCGAGCTGTAGAAAAGGCTTGGCATTACCAAAACCCTCCTCTCCAACCAAGAGGTCGGGCAGCAGGATTTTGAGGGGCTATTGTGGGTCCAATAATTTGTGGCCCTGGCCCATTTTCTACATTAGGGCCCAAGGCCCTGGCCGAGGAAGCGTGTAGCCGAGGATAGGTAATAAAAGTCCAAATAATCATGAGACACAGCCGAGGATGATTCTGTCCTCGGCATATCGGAGGTCCCCCTAGAAGGAGGGGCAAAAGCGGTCTAGGAACAGTTTGGGAAAACATCTAAAATATCTATGTCAGTAGAGAATGAGACACAGGATAGTATAACGACCAAGGACAAAGTCAAGGCTGCCATTACTGCCATTCAAAGCTCTGCACCTGACAGAGCCATACTTTTCAACTTTTTCAACCACCCCCAACCACTCTGGATATGGGCTGATGGGACAAGTATCAGTCTTGGAAAAGTTGACCCTACACGTGGACGAAGGATAAGGAACACAGGCTAGTATAAAAGGAAAAGTAAGCAATCCCTAGAAGGGGCTGGGAAAAATGGCCAGAACCAGAGCCTCCCAGCCCGCCTCCAGGAGAAAGACTCCTAGAAGCGTACACGATTCATTCATGTATGTACACGATTTATTTATGTATGAACACCACGGAAAACCCACCGTCTGATGATCAAGGCCTATGATCAAGGCCTAGCCTTTCAAACCCACGCTCTATAAATGATATTGTTAGGGCCTTTTTACGTGCGAACCCAGTATCGTTTTCAGGTCATTCCAAATCGTGGCCTTACACTTATATATTGTGAATTTCATTTCAGGAGTTCAACACAAGTCACAATCAATAGAGTCTAAATGTTGCCCAATTCAAAGTCACATGTTCCTTCCGTAATTCGTAAGCATTTCTTCTTTGCAATTTGTATTACAATCTGTAAATAAATAAATATTTCCGTTATTTAATTTGCTTGGAAGTGATGTAAATGAATAAATATTTATGTTATTGTAATTTGTACTAAATGATGTCAATAAATAAACATATATGTCATTTTAATTCAAAGTAATAGATGTAAATAAATAAGAAATAATATGTATACTCTCTTAACTACATTCTTGTGTATAAAGTTGAGAGATCCATGAATTTGTATGTGCAAATAGTCGTTCTTATATTCATAGTTTATGATTCTTCTTCGTAAGCGTGAAGCACCATGTGTATTAATATGCTTAATTATTTAGAACATATGAGGTGTAATTGACATTGAAGGGAGTAATATTTGTATTTGGAATTATAAAGTTTCATTTCCATGAAAAGCTACTGCTAACTTAAACCAAAATTATAAATGATACATTAAGATTAATTTTTTTTTAAAAATTGACACACTAGTAATTAGAGAGGAAAAGATGGGAAAAGGCAAAGGTGGAAGATTGTAGGTTGTTGGTCCTTAGGTTTGGGAACAATGAGTGTCATTTTTCAAATCTTTCTTATGCTAAAGGAGTCAAAACACTTACACTTGGATTTCTCACCAAATAATTGATTTAATCTCCACTACTACAATGTTCATAATTAAATTTATGTTGTGGTAATTCCCTCCAATATTATCCATGTTGGCATAGACAAATCCATCCATTAAAGCAAGGTAGATGCTTCATAAGTTGACAAGTTTGAGCACTAGCTTACATGGAGCGGTACACTGGGGAAAAAGAAACCATGGGTAGAGAAGCAACTTGTCAAGCCTCAAACTTGTTCCCCCTTTGAAACTCTAGCTAATGACTTGTGGAGAATTACGCTTCTGTTGAACCATATCAGCAACCATGTCATTATTTTCTTTTTATTAATAAACAGAATTATTTCATTTCCGAAGTCTAACACAAAGGATGTTAAGTTATGATTTTTCTCATAACATTAGTGTTGGCTTATTCCATGACAAAAAGTATTGTAATTGCATAAATTTGTTTTCTTGTATTTTTGTGGGATTTTATTGTATTGGGTTTAGTATTAAGTTAGTGAAAACTCAAGCTTAAATGAAGATTAGTGCATTTCGCGACTAGCTCGCGAGAAGTTCCAGAGAAGGGTTCCTGCGAAAAGGGCATGTGAGAAGCATATGACTTGAAACTGAAGAGTCATGCCACGCTATCAATTTCGCGAGTATTTTGCAGGTAAGGCCTTTTCACGAGATACCCACAAGACTCTCTGCCTGGAAGATTTTTAAGTGTGACTTTCTTACCCTTCACCCATACTATATATACCCTCATTACCCACAAATGTAGAGGAGGTCATTCAGAGAGAAAAACCCTAGATAGTTTTTCTACAACACACACACCCATCTTTTAGAGAGAGAGTTATTCATCCTTAGTGAGAAATCATTCTCGCCTCTTCTCCTTCCCTCTCCCATTAATATACCTTGAGAGAAGATTTGTATCCAAACACAATCCACACCTATTCAGAGTGTAAAGAGTGTTTTGGAGCTTGGGAAGTTTTAGGGATTTGCCAAAAGAAACTGGTGAGGCATGGTGGATGCAATCGGGCATATTACAAGATCCGGAAAGCTAGATAAGATACGATTTCGAGAAGCCTTATTGGAGTAGGAGCTTGGAGGCCTTAGGTACATTGGTAGATTAGGCTTGGAGGGTCTCTTGCTATTCGTATATCCCAACTTATTGTCTAGTGGATCGATTTACTGCTTGGAGGGCAGTAGAGAGGTTTTTCGCCAAGTTCTTCGGTTTCCTTTTTGATAACATATCGACATGTTATCTTGTATTTGTATCTTTCTTTCCTTACTCTTGTGCTTTACTTTTATTGTTTGTTGCTCATGTTTATGCACTAGAGTAGTTGTCGGTTTATTGCGCCTTATTTACTCTTATTCCACACTTAGATAAATTAGAGTAAAAGCAATCTAGCCGTAATCTTTTAATTGGGGTCTAAACAAGCTCTTGTGTTTTAACACATAATCGAGCTTTCAAAGGAAAATCAAGAGAATCTAAACATTGCTCAATTCAAAGTCGTATGTCCTTTTGTAATTCGTGAGCATTTCTTTATTGCAATTTGGATTACAAGATGTAAATAAATAAATATTCCGGTTATTTAATTTGCTTGTAAGTGATGTAAATAAATAAGCATTTATATCATTGTAATATGAAGTAAGAGATTTAATAAATAATTAAATATATAGGATGATGTGCATACTCCTGTAACAACATTCTTGCGTATAAAGTCGAGAGATTTATGGATTGGTGCATGCAAGCATTTGTTTTAATATTCATATTTTATTATTCTTCTTAGCACTAAGCATCCTGTGTAATAACATGCTTAATTAATAGAAAATCTGGTGTATAATTGACAAAGTGACATTGATGAGAGTGATATTTGTATTTGGAATTAAAAAATTTCATTTCCATAGAAAGCTCCTCCTATCTTAAACAAGAATTATAGATGATATACTAAGATTAAGATGGGGAAAAACAAAGGTGGAAGATTATTGGCCATTAGTTCTCAAGTTTAGGAATGAGTGTCATTTTTCAAATTCTTCTTATACCAAAGGAGTCATCTGAACACTTGTGTTTTCTCAATGAGTATTGAATTAATCTCCACTAATATCATGTTCATTAATGAATTTTATGTCACAATTCCCTCCGATGTTGTCCACATGAAATTGAAGAATAGAATTGCAAACCCACAAAAAATATTGAAAACAAGTTTGAGGGGTAACATGCTATGACCAATTATATTAATGAAATTGTCTATGAAATCACATTAAAATTTGGGATCTACCTTCTAAGAACTAGAATTCCACTTCCCAAGTGCCCAATCAAAAAATGATAACTACACTAGCATTAAATAATAGGGCATTTTAATATTGAAAAATTTTAACTTGAACTCTAACCCTTTTTAATTAGATATATGATAATAGCAAGTATTTTCAAAAAGGAAAATGGGAGTAGCTCAAAATTCAAAAGCCACAAAACTTGAACAAAAGCAACAATTACTTTTCTTGAAAGCTAATTTATGCTTCATATTTAAGGACACTAGGATCGACCATTGCATTTGTTAAAAGCTAGTTTGTGCTTAAAATTTTAGGACAACAGCGCCTCAATACAAATGATCACAACAACTATATCCAAACAGTCTAGTTGAATAATGACTTCAATTGTTTTGAATGATATCTCATAATGATCAATTACGCTCTTCATTATACAAGCACCAATACATTGATCACAGGTTTTGATCTCTCCTGAATTTTAAATTTGTAAATTAGATTCAACTTTGAATTTTTGTTGTTTATTAAAAAAAAAAAAAAAATTCATATCAAGACACTTGCTACTCACTAGAATAATTTGTGAGTGTGGGAAATCAAAACCCTATTGTTATACGCTTATTATATCAAGAGATTATAGAAAAGATCGTAATTAAAAATAGACAAAATAGTAAATTTAATAAATTAAATGTTTTCTCCCTACTTATCCTCCTAATTTTTTTGGAGGTTTTTAGTTGGCCCGGGTGAAAAACTTCACTACTCCCCTTTTCCATCATCCCTCTTATCCACCACATCAAACAAGGGAGAATTCTCATTTTCCATCCTCCACTTTTTACACCCAACCAAACAGACCATGCAATGAAATTTTCAGAGCTCATTTTGTTGATTTTTTTTTCTTACCTGGAATCCATTAGTCCCACACACGCAGCTGTTAATTCCCAAATCCCAGTCAACAACGCTTATCAATCCAAGAAATTTTTTTGTAATTAGTGTTATTATGTCCTTTTTTGTAATTAGTGTTAATATGTTATTGAAACTTAACTTGCTGTAAATCATCCATGACCAGAAAACTGTCCCAGAAATATTTTTTACGATGCTGATAATTTGCCTCCTTTAAGAAGAATGAAAATGTCATCATTCACATGTAATAATTCTACGACAAGACTTATCATGAAGTTCATTTGGTTCTATGTTGTCCCTAAAACAATTTTTCTTATGCCCATAGTTCGTCTCATTTCAAACTTATATTGCAATAAAAAGTCTAAAAATACTTTGCCTATTTGGCTGAATAATTATATGAGAACAATCCTAATTACCTCGATGTAAAGCATATCAGAATTAATTGGCCGAAGATCTTTAAGATTATACTCATGTTTTTCCTTAGAATCATATCAAATCCCTTCAAGTCTCCTGTTGTTCAACTGCTTCCAATGAAGGGGTGTCCCCCGAGGATTCAAAACTGCCTGCAAGTATTTGCACAAGACCCTTCATGCGCATTAAGAAATTGGCAAGCTTTATCAGATAGAATAAGCAGTACTACGTGGCAGTAGTAATTTCAGGTTGACTTGAACTACTCCCCAGTCCTCCCCCACCCCCCCAAAACAAAAAACACACACGGAAATAAAATAAAAATTGATAAATTTCCAAGAAGCCAAGTTGAAAAAAATTTTGCTGCATGGTTGGAAGTCAACAAGGAGGGTTAAAGCCTTGTCCCTAACCAGAACAGCTTGAGGCATAAATTTCTAGGCCGTACCCAACATAATTTATGCTGAATTCGATTGGCTAAGTTGGGCTAAGGCTTCTCTTAATAGTGGCTGGGGAGAGGTGTCACTCATTTTTATCTGTTTACAACAGCAAACTCCAAGCAAGATTTAGCATACCTTAAACTAAAAAAGTATGCATGCATTGTCGTGTGCACATTTGTATGCGCATTCACATGCATACTATATTAATTATATCAAAATATCCTTAGAAACTAAGGAGAAATTATTTGCAAGAGGTTGGTACCAGCAAGAGCTAGCTTCACAGTCCTGTCTCAATCAGGGATACTTGGAACCAATACACCCAAAGTGTTTAGGACATATATGCTAGGTTGATGCACAATCTGTAGCTTAACAATTCAATGTCAGCATTTAAACATTCATAGATGTTGAAACAGAAGTATTCAGCAACAAATTAACAACAGTAGAAGGCAAAAGGAATATAGAAGAAAATTAAGATTAAAAAAGAAAAGGAACCAGCCAAATGCTTGATGTTTGGCCTGACACCCAATACATATCTTTGAATAAGGCTTCTGCAACTGACTTAGTTATTACAAGCATTCAATAATCAAACCAGAGACCTAACCCTGATAGTTTATTCCCCTATTCCTATAAACCTTCAGATACTTACTAGCTTAAAAAAAAAAAAAAAAAAAAAAAAAAAAATAGATATATAAATTAGTTAGAAAACTAGCAAAATAGGGGGAACATCAATCAATTGAGCTAAAAATATAATCCAAGTCATAGTAATCCCCTTCACTTTATCTGTGGTCAAATAATATAGCACAAGTCAAAAATAAGTCCTTAACTTCCTTGCAATCAGTCTGCGGCTCATATAAGCAAGAACATGAACTAAATGTTAAGTGATAATGGTCAATCAAACAATTCACAACCAAACCTGATCTTCCTAACAACAATATTAATATCAGGGTCCAATCCCATTCTCAGATATTAGTCTTAATTACTGAATGCTAATGATTATGAAAGACACGTGAAGCTAAAATTTGAGTCTCTTTTTACTTTATAAGGTATAAAAACAAATAAAACAAAGAATCTCTTGACCTTGTATCCAACAATATCTTGAGTAACACCAGGCAACGGGCTAAGTGTAGCTTCATCTTCTCCTGCACTATGAAAGAAAATTGAACCCGTTATTGTTCAATAATTTAATAACCTTCACCACAGTACCATTTCAAGACATTGACATCCAACCATGATCCAGCAGAAACATAGTAACAGCTTACCAGGAAAGCAAAATGACACAATTTGATGGATTGAATTGATTAAAGATGACTTGCCAATGTTAGGAACACGAACCACCAAAACAAGTAGAGTAGGTTCCCTTGAAATCACTTCCTTCAGCTTCAACTCCACAAGCTCCAGTAGCTTTTGGTACATGAACCATGATAAAACACCATCATCACCACACACATTTCAATAAATCAGAGAGAGTACAAGCTGACAAGGACACTGACTGACACTCACATGGACAAGATGGGACTGTCATCCACTATCTAAGAAGCATTGACAAGGGCACCCCCACAAAAGTTGGAGCTTTGTGCACTAGGTACAACCTTTATAAATTATTGTCATTCACTCTTTCAGCAATTCTTCTTCTTTTTTTTTTTTTCCTCAGTATTAACAAAAGAACATTACTGTCAAAAATAACAAAAAAGTTTCACATCCTTCTTAAAAGCCATCTACTAAAGCTAGAAACCAGATTATTTTTTCTGAACTTACCGATCATCTATTTCAAATTAAGCCTGCCATATATTAAATCATAGTTCATTGACTCTGTCAGTCTGTCTAGCATTTGCCCAAATTTCAAGATTTACATTCTCCTTCATTGTCCCTGGTCATAAAAAAACCCCTTCATTCAGTAAGCACAACAGAAAAACTTCATTATGTCCTACATCAATGTCAGTGAAATACGTTATCAAAACATAAGCTCACTGCAACACATTCATGACCAAAAATATGTTATCAAAACTAAATCTTCATTCATGACAAGAAAACTAAATTTCCCAAAAAAAAATTTCTGATCTGATAATTTGCCATCCATTCGTAAGAACGAAAATGGTGTCAAACCCATGTAATATCTCAACAACAAGACTTATGATGAAGTTTATTTGGTTCTATGTTGTCCCTAGAACAATTTTTCTTATGCCCGTAGTTAAGTTCAAACTCTTCATGTGACAAAAAGTTTTAAAATACTTTGGGTCATCCTGCATAAAATGATTAAATGCGAACAATCCTATATTACTCAATGTAAAGCATATCAGAATCATTTGGTAGCTTCCTCATTTTTGGCCGAAAATCTTTTAGATTATACTCATGTTTTTCCTTAGAATCATATTGAATCCCTTCCAGTCTCCTACTGTTCAAGTGCTTCCAATGAAGGGGAGTCCCTTGAGTATTTAAAACTGCTGGCCAGTACTGTGCAATTCGCTCCTCACCTACCCCTAAATCTTTCACAGACCTTTCGTGTGCATTTAAGAATTTGGTAAGCTTTATCAGATTGAAAAGGCAATACAATTTGACAAAAGTAATTTCATGTTGATTGAACAATTCCCGCCCACCCCCAAAAAAACCACATATACAGAAAATTAAAAGAAAAAAGACTGATAAAATTCCAAGACACCAAGTATAATATTTTAGAAGCTGCAACTTGGGCAACCTGTGTTGGTTGGAGGTCAACAGAGGGTTTAAGTCTCATCCCTAGTCGACACAGCTTGAGGCATAAAACATTTCACACTTAGTCCTCAAAGAATTTGACAAAAACTCACCAACACAAAGCATCTTTTAGCTTTGTAGTACAATTTCAGTAAATTCAAGACATCAACACAATACAGGAAGGGGGGAAAAAAGTAAGAAAAGACCAGCATATACAACACACTCCCAAACCCCCCCCCCCCCCAAAAAAAAAAAAAGGGGAAAAAGATAACTTAGAAGTTACAACTCAGGACACAACATTTGCATTAGGGACATTAGACATCATCAAGGATGAAAGGACCAAGTTTGCCTGCCCTAAATCAAGTCAAAACCATTTTTGATACCATCAAACAAGCTTCTAAGGCCTTATGAGTTATCTTAAATTCCTTCTGTAGTCCTTCAAACTACTGTTCTATAGGACCCTCCAAGTCACTCTCACCTCTACATTACTGGTGAATTCTAAGAGTCAGATACAAAGCAAATTGGACTTCCGTGACAAGATCCTGAAAGGGAAAAAGTAAAGAACTAAAAATTCAGAAATGACATAAAATAAAACAAGATATTCAAAGCATGGGTGCGTTTCGGGACTCAAGTGCAGGTGCGGGACTCAGCAATTTTTGAAAAAGGTGGGTGCGGGTGCGGCGAGACTCGGCGATTAAAAAATTATTAAAAATATTTTTATTTATATATTTTATATATTGCTAAGCATTTTTTTTATATAATAATAATAGAAAACTCATATAATAATAATAATAATAATAATAATGTACTGTACAAAAAAAAAGCCTCTCTGACCAAAGTGGCTCACGTACCAAAGGCTAGTGGTTCAGTGGCTCAATGCACCAAAAAAAAAAACGCGGGGGGGGGGGGGGGGGGGGGGGGGGGTTGGGGGGTGGGTGGAGATGTGGCTCACATGAGAGGCACAAAAAAAACAAAATAAAGCCTCTCTGAAATCCTTTTCAAAAAAACAAAACAAAACTTATAAAAAAAAAAGAAATAGAACAGAAGTTACAGGACGGCAACGGCGCAACGCTGGAAGAAGAAGAAGAAGAAGAAGAAGAAGAAGAAGAAGAAGAAGAAAGGGGTTAAGCCGGTGAAGATGGCGACAACGGCGTATCAAATCCACTGGTTTCGGTGGTTTTGACTTGAACCGGCCATTTCGGTGGTTTTGCCCGATACGGCCAATACGGCCCGAGTCGGCGCGAATCAGCCCGATTCAGCGCGAATCGGCCCAAGTCCGAGCGCGTCGGCCCGAGTCCAAGCGCGTCGGCGCGAGTCGGGGGGAAAAAAAAAAAAACACGTGGCAGATGCGGCCCGACGCAGCACCGACGCGCGGTCAGCGGCGTCCCTCATGCGTCACCACGTCGGACGCGGATGCGGCTCCTCTGGCGCCGCGTCTGTGCATCTGAATCAAAGGTCACATGGAGATCCGTCTAAGCTACAACAATAAGAACTACAAATGACATTTAACGTGCAAAAGAGCTAGACTTTATATATCTTAACATAACCATTTAAAAGCATTTCATAAAAGCTTTAGGTGTACAAGCATAAGCCTATTAGCAATCAAAACGAAATTTTATTCTTGATGAGTATTTAAGAGTTTAAATTGAAAGATTAATTGGATTTTTCAACTTCATATTTCATGCATTGAGTCATCATTGATCAATCCTCATTCCAATTTGTTTTTTAATCACCATTACCAAAAGATTGGGCACCTACCTTCTACAAAAATTATAGAAAAAGGTGGTCATTTTGATGGATTCTATAGGATAAAAATACTCTCATAAGATCTTACTCACAAACATCTGTCAGTTCTCCTATCTTTATTCTTTTTCAAA
The DNA here is from genome assembly GCA_028535165.1 of Quercus tomentella. Taxonomy (NCBI): domain Eukaryota; kingdom Viridiplantae; phylum Streptophyta; class Magnoliopsida; order Fagales; family Fagaceae; genus Quercus; species Quercus tomentella. The sequence continues at coordinate 44,915,718 of JAPQVY010000012.1, read as the reverse complement.
CCATTTCATTGAAATCAAAATATCCACATCAAACAACACAACCTTACTTAATGATACTACCAAATGTGAGAATTTACACTTCCTCCATATATGTATTGTTTATAGGGTTACTTGTGAGTTTTCTCCATTTACTTCTTCTAAATCAATTACTATCTTTTTGCTTACCTTGGCATCATCTCAACCACCCTGAACATGCTTTTCTTGTTTGCTCATTTCTCTCTACCATAAATTATTTTCATTCACTAGTATTAAAAAAAGAACATTACTGTCACAGAAAACAAAAAAGTTTCTTATTCTTCTTAAAAGCCATCAACTGAAGCTAAAAACCAGATTATTTTCTCCAAACTAACTGATAATCGGTTTCCAACTAAGCATGTTATATCTAAAGTCATAGTACATTGACCTGTCTAGCATTTGCAAACATTTCTAGATGTACATGCTCCTTTTTTGTTTTTTCCTGGCCATAAGAAACCTCTTCATACACAAAGCACAACAGAATAACTTTATGATGTCCTACATGAATGTCAATAACCAATAAGTAAAATATGTTATTGAAACTTAGGCTCACTGCAAATCATTCATGACCAGAAAATATGGTTTCAAAACTTAATCTTCATTCATGGCAAGAAAACTCTTTTTTTTAACTAACTTTCCTAAAAACAATTTTCTGATCTGATCATTTGCCATCCATTCGGAAGAATGAAAATGGTGTCATACCCATATAAGAATTCTATGACCAGACTTATTATAAAGTTCATTCGGTTCTATGTTGTTTCTAAAGCAATATTTCTTATGCCCATAGTCTGTCTCCTTTCAGATTTGTGATGTGACAAAAAATTTAAAGATACTTTGGGTCATTACCTCAATGTAAAACATATCAGAGTCAAATGGAGGCTTCCACCTCTTTGGCCGAAGATCTTTAAGATTATACTCATGTTTTTCCTTAGAATCATATTAAATCCCTTCCACTCTCCTGTTGTTTAAGTGCTTCCAATGAAGGGGAGTCCCTCGAGTATTTAAAACTGCCAGCAAGTATTCTGCAATTCACTCCTCACCTACCACTGAATCTTACAGACCCTCCATGTGCATTTAAGAATTTGGTATGCTTTATCAGATAGAATGAGAAGTACAATGTGACAAAAGTAATTTCATGTTGACTTGAACAACTCCCCCCAAGCCCTAAAAAAATCACATAAGCACAAAAATAAAACAAAAAAGACTTATAAATTCCAAGACACCAAGTATAATATTTTTGAAGCTGCAGCTTGGGCAACCTACGTTGCTTGGAGGTCAACAAGAGGGTTTAAGTCTCATCCCTAACCGACACATCTTGAGGCATAAAACTTTTAGGCCTTACCCAACATAACTGAAGCTGAATCCAGTTGGGTTTGTTGCAACCAAATCAGCTCAGGTTGAGTGGTCTATGGCTTCTCTTAATAGTGAATGGAGAGTCACTTATTTTTGTCTATTTACAAAAGTGATCTTTCAAGCAAGATTAGCACATCTAAAACTAAAAAAGCATGCAGGTAGCTGTGTGCATATGTGTGTGCACATTCACATGTGTACTGTAAGAAATCTCATAAGAAACTAAAGAGAAATTATTTGTAAGAGGATGATACCTGCAAGAGCCAGCTTCAGTTCTGTCTCTATGTCAAGGATACTTGGAACCAATACACCTGGAACATCTAGGACATATATGCTAGGCTGATGTGCAACCTGCAGATTCACAATTCAACGTCAGCATTTAAACATACATTGATGTTGAAACAGAAGTTTTCAGCAGCAGATCAACATCAGAAGGAGAAAGGACACAGTAGATAGAAAAAAAAAAATTAAGATTTTAAAAAGAAAAGGAAAGAGGCAAATGCTTGATGATTTGGACCGACCGTCAAAACATGTCTAAGTTATTTCTTAGAAACTTTTGTTATTTAAACTAGATATATAAGCCTGATAGTATATTCCCTTATTCATATAAACCCACAGACACTTGCCAGCCTAAAAAGAAAATCGAAAGTAAAAAAAAAAAAAAAAAGGATAAATAAATTAGTAAGACAGTGAGCAAAATAGGGGTTCAATGAATCAATATTAATAAAGCGAGAAATATAACGCAAGTCAGAAATAATTTCCTTGCCATCAGTTTGCTTCTCATAAAAGCAACAACATCAACTATAAGTTAAGTGATAATGGCCAATCAAACAATTCACAACCATACCTACACTATCGGGGTCCAATCTCAAATACCAAGTCTTAATAATTGACTGCTAACAAGAAAAATAACATGAAGCTAGAAATTCAGTTTCTTTTTACTTTTCAAGGTATATAAACCACAAGATGCAGAATCTCCTGACCTTGTACCCAGCAATTAATATCTTGAGTAACACTGGGTAATGGGCCGACTGTAGCTCGCTTCATCTTCTCCTGCACTATGAGAGATAACTACAGCTGTCATTGTTCAATAATTTATTAACCTTCACTACAGTTACATTTAAAGACACTAATTGACACTGACACTAACATTGAAACAGACAAGAAAACACCATAATTCTTGAAAAATTAGGATACGATTGACACAACAAATAATTAATTAAATGAATATTTTTAAAATTTAAAATAAAAACGCTAAAATTTAATTTAGTCACTTGACTTTTAGTTCTATTGTCTAATTAGTCGTTACTGGCATTCAATTTTTGTCAATTGAGTACCTTACTTTGTCAAAATGAGTCAATCCAGTCCTTCTGTCCAAATCTTTTATACTGACTCATTTTTACAAAGGGAGTGACTAAATTGAATTTTAAACATATTTTTCCTCTCAACAAAAAAACAAAAAAGACATGCATGCAGAGTGAGTGAGTGTTCGACACGGACACTTGTCGGACACGTTTGGAATGTGTCAGTGTTTCTTAGCTAGTCAGAATAGTATTGACTAACTTACCTTGTGAACGGAACAGAGGTGTTGCTATGGGCATTAATAGCGACGCAGTCTTGTTTGTTAGTACTCTCTTCTGTTTGCCTTTCGCAAACTCTTATCACACTATTACAGTTCAGGGCTTGGCCGCTTTGAGGGAATATTGATCACAATTCAGTCACCACAAATTGACAGTCGGACTCGGAAGGGTTTAAATTAAAGGTAGCATAATTTTAAAAACCGGGTAAAAGAAGGGAAAATGGGGGCTGTCCATGGATTTAATTGGGTCGGGTTGGAATTAAAAAAATAATTAAATAAAACAAATACTAAATTGCAAATTATATCCCTCAAATTTTGATTTTATTTCTTAAAATTTCAAAATTTTGATACGATACCCAAATGTTACGTATCATTACGATTTGCTCCCTTCCAATGCCGTGTGCCTAATTGTCTGTTAAGTGTCAAATGGGTAGCCCAACCACACCCTCTATATTTTTTAATTTATTTTGATTTTGCATCCTATACGTTTGAAATTGTTTTGATTAATTTAGTGCTTAATGGATAGGTAGGCACAACACATTGGTAGAAGTGAGTAAATCCATACGATACAAAGCGTTAAGAAAGTAGATCAAATTTTGAAATTGATTAAAATTACCCCAAATTTTAGTGGCATAATTTGCAATTTAGATTTAGACTAAACAAAATAAAGTAAAAAACCCAATTTGTCTTCTTCACCTTGAGAAATATTCACTCATGATAATTCTAAAAATTAACCTAATTTAACCCATAGAGATCGAGTTGAGTTGTCTTAAGAGATCCTTGGAGTGCGTAAATGATTACGGTTCGTGTGGTGAAAATTACTATAAAAAGATTCCAAAGGTTCCCAAACTGTTGTAGTAGAAAGGCAAATGGATTGTTTATAGAAGTTGAGTAGAAGGTTTAGACTTCAAAGTTTTTGTGAGTCCTACCTATTTATAGCTATTTTTTTTATATTAAATTTTATGGGTTTGTTTGTGTCCTCGGAGTAATATTTACTTTTAAGAGGGTTTTCATTAGTTTTTTACTTCATTTAACTTTATTTTATTTTTTTTCTAATTTGTTATAACGCTAAATTGTGGTAAACTAAGGTAATTCGATAATTTTATTGCATATTTATCAAAATGCCATCTTTTGTTTGCAGTCCAACTTACTACTGAGTGAGGTTTTATTAGTTTGGTACGTTATAAATGTTTAAAAATTCTAATTGTTAATTATATTGCTCTTGTTCCTAAAAAGGTTGGTGCTCCAGATTTGGAGGACTATACACATCCCTTAAAAATAAATAAATAAATAAATAAACTCTTCAAATGTGACTCAACCCAATTTAACATCCCAAGTAAACTGATGGATTAAAATACCAACAAAGCTAGGCCACATTTTTGCACCCCAAAAGACAGCCCACATTTTCCTCAAAAACAAAACGAAGCCCTATGTGAAGGCCTACAAAACCCAGCCCACAACGAAAAAGCCTTCTTTAAAACCCCCACCACACAAACTCACTCTCACCGTCTCGTATTTACAAGACCGAATTAGACCAAAAAAGACCAAACAGTCTCTCACTCACAGACACTCTCCATCTCTCTCATTTGCAGCAAGAAGAGAGAGAGAGAGAAGCAAGAAGAGCAAAATTGCTTTTTCCCTATATTGCATGCATTTCATATTATACACACACATATATATAAAATATATTTTTTAATTCGATTATCTGCCACATAGCTATTGTTAAAAATGGCTACATATCCCCTTCCATTTATGTCCTTAGTAATTAGCGTATATGTTATGCCGTTCACAGGCTGTCAATCCTCATTCCTTCTTTATTTAAAGAAATCTGGTTGGTTCAATTTTTGTGAAGGTTCATTTTTTTTGCTCATGTTTATTTTATTTTATAAAATGCTCATGTTTAATATATCTCAGGTTAAGTGTCACATATTTTGCGTAATATGCTCCTCATGTTCATTTACTTGTAAGTATAGTTATTTACAGAGCAAGATTTCAGATACTTTTGGTAAATATGGTTAGTCCCATTTTATAATCCTTATTTTAAATACGGTCAGATTTCTTATTATATTTTAATTGGTAAGTTACTCATTGACGCGGGACAAAACCAAATCCAATACATAAATAAAATTGAAAGGACTGTAATTTTTTTTTTTTTTAAAGGATAACCTAGGAGACAGGAGTCAACACCATTGGAATATTCTAAGAGAAATTTTATTAATCAATCAAACTGTAAATTGTCTCCATAGGAGTACAATACTGTGTTTATATAGACTAGTAGGACTAAACCTTAATTTTAAAATTTTAATTGACTTATTAGGAAAACATCAAATTTTAATTGACTTGGGAAATCCCAATTATTGAATAACAAAAATGCCCTTGACTCCAGGAATTAAATAAAATACTTGTAACTTAATTAACTATGAAGATCTAAAATAAAATCCAATTGACCTCATCCCTCTTCTTTCGTCCCATTCTTGTTTGATGAGGAAGTGGCATTTAGAATGAATTGAGTAATTTTGGTTAAAAGCTTCTATGTGTTGACCAGGTATGTAAGCTTCTATGTGTTGACCAGGTATGTTGATAAATTTCGAGGAAATTAATCCTGCAAATTCTATTCAAGTGTATCATCACTTTATATATTGAGCATATAACATAGTCCGTTATAAAACTTGTCCTCATGAATTTTCTTGTGACAGCCCCAAACTGAAGAGGTTAAGAAGCAACTTACTGATAGGGATGTCCAAGCATAAGGGCCAGGTACAGGTTATTCCCAAAATGCTTGCTTTAATGTGTACTTTTATGTTAATTGAAATCTCACGTCAACGAAGCTTTCCCATTTTTAGTTTTTCTGTATAAGTTGGCTTAGTGCTTACAGTTTTTCCCCTCTCCTTCTATAGTATGCATTAAGAAAATTGTACCATGAAAGTCCCAGGCTTATATGTGTACTATATACCGCACCAACCTGCGGTCCATGCAGGACTTTGAAGCCAATTCTTAGTAAGGTACATAGTTTGAAACTTGATTTGCTTTTGCTTTATACTAATGATGGAGCTGTGGTGGGTGTTAGTTTAATAAGTATAAGCATAAGCCAAAGGCAGGAGAATTAGTATAATAGGTTTCATCATGTATCAAGTTTGGCTTTATAGATGGAAGATGATGTCCCAAGTACATGTAATATAACATATCTTGATTTTCTGCATTGAATGCCACATATTTTCCACCAGAAAACCCTTTATAATCCTAAATGAATAAGATGACATCTCCAAAAATTTCTTAAATCAGAACATGGCGAACTGCAGTACCAATATCCTTAATGGCCAACGTATCACTTGGAACCTTACCACTATTGCAATTGGTCCATATTCTGATAAAATTGCATAGAATATGGTATAGCCAAGTCAATTGAAGACCAGATATAGAGTATTACTGGGAAGAAGTTACCAATGTTGTGTGAGGAGAATAAACAAGCAATGCTTCTCATGCATGATGGAAACTTTAGGTTTCATGATTAATGATTCATGCTTTATATTGTCGAATGACTTACTAAGAATATATCAAACTTTTGCTTAACTTCTGGTTGCAAGTGATAGACGAATTTGATCAGAATGTACATTTTGTTGAAATTGATATCGATGAAGATCCAGAAATAGCAGAAGCAGCTGGAATAATGTGTACACCACGTGTGCAGTTTTTAACAAATAAGGAAATGCTCAGGTTGGTTATATATTATCCTTTCATTTGTCCCACTGCATGTGTTTTCATGGATTTTTATTTTTTATTTATTTTTTGTTTTGTCCTCTTAGACTCTTAATTCTTTTTATTTTATTGTTCCAACTAAATAATTGAAATTCAACGGATCCCCTGTTTTCTTCTTGGGACTATGACTGACAAACTCATTGTGTTAACCAAATTTTGTCATTGCATGGAGGTGAAATGTTATGATATTGATACACAGTATAAAAGTAGCTCTATTTCTTGTGTTTTAGTGGTTGATTGATTTTGACTTTGGAAAGCTTTCTATTCAATTTAAGGAGAGGGAATTAGGAAAATTATCATCTTGTGTTGACTCTCTATGAATGTCTTTTGCATGAATCTAGTCCTTGTTTACGTAATTAGTGGTTCTCAGCCGCCACTAACTGTTTCTATTCTGGTTATGCAGGACTGTGTCGGGTGAAAATGAACAGAGTACAAAGAATTCATTGAAGAAAATAAATGAGAGAATTTCAAATTGGGCGATGCCCTCATTTCGTGATCCAATTTTGTTCCTTCCAAAGAATCTAGTTGAATAATGCCTTCAATTTTTTCAGTTGTATCTCATATTGATCAACTGCACTGTAAATTATACAAGCAGAGCAACCAATGCATTGGTTACGAGTTTTGAATCTCTTTCTTTCGAATTTCAATGATTTTGTAAAGCTTTGAATTTTGTTCTCATATCAACTACTTGCTACTAACTAGAATAATTTGCAGTCATGCCCAATTACAACCCTTCCGTTTTGATGATTTTACCCCATTTGCAAATATAGTTGTCCACTTGTCCTTTACATAAGAGGGATGGTTGAGAAGCACGTGGATGTAAACATGAGTTCTACGGCCACAACAAAATCTTACAACATTTTCACAAGAAGTGAGGTGTCAATCCATCATAGGTCAAAGAAAAAAAAAGGATTATACCAGGAATCACTAGAGCTCAAAACAACAGTGTTGTAAAAATGTTGATAGATTTTTTTGTCCCTCAACGCTCTATAAACATGGTCTTACACTAGTGAAGTGAGATGCAATTTTTTTGTTTGTGCGGTCTACAACTCACTTTCAATTGCAATAGAGTAGAAGATTGGTGATTAATCAATTGCAATAGAGTACAAGATTGATGATTAATTACTCTTGCCAGAGAAATTTTTTTGTAATTATATTTGTTGCTCATTTTTCACTACACTAGTGACATTAACATCACTAGCCAAAAAAAGAACAAGAAATCGATAAGATATCCTTTATTGAAAGGAGAGAAAAAAGCTAGAGTAGCTAGGGAAAGGAAAAGAAAGGTAAAAGAAATTGATAAGATGCTTTTTTTTTTTTCTTCTTTTTTTTTCCATAGATATGATTTTAATTTATGGCATCTACTATATGATAATTACTCTTTATCACCAGGCCAAGACACAAAAAATGGTTTATTTGATGAGAAGAGATTTTAACTATTTTTGAACTCAAAACATTTTCATTGGAAACATCAAGAGGTGCTTATTCTTTCCATTTATTTTTCTATTTTATTTTGGCGTGTAATCTACCTTTAGAAATCTATAAACATTATTTTTTTCCAAGTTGTTTTTTATTTATTAGAAATTTCAATAACGAATTAAATTAAAGAGAGTGACATATTTTTATTTGAAAGATAATACATTAATGATATTGTGATGTTTCAGTACAATGTTGGGTCTTCTAAACATTGTTAGAATATAGGACCAAGGGAGTATTACAGGGAGGAAGGCATTGTAGTCAATGCTATTATGATATTTCCGTAGTTTGATGATCTTTTCCCCCTTGCTTTCAGATTCAATTGAGGCCCTAGCTACACAAGCCAGATTCAATTAATTAAAAGCTTTTGTAATAGTCCTCAATTTTATTTTTATTTTGATTTTGATAACATAGTCCTTCATTTTAATTGACAGTAGGAATCCCCTCCCATTTTTTGGCTTTGTGTGGTTTTCATCTCTTTGTGTACTTATCTAAGTTACCTTCTACGCTCAGGGCCAACTCTAGTATTAATTCACTTAGGCAATTGTTTAGGCTTCCAAATGATGACTTATAATTTTGATCCTCAAATAAAATATATCTCGTACCCTTGAAATTTTTTATTCTTTTTTTAAGTGGCCAACATCTAGCTAAAAATGGTCTTGCCGTGTTGCAAGGCTTTTTGGTGTTTACATACAACATGGTCCAAATAGTGGACATATATACATACAACATGAACCAACAAATATATATACAAAACGTTAGGGGTATGCATGTGCATCATCCTTATATGGTTGCAAAAGAAAGAAGTAAAACAAAAACAGGTGCGATATTTGCACTAAAGTATTTTCCCCTGCATTTGGTTAGCTAGTCTGTCTCCACATCTATTTGCCTCTCGAAACACATGCTCAACTGAGATTACCCGTACCTCCAATCATTGATTAAATTTGCTAGCAATGGAGGATATGAATAGTTCTCTGATGTAGTTAATTGAACTGCTAACAGGGAATCCGATTCTAATTGGATCTTGTTGTAATCTCAATTCCAAGCCAATTGTAATCCAGAGTTCTGAAACTATACTATTATAGTAATACCCAAATTAAGAGAGAATCTCTTTAGCCAACATCCTTTATCAACTCAAAGAATCGCTTTACATTTACATTTTCATTAATAAATTAACTCTTATAGAATAGTTCATATTTCATTTTAAAAATTCCATGCAAGTAACCAAGAGCATATGAAATTTCTGTGCCAATATTGGTAAGAAAGGAATCATTCTTTTTATAGTATGTCACGGCTTCCAGCCCCTCCTTTTGCTATCAGACAAATAATGCGATTCCACTAAACTATCTAAAATACACTTCATAAATACAGTTTATCTATTGTCAACTAGAGCATGAATTGAACTGTTAATTTACTTGCACCTAAAAGAAAAAAGATCTTACCCCAATAAAATTAAAGGATATACTTAGTCTCCAGGATTAAGTCATTCCTAAAGACACTTGCTAGCCTTTTTATTAAAAAAAAAAAAAAAAAAATCGAAAGCAAAACATAGAAATATAAATTAGTAAGAAAGATAGGGGGAAATTCAATCAATTAAGCCAAAAATATAATCCAAGTCATAGTAACTCCCCGCACTTTGTCTGTGGTCAAACAATATAACACAATTCAAAATAAGTCCATAACTTCCTAGCAATCAGTCTGCTGCTCATAAAAGCAAGAACATCAACAAAATTTTAAGTGATAATGGTAACAAAACAATTCACAACCAAATGGTCCAAATCTACAAGATCGTCCTACCAACAATATCAATATCAGGGTCCAATCTCAGATTTTGAGTCTTAATTGTTGAATGCTGCTACTACTACAAAAACATAGTAATAACTACCAGGAAAGAAAGCAAGAAGACGCAATTTGATGAATTGAATTAATTAAAGCTGACTTTCCAACATTAGGAACGCCAACCACCAAAACAAGTAGAGTAGGTTCCCTCGAAATCACTTCCTCTAGCTTGAACTCACAAGCTCAAGAAGCTTTTGGTACATGAACCACGATAAGAGACCATCAAAACCACACATATTTTAATAAATCAGAGAGTCCAAGTTACTATCTAAGAAGCATGTCCAGTAGCAAACCTTCCAGCATAGTCTTTTAAAAGCCTCTCGAGTGCTGAAACAAATGCAAATAATAATCAAAATAAGCCTAAAGCCATTAAGGAGCAGAAACCATCCAATAGTGGCACAAAAAGTTCACATGTGACTGGAATTTCCAGGGAGAGGAACCCACTTGTTAAAAAGATCAAGATAATCCATGAAAATAAAATTATACAAGCCCTTGTTTTCCCCAAACTATTTGGATGATTTTTTTGGGAGATATGAACACTAATCTGATTGTCCAAACAAACAAACATGTATAATCCCTCCACCAGATCAAGAGTCAATTGTCCACTTAACATATCTTCCTTACTCCAATTGAGTGTCCATTTGTAGTAAGCTCTATTGAACTTACAAAAGAAATTAGTATCCAGTCTATTGACAATGTGCCAAAGTTATTTGCTAATGTCGTTAACCACGGACCATGGAGGGAGTTTGGAACGATACAGATAATTAAAATCAGGATCCAATATCATTAGTTAGCTGCATCTCCTAAATAGCTCATGGAAGGACTAATTTCTTAGCTTGTAACTTTATAGTGCACGTATGTTTGCAAATACTATTTATCAGATAACTTCACTTACATCTTGCTAAATTTCTATATGCGTTTTCTCAATTTAAAAGAAAGTGTAACAGGATTGGATGGATTGGTCTTGTCATAGCTTTTAAATTAAACCAGCCTTCAAACATGCAAGACTGGCATGGTAGAAAGATATTTTTGAGTTTTCTGCTTTCATGGGCCACAAAAACTTTTTAATTTTAATTCTAGGTATTATGTCTGATAAATTACCAATTGTCCCAAAAGCTTAAACTACTAGAAAATGGTGAATTTAATCTTAATCTAACACTCTTCCGTCACGCGTGGGCCTAAACTGCCCTTATTAAGTAGGGCCCAACATGTGGGAATTTTATAAATGGGAGGTAAGCCGAAGACATGGTTTGAACCCAGCTCCTCCTACTTTAATACCATAATAAATTACAAATTGTCCCAAAAGTTTAAGTTATTAGGAAATTGTGAGTTTAATCATTTAATCTAACAATGTCTAAATGTTATAGTGTGTAGAACAATCCAGAACTGATCTGGTATCTACTTATTCTTTCAAATCTTACATCTTTATTTTTTTCCTGCTTTGGGGCCCACCTGCCAGGGAAGGGGGGAGTACTGTGCAGCTTAGTCAAATCTTACCTACAAAGCCTTTTTTGGTATAATGTTTAGCCCAAGCAAGTTTCACATCAGGATCAGAACTAATTTATTCCTCAATGCACTTCTGTATATAGGAGGAAAAGCAGCAAAACAAAATTTATATCATATAAGTTCTAACAATTTCATGAAAATAACAACATAGGGGTATATAACCACAACAGTCTCACTCAGATATATACCAGTGTAGCTAGATTTTGGAGAGGCTGTACGCTTGAGGAAATAATATTGGCAGCCTACATATCCAGTTATAAAAGCAACCCCATTAGTGTCTAAATCTGAAACATACTTGCAAAAACATGTGTGAATATTAGCAAAAATGGATAAGGTACAACAAAGAATTATGCCTGATTAAATCAGGAAGCTCAAAACATTATACCATATCCTCAAGGCTGGAAAAGAAGGTAAAGCCAAAGAGGGATTTTCAAACATATTATCCAACATGTAAAAAAGAACAATACTAGTGTTATTCACCATGTGAGACACAATTACTTGTAGGCGTGCTTGCAAGGTTGTTTGGAAAATAATACTCCCCATTTGCTTTTGAAATAGAGAGTGTCCAATTCAAAGTGAAGATCTAGTATTTAACAAATCTAAGGGTGAACATGATGCCACCTCATTTAAAAGTAGTAATCGTTCATTATTTGGTGGAATAGAATTTTAAATGAAGTTGCACCATATATATACATGTTTAGATTCATGAAAACTATATATTAAACATGAGATGGAAACTCTCATTTTCAAAGAAATTGGTGAGGATCCTGATCCTAGGCACCAATCCACAAGAAATAATTTAGTTTATTTCAAAATAGCCATAGGTGGTTAGCAAGTGAAGTAGGCTTAGCAAGTGAAGTAGGCTTTATATACATTCTTCAATGTAAATTATAGGTGGTTATTTGCATAAGTTTCACCAAGATAGAATTTGAAGCAGAAACAATTTTCAAGTTATTAATGTGGCAAAAAATGATAGAGGTAGTTCCAAGTGCAATTATATGCCATCAGCTCCTTACAGCCTCATGTTGTGAGTACTATTTCTCCCTTTACTCAACTCCTGATACTCTTTTTCCTTGGAAACCTGCGTGGCGCTCAAAGATCCCTCCCAAGGTTGCTTTCTTCTCGTGGACTGCCACCTTAGGAAGATTCTAACTCTTGATATTCTATGGAATAAGGGAGTTACAGTTTTGGATTGGTGCTATATGTGTGAAAGGAGTGGGGAATCAGTGAATCATCTTCTTCTTCATTGTCCCATTGACTATGGTATGGGCTCTGTTTGGTCTTCTATGGATTATGCCACAAAGTGTTACTGACCTATTTTCAGCTTTGCAAGGTCCTTTTTGGTAAACATCGAAAGATGGATTTGTGGAGGGCTGTGCCACATTGTATCTTATGGTGTATTTGGAGAGAACAGAGCACAAGATGCTTTGAGGGAATAGAATGGTCTATTCTTGAGTTAAAATATTTCTTTCTCCACTCTTTACTGGATTGGAGTTGTGTTTTTTATTCTTTTCCATGTTCTAATTTTTTAGATATGCTTGATCATTGTAATTTAAGAGATTGATGTACATGGGTATTTTGATTAATAAACTTTCGTTATTTATCAACAAAAGAAAAGAAAAAAAAGAAAAAGAACTGTTTCAACCTCAGTTGGCATAGATTGAGTTGAATGTGACTAAAAAGTCTGCCTCAAAACACTGCACAATACTACTTTGTTGATGCTTTTTATGGTGTGAGCATCAATTAATTGTAGATTATAGTTATGATTAAGAAAAGTGTAAAATCCAAAAAAGAAAGGAAAGAAATGGAAAAAAGATGGTTAAAAATGAGATGAGTGTAATTAAGTTTATAGGCAGTATGAGATGCAGTTGATACCTGGAAATTGATGGCTTTTTTGTGAAGATCCTGAGGCAACAATGGATAGTGGTGGGGGTACTTTTCTTCTAAATACTGTGTAAGTTAGTTAGTTAGTTAGTTAGTTAAAAACTGTATGAAGAATTGATGATAATAAATAATTATAATAATAGGAAAAGTAGAATGAGAAAAAGAAATAGATAGATAGATAGACAGAGATACGAACCAGTAAGATGGCAAAAGAGTCGGAAAGCACCAAGTCCCCATCGACAAGCACGGGGACATAACCAATAGGATTGAGCTTTGTAAACTCTTTTTAGTTACACCATACATACATAATTATTATTATTATTATTATTATTATTATTATTAATAAAAACAACAGTACAAAGTAAAGTAAAGGTCATCTAATACTAATTCTATTCTCACCGGGGCTGTATTGCTCTCCCTTCACCAAATTAACTGCTTTGTACTCATATTTCAGCCCTAATCAATCATCATAATCACCATCAAAAATTAAGATAGATTGAAGAATTAATAAATAAATAAATAAAGAGAAATAAGAAAGAAAGTACCTTTCAAGTTGAGGGCAATACGAACGCGGAACGAACAACTGCTCCTCCAGTATGAATACAGTTTCAGCTTCAGCTTCAATTCACTTTCTTTCTTATTATCACCGCTTACGCTTGCCTAACCCATAAAATCATTTCAATTCAATTCAATAATATTACACACTACACTTTTTATACTATGTGTGTGTTTGTATTCAGCTTCTGCGTTTCCAAGCTGCGTTTTGCTTTTTTTTTTTTTTTTTTTTTTTTTTTTTTTTTTTTTTTTTTTTTTTTTTTTTTTGGTTTTCACGCGTTTTGAAGCATTGCGGTTACTGTTTAATGAACAGTAACCGCAAATGTTGACTTCCTGCAGTGAACAGTGCATATATGCACGGTTTACGGACCCACAAATTTCATTTTTTATTAATTTTTTCATTAAAAATGGGTCCCACAGTACTATTCACACATTTAAAAATTATTTTGTTACAGTGTTTTCAGTTTTCAGTTTTCAGTTTCAGCAAAATAAGTTCTATCCAAACACACCCTATATTTTAGCAAACAAACCATATAGATAGATAGATAGATAGATAGATACATACATACATACAGTAGTAACATATTTCAGTAAATTTGATCCGATTTGGTTTTGGTAAAACAAAAGACTTCTAATTCTTAACGAGGGAAAGCCGCCGGCGATTTTGTTGTCATCTGATTCTGATTAATAGATATTATCCACACAAAAATAAGGAACAAAGATTCCTTTTCTCTTTCTCGTACTCCGTAGGAATAGCCGAATAATAATAAAAAGGGGAATATGCTAACATCACATCACAAATCGCAATGTTTTATTACCTGATTATTTCATTTCATTTAGTATTTTAATTTTTTTAATCAATTTTATTATTTTAATTTAATATATATATATATATTTTTTGATATAAATTTAATATTATTATTATCGCTACATTAATATTAATAACTAGTCGCTAACTCGGGCTAAAACCTACCTATTGGTGAGGTACACTAAAATAATTTTATAAAATCTTAAATTAATTAAGAAATTATACCGTTGTATAATTTGCTATTGTATGACTTTAATTTGTGTTATAACTTGATGAAAAAGTCATTGCTTGAACATGCAATGACTTACAAAAAAAATTTCAAACAGTTTCAGATACAACAAAAAAATAACTTAAAAATTCAGATATTAAAATTTCTAAAAAACCAAAAAATATTAAAGAATCAAATAATTCACTGTTTAGAAATTATTAAAACAAAACAAAATATATATAACTAAACAATAGAGAAATATAAGAAAAAGATGGGTTACATTTAAAAAAATAATTCATAACTATAACTATTGAAATGAATAAGAAGATTTAGAGCCTACAAATTATAGATAATATATATATGTGTGTGTGTGTGTGTATGACTACACAAATTTAGATGTTAAAACTTCTAAAATGCCAAAAAAAAATATAATTAAAGAATAAATTATTGAAACAATTCAAAAAATATATGACAATTCAAAAGAGAAATTTAAGAAAAAGAAAAAAGTACACAAACCCATAAAATAATTAGTTTTAAATTTTAACAGGTCTAAACTTTAAACAAACCTTATCAGCATGTGGCCCATGCTAAAAATGTTGAGCAGGAGCCCACGTTGAAATAATGAAAGTCATACCTCCTTTTAATATATTGTATATAAGCTTTCTGTCAAAGAAATTAACATACTTTTCTTTGACAGATCAATGGATTTAAATTTGAGAGACAGATAGCACACATTTAAAACTTAAAAAATCAATTGTGCTCATTGTAGGGTCCCGATTAGTGGGCCAAACCCAAAATGTATGGGATCTCGGCCCAATGAGCCTAATACAATAAATTTGTAAAGAGTGGGTCAAAGAACTAGACCCTAATGAGTCGAACAACGGTTAGTATTGAATTAAATGACAATCAAGCACGAATAAGAGGTACTGATATCAATGGACTTTCAGTCCGAGGAGGTCACAATTATTTATATATATATATATATATATATATATATATATTGATCACAGTTGGATATTAGGACAATTTTGATTGCTACAGTGTTCTCTTTCTATTTTTCCGATCCCCTTCCATGAAGGGTCTTTCACCCTTATATATCCCCTTTTGGACCATCTTCACCATACACCTATTGATCATCCGAGCCGTTACTTGAGTATCTGTCCCATCAAACACCCCCTCTAGTTTTCTGTGAGTTGTGGTAGCCAAGGTAGTACTGTTTAGAGGTCTTCTCCACATAAATGCGGCCAGAAAAGTAGCTGCAGTGCATTTAATGTGATGGTGGCAGCTTTCCCTTAGATATTTTTAGGTTTCCTTCATTCTCGTATTTTCATAAGGCATGTCTCTATCATTAGAGTTTCTTGGAAGATTACGCTAACTGATGGAGTACATATTGTGAACTATATTCATCATATCCGAGGAGGACAACCTTTCACTTGTTCCCCACCTTTGAGACTTTAATTGGGAACAATTAACAACTATTTGCTCCTTCTCGGACCTATCAATGTCCTCGGACAAGGCCCAAGGCCCAATATACTATTTTGGGCCCCCGTCCCTACACTCATAAAGTAAATTTAAGGGACTAAAGTGTAGTTTAGCCTTAAATTTAATCAGGAGGCAAAACTTGATATTTACATGCATACTCATTAATATCCAATTAAAAATATATATATACATCAAAATCAAAATCCAAGAGATGAAGAACCCATCTCCTACCACTCAAGACCCACCAACCTCCAAACCTTCCAGAGATATTGCCAAAAGCTAGCGGAGACATTGTGAGGGGTTTGGAAAAGAAGTCAGAGCCACCATGAGTGTGGTGGTTGTGACCTCCTGATGGTCCGTTGTTGCTTAAAATGACAAAGGCCAGATATGAGACATGAATGTAAACCTTTTTTTTTTTTATAAGAGAGTTTCAACATTTGGCATTCGCTCCTAATGATAGCTCTATATCATCAAACCAAGACACCATTCAATTTTTAGTGTAGGCAGGGATTGAACCCCAGATCTCTTATGCAACAATTAAAGACTTTACCTGTTAAACCTAACTGAACAACACAAATGTAAACTTTAATTTAAGTAAAATTGTTAAAATAGTTTCTTTGACCAGTTGTGAAAATTTAAGAAATTTTGTTTTGGGGGATAAAGCTTTTCCCAAAAGGTAGCTTTTTGGCTTTTGGGGTTTCTGAACCTTTAATTTATATTAATAACTAGATGAAATAGTTGTATATTTATCTGTTTATTTTATAAAAGAAAAATCCCCAGAAGATTGGTTTTAACTTTCCTGCTTCTGTGTAGTCACTAATTTCTTAAAAAAAAATTGGAGGTTTGGATTCATGAGAGAGACACTCAACAATTTCTTTTTGTTTTATTAAGATTAAAACATTAGATTTATTTATTTATTTGAAGATTATGTATTTGTCCTGCCTTTTTTTTTTTTTTTTTTTTTAATTGTAGTTGCAATGCAATCTAAAAAGAATTGAAGGAAGGTCCTTATTCTTGACAAAGACCAGATTGCTGTTCAAAATGACAAAGGCCAGATCTTAAAAAGTACCATGCTCGCAGCAACTTCAGCTTCTTTTCCAAGCTCCAGTAACGTTTGCAGCCGGTTGGAAATAGATGGTTCTTGAGTTGTAAGAGGATGGGTGTTTGATATCATGAGTTTTGATTATAGTGTATTCACTGTATTGATGAATAAGTATTGTGTGTTGTCGGTTCTATTCATTAAATTGTGATAATGCTGATGTAACATATTGTTATTAGAGGTGTAAATAAGAGGCATTGTGCATAGTTCAAAACTTAGGTGCAGTACTTAAGTTTGGGAAAAATAACTAAATACCTTTTATTTTTAAAATATATAACAAAACAGCCATTTTTTTCAAAATATTTAGCAAAATATCATTGTTTTTGGAACTCGATATTGCTAATATCGAACTCAACATTGCTAATATCGAACTCAACATTCTATGCATATTTTGCCATTTAATTTTTTTGAAAATTTTGCATAGAACTAGCTAGACATTACCAATGTGAAAATACACATAGCACACACAAGTTACAATTAAATGTGAATACTACGTAATGCTAACAATATCAAGTTTCAAAACATAGGTTTTTTGCTAAATACTTCGAATAATGGCTATTTGGCTAAATAGTTTAAAAATTAAAGATAAGTAACCATTTTTCTGGCTTAAGTTCTCTTCCTAAAATTCAGCCCTAAGCAGGCCTTAAAACAACAACTTTCGCTTTGAAAAACTCAATTAAACTAGCGTTGAGCTTCACCTTCAATGCTTTCTGTTTCTCTTCATTTCCCCTCTTTTTAATGGAACTCTAAGGCTTTCATTGATGGATCGAAATTAGAAGGTGTGATAAGAGGATGAAGGGCATTATCTTTTTAGTATCACATTCACCGACAACCAGGATACATCATTCCTAGCTAGCCATAAAGCCTTCATTTTACCCAAGTATATCATGCCTTGACAAAGCAAAGTCTAGTATTCACTATCCTTGTAGAATCTTTCCCTTTCATTCTGATTAAATACTCCTCGTAGAATTTTCCATATTCAAATTTCAAGCTTTTAAAATAAATAAAATAAATAATGAAGAAGAAGAAGAAACCGGGGGGGGGGGGGGGGGGGGACCAGAAGTAGATGGAAGAAAAGTTCCAAAATGAGAACTTTTATTCAGCCTCAATTTCTCTCTTTCTCTCTTTCTCTCTTTACATTAACTTATTCACATACCATTAGAGGAAAGAACCAAAATAAAAACAAAGTAGGGCTGAAAAGAGAAAAAGACAAACTGAATGTGGACCGACTGAAATTGTCCGAACCGAATCCAGTTTTTTCTCAGTTCGATTTGGATTTTTGAAAAAACTGAATTGGTTGGTTTGGTCCCAATTTTAGTGAAAATTTTACCAAGCTAAATCAAAACCAACCTATATATATATATATATATATATTTGTGTAGGTAAATTTTATCATGTAAGTTTATATTACCTTAGTGGTTAACACACGTGTCTTTCAATTACATGTCCTAGGTTCAAAATGTATGGACTAAATTGATTACTAACAAAATGTAATGACCAAATTAATAGTAACCCCAAGGTAGGAACAAAATTGTAATTTTGACTAAAAAAAAGAATATTGATGTGAAAAGTATTTGTCTACATAGGAGTTATTTTGAAAATTAAGAAGAAAAAAAATATAAAAATATAAACTTTGAGCACCAATTATCGAATAAAATAATAATCAATCTGAAAACCCTCAAAGTATTTACTAATTTCATTTGTAATCATTTTCCAAATCACTAAAATTAACATTTTTAAGAAAGAAAAAAGAAAAATTAGAAACTCAAAAGAAGTGTAAAAACTCACCACAAATTTAAGGGGCAGTAAAGATTTCCAAAAGGAGGAGTCACCAATTAGCAAAATCTTGAACAAATAATCACTAAAATTTATATTAAAAAAATCAAATAATGAAGAAAATATATGCAAGTGTTGAAAAACGAAAAGGAAAAATAAGGAACTTACTATTGGTTGTTCATGATTCAAATTCGTGGGTTTCACTATGTTTTTTGGCTGCAAATCTTTGTAGTTAAATAAGGACTCTGTTTCTTTGATGTTTCATGATTGAGATTTGTGGATTTTGTTTCTTACCGTATATGTAGAGCAAAGTGAAAAAATAGTTAAAGAATGACTCTATAGTTTAGAGTGAGTCAGTGAGATCAGATTTTTTGATAGGCAGGTAACTTCTTAGGGTATATTTGGTATACTGAATGTGGATTACAACAAGAATGGTAATCTTTATTACCGGGAATAAAATGTATTGTAATGTAATAACTAAACCTATTCATTAGTTTGGTTGTGAGTTGTAACATTAGAATAGAACTTATGATCTATTTTAGGAAATATCTCATTTATACAATTATATTTCCTAAAAAATAATATATTTTAAATTTTAGAGAGATGAGTTATTTTTTGATGATTTTTTATTTCCATAATTGTTAGGTAAATATGGAAAGTTTATTTATTTGGAAATATATTAATGTTAGAAATTATTAAATCCACTAAGGAATAGCTATTACAACCCTTTTAGAGAGAAATAATTATTCCTCATTTTAAAGAATAGTTATTCATAAGGAATGAATATTCCTTGTAATAAAAACATAACCAAACTATTGAATAGCTAAACCATAAGAATAGCTGTTACATTACAGTGCCTATTATAGTCTACCAAACGTGTCTATTGAAGTTAGATGAGTTTTTTTTTTTTTTTTTTTGGCTAAATTATTTATTTGGTTCCTAATTTTAGTTTGTGTGTCAATTTGGTCACCAATTTTTCAAATGTGTCAATTTGGTCCATAACTTTTTGGTAATATGCTAATTTGGTCCTTGATGGATAGAAAATGTTTTCTCTTACGTATCAATTATCATTCACCACATTAACAGTTTGTAAAATAGTTTATGATTTTAGTATTTTCCCTCAAAATTTGGGTCCACAGTTAATATAATTTTATCACTTATCATAATCACTTACAACATTAGTATTTTGTAAAAAAATTTGTAAAATTATTTGTAGCTCCTAGCATTTTCCATAAGGGGTAAATCAATAATATCATTTATTTAAGAGTAATTTAAGGATGTACGTAATAGTGCTCAAAAAGAAGAAGAAGAAAGATGTAACTAATAAAGTATTCTATAATTAGATGTCTCGACACATGGTGCATAATAGGCTATAAACCTAACATGTGTTAAGTATAAATGACATGTCCTAATTGTAGCTTGCCATTTGCCATTAGAAATCTATGCAATCCCTTCCTAAGTTTATTGTGGATTTTGTCACATGTCGAGCTTGGAGAGCGCTAAACAACCCAAATCACAAAATCTCAAGTTGAGCTTATGTTATATATATGTGTGTATTTGGGTTTCAGTTACTAGTAAAGTTTCTTATAGTTGAATAAGAAATTTAGAGTTTAATACATGTTTAAATAGTTAATCCTTTTAGGACCTTTTAGATTGTCTTGTAATAGAAAGCCATGAAGGGTATTTATGGTGTATCTTTTTTTTTCTTCTTTTTTTATACAAGAAAGAAATTCTACTCTAACTTAATCTAAGTGTATATGTGTGTAAAGCTCTCACCCAGAGACTTGCACCCCAGCCCTTGCCTCTTCACCCCACAAGAACTTTGTACTATGTAGTAAAGTAATTGACTAGAAACAAAGTGGGTGACACTTGGCCATTATATTTCTCACTTCAAGGAACTAACTAGTTAAACTAATATCCCAAGGCTTGACATTGGCAATACTCATCAATCTCTTGAGTGAATCGCTAAATGCCTACTTGAAACCTTCCAAACTACTACTTCAAATGCCTCCTCAACTCCAATATGGGCGTGAGCCACATTGTTGGTTCTTTTCCTTCAAAATTTCAACAAATTCATTCTAAATTTCTTCCTCTTTCACATTCTCCTTTTTTTTCAACATTTTTCTCCCTTTTTGATTGTGAATCTTTTTTTCTTGCGTCCTTTTCTTCCAACTATTTTATCACAATAAGACAATTTGATTGCACTCATTCTTGGAATACTTGGTAAAGGGTTTGAGAAATAATTGAAAGTTCAATAACGTGTAAAAACACCCTTGAACGTTTAGACCCCCAATAACAACTTATCCAATTCAAGCTTTATATCAAACAATTAATGTGCGGAATATGAAATAAAGCATAACACAGAATTGGTAAACAATCTAAGCCAATTAAAATCACATCCACAGCAGAAAATAAAAGGCAAAGATAAGGGGAAGGAAGATGCAAACACAAGGACAACACGCGATGTGTTATCGAAGAGGAAACCGAAGCCCTCGGCGTAAAACCTCTCCGCCGCCCTCCAAGCGGTCAAAAATCCACTAGAAAATGTAGTTGGGATACATGAACAGCAATAGACCCTCCAAGCCTAATCTACCCGATGTACCTAAGCCCTCCAAGCTTCTTGCTCCAACGAGGTTGCGCCGAACCTATTTCTTTTCTAGCTTCCCGGATTCCGCTACTAGACCATAGCATCTACCAATAAAGATTGGTTCCTTCCTAACTGCTTCCCAGAAATCCAAACAGCTGTCTCACAGTGATGATGATGGTGAGAACCAGGTTTGGTATAATGGCCTCTCAAGGATTTGGCTATGGAGAGGAAGAGAGTTGGGGAATTTGGAGAGACTCTAAGGTATAGATTGTTGGTGAATCAATCTTGTTTTTCTTTAGGGTTTCTCTCTCAAAATTCTCTCTGGAAGCTCTCTCACAATCGTGGGTAAAAGGGGTATTTATACTGGAGTGGGAGAGGAATGTGAAACGTCAGGTTTTACAAAACAGGGGTGGCTCGCGGCTTGACCTCGCGGCTTGACTAAGTCGCGAGATCCAGTCGCGAGATAACCGTATGGCCAGTTGTCCTGTTTTGTCCTGTAGTGCTCCAGCTGGCATGACTGTTCACCTTCCAACATGCTTGGCACGTGTGCTGCGTCTGGCGGCTTGCAGCCGCGAGTCACCCGCGAGTCCCAGCCGCGAGTCTCTGTTTTCTTGCACACTCTTGAGCAATCTTCACTCTATCTCACTCACTACCCTTACATCAAACCCACCTAAATACAGGGTTACTAAATGCTGAATTACAAGCAAATTTGGCACGGAATAAAGCCAATTAGATGGTTGAATAAATTCAACCTTACAATCTCCCCCTTTGGCTATTCCGTGACAAAACCCTAAAACAGACTCTAGACTTAACATGTGAGTTGGGAACAGTTGAACAAAACTCACTCACACCTAACTCTAGAAGCTGTGAAGCACTTGAATCATATGAGCATAATACTCCTGAAACACAACAATACACCATGATCATTGTAAGCAGAAAATTATAAAATGCATATGAAACAGGCAATATGTGATCAAGCAAAGATGGAGTTAATAAACAAACCATGGCTTGATCAACCAAGTGAACACCACAAGGTAGTGATCACAGTGCTCATTCACACTTGGAATGAACACAAGGACATACAAGTTAACAAGCACAAGGCAAGACACTTGTATGTTCAACACTCAACCAATGCATAACACACAAGGTATATGCATCTAGGAACAATCCTACAAGGGCACAAGAGTGACAGTACATAAACCAAAATGCAGAACATTTAGATCAAAGTACTGATTTCAACATAGCATAAAGGCTGCATTAAGCAAGGTACAAACCATAAAGCCTACAAACTATGCATAAAACATAAATCCTAAAAGCTTACAAAAGCACATGGGTACAAACCACAAAACATCCTGAATAACATCATCAAATTATGTTAAAGTTTAAACCAAAAGTATAGATAAGAGTTAGGAACAACTATACACCAAAAACACAGTGTATCAAACCCATAAAAGACAAGTTTAGAAAATAAGATTTAAAACAAAAGTATGGCAAAAGTATGTGAGAACTCCCCCTATCACTATGCATACTTATGCTCACTTCCCTTTGAACTTTCTCCCCCTTACTGAATGCTCTCCCTTTTTTTGGCACGAATAGCTAAAGGCTCTCGTCCAACCTTTGTTGAATAGCATCTAGCTGATTCTCCATAGTCTCAAGACGCATTTGTACATGGTTGTTTGTGGAGTAGAGAAGTGCCACAAGCTCATCAATGCGTTTCTGAATATGCTCAAGTACACTGCCCACTCTATCAGTATGAGGAGCAGTCTGTGCTTGTGGAATACTAGCCTGTGAAGCTTCAGGAACAGCACACGAAGTAGATGTGGTATGTGCAGGTGTCTCTGATTCAGGGGCAGATGGAGTAACCGGAGAGATGTGAGCACTCCTTGGTGTGTTAGAGGAGTGACTTCTGCTAACTTGAAGAGTGAACATGGAAATAGGACGCTGACGGGACAACATCTTTCCATCTGCAGGGGGAATAATGCCTTCACGAAGAATAAGCTTCATGATGAGACTGCAAAATGGGATGATTCCTCGAGCTGCAGTTCGACAAGCGGTCTTCCTCAAGGTGTAGTAGATGTGAGCACATATATCAATGGGGGCTCCTGTAATAAGATCACAAAGGAATAGAGCTCTCCCAAGATTGATGAATGTAGTGTTGGACAGTGGGTAGAGATTGGTGAACATGATCAACTTCAGTGTGGTCAGCTCTGGTGCAAACTTTGCAGTGCTGATGGATGTTCCTGCACTGGATACTTCATGATCGGATCCTAGGATTTGTAGGATTTCTCCAACTTCTGGAGTTCGTTCATCGTAAGGAGTTATATTCACATTCTGCGGTCTGGTGATGCCGAGAAGATCTGCAATGGAGTCTGGGGAAACACTAAACTGTGTTCCTCTGACCCAGAAAATGAGTTGAGGTCCAAGATCAGTTGCATTGGAGAAGCATTCTTTGACCAGCTCATCCATTGGATCATCAAAGTTCCCGAACAGGTTTGCCCAATCTCGTTTCTCAAAGATTCGAGGGATGAAAGTGGTCCCTAAGGTGTTAAACTCTACCACCCGTTCCACTATAGTGGTTGACTTGTCAAACACGTTTGAGTAAACGTGAGAGTTAAGCGGAAGTCTGAACCTATCCTCATTGGGATCTTGAGATGCCTGAGATGATAGTCGAGTCCTTTTAGCAACTGGTGTTGCTGGTTCGTCAGCAACAATGTCTTTACCCCTGGAAGATCGACGAGACATCTGCAAGATAACAGGCCCACAGCAGAGAACCAAACAACAGTACCACACAGGATAAATGTCAACAAGATTCAGAGCAAAAGAAATTGCAATACATAAATACACACTGAAGAAAGTGTAGACCCAACCAAAACTTCCAACAATACAGAGAAGCACAAAATAACAGGTGCAGCAAACTGGTGATTGTGCACAAAGACATAGATAGACAAAACAACTGACAAAACTGTCAATGAGACAGGTTATCATGACCATGATATGCAAGCAGATACAGAATACGAACATTTAGAGCAGATAACATGAAACACTCCACAAGAGATATGAACAATGGAAAATATTTCAGCAAGAAGAAACAAATCATCCATACTAGGCCACATGGTTGAGAGACACACATTATGATATCATAAAAACTTAGTAACCAATGCCGAAATCCAACATCAATACTCAGGCAAGAGAAATGAGTAAATCAAATAAACACCAAACCCATGTAAGAAAAGATTGTCAGACTCAACAATAGGCAAATATCAGAACAATGAAAAACACATTGTGACCGTTCAACATAAAAACATATGAGAGCAATATCAAGCAAGACACGCCAAACCCATTACACAAAGAGAGAAGTATTTCGAACACAATATCAATCCAAACAGTAACAAAAATATGCAGGAAAAGGGAAAAATGAGATTGAGAAAGTAAAACCCATACCTTTTCTTGATGATTTGGATAAGAAATGAAGCACCAATGAGGTTTGAAAATGGATTCACGGAGTGTTTGGAGTGTTTGGAAAGGAGATATTTTAGAGAGAAGATGAACAGTTCACAAATGTTCGAGGGAAAAACTGAAAAACGCTTTTAAAAACTGTCCTTATTTTTGCCAAACACGCGTTTTTCGCGACTGAGGTGAGTCGCCAGCAAGTCGCCAGGTTGAGCCGCCAAAACACTCAAGGACAAAAATTTGAAAAATTTTTCTAAATGTTTTTCGCGACTGGAAGGTCTACCCGCGAGGGAGTCGCGAGCTGAGCCGTGAAAATCTCTGAATAACCTCGCGACTGGACCTTTCACTCGCGAACAAGTCGCCAAAATGGACCCGCGAACATGCGACTGAGTCTTGCGACTTGACATACCCGCGACTAAGCCGCCAAAACAGGGCAAAACTGGATTTTTGAAATTTTCAGATTTTTCAACAAAATACTTTCCAAAAACACCTAAAACACTCAAAAATATTTTTGTGCTTGAAACAACAAAGATTGAGCATGTGAAAAACATATTTCATCAAGTACAATTACACAAATGATTATGGCATTCTTTGAACATAAACTTGTGTGTTGTGTGTAGATATCAACAATGAGATAGTCCTTAGTCTAATGTGAAGTTTCAATGATCAATTCAACCAAGGCATACACAATTAGCACTAGATCATGTGATCTATCTCACTTATAGAAATATGTATATATGACCTCCCACAAAAACTTGATAACATGACTTGGAGTTTTACATTTGACTCCACTTTCAATTATAACATTTGATCTTTTTGATCCTTTTGAGATAACACCTCTCATTGTGAGAGTGATATTTGATAAATCTCTTTAATGAACAAGCCTTTGGCCTTTTGAATAAATATTTCTCTTTAATTTTTGGTCGCTTTTCCTTTTTCCTAGTCGAATACTAGTATGTGCGACAGGCTTTTGCAGCTCAATATCTCTTTTCATTTGGAGATTTACATTTGGTGAGCTCTTTTTAGCAAAACAAAAATAAAGAGTGGGAAGATATATAGACACAAGTCTATGCATGTCTCAAGATCAACAAAACCATTCACTAATCATTCATGACAAGTTTGAAGATCTATTTACAACAATCACAAAGATTTCAAGATTTTTCCCACAGTGATATGAGTGCAAGGAAACAAGCAATGCTTGAAAATGCACAAAGCCATTAGCACAAAGGTACAAGGCAAAACAAGTTTTGAGACAAAAACTCAACAATGTCAATCAAGCTTTTTGATTTTCTAATTTTTTTTTTTTATGTGATTTTTGGATTTTTGACACATAAGAAGAAAAAGATTGATCAAAACAAAAAAATGCACAAGTAGACAAGCAAACAACCAGCATCAAAAACAATAAGCAAACAAACAAACATCGTCGCAAAGCATAGGAAGTATTAATGCATGGACATGTTGTAATGCTTATGCATAAGTACCCTTCTTCACCCACACGTCACTTGCGTTTGGGGTGATTTCCTTATAGGAATGGGTACGGGAGTTAGGGCTTTCAAACCTTCGTGAGAAGCTTTCCAAGCAGTTGGTGAATGCACCATTCATCTTCATCACGTTCATCATTCCGGGATCACCATTTTGATCTCTAGATTGTTCATCTGCCCAATTTCTTCTATCAATTCTAGGTCCTCGTGACCTTTGAGGTGTTGCACTATTCTTTACTCTCAGCTTTTGACAATTTGGTCGAGTATGTCCTTGAAGTCCGCAATAATGACACATATAAGTTGCTCTAGGACCTCTTTGTGGTCGTGGACGTGACTTGGCACGAGACTCAGACCTGCCCACAGACTGACTACGGGGATTCAACATCCGTTGGTTCACCACATTCTTCTTCTCCTCCATCTTGAGCTTCTCATCAGTAAGGTCAGTTACAGCTGGATCTTTGGCCTTTACAAACTTCACTTCTTTAGTGACATTTCCAGATGAACTACTTCCTCCGGTATATCCCAATCCGGATTTGTCTGAAAAGCTCCTTTGAGATGAGATAACATCATCTAGCTTCTTGGTGGTGACCCTTTCTATTTTAGCATTTGCTTGCACAACCTCTTGCTCAAGAAATCTCACTTTTGTGTAAGCTTCTGACAGCTCACCATTCAAAGTTTCTATCTTGCATTTGGCCTCCCTATATCGGATTAGGAGACTTTTGTAGTCCTCCTCTGCCTTCTTCATTTTTCTCACAGCAGTCTTGGCCACCCTTGTGTACTCACCCGACTTCTCCAAGAGTGAGTTATAATTCTCTTGAAGATTTGCTGTGCTTTCATCTTGTTCAGCATCTGATTCTTCAACAATTCCTAGTGATTCGTCATCACTATGTTCTCCAAGGTCTTGTACAAGCCGGTTCAAATCATCTGAAGACTCAACATGAGCAATAGTCATAAAAGCTGAATAGTTCCCCTCTCCATCACAGCTCTCTTCAGATTCTGAGTCAGACGAATCCGAGTCACTCAAAGTCGTGGCATACACCTTGCCTTTCGATTTCAAATAATTCGGACATTCTTTCTTAAAGTGTCCATGCCCGTTGCATTCAAAACAAGTGACACCCTGTGTAGATTGGGATTCTTTTCCATCTTTCCTTTTGAATTCCCTTTTCTCCCTTCCTGAACTTTGGAATTTTCCTTTATCACCAAACTTTCCATTATTCTTGAATTTCAAGAATTTTCGGAAATTTTTTACAAGATATGCAACATCTTTATCAACCACATCGTCTTCCGATGAGTCATGGACTTCTACCTTCTCATTAATGGTCTTAAGAGCAAGAGATTTACTCTTCTGTTGATTGGGCAGCGACATCTCATAAGTCTGAAGAGAACCAACCAGCTCTTAGACTTTGATGTC
Organism: Quercus tomentella; assembly: GCA_028535165.1. NCBI lineage: Eukaryota > Viridiplantae > Streptophyta > Magnoliopsida > Fagales > Fagaceae > Quercus > Quercus tomentella. Next base: position 44,887,456 of record JAPQVY010000012.1, on the reverse strand, counting down.
ATCTAGGTCCTTGCTCTCTTCAATCGCTGTCACTTTAGCACGAAAACTTTCCGGCAATGATCGAAGGATCTTCCTTACGATTTTAGAATCCTCCGTTTTCTCCCCCAAGTTGAACTTGCTGACAACCACCTCATTTAGCTTCCCATAGAAAGAGTCAAAAGACTCATCCTCACTCATTTTAAGCTCCTCAAACCGAGTGGTCAGCATTTGCAACTTGGTGTCTTTCACTTTCTTCGTGCCTTCGTAGGTAGTTTCCAATATCTCCCATGCTTCTTTGGCAACTGTGATGTGGGAGATCCTGTGAAATTCATCTGGAGACACACCACAGAAAATAGCATTTAAAGCTTTACTGTTAGCATTAGATGCAGCGAGTGCTGCCTTATCCCATGTGGATTTGGCTGCCTCAGGTCTGGTCCAACCACTCTCAACTGCATCCCAAACAGATTCATCAATGGAGCACAGAAATGCTCTCATGCGAACCTTCCAAAAAGCATAATTACTACCATCAAAATATGGAGGTGCATTTAGGGATTGAGACCTATCCATCTCAAAAGGGAGTCAAGGATCACACAATGGTATTGAAACCAATAAAAGTGTACCCGCTCTGATACCAAATGAAAGTTCAATAACGTGTAAAAACACCCTTGAACGTTTAGACCCCCAATAACAACTTATCCAATTCAAGCTTTATATCAAACAATTAATGTGCGGAACATGAAATAAAGCATAACACAGAATTGGTAAACAATCTAAGCCAATTAAAATCACATCCACAGCAGAAAATAAAAGGCAAAGATAAGGGGAAGGAAGATGCAAACACAAGGACAACACGCGATGTGTTATCGAAGAGGAAACCGAAGCCCTCGGCGTAAAACCTCTCCGCCGCCCTCCAAGCGGTCAAAAATCCACTAGAAAATGTAGTTGGGATACATGAACAGCAATAGACCCTCCAAGCCTAATCTACCCGATGTACCTAAGCCCTCCAAGCTTCTTGCTCCAACGAGGTTGCGCCGAACCTATTTCTTTTCTAGCTTCCCGGATTCCGCTACTAGACCATAGCATCTACCAATAAAGATTGGTTCCTTCCTAACTGCTTCCCAGAAATCCAAACAGCTGTCTCACAGTGATGATGATGGTGAGAACCAGGTTTGGTATAATGGCCTCTCAAGGATTTGGCTATGGAGAGGAAGAGAGTTGGGGAATTTGGAGAGACTCTAAGGTATAGATTGTTGGTGAATCAATCTTGTTTTTCTTTAGGGTTTCTCTCTCAAAATTCTCTCTGGAAGCTCTCTCACAATCGTGGGTAAAAGGGGTATTTATACTGGAGTGGGAGAGGAATGTGAAACGTCAGGTTTTACAAAACAGGGGTGGCTCGCGGCTTGACCTCGCGGTTTGACTAAGTCGCGAGATCCAGTCGCGAGATAACCGTATGGCCAGTTGTCCTGTTTTGTCCTGTAGTGCTCCAGCTGGCATGACTGTTCACCTTCCAGCATGCTTGGCACGTGTGCTGCGTCTGGCGGCTTGCAGCCGCGAGTCACCCGCGAGTCCCAGCCGCGAGTCTCTGTTTTCTTGCACACTCTTGAGCAATCTTCACTCTATCTCACTCACTACCCTTACATCAAACCCACCTAAATACAGGGTTACTAAATGCTGAATTACAAGCAAATTTGGCACGGAATAAAGCCAATTAGATAGTTAAATAAATTCAACCTTACAATAATAGCTAGAATAATAGGCTTAAATGGGTTACTAGCGGTAATGTACCAAGAAAAAAATAATAATAAAGGCTCAAAATAAACAAAGATAGCCTAAAATCATTTCTTAAGGATTGTGATAATTCTTCAAAATCCATGACTTTAACAAATTCAAGTGTGGCATAAAATTGATGAATTCTTAGCATTTAACCAAATCAAAGAACGTAAAATGCTTGAATTAACATAAAATAAGTACAATAATACTTTCTAATAATTATATAAATATGCAAAATTAAGCCATTATCACTTAGGTATTGGTTAGGCATGTAAACTGTTAATGTAATATTCTCAGTAGTAGTCCATCAACAGTGTAGGTGTAGTTGCTAATTAACACATTGTCGTCAAGTACTAGAGGTGTGCAGTCAACCCATTGTTATGCCAAAACCGATCCAATCCAAACTAACTTTTAGGGGTTGGTGGATTGGGTTGGGTTGCCATTTTTTTTTATAGTGGGTTGGGTTGGATGCGAATCAGCAAATTCAAAAATCCACCAAACCCAACCCAGCCTACCTATATTTAATATATATTTAAAATATATATCATATGGTTTTATTATTTACTCTTTTGGTTTGGTGAACTACCAACAAATTTATAAGATTATATATTTACTTTTATTTTGTGTTGGTTTGATGCATTAATCAAATAGTTTGTAAAAATTTGGTACTTTGCTCAGGTTTGATTAGTAAATCTATTATTAGTGTTGGTGATCTTATAAATTTGTTGTTCTAATACTTGTCTTTTAAAAATATTAAAAAAAAAATGCTCATACCATGGGTCCAACCCGATCCACATGGTTTGGGTTGGGTTGGAAACCTATGATGGGTTCGGTTAGATTGAGTTTTTACAACTCGACCATGGTGGGTTGGATTGAAAAACCTCTCAACCCGACACATGCACACTTCTATCAAGTACATTCATGCTCCCTTTAACTACACCTCATCCTTATGCTATGCTCAAGGTTAAGGGTTAATAGCATTGGCCATATCCTGATAGGGCACACAAAACGCTGTGCTGAGTTTGTTTATCAATGTATTCAAGGTATGTGAGAGACCTTGCCCCCGGCCCCATTTTTATGATGTTGGGCCAAACCCATATGAATGGATGGAGTCGTGCTGTGAGAGACCGCGCCCCCGGCCCCCCCTTTTTTAGGATGTCGGGCCAAACCCACGTGAATGGGTGGAGTCGTGTTATTGCCTCTCAAAATGGAGGTTCGACTAGTTATATTTTCCCTTTTAGATTAAGAGTTTTACAATGGAGTCGCCACTTATTTAATTATTAGAATAAATAAGAAAACCAAAATTGAAAAATTCCTCATTTTATTAATTTGTAATTGAATTTACATTGATCATAGGAAAATTACATGGCTTTGGTCCTAAATACAATTTAAGATAAAATACACGGCTTTGTTTCCTAGTTACAATCTAAAAATCGAAAATTACATGGATAAGCATTTGATTTACTAACCCTTGATCTAAGCTCAGAGGTTATGTTACAAGGTGGGAAGGTGTTAGACACCCACCTTGCCCGGTGAAACCGGTTTTCCAGACTATGGTGGCCAACATTCATATCACATCATCCAATATGTTATCAATAATTTGCATGTTGAATTTAAAGTGTGTGCATGTGATAAACCCTAATTCAATTTATTAAGCATTTCATTTGGATTGAAAAATAAATTCTAGTGAATGTGTGTGGATGGTGATATTCTAGATTCAAGAATTAAAAAAGAATTATTAAACAAACATCTTTTTCATGTTTTTGATGTGGATTTAAGATCGAAACTAGTGTTATGCATGAACATGTGATGAACAACCAAGAACATATGAAAAACACATAAGAACATTTAAGAACATTCAAACATATTCAAGAAAATTTAAATAGTTACTATCATGCTTTAATCTTAAACTCTCATTATGGCAACACAAAAAATAATTAGGGAAAGAGATTATACTTTCATGCAAGATCCATATGGTGGAGGAAAAGAAGAGTTAGGAGAGGAAGAGTGAGTCTCACTCAATACCTTGAGTCTCAAGAAGACTAAGATATGATAAGACTACTTAACTTCACTAGAACTCAAGAGAGGAGAAGAGAGGGGGATTTTGTGTTGAACATATGAAGAACACATAAGAACATTTAAGAACATTCAAACATATTCAAGAGAATTTAAATAGTTACTATCATGCTTTAATCTTAAACTCTCATCATGACAACACAAAAAATAGTTAGGGAAATGGATTATACCTTCATACAAGATCCATATGGTAGAGGAAAAGAAGAGTTAGGAGAGGAAGAGTGAGTCTCACTTAATACCTTGAGTTTCAGGAAGACTAAGATATGACAAGACTACTTAACTTCACTAGAACTCAAGAGAGGAGAAAAGAGAGGGGTTTTTGTGTTGTGTCTTAGAATGAAGGAGATGGGAGGTTTATATAGTAGTGGTGGAGGAAATATGAATGGAAGGCCATTTAATGAGGGTTGACAAAGAATCATGAACTTAGACCTCATTTTAGCCTTGGGGGAAGTCTAGTGCATTAAATGGAAAGATTGGTGGGAGTGAGGAGTAAGCCAAAATTCGGTTTTTCTGTAGCTGCTGTAACAGCCAGTAGAGCCAATTTCGAATAATCATATCTGACTCAATTCTGATTGGAATTGTCTCGTTCTTGTGCTCAAATTGAAGTCTCAGATGTCTAGTTTTTGGAAAAATTAACCCTATTCACAGATTCAAAATATTCTGAGAGATATAGATGAAATGGTAAGCAGAGGTCATTTGTTAGAAAATGATTTCAGCACAATTAACATTAATATGTCCCAAATTAGCTCTCAATTAACATTAAATGGCTCCAATCACTCCCATTTCAGACTTAATTGGTTCCAAATTTACCTTAATTAAAAGATAATTGCACAAATTACTCATTGAATAATTAATGTTTAACTATCTAGTTAATTAGGTGTGTGCAACCCTACCGTAAAATGTAGTCCTAATCAATCAAATTATGACACATCATCGTTCTCAAATTGATTATACTTATAACCAATTGAAATGAATCGTTCATAATCACATGTAGTCGGACTCAATTTGTGATAATGCATCTCAGCCATTAAAACTTGATTTGATGATAACTTTCAATCTGATGATCCGATTAGGGCTTATGACCAGTCGATTTGATCGTTACAACATCAAGATCATTTTGGTGAAATGAGATAATGATCTAGTGACCAGAATAAAGATGCATATTTCCAAGGTGAAATTACCCTTTTACCCTCCATGTGAGGTTAAATGCGGGTTGCAAAATAGGGTGTTAACAAGGTAAAATGGTTGTGAAGGACTTCTAACCTTTTGGTTTAGTTAGAAGCTAACTTCAAATTGGTATTTTGAGCAAGTGGCATTAGCCATATTACAAATTTGAGTATATGTAAGTGCCCTACCCCTGAAGATTGGGGATCAACTCAAAGACCTTATGTATAATCATAAGTATTGTCCATGTCACCGAAGTTTCACTTACCCTATTTAGTAGCTATGGATGAGCGATTGATCGACATAGTTGATTAGAACATGTGGTGGTGCTAGGTCAACTTTGCTTGTCACGTAGATGTGTTATATAGTTCCTTCCTAGAAGGATCTTCAATAGTGGGTTAAGGTTTGAGATTAAGTGTTTAGGCTAGTATAGCTACGGTTCATTAGCAAAGGGAAAATGCCAGGGACACAAAAAAAGTTTACAACTTTTGTCACAACTCGCCACGTGGCGAGATGTGAATGGTGGAGGTAAAATGGTGGGTCCACATCTCCACCACTTACAACTTGCCACTTGGTAAATTGTGGCAAAAGTTGTGGACTTTTTTGTGTCCCTAGCATTGCTCTTAGCAAAGTAGGTTGGTGATGCTTGGTTTAGCTTGCCCTTGGCTCAATTGCAAGAGAGTAGGTAATGTGAAGCATTATTGGCCTTGGGCTTGAGGAGCCATACATCCAACTATGGGGCATGGTTTATTGGGGGCCAAGCTTGGGCCACCAATAATGTTAGCTCATTGAAAACTAGTTATTGGTCAATAATGTGGACCTTGTTTGGCCACACCTTTGTAGTTGAGTTCACAAAAGAGAGGATTGTAGGTTTCATGGAGTGCTCTATACAAGTGGGGGTGAGAGATTCGAACTTGGGTTCTACTTAAAGGAAAACTAGACAATACCACCAAACTAATAAGTGGTATTGAAGCGTCATTAGATCTATTACTCATATATAATAGATGTATATATTTGTTTTCCCTAAAGTCTAATTCCTTCATATTGATCACATTTGATCTAGTATTCGTTGTACAACAACAAAAGACAAATAATCTACTAAGAAACCAACAATTATCAACTAAACAAGCTCACATCTACCACAACCACACGTCCACAACCATCCTATGAATTGCGAGATGCATGGACAACAATTATAATTTATAAGCAAACTCTAAAGGTCAGAAATCAGAAGGAATTGGACAGGTCTTGATGCCCCATTGGCCATTTCTTCCAAACTCTAAAAAGTCTTCTCTAATCTCAACAGTCACTTCCTTTCGGGCCCCCACAAGGCCAGCCCAAATTAATAATGTCAGGGCTTGGGCCTACGACTCTAGCCCATTGAAGGGAATTGTATTTAAACTTGAACTTGGGGCACGTATATCACCAAGTCTCCTACACCAAATAAAGCTCTAGCCTCTAGTTTTTTTTCCTCTGCCTCATAAATCTCTGAGAGATTCACATTTCTCAGATACACAAACAAACAGTGAAAAATCATGGAAGCAGCAGCAGCAAACATCAACGAAGCGCAAATCGAAACCCTAGACCCTCCTCTTCCTCCTCCACCGGCAACCCTAGAATCCTCTTACTACCACCAAAACCAACCACAACCACCACCTCCTCACTCCGAAACCCTAATCCCAGATCAAAACCCTTGCAACGATTTTCCCCAAAATACCCTCGACGACAATAATAATTCCTCTTTTCCCACCAACAAACCCTTGCTTTCCGAAAACGGCGGCTTGACCAACAACACCCACAGCGGCACCGGCACCACCGACAAGGATTGTTCCGGCGGCGAAGAGGAAACCACCAGCCGACGTAGTCGCCGCCGCAGCCGATGGGACCCGCAGCCCGATTCTAACAACAATAACAGCATCGTTGTCTATGGCGTCGATAGCAGCAACCAGAATGGCAACGGCAGTGGCGAATCGGGCGGCGGGCCGCGGAAGAGGAAGTCGCGATGGGCCGACGACGAGCCCAAGCCCCTGCCGACTTCGCTGCCGATTCAGCTCCCTGATTTCATGAAAGAACTCACTGGAGGTATTGAATTTGATCCTGAAATTCAAGCTTTGAATAGTAGGCTTTTAGAGATTAGTCGAATGTTATCGTCTGGTTTGCCTTTAGATGATAGACCTGAAGGGGCTCGATCTCCTTCACCCGAACCGATTTATGATAATATGGGAATTAGGATTAACACTAGGGAGTATCGTGCTCGAGAGAGGTTGAACCGAGAGAGGACTGAGATTATTTCCCAGATTATTAAACGTAACCCGGCTTTTAAGCCGCCTGCGGATTATAGGCCACCCAAGCTTCAGAAGAAGCTTTATATACCGATGAAGGAGTACCCGGGTTATAATTTTATCGGGCTTATTATCGGGCCAAGAGGGAATACCCAGAAGAGGATGGAGAGGGAGACGGGTGCTAAGATTGTGATCCGGGGTAAAGGGTCAGTGAAGGAGGGTAGGTTGCAGCAGAAGAGGGATTTGAAGCCTGATCCTTCTGAAAATGAGGATTTGCATGTGTTGGTTGAGGCGGATACTCAAGATGCACTTGATGCTGCAGCGGGGATGGTGGAGAAGCTGTTGCAGCCGGTGGATGAGGTGTTGAATGAGCATAAGAGGCAGCAGCTTAGGGAGCTGGCGGCATTGAACGGGACAATAAGGGATGAAGAGTATTGTAGGTTGTGTGGTGAACCGGGGCATCGGCAGTATGCGTGCCCTTCGCGTACTTCGACTTTTAAGAGTGATGTGTTGTGTAAGATATGTGGTGATGGTGGGCATCCGACTATTGATTGTCCAGTGAAAGGGACTACTGGGAAGAAGATGGATGATGAGTATCAGAACTTTTTGGCAGAGTTAGGAGGTTCAGTTCCTGAGTCATCAACCAAACAAAGCACTATGTTGGCACTTGGTTCTGGAACTAGTAATTCAGAAAGCAATCCTCCTTGGGCTAATAATACTAGGAATGCTGTTAGTACATCACATGCTGGATTAGGGGCAACTGTGGTCAAACCCACGAAGGAAATTGATGATACAAACTTGTATATTGGGTACTTGCCACCTACTCTTGACGATGATGGTTTGATCAGTTTGTTTTCACCTTTTGGTGATATTGTGATGGCTAAGGTTATCAAGGACAGGGTTACTGGACTGAGCAAAGGGTATGGTTTTGTGAAGTATGGAGATATTCAAATGGCCAATACTGCCATTGCAAGCATGAATGGTTATCGGCTAGAGGGGCGGACTATTGCTGTGAGAGTTGCCGGTAGGCCTCCTCAGCCTGTTGTGCCTCCCGGCCCACCGGCCTCGGCAATGCCCACATATCCTGTTTCAAGCCAGCCCCTCGGTGCCTATCCATCTCAACAATTTGCAGCAGGTGGCCCTCTTGGGAATGTGCCACCTCCAAGTTATGGGGGCACTCCAGTTCCATGGGGACCTCCTGTTCCTCCTCACTATTCTCCTTATGCACCTCCTCCCCCTGGTTCAACCATGTATCCTCCTGTCCAGGGTCAACCTATGCCACCTTATGGTGTACAGTATCCTCCGCCTGTGCAGCCAGTTCCCCCTGGTGCCCCTTCTCAGCCTCCAACTTCAAGTGAAGCACAACAAAGTTACCCTCTTGGGGTGCAAACTGAAAACAGTACTTCTGCTCAATCTATACCAACCAATATGTATGGGAACTCTATGGCTGCAGCGCCACAACCTACATATCCCACATCTTCATATGGCTATCCATCTTATTACAGTGCAGTTCCACCACCACCTCCGCCTCCTGCATCTGTTCCTGGCTCAACTGCTGATCAATCACAGAGCATTGGAAATGTTCCTTGGGCCACAAATCCACAGGTTCCCCCTCCTGGTTCTTCTGCAGAGAAGACAAACTATGGTGCAGATGCAGAGTATGAGAAGTTCATGTCAGAGATGAAATAATTTGGGTTCTTTTGTTACCAACAAGTTGATAGGTATGCCTTTCACATCCTTTTGCTTCAATTTGGTCCTGTTTACATTTACATTTTGGTTTGTTTCTAAAGCTCATTGACTTGATAGCTGCTCTGCCCATCTGATGAAGCTTGAACCTGATTTGGTCACTAACTATTTTATCCTTTAATTTTGTGAATATGATGGTTTAAATTTCTACTACTTAATTGATTTTTATTTTGATTAACAAGTGGTCTTTGCCCCCCCCTTTTTTTTTTAAGATTAACAAGTGGTCTTTGCAGCATCCAGTTTAGTCAAAATGGAGCTAGGTATGAAGGGCACATAACTATATGTTGTGGCAAGTGAATATCTTTTTCACCTGTGAAAGCTAAATCAAAATGATAGCATCTCATAGATCTCTTGTTGGCATTGTTAGAAATTCAAGGATCTTAGTTAAGATCTTAAGTCACATGTAATTGGGAAAGAAAAAAAAAAACGTTTTTATTTACAGTTGTGTTTCTATGGTAAATTGCCCTTCTGTTAGATTATAATTTTTTTGTTCTAGAGCAACCTTCTTCTACCGTGTTATGAGTGTGCAGCATTTTAGAAAGAGGAATAGAGGATGCAAGAATGTAAAAAGCTATAGCATAATGATTTTAAAGATGATGTATCCGTGTACCCTGTTATACTTGGATACATTATAGGTCTCTTGGTCGTTTGTATATATGATGGGTTTTTTAGAGAACAGGTGAGACAGCAATCCAAATAAATTATTATGATATTATTCAACATCCTGGTTTGATATTCATTGACATGCCAACATTTGGAGAGGAAAGCCTATGTTTTAGGTGCTGCTTTAATAAAGGTTTTCCTTTTTTTCCCCATTACTTTTTTCATCATCAAAGCATTAGCATGCAGTGATGGAGTTAATCTTGTGTCTATAATTTCACTTACAGTTCCCACATCTTGTTCTGAGCAAAAGATTTATTTCTTTTCTAAACAATAATTTTCTACCTGTAATAAATTATTTTGTATAATTAAGATTTAGTGTATGCCCCTCACTGTAAAATTAATTTCTTATCTTATTTTTGCTGTTCTTAACTCTTCTTCATTGTTATTATGTAAAATTTTGACAGGCTGATGTTTCATGGAGATGTGTCAACCTGATTTCTTTCCTCTTGCCATGATTTTGTTGGAAGTTGGGACTCACATCTTTAACCTTGCTGTGCTGTTATGACATTTGCAGAGACTTGGAGTAGTTCAGCTTGTAGAGTCTTGTATTGGAGAAGCCACTTATATGATTATTATTATGAATCTCTGGGTGCTCTTGTAGGACTTAAAATTCTTTTGGTGCTTGCTTGTTACCTTTTACAGAATGTCTGTCTCCTAATGTTTTCTTTCTATCAGTTATCTGAACTTTTTTCCAATATTATGTTACTGACGTTTTATGTTACATCTCATTCGACCTTTTTGGGTTGCTAACTTTTGTTGATTGCTTTTCCTAACTTGTTTTTAGTTTTGATCATAATGACCATTTTTATTTTGAGGATTTTTTGGCTATCCTAATGCCATGGTGCTGAAGCTGTCTCTTGCACGCCCTTTTCCATACTGTAAAGAAGGTAAATATGCCTTATTATTTAAGGTATTTTGGGGTAGGTGGAAGAAGTACCTTGCTTATGACTTTGTTCTTATATTCATTATGCTTCTAAGCGTACGCAATGTCTTTTGATGTCTTCTTTCAGTTCTTATGTGGCAGGTAAAAGAATTCAGAATTGTGTGGCTATTAAAGATATTAGATTTTGGCAGTCTGCATATTTCCTCCATTAACTGTTAAATTGACCAATTGTGCAGGGTTTGAAATTTTTGAGGGGTTTGACTTGATTTATTAAGTTACAAACTTATATAATTAGTGGCATTTTTTGTTTTTAGTTGAAGTCATTATAATGGTATGGTGTATGGTATGGATGAAATGTCAGTCAAGCCTGTGAATAGTTTGATTGAAGCATTGTTTTCTGGTGAGCAGAAATTAATGAACAATGTTAAGAAGAGCATTAGCAGAGGACAGAGTTTGGCTCCAACCACCAATAGGAAGATGCCATTTATACTTGTCATGTGCACTGCACATGACTCACTTAACTCAACTAACCAAGTGAGTCATGTGCAATGCACATAACAAGCCACATGGCATCTTTCTATTGGTGGTTGGAGCCAAATCTTTTCCATTAGCAAAACAATTAGTTTTTACGATTTCCCCCCAGATATCAGCTCCTAAGTGTTCTAGAAGTAAGGTTTACTTTGATTAGGAAGAGGTGACATTTACCCACGTAAGTTAACGAGTTATGGAATATATTTTCAGAATGATAAAAAAAGAATATAAAAAGAATTTTACGGCATAAACTCTTTTGAATTCATCATGTGGTTACAAAAGGCAATACGGATAATTTTAAATGCACATCTCCTACTTTGGAATTAGGAATAGAGTCTTGCAAGTGATTGTATGTGCATATTGCACATAAACAGCTTTATTCCCATCCATGGATACCTCAAGGTGTTATACATGTTTATGGACTCGGTGTGGATTTAATATTTCTAAATAGTATCCAATAGCCCTATAGCTCAATTGGTTGGCACCTCTTAGTGTTTCCAAAGGAGGCAGGGTTATAAGGTAAGTACTTTGTAATTCAATATTTTGGCCATAATTTGATTATGTCCATCATTTGATTGGCACTGATTTCAGAAATTGCTCAAAACGATGACTTCAATGAAGTTATTATTGCATATTTTAGTCATAAAACATTTGCAAGTTAGGCCCTAGAAGAGTATAAAGGTCCATCATACATTGGCAGGTTTTAAATTTTCATTTTGCATGTTATATATGTGTGTCTGGTAGTGTATACAATCAGTTCACTTCATAAGGGGCACTTGTGATCCCACTTGTTCTGATTCATGTGTAATAGTCTAGAATCCATTTGTGTTGATATTTTCCAGTTTTCATGCACACCTATTAAACAATAATTGTAGATGCCTTGGTTGCTTTTGCTATCACATATATGCTCTTTACTTGGCAATGCCGTGCATAATATGGGCTTCTTAAAAAATTTGTTGGTACTCAATATACATGTATATAGCAAACAAAGTTTGTAACCCAACTCCTTAGATGGTCACGATTTTTAACAGATTATGCTTTATTTTTCTTAGAAATTGGTTATTTGGTTTACATGTTTAGATGATCCCCAAATTATTCTTCTAACTAAATAAATTGAAAATTCTGACAACAAATCTTAATGATAACGTCAGTTTACAACTATTCTCCTTGCAAGCTCTGAAATAAGAGTTTATGGTTTGTTATGGTAAATTGGTTACATATTGAATGGAACAGTAGTGTTCAAGCTACTTGTCTTTTGTTGATGTTAATAGTGTGAGATAATCTTTCTCTAGGGTTAGGCTGTGTATATTTGTGGCTGTAGACATGTAAGCTATTGAATAATTTTTGTGCCATGAGATTAAGAAAGGTGGAATATGTTGTGCGTCTTCTATAATACTCCACCTTCTATGTTCAATAAAGTAAAAATGTTTTTTTGGAAAGTAGTTTGTTTTCTCATTTGTCTTTTTTAGGTTAACTGGCTTTTTTTTAATTGATAATTAACAAATTCACACAATGGATTCTGAAGTCTGAACACAAGTTGTCACCCTCCACCCCATCCTTAAGTCATTTGAGCTAGAACTAATTGGCAACTGAGAGTTCTTTTTCATACTTCTAAAGTTTGTGTTTTTGTGTGACAGAAACATCTCCCCCCTCCCCCCCAAGGAAAAAAGAGGAAATTACTTTGATGTTCTTGGAAAATATTTTCTTTTGTATGTAAGAGAACTCCAAATTCTAATACTAATAATAATAATAATAACTAGAAGTAGAATGGACCTAAAGTTTTCTGTCTTGTCCTTAGTATTGGATGATGATAACAGCTACACTAATAGCTGGTACATAGATTCTTTTATGTATGTATCACTTGTTTTGTATGAGCTATAACTTATCTGTATATTTCTTGTTATCTGGACTGCCTTTATTGACAACAAATTTCTAATTGAACAAATTACCAGGGACTGATGCTCTTGTCATTCTCTATGAGCATGATTTGTTATTAACTTTTGACTTATCCAGTTATTCCCTTTTGCTCTTTGCAATGTGTCTTGCATCTTCTGTACTGCTAAAGCAACAGTTAATACAATTGCAGTTTCTCCTTTTATAGGCCGATTAGCCTTTTTGACTTATTCACTTTAGATGAGACTGTTCCTCCAAGAACATAGCAAATGCCCTCACCCATGTGTCAGGTAATTCTAGAATTATCCTGTGGAGCTGGCCCTCATGTTGGGCTTGGAAAGGAACCTAACATTTTTACACCATGAGGGTTGCTGTTTGTTAGCTATTGTGAGGCAAGAGAAATTTTAGTTCTATCCATGGCTGTGGAAGTCTAGAGAATGTTTTCTACCTTGAAATTGTTGTCTTGTTTGTAAGAGATGAGAAGGGGAAATTTTTGTCAAAAGAAAATTTCTATGTTGAGCTTATAATCATTTTGCTTGTTTAGGCAGGGGTGGGGTCCAGCATTTTCTGATTCCTATGTTAGAAATTGAAATAGGAAGTCTGTTCTATATATCTGTAGGTTTTGCATTGAATGAGGCTCTAGTTAGACATTTGGGGCTTTAAAAGTTTAGCTTAACATTGATTGTTGAAGAATTTCTTGGAGTACTGGAATAAAATATTAATTTCTTGATGTTTCCTGGCCATGTGTTGATGCATCCATTCATATCTGGGAATCTTTTAGCTTGTACTGCGTTTTGTTTTGGTCATGAAGTGGGATATGGAATGTGTGGGCATTTGTTGACTTCTTCACTGGCCTTGCAGCTTAAGCACAAACAAGGTCACAAGCATTTCCTTGCCACTTGGCAGTCTGTGATTTGCACATTTTTATTTTTTCATTGACAGTTGCTTGATCACATGACTGCACACAAAGTACCCCCACCTTATAGATTCGTCTTTTGAGATTCTGCAAAACTCAAGCAGGTCCTGCAGGTTTTTGTGAAGTATTATCACTGTGCTAACATGATTGTGACTAAATTGGTCAGGATTTACATTTTTGAGATGATAGAATGTTCTGAAAGGTGTTTTCTGTTGTGAGCTCGGCAGACCCTCATCAATGAAGATATTGCTTCAGCTACCGAACAAGTGTTTAATTATCTCAATTATTCTAGGGTGGGTTGGCCATTTATTTTGCCCTTTTTACATTTGGCTGGAGGAAATAAAGGAAGAAAACAGGGAAAAGGAGAGGAAAAAAATGTTTTTGGAAGTTGTTGGGGAGGGGTGGGGGGTTCCTTTGGGGTTAAATGAGAATTCATGTTCCTTTAGTCTAGGCGTGCAAATGAGTAGGTCATCTTGTTACTTTGTTGTATGTAGCTATTGTACGATTCAATGATAAACAATATATTCCCCTTCATATATGGCATGATTGTTTTAGTTTTGGTCCTGGTAGTGGTGATGCCATTATAACCTGGTAAGAAATTGAGCGACGGTGCTGGGCCATAATACACCTTGTTTTCCTTAATCTCATATGCAGTTTTTTCATTGTGAACAATTCATAGCCTTAGTTGTATTTTTCAGATGAATAACATTTTGTGATTCAGTTTTGTTTGGTTCACGATTTATGCAATTTACATGGTAATTTATATCTGGACTGTGATTGGTTTTCTTTCATGATCTTTCTTTTATTTTATTTGTAAATGGTTGTCTTTCGTGATTTGTTTGTTCATTTGTGTGGTTTGTTATTTTGGAATGACCCAGTTGTGGCATACATATATTTAGGTAACTGGTTATGAGATCAAGATTCTAAGGTTTATAAATTCACGATTTTACATGGATGTTTATGATGGTAGGATGCCTGGATGTATAGTGGTGGGCTAAATGTGATGAAAGCATATGGCATTGTGGTTAAGGGTGTTTTTGGACTATTTTTACCCAACATATTTAGGGCATTAAACGACGCCGCATTGGCAGGTTTGCTGTCTGCTGTCATATTTGTTAGTGGGGGTAAAATTTAGGCAGAATAGTTTAGATGCGTTGTATTAGGTTTCTTAATTAAATGAAACATGCATAAATAGCATTTAATTTTCCTAAGACAATTAAATTCAATACAATTGTGATTGAATTTAATTGGGAATTTTAATGAATACTTAAGTTTTATTATTTTTAGGGAAATACTTGTTTTATACAAGTATCTCTAAATATATATATATATATATATATTTTTTTTTAAATTGCAATTTTGAGCTTGGAAATTGTGACTCAAATCACTATTTTTGTGCAACTTTCACGTGTGTAAAAGTGTATGCAACAAGTGTGTGTAATAAATACAACCTATAACAGTGTTGTTAAAAGCACACTTAAGTAGAGTTAGTAAATGAACCAAGCTATTTATAAACAATTTGAGCTGGACTTGAGAAAAACTTGTTTATGTTCATTTGTTTGGTAAACAAGTCAAGTTTAAGTTTAAGTCAACTTTAGGCTTGATTATAAAATGAGTTAAGCTCAAACATAATTATGTATTCGTGGACAAGCCAGTGAAGATAAAGGGGCTTGAATTAACTATATATTTATATGTATACTTGTCTAAAAATATATTTATATAGACTTGAAATTGGATTGCATAACGTTCTAAATTGGTTCATATGATGTAAAATCATTATTTGTAGTTTATTTATAGCATAAACAATCTATTTGTAGTAAAAATTTATAGATTTGTGAAGGGGTAAAAGATTTTAGTCGGGATTTTACTTAATGTAGGAAATAAATTAATCAACTAATTTGTGAATAAGCTCGAACTTGCTCAATAAGTAAATGAACTAAACTTGAACTTATAATCTAATTTGGTGATAAGCTCGAGCTTGGCTCGTGTTTGAAATAAAATTAAATTAACAAGTCTGAACTTTTAATACTTAAATCTACTTGTTTACAATCCTGTATTCAACTCATTTGAAGCTCATAAGGTTAGGCTTAAAGTAAACCTCCATTTAATGAAGCATGGTTTATGATCTCTTTTCTAGTGTTTCTTTTTTGGTCTAGTTAATGGGCGCTCTTAAAACATTTATTAATAAATTATTTTAGAAAAGTTTTGATATCACTTTTACGGGAAAAAAAAAAAAAAAACAAAAAAATTTAGTTGCTTTTCTCTTTTCTAATAAAATAGTTTTTAAAAGTATTTCATAAACCATTACCTTTAGAGAATTCGTTAGCTTTTCCCCTTCTTGTTTAGTGTTTTTTTCAAAGAAGCACAACAAATGTTAAATTGCACCAAAAATAGTAAATTTTTTTTAGCGGATTGTAGTACTTTCCCCCTATAATTAGGGGTGGCAAAATCTGACACGACCCGCGAACCCAACACGACTAACCCGTTTATAAACAGGTCATGGGTCGAGGCTAAATGAGTTCAGGTCATATTCGGGTCGACACGGCTGACCCGTTTAATAAATGGGTCGTGTTCGGGTTCACACATGTGAACCCGTCTGACCTGTTTGACCCGTTTAAATAATAAAGGCATTAAATTTTGTTATTATTGCTTAATTTTTTTGTTATAATTATATGTTTATTACTATATTTATGGCTGTAATTGTATTTTAATTTTAGATATATAAAAATTGATAATAGATTATTTAGGTCATATATGACCTATTAATCAAACATGTTATTTGTATTAACTTTTATATGACTTATTAATTAAACAGGTTAAACGTGTCGGGTTGGGTCAACTTGTTTAATAAACGGGTCGGGTTAGGATTGAGGATTCTTAACACGTTTACTAAACAGGTCGAGTTCGGGTCAACCCATATAGCAGAGTACTTATGGCTCGACACGACACGAACCCGACCCGCGAACACGAATTGACACCCCTACCTATAACCTATTTCTATTTCAAGAGATTATTTGTAGCATAAAATTTTCCATACAACATATATGGTATTAAGGGAATTTGAAAATGGCATGATTTAAATTGATAGGAATTTCAGTCCTTGCAGTATAAATTTATATTTTTAATAATTAAGATACTAGATATTATAGAAGTAAAAGAAATATTGTATTATTGGGGTAATGATTTAGTGATGATGGTGGTGGTGATGACGAAGGTGGACGGTAGTAGTGATGATAATGTATAATTGTAATGGTGATGGCAATGGGTGGCTATGAAAATTGTAGCGGTAGTACTGTTATGGTGTTGGTTGTGGCAACGATTAGCAACTATAGTAATGGTAGGTGGTATGAGAATAATAATGTTATAATGTTGAAGTGAACTTTTGCAGAGATACGTAAATATTTCATCAAGTTTATACCCTAATTTTCCCATCTTTTTTGAAACTTAAACTTTAATTTTATTCATTCTACTCAGGGGGATTACACTTTTCTACCATAAAATTATATCATATTTTACACTTTGTCTCTTAAATTATCAAAATGGACAATTGACTTCCTAAGTTATAATTTTGTAACACTTTACCCCATGCAGTCTGTTTTGGTGTAAGTCTAATGAAATTTAGTATTAAAAAACCAATTTACCTCTCACTCCAAAACAAATGATAGAGGGTAAATTGGTTATTTAATACTTCAATCCATTAGACTTAACACCAAAATAGACGGCAGAGTTAAGTGTTATAGAATTATAACTTTAAGAGGTCAATCGTGCATTTCAATAGTTCATGGGGTAAAAATGTAAAATGAGATATAATTTAGAGTAAAAAAGTGTAATTTCCACTCATGGATTCTTTACATGTCAAACATTTATCGAAAACATAGACTTATTGAATTTAAGATTTAAGCTTTATATTTCTCTTAATTTAAAATTTCATAGAAGACAGCTATTATTGGCACAACATACGAGATAATCCATTCTCCATCAAACACAAAATTAGTTGAAAGCCAAAGACATAAGAATAGTAATTTGCTCTTAGAATCGGAGTCGACATTTAAAAGATGTGGCGGTCGGAAGTACGAGTTTTGAACGAGTTAATCAAAATTAGCAAGTCTTGGGTCTTTGTCGCCCATTTTCTACTTTTGGATAAGCACAAGTCTTTTTTCCCTTGTCTTGCGAGTTAAAAGCCCTTTTTATGATAAGGTCCCAGTTCAATGCTCTAAATGGGTTTTTGAGACCCATATTGTCCAACAGAGTGTCTTGTTGCTGCTTCTTTTTCTGCCTAGTCTATAGTATGTTTCTTTTTTGTTTGTTGAAGAACTTACATTGACACAAACTATATCTAGTTTTTTGAGATTAGAAAGTTTAGGAATTAGGAGTACAACATTTTCACAACACTCTTATTTTGAGTTGTAATTTTTTATTATTATTTTATTTCTTTTTATTTTGACCTACAGTAATCTAACATCTTAGCTTGTTGTGGGATTTTATTGTGCATGTTAAAGAACAAATATGAGATAAATGTTTAAGGTTTAATAACTTTACATTTTCAAATTATTTATTTATTTTAAGAGAAAATAAGAAATTTATCAAGCTTATTTATAGGCTTATAGCTTTAACCTGAGAAGTCTATCAGGTTTATTTACAGCTTTAATTTAAGAAGTTTATTTAGCTTATTTATAATATTTTGAAGTATACTTTTGCGGCTTTTGCCTAATGTATTTTATAAATACAATACAAACTTATGAAAATAAACTCTTCCAAACTACCATTGCTATTAGCCAAACTATACTTTATGATGACATAATAGCTTACACTAGAGCATTTGTATCATGAAGATGTATATAATAGAAAAATAATTTGCTAAGTTACTACAGTAAACTTGTAAATATACACATTGTAGATTTGTATATCATTATTTTTAATTTTTTTTCTCTCATATTTTGTCTCATCAAATTCCTCTCTTTTTTTTTTTCTCCATTTCTTTGTGAAGATAATAATAAATAAAAAATGAATAGTGATTATTTAAATAAAATAAAATGTATAGTATAATAGATAATATGATGTAAGTGTTTTTGAAAAATGAGTGTGAAATTTTAAAAAAAAAAGTTCTTATACTAAAATGAACATGAATTTTTGCACAAACTGATGCAAATGTTACACAATTTTTTTTAATAAAAAATGTATCTAGTAATAATAGAAATTATGCAATCAATCCAACTGTTTTCTAAGGCAAATGTTACGCAATTTCTTTTTCTTTTTTGGGTAGAAATTAATGTGTTACTCAATTTCGAACAACGCAAAGGTCCTTGGCGAAAAAAAAAAAAAAAACCTAGGGAAGCTAACTTCATGTAAGGTCCCTGTCATCTTGCCCAAAAAACGAAATCCTAGGGAAGCTTCATCGTAATTCAAACCCAGAGCTCCACAAGTCAAACACACCCAAAAACCCAAAAAAAATTCAATCCTCAATCACAACAACCATTTCCAAACAGTCTTGTTGAATAATGCCTTCAATTTTTTTAAAATAATATCTCATATTGATCAACTTTGCTCTCTACATCATACAAGCAAAGGACCAATGAACTTTGGTCTCCTCTCATGAATTTTAATAATTTTCTAAATTAGATTCAGCTTTGAATTTTTTTTTTTCGAATCAACTACTTGCTACTCACTAGAATAATCAGTGACCATGCTGAAATAAAACCCTCTTTTTACTCAAAAGATGAAAGAAAAGACTGTAATAAAAAAAAAGGGAAGTCTCTCATTTTCCACCACACCAATCAAGGGAAGTCTCTCATTTTCCATCCTCTCCCTTTTACACGCAACCAGACAGACTATGTAATGGAATTTTAAGAGCCAGCCATTTTGTTTTTGTTTTTTTTGTTTTTTTTGCCTGGAATAAAAAAACGCTTATCAATCTAAGCAGCAATTTGTAATTAGTTTTATTGAGTCCTAACTACTAATTTTGGACACAAAGATAGCTATAATCCCAAAAAAAATAAAAATAAAAAGATCGCTATCATCTAGTGTGTCCAAAATGGAGCATCATTAGCATTTGGAATGCAAATTTTTCATTAAGCATGTGACAAGAACTCACCAACACATGCAAGCATTTGTTAGCTTTGTAATACAACTTGAGTAAATTTGAGACATTAACACAACAAAGTAGGAGGGAAAAAAGGAGGAAAAATAAAAGACCTGCATATACAATCGTAATGTTACACCAAAAAAAAAAGTGACTAACAAGTCAAGACACAGTATTTGCATCAGGGACATCATCAAGGATGAATGGACCAAGTTTACCTGCCCTAAATAAAGTAAGAAGCTTTTTTGATACCATCAAACGAGCTTCTGAGGCCTTGTGAGGTATCTTAAATGCCTTCTGCAGTGCTACAAACTGCTGCTCTATAAGACCCTCCAAGTCACTCTCATCTTCTACATTACCGGTGAATTCTAACAAAGTTAAATACAAAGCACATTGGACTTCTGTGACAAGATCCTGAAAGGGAAAACGTAAAGAACAAGAAATTCAGAAATGACAAAATAAAACAAAATATTCACAGGTTATATGGAGACCCGATCTAAGCTACAACAATAAGAATTACAAATGGCATAAAAAGTAACCTGAAAAGAACTAGAGTGTGTTTATATCATTTATTCTTTTTCAAATCTTCTCATTAAAATCAAAATATCGACCTTGAGCAACACAATCTTTCTCAATGATATTGCAAAACATGTGAATTTACCCTTCCTCAATTTATATATTGTCTATAGGGTTCCTTGTAAGTTTTCTCTTATCTACTTCTAAATCAAATACCAATATACTACCTAGGGGTACCACGGGTCGGTTCGGGTCGGGTTTGTGCCCAACCCGCGACTGACCCAACCAAGTCGGGTTCCAAATTTTCAGACCCGCCGCCGACCAGTCAGAAAATCGGATCGGATCGGATTGGACGGTTCTTGCCGGAAAGTGGTCGGGTCTCGGTCGAGGTTGATTATTTGGAAAACGGCGAGAATCTGGCCAAGAAAATATGAAAAACAGCAGAATCCGGCGAGGAAATTTTGAAAAACGGTAGAAATCCGGCCAGATCTCGCCAAATCCAGCAAGATCTTGGCCATTTTCGGCAAGATCTTGGCTAGATCTAGCGAAATCTCGCTGGATCTAGCTTAAATCTTCCCAAAGAAAACTCAAAACTCGTCGGATCTACCCAAAAAAATCTCAAAACTCGCCGGGAAAATGATGGGTCGGTCGGATCGGGTTTCTTGGATTTGAGAGGAGGAGATCCGATCTCCGACCCGTTGATCTCGGGTTTTGGAGAATGAAATCCGTCGCCTACCGCCGGAGCAGTCGGTTCGGTAGGCGGCGGGTTGGGTTCGGTCGGCGGCAGCGGGTGGGTCGGTTCCAGCGGGTCCTTGGACAGCCCTAATACTACCTTTTGCTTACCTTGACATCATCTCAACCACCCCAGAACAAGCTTTTGTTGTTTGCTCATTTATCCCTACCATAAATTATTGTCATTCACTCTTTCAACAATTCTTCTTCTTTTTTTAAGTATTAACAAAAGAACATTACAGTCACCGAAAATAAAAAAAGCTTCTCATCCTTCTTAAAAAGCCATCAACTGAAACTAAATAAATAAATAAAGATAATTTTTCTCTGAATTGCTGATCATCTGTTTCAAATTAAGCATGCCATATTTAAAATGATAGTTCATTTACTCTGTCTAGCATTTACCAACATTTCTAGATTTACATTATCTTGCCTGATCATGAAAAACCCCTTCATACACTAAGCACATTAGAATAACTTCATGATGTTCTACACGAATGTCCATAACCAGCAAGTAAAACATTTTATCAAAACTAAAAGCTCTTTGTAAATCATTCATGACCAGAAAATATGTTATCAAAACTTAATTCGTTCATGACAAGAAAACTAACTGTCCCAAAACTAGTTTCTCATGCTGATCATTTGCCATCAATTCAGGAGAATGAAGATGATATCAATACCCATGTAATAATCCTACGACAAGACTTATCATGAAGTTCATTCGGATCTATGTTGTCCCAATGACAAAAAGTTTTAAAATACTTAGGCCATCCTACATAAATTGAGTAAATGAGAACCATCATATATTACCTCAACGTAAAGCATATCAGAGTCATTTGGCGGCTTCCTCCTTTTTGGCCGAAGATCTTTAAGGTTATACTCATGTTTTTCCTTAGAATCATAACGAATCCCTTCTAGTCTCCTGTTGTTCAAGTGCTTCCAATGAAGGGGGGTCCCCCGAGTATTTAAAACCGCTAGCAAGTATTGTGCAATACGCTCCTCACCTACCACTGAATCTTTCACAGACCCTTCATGTGAATTTAAGAAATTGGTAAGCTTTATTTGATAGAGCAAGCAATACAATGTGGCAATAGTAATTTTATGTTGACCTGAACCAATACCAGCCCCACACCCCCCCTCCTCCTTCCCCCACCCTCCCCCGTGCACACAAAACCCAAAAAAGAAAAAAAGAAAAAGAGCAATAGTAAAAGAAAAAATAAGGATAAAATTCAAGACACCAAGGTTGAAAATTTTACAAGCGGCAATTTGGGCAACCTGTGTTGGTTGGAGGTCAAAAGAAGGATTAAACCAACACAACTTCAGGCATAAAACTTTAGGCCTCACCCAAAATTACTTAAGCTGATCCAGAGATCTCATAAGAAACTTAAGAGAAATTATTTGCAAGAGGATGATACCTGTAAGAGCTAGCTTCAGTCCTGTCTCTATGTCGGGGATACTTGGAACCAATACACCTGGAGTGTCTAGGACATATATGCTAGGCTGATGTGCAATCTGCAGTTAAAAAATTCAATGTCAACAACTAAACATACGAAAATGTTTAAACAAAAGTATTCAGCAAAAGATATACAATAGAAGGAGAAAGGTAGCAGTAGATAGAAGAAAACATTAAAATTTAAGCCAAATGCTTGATGATTTGGCCTGATGTTCAAAACATTTCTTTAAATAAGGCGTATGCAACTGATTTAGTTGTTACAAACTTTTGATAATTAAACCAGAGACCTAAGCCTAATAGTTTATTCCACTATAAATATTAACCTGTTGAAAGTCTGAAACACACCAGCTTAAAAAGAAAATCAACAGTAAAACAATAAAACGAATAAAATAGTAAGCAAGCTAGCAAATCGAAGGATGGGGTTTTTGTGTCTTTGTGTGTGTGTTGGGTGGGGGTTTCAAAAATGTTCAAACAGAAATATTCAGCAAAAGATATAAATGGAAGGAGAATGGTAGCAGTATATAG
Source organism: Quercus tomentella (assembly GCA_028535165.1). Taxonomy (NCBI): domain Eukaryota; kingdom Viridiplantae; phylum Streptophyta; class Magnoliopsida; order Fagales; family Fagaceae; genus Quercus; species Quercus tomentella. Next base: position 44,864,251 of record JAPQVY010000012.1, on the reverse strand, counting down.
AAGAAACAGTGAGATTTAAGCCAAATGCTTGATGATTTGACCTGATTTTCAAAACATGTCTTTAAGTAAGGCATATGCAACTGATTTAGTTATTACAAACTTTTGATAATTAAACCAGAGACCTAAGCCTAATAGTTTATTCCACTATACGTATAAACCTACCAAAACTTACCAGCTTAAAAGAAAATCAGAAGTAAAACAATAAATGAATAAAATAGTATAAAGCTAGCAAATCAGAGGATGGGTTTTGTGTGTGTTTTGGGGGGGGGGGGGGGGGGACAACCAATCGAATGGGGCAAAAATATGATCCAAGTCATAGACTCATAGTATAACCCCTGCACTTTACCTGTGGTCAAATAATATAACATGAGTCAGAAATAACTTCCTTGCAAACAGTCTATTGCTCATAAAAGCAAGAACATCATCTAAATATAAAGCGATAATGGTCAATCAAACAATTCACAACCAAACCTACATCTTTCTACCAACATTATCAATATCAAGGTCCAATCCCAAACATCTAGTCTTAATTATTGAATGTTAACAAGTATGAAAAACACATGAAGCTAAAATTTCAGTCTCTTATTACTTTCAAAGGTATATAAACCATAAAACACAGAATCAGTTGACCTTGTATCCAGCAATATCTTGAGTAACTCCGGGCAATGGGCCGACTGTAGCTCGCTTCATCTTCTCCTGCACTATGAAAGAAAACCGAAGCTGTTATTGTTAAAATAATTTAATAACCTTCACCACAGTCCCATTTCAAGACAATGACATCCAACCATAAACTAGTAAAAACATAGTAACAACTTACCAGGAAATCGAGACGATGCAATTTGATGGATCGAATTAATTAAAGCCGACTTGCCAACATTAGGAACACCAACCACCAAAACAAGTAGAGTAGGTTCCCTTGAAATCACTTCCCTTAGCTTGAACTCCACAAGCTCAAGAAGCTTTCAGTACATGAACCATGATAAGACAAGAGAGAGGACAAGTTACTATCACTATCTAAGAAGCATAAATAATGAGTCAAGGACACTGACATTAACACACACAACACCATAATTCTTAAAAATTTAGGACACAATTGATACAACAAATAATTAATTAATTAATATAGATACATATCTAAAATCCAATTAATATTTTTACAAAAATTCAATTTAGTCTCTTGACATTTGCTTCAATTGTCAAATTAGTCCTTAACATTTAAAAATTGTCAATTTAGAACCTCAATTTGTCAAAATGAGTCAATCCAGTCCTTCTTAAGCCGTTTAAACCTTTTTTTTTTTAAACTAATACTCATCAAACAATAAGATATATTAAATGACACAGAATATTTTAAATAAATTGCATCATTTGCTAACATAGATATTGATAAAAATCATAAAATGACCATATTTTTACAAATTGAGGGAGACTAAATTTGCCAATTGAATTTTAACCCAAAACACACAAAACGAAGAGGACACGCACGCGGAGTATCCCGGCGTGTCGGACACGTTTTGAAGGTGTCCGTGCTCATTACCTAGTCAGTATTCAGTAATAAGTAACAGTGAACTAACCTTGTTAACAGAGGTCTTGCTATGGGCATTAATGGCGACGCAATCCTGGTTGGTGGAGCAGGAATCGAAGTAACGAATCCATTTGGGGATGATGTTAGGGTTGGCCAAGTCTTTCTTGTTGAGAGCAACGACGCGTCGTTTGGAGGAGAGCTGGGGTTGGAGGTGGTGGCTGGCGGAGGAGAAAGGAATGCGAGCGTCGCGGACTTCGACGACGAGGTCGGCGAGTTTGAGGCGGTCTCTGATGGCACGCGTGGCGGCGGCCATGTGGCCGGGGAACCAGTTGACGGGGCCACCGCCGACGGCGAAAGCCATCTCCCCCAATCCCTTCAATTTCTTGTTAGTTACAACTCTCTTTGCCTCTCCCAATCCCATCTTCTCTTCTATAAGAGTTGAGTTGAGGGCTTATTGATCACAATTGCTCTCAGCTCACGATCACTGGAAATAACATGATGGTGGGTGGGAGACTGGGAGGTTTTAGCCGTATAGGGTTTAAGCCAGGTAACTTCTTGTATTGTTTTCTTTTTTCTTTTTTAAAGTGAATTTATTGCTTGGTTGATAAAAGAGAGTAGGGAACAAGATGCATATAGTTTTGAAAAAAAAAAACAGATTAAAATATTTGAAAATGAGCTCTCCATCCAATCTAGTTGGAATTAAGAAAATAAAGGGTAATTACCTTTTTTTTTTACTAAATTATGTTAAATATAAAATATATAAGGTAAAATATAATTTGAATATATATATTAGCCTCATCACTTGTAGTTGATGAGATTTTTTTTTTTTTTTTTTTTAGTGTCATAATTTCTTCTTTTTTTATTATTATAAATTTTGGATAAGTTTGTTTTGAAGACATATATTAGTAGGAGAGTATCTTATTTTATAGGTATTTTAAGTGAAGTTTGAAATATATTTTTACCAAATTGTTCTCATTTTTTTTTTTTTTTTTTTGGTGGTTAAACGTAAGGTTTAGAGGGTATTTTTGAATAATATAAAAGTTCAATCCAAAAAAAAAGAATCCTCTTATAAATAGTGTGTGTATATATATATATATTCAAATTATTAATAGCTTAAATATTTTAGTAACTTACTCTTTAAAACATATACGTGAATACATTTATGAGGTAGGTACTACTAGGTAGTAAGGTAACAATTAAAAAAAAAATTACCTAAATATTTATAAAAAAAAAAAATACAAAGTTGTACGAAGGAATATAAAGATTGTTTCAAATTGTTACAATTTTAAAAATCTTCACATGTAATCTTAGCATTAGCAATCCTTAGTAAAATATGAAGATTTTATATATTCACATAACTTGAAAGCATCCTTTATTATTATTATTGTTATTATTATTATTATTATCAGGAAATCATTTATATTATTTGAATAGCTTTCTCAAATTTTACAATATCTATAAATATTGGGACTGTGAAGATGGACTTTATCAAAATGGAAAGAATAAATCGTAAGTCATAGCATACATTTTTTTTTTTTCTGGTTGAAAAAAACATACAAACTAAATCTGTTGACTTAAAAATACAAGTATCCTAGTGTGTCCAACAAATAATTATGAAAAATGCTAGAGACACAAATTTTTTTACAAACTATTGATGTGACGAGTGGTTATTGGTAAAAAAAAAAATGATATTAATGGTAGGTCCAAATGAGAATCAGTAAGAAGTTAGCTACAACAACAATTTGTAAAAATGAATTAAAATAGTTTATGTCTATAGTATTACTGAATAATTATAGTCAAGTTTCATTACATTCGGTATTTCTTAAGTCGGTCATAAGAAACTCTCAATTTAACACTGTACAAATTGAATTGGGTTGGGTTAACTCCGGTTTAGCTAATTTTAGACTTAATAAAAATAGTTTTTTATTCAATTATTATTATTTTTAATAGATATAATAGGATTAAAATTTTGTATCCATTTCATGATGATTATTAAAAAATAATTAAAGGGTAATTATATAATTAACGGAGCTATAATAAAAATAATAATAGGTTTTTTGAGGTGGGTTGGGATACACCCCTGCAACACCGCATTTACTTTTCTCCTTGAAATTAAATTAACAAAGAAAAAGTAGTTCAAGAGGCCCAAACTTTGTCACGTTGAGGTCCATTTGATACTACAGGCTAAACCCGTTGCGGTAGCCCGCATTTTATTAATTGGGCCGATTTCAATTTTCTTTCACAGCCCCTGGGCCCCAATAAGACACCGCCTATGGTTTGATCTGCTCCTTTCTTTTTTCTTCTTCTTACTTAGGAATAAATCCCTGTACGGCCTTTTGATTTTCATAAGAGTGAAGAGTGAAAATAACCTAACCCCTTTAATCCATTAGGCTTAGATATGTAGCCTGCTAGGAAATGTGATGGGCCATTCTAATTATGGTTTTTGAGCAGGCATTGGAATCAACTTCAAGAGATAATTGTGGATTCCAATTAGTTAGCTCAAATGGTAAAATCTTTAATGGTTAAATAAAAGATCTGAGGTTTAATTTCCGCCTACACTAAAAACCGATTGGTATCTTCATTTGATAATAAAAAGCACAATCATCAGAAATAGACACAATAGGTTGAAACTTTATAATAATAAAAAATTAAAATTCAAGCGTTAACACAGAAGGAAGATAATAAAAAATACTAGAAAGGTTTGGTGTCAATATTTAGAGTGATCCATGTCCCAAAATGACCAATGACCCATCTCACAGTCACAGTGATTGATGCAAGCAGTTCATTTAGCAAATGTTAGTGTTATGCTGCTAGCCTTGGCTTTTATTGAGCTGTAGCTTTATTGTTCCATCAACGTCAATTGTAACATTAATTCATTAGATTGTGTCTAATAATATGCACCTATATTTTATAATATTAACACAATTTATATATATACATATATATAAAGTTTTGAAACTTTACCAGTTAAATTAATTGAAACTCATATTAAAACAATATTGTATTAATTGCTAGGCTTTTGAGCTGGGTAGGACATTTTATTATAACAAGTTATCTTTGGCAATCTGAAACTTATTTAAGCAGTATTTTCACAATTTTCCTAATTATCTAGACACTTACACCATGCAATGTCATGTAGAGATGGACTTGATAAATTGGGTCATGACTCTTGAGGATTGGATTAGGAGATGATACCTATTTAGCATGTGTACGCCTAATCTAGGGCATAGATTGGAAGCATTCTCCATGCTCAAAGGGAAGCAAAATGATACACAGTATAAATTACCAATTATCATAAAAACGTACTATATTAATTTAATCATTTAACTATTATTACTCGAACGAGACATGCATGATTGCTATACAAATGATTGTATGAGATTCTAACACAAATTCTTAACACAAGTTCGTTTTTTTCGGAGGCCATTGACCAAGACAGATGTATAAAGCATAAAAAATTATATGTTTATGCATTAGGTTAGCTGTATAGACTACAGAGATTGAAGAAATATCAATCAACTGTCTTTGGGCCGACCATGTATATTCTCTTCAAATATCTTAACGAACTCATTTTCTTTCTTTTCCTTGCAGTCTTGCACTTTTATTGGCATAGTTACATTCTCTGTGATTTTCTTTTAGTTCTTTTTTCTTTACAATCCACACAGCATTGCAGCGCGCATATCTTGCTTGGATTATTAATAATAATATATGCTACTCTAACCATGACCAAGATTTCCTTTCCCACGTGCTCTTATGCTTTCTTTGTCACTTGTTTAGTATTTTTTTTTTTTTTTGAACTTATATATATACAACATCTTATTGTCATTATTCTTGGTGAAAAAGAAGACCATGTTAGTTTTCATTTTCCATTTGTGCAGTGCTATTGCCAACAAGGATGCACTGTCTAGGCAGGCAAGTTACATGCATGCATCTTGATGGTTATTTTTTTATCAGAAAAATTATTCAACTATGGTTCAGTCCTTATGATTCTAATTGTCATGGAATTTAACCAGATCAATGAAAACATCAAATGAACGAGACTTGGTATATTACAGTACAAATTATTCCTTGTCTTTTTAAGTTATTCTTTCTAATAATTGAATGCTAAATATGTTTCTTAATTAGTACTAATTATTCAAACATATAATGTATTTTTACACTGTACAGTGTTCCATTAATTTACAATCACCCATTTTTTAAATAATTTAAACTATAGGGTTTCATTTAGCTCAATTAGTAAAGTTTGTAGTACTAAGTAAAGAATTTGGGTTCGAATCTCACCTACACAAAAAAATAAACCAGTTTGTGTCTTAAATTAATGATAAATAATAATTATTATACAGAGTGGACACCATAAATTCAATCATATTGTATCTTAAAATAAAAGAAAGAGATAACTTGAAGAATTTTCGAATTTGTTTACTTAATTGGTTCCCAACTATTTCAAAATCCCAAGTTTGTTACTATAGTCTTAAAAAAGTTAAGGAAGAAATATCATAACTTGATTGATATAATTTAGATTCATTGGAAACGTGTACCGGAATCTCTAAACATCACTCTTTACTTCTTTTTTAATCTTTTGGGTTAGATTTAGGTGCCAAATAAGTCCATTTTTTCCCTAAGAAACAGTTGTTCCAAACTTCTAATATTGATTTGTTTATAGAAGATAATTTGGGTTTGTCATAGAGACAAGATATATATTGTTCTTAATATTTTCCTTTTTATGGTAGAATTTGCTCTTAAGTTATGTATAATGAGTTTCATAATTAGGTATGTAAATTTTATCGGCTTAAATTTGCAATTGTTTGTTATTAGTTGAATAGGTGAAGTGAAAGCCATACCATAGAAGAATTATTAATTAAAGTTAAAATTTTAAGATTTTTTCAAAGTAATTGTTTAATCATTTTCTTAAAGATTAAGAGATGATAATGGATGAATTTTATTCCGTGAAAGATATCTTCAAGCATAACTTTGATAGAAGATACTAAATTCTTCATTTAATATATTTTGTTCATCTCTATAACAAATTAAATAATCTTTATATATTCATTTGAGTTTAGAAATATTATAATTTGTTAAATATGAATATTTTATATGCAATAAATAAATAAGTATATCTACATATATATAATTATGACTAACAATACATAATTCAACCAAGTGCAAATTCTTAACTACATCGACTGTGTAAAATATTTTGTATGTAATAAAAACTCTTCAAATTCCTATTATATCTTTTTATTGGAGGTAAATTTTGAAAATCTGGTTGATGAATTGCTTGAATTTTATGTTTTTAACACACATGTCAAATTTCATTCAAATTAAATATTATTTTTTATGCATAATTTTAGATCATAAAAATTTAAAATTTAAATATATAATTGATGATATAGTTATTTATTTTTAAGAATCTTAAAATTTTACAAGAAAGATCTTTTTGAAATTTTGCCGACATTGTAGTCTTTTCCTGAATAGTTGATGCACAACGATCAACAAGGCTCACCCACAAAAATCATTAGTAATTATTTTCCATTATTAATAAATGTTGTGGTTGAAAAGTGGATATTAAGGCGATAAGAGCATCTCCATCCGGATGCCATATCTCATCTTATTTTACCATCCCAAAAAGCTACTTCATCAATTATACCATACCATTTTACAATACACCCAGCATCCCAAAACTCTATTATTTTACCATTTTATTAAAATAATATTTTCTAATCTTTCTTTATTATTTCTTTCCAACGTCATTTCTTTTTCAAATTCAACTGTTCCAACTTTTTCAAATTCAACTATTCCAACGGTCAATTTCGACAACCTGCCAGTTTTTTTTTTTTTTTTTTAATTTATTTCCAACTATTTCAACAACTTGGGTGTATTTTTTTTTTTCAATTTCTTTCCAACTATTTCAACAACCTGCCAATTTTTTTTTTCAATTTCTTTCCAACAATTTCAACAACCTGCCATTTTTTTTTTTAGAAAGAACCTGTCAAATATCAATGTACTCAAATTTGCCAACTTTAAAAATCTACATACATATATATTCCATCAAACCTGCCAAATATCAATGTAAAATCCACATACATATTTATAGATGCATCATGTTAAATATTAATGTATTCAACCTGTCAATTTTAATGATCCACATATACACACACATATATATAGAACCTGCCAATTTTTCTTTTCATTTTTTTTGAGAAAGAACCTGCCAAATATCAATTTACTCAAACTTGCTAACTTTAAAAATCCACATACATACATATATCTACAACCTGCCAAATATCAATGTACTCAACCTGTCAACTTAAAAAATCCACATATATATATATATATATACATACAACCTGCCAAATATCAATTTATTCAACCTGCCAATTTTTAAAATCCACATACATACATATATATATATATATATATATATACATATATATACACATGCAACCTGCCAGCAAGAAAAATGTACTCAACCTACCAACTTTTATAATCCACATACATATATATAGATACAATCTACATACATAACTATCAATGTTGTCTTTAGAAGACTCGTACATATATCAAATTACAATAAAACCCCACATGCAAAACTCACACACTTAAGTTCCTACAACTCCCTTTGTAATTGCCATAAATGCTCAATGGGGTCTAATTAGAGTTGATCATGAATTTCACGATCTCGAATACATTGATGGGTTTCAATGAACTCCGTAAATTCATTTGTGCGCTCCCATGACAATTGTATAGCAGGATTGTCATCAATTTGCTCATAATCTACTTCCACCGCTTCATCTACATCTCGCTCATCCTCAACGATCATGTTATGAAGAATTACGCATACTTTCATGATGTCTTGGAGCGTTTCACTATAGAAAAATCTTGCAGGTCCACGCACAATTGCAAATTTTGCTTGAAGCACTCCAAATGCATGCTCTACATCCTTTCTATTCGCTTCTTGGGCTTTTGGAAATAATTTTTTTTTATGTCCTCGTGGAGATGGAATTTTTTTAACAAATGTTGACCACTTCGGATATATGCCATCGGCAAGGTATTATCCCATTGTATACTCATGATCATTGATTGAGTAATTAACTGCAGGAGCACGTCCTTGTTCGAGCTCAGAAAATATAGGAGACCGTTCTAATACATTAATGTCATTATTTGACCCAGGCAACCCAAAAATGCATGCCATATCCAAAGATCAAATGATGTCATTGCTTCCAAAACAATGGTTGGCTCACGAATGTGACCAGAGTACTGACCTTTCCATGCAGTCGGACAATTTTTCCATTTCCAATGCATGCAATCAATGCTCCCTAGCATCCCTGGAAATCCACATCTTTCCCCATTGACTAAAAGTCTAGCAATGTCTTCGTTGTTTGAGGACCTTAAGTATTCCTTGGAGAAAAGATCAACCACCGCTTTAACAAATTTTTTCAGACTTTCTATTGCAGTGGATTCTCCAATCCGCACATACTCATCCATAAAATCAGCTGCCACTCCATACGCAAGCATCCTAAGTGTAGCTGTTATCTTTTGAAGAGAAGATAAACCGAGTCTTTGGGCATTATCTCTTTTTTTGATAAAGTAAGATTCATAAGTTTCTACCTTGGATTGAATACGGAGAAAAAGAGACTGACTCATCCGAAATCTCCTCCGAAATAAATGAGGAGGATATACTGGTGTGTCGGCAAAGTAGTCGAGATAAAGTCTTTTATGGCCTGCCAAACGATCACATTCGATATACCGACGACGTTTACGTTGTAATGTTGAACCCTTAAGAACTCGCCTCATTATCTCATCCTCATCTGAGTCGTCAAAAAGCAATTTGCGAAGCCTAGAGCGACCCATAGTGACAACCTTGAAGACAACAGTATTAGAAAATTATCACTATTATTGCAAAGCAAGCAGAATTACATTATGGAAAGGGAACAAGTAGATATATTATTCGATAAATAAAGCTTAAAATCTGTCAAAGCAAAAGTCCCCTGGTAAAGATTGATAAGAAATAAAGCATATAGGGGATGCCAGGACTAGCGCTTTACAGCTCAGGACTTTCAACATCATACTAGACAATGACCCCTTAAACTATTACTCATTATTAAATTAATATCTACAAAAGCAATAATGGTCCCAACTAGAGGATTTAATTCTCTCCACTCTATTCTTTGTAATGCATATCTCCCTCTCTGCTTGTTCGTGTGTTTGTGTTGTGGGCTTAGTGCCCCTTCTAACTTGGAGAGTAATTGATCTTAGGATTCTAAGGGAAGCTATGTATGTGTAGATTTAGCGTAGAGTCTGATGGTCTAGAGGTGATATTCTGCTTTCAAGCACCCCAATATTGACAAATAATGTATAAAGTTTTTGGTACTCTTCTTCTCTTTTTTTTTGCTTGGTGAGATTGAATCTAAGACCTTGCCTAACCCATCCAACCTACTGCCAACTGCCAAGTACATAGTAATTATGAAATAGTGGCTTTGTCAAGTACATAGTAATTATGAAATATGTACAAGTTCTTTCCCTTTCCAGTTGTGTCTCTAGTTTTGTCAATAACATACAATATAGACTCAAGATAGTATCTCAAACTCAATCTCAAAGTTTGAACACCACAATTTTAGCATACAATATAGACTCAAGATTTCCCATCTCGTTAAGAAAGAGGTCAAGGGCTAAAAAACATTTATTAAATGGCTAATATCTCTAGTTTTAATTCAAGTATTAAACTCTTGTTCAGAGTATAGTAAAGTCTAAATATTCATTCATGTACTAAAGTATTAATCAAGAAATTGAAACACTAACTTGTCATTCAATTTTACCATTAAATAAGCCAGAAATAGGGAAAGGGCATAAAGTTCAATTTTAATGGTAGGGACATAAATAGGAAAATGGCATAAAAAAGTTGTCACTTTCCATTAATTGTGACCATTTAGTTTAGTTAATCAATCTTATTATAAGCAAAAATACATCATCAAACATAGAAAGGACATAAGTTTTTCATATAAGCAAAAATGATGTGATTACATAAGTGGCACAACCTACTGCCAATTGATCAAGTTGGAACAATACATCATCTACATGTTCCAAACCTACGCTTAAAATAAGCCACTACCAAAACAAGGTTGAAACAAAATATCATCTACATATGCCAAACCCCAACCCATATATAATTTACTACCAAAATATAGTTATGACATGACATCATCTCCTTGGGTCAAACCCAACTATTTACTCTAATTGTTGCTTTGCAAGGATTTGATCCTTGAGATGTTCAAAATAAAGTCTTTCTTTGTCATTCATGCCACTTGTATCCATGGTCATTATTTTTTCCTCGTCCCTAATAGTTTCAAGACGAAGCTTTTCCTTTTCAATATCAACTCTTTGCTCCTCCCTAATAGTTTCAAGACGAAGCCTTTTATTTTCAATATCAGCTCTTTGCGCATCCACTCGAACTCTATCCGCTTTGATGCGAAGAGCCTCTCTGTCTTATTCATGTGATTCCTGAAGATATTGTAATTTTTTTACCAAATAATCATCAAAACCCTTATCACCATCTGTTCTCTTTTTCTTAGCCTTTTTTGCTTTTCTGCTAATTGGTCTCTCTACCTCCATTGTGTCATCATCATTACTACCAACTTGATCAATTGAACTAGGAGTTTGAGGGAGCCCTTTTGATCTTTCCTTAGGCATACTCCATTATGGTTGGTTCTTCAACACAACCCAACAATGTTCAAATGCAAAAACTGTTTTTTTGCCGGTTGTTGGAGCTGGTGTTTCTCTATATAGATCCTTAGCATCTTTCAACTAGATTTAAAAAATAAAAATAAATAAATAATTAGTGTCTTGAAACTATTCAGAAATTAATATTGTGACACTATAAAGTTCAATTTATACCTTGTCCTCGTAAGTCCCACCACTTTTATTTCGGACTTCAATTTTAGCCATGAACCCAGCAAACCTACTTGTCTCCCTATTAATATTTCCCCATTGACTTTGGAGGGAGAAAGCAGAACGTGTGGTTCCGTAAGTATTGTTCTCGCAAAAGTATTGCCAAATTTTCTTCCAAAATTTTTCAACCCTTTGGTCAGTACCTTGCACGGCATCCATGCTAATGTTAAGCCATGCAGAGATGAGGAGGTTGTCCTCATCTACATTAAAGTTGCCACCATGTTTTGTTGGATTAGGGGTGACAATTTCAACTTCCGGACAAGACTCTTGGATGGGCATTGAAGTATTTTGAGACCCACTTAAAAATGGTGCCAGAAAATCACCATCATCCATTTGTGAGATATTAGCATATTGTGTTATCTCTTCTTGTGTACCCATCCCTTTTAAATAAGGAACTTAAAACAGTTAGTGTATGAAGTCAATTAGAGCCAACTCACAAAGTCCAAGAGTTCAAGTATTTGTGGTAAGTGATTACGACAATTAAAAATACAAACTTAACCAAATCTACAAGAGTTCAAAGTCTTCACATATTATGATTGGTGGCAGTTTCTCACATATAGCAACATCCTACAATATATGTTGACAACTCCTAGTCAAAACAATATATGTTGACAGCTCTTAATCAATCTATTTCGACTATATATACAACAGTAATTTTTTGTTACAGAAATACAAACCCTTTACACAGCCAAATATTAATAGAATACGGTAGCAAATATCAAAATATATTCTCTGCAAAAATATACTCTCTGCAAACACAGCCCATACATGGCCAACATGTACAAATAGAAATCAAATAAAACCATAGAGTTGAACACAACAAAAACCACTAATAGAACCTTTGCATACAACATATTAATTTGTTGAAGAAAAAATCAGTAAACAAGAACACCGATTATCTAATAAAATTGGGATTTTGGTAATTGAAGTTGAACCTGAGCAAACTTTCTGAAAATGCTAATCCGACAGCAAGCGAAAACCCCTAGTGATGAAGCTGAATCCCACCTCTGCAAACATCAACAGCAATTCTTAGATCAAAACCCAAACCCAAACACAAACACAAGCTAAATCCCCCTTTTTCTTGTAGAAAGAGAAAAGAAACACAAACACAAAAACTCGAACATGGATCAAAACCCACCTAGTAAATTGCTTTGATTTTGATTTTGATTTGATTTGAGAGACCGACGGAGCTTCGTTTGAGATTTTGCAAACAAAATTTTAATCCAAACCCATAAACCCTTGAGAACCCTTGAGAATCTTGGTTTGAAGAGAGAGTAATGGAGTGAAAAGGTAAATGGGTACCTAGAGTGTCGGGTTTATGAGATGAGTGAATCGGTAAAACGGATTTGGAGATGGGTGAGGGTGAATCGACAGAGGCAGAGGCTTGGTGATTCGGACAGCGGCTTGGTGATCGGAGAGAAAAGTGAGGGAAAGAGAGAAGCTTGATGGCGCGAGAGAGAGAGAGGGGATGAGAGAGCAAAACCCGGTACTGTAGCAAGAGAGAGAGAGGGGCTTGAACGGACTGTAGCACTATTAAAATACAATTTTTTTGGATGGCATAGCGCTACAGTGCAATCTCACATATGAGATCGCACTGTAGCACTATGCCAAAAAAATTTGGCCAGTCCCAAGTATAGCCATCCAGTTGCTGGAGCAATTTGGGCCCAAATGCCAAATGTACTTTACAATTTGGCATTTGAGAAGCCCACTGCTGATGCTCTAAGCATTGCTATTTCAATTTCTATTTTTCACCGACAACCATCATACATACAACGTTCTTTTTCCAAGTCACGGGACGGCCCTGACTTGAGTCTTGAGAACCTCCACACACACACACTCCCGTAACCATAAAAATCTCTCCTTTTTCTTTTTTTTCTTTTTTTCCAGTTTTCATTTTAACGTTCTCCTCTCCTCACAGCGCCATAACCACCACCGTCAACTTCCTTTCCATGATTCCACCACCTCGAGAAAATGGCTGAAATTGGCTACAGCATCGTAGGGAAGGTCTTGGAGTAGCTTGAATCCCGTGCTCTCTAAGAGATTAGCTCGACATGGGGAGTCCGAAGTGATCTGAAAAAGCTTAAGCTCACTCTGTCAGCCATTAAAGTCGTAATCAAAGATGCTCAGCAGAAGCAAGCAAGTGACAAGAGACTGAAGATTTGGCTAGGGGAGCTCAAAGATGTCCTTATTGATGCCGAGAATGTGCTGGATGAATTTCAGTACCAAGTTCTGCAAAAGAAAGTGATGAAGACATACGGGAGCACTAGCGAAAAGGTGAGTCATTTCTTTTCAAGTTCTAATCCACTTGCAGTCCGTTTGCTAATGGCACATAAAATCAAGGGTATTAGGGAGAGTTTAGATGCTATTGATGCTGCTAAGAACACTTTCAATCTTACTCAAGGACTTGAAGATAAGAAGATAAGTATGCACGAGAGGAGGGAGACCCACTCCTTTATTCCTCCTGAGAATATCGTCGGTAGAGATGATGAAAAAGAAAAGATCATACGTCTTTTGATGTAGCAAAATGCTGGCAGAAATGTCGGTGTAATTCCTATAGTTGGGATGGGTGGTTTGGGGAAAACCACGATTGCCAAGTTAGCATACAACGATGACCGGGTTGTTAGCTATTTTCAATTGAGGATGTGGGTATGTGTGTCTGAGAATTTTGATCTTAAAAGATTAATAACAGAAATTCTTAAATATGAAATTGGTACGATCGATGGGAGTTTGAGTCTTAATCAATGGCAAGAAAAATTAAGGGAATTTTTAAAAGATAAGAAATATCTTCTTGTTTTGGATGATGTTTGGAATGAAGATCGTAATAAATGGACTGAATTCATGAAAAACTTGTTGACCGGCAGTTGCAGTGGCAGTAAAATCATAGTGACAACGCGAAATGGCTTGGTTGCCACTATTATGAGCACGGGTGATATACACAATTTAAATGTTCTATCCGCAAAGGATTGTTTGTCTTTTTTTGTGGAATTGGCATTCAAGGAACAAGAAGAAAAGAATAATCCAAACCTCTTAAAAATTGGAGAGGAAATTGTCAGAAAATGTAAAGGAGTTCCATTGGCTGTGAGTACTTTAGCCAACATGCTTTATTCAAAAGTTGATGAAGGCGAGTGGAATCAAGTGAAAAATAATGATATGTGGAGTTTAAAACAAGGGGTTGATGACATCTTACCTATATTGCAACTCAGTTATAATCAATTACCATTTCACTTGAAACGGTGCTTTGTCTATTGCTCTCTTTTTCCAAAGAATTATGAATTCAAAAGTGGTGAATTGATTCAAATTTGGATGGCACATGGAATTCTTCAATCATCAACCGATGAAAATCAACAGTTGGAAGATGTTGGTGACTTGTATATCAAGGAGTTGTTGTCAAGATCTTTCTTTCAAGATGCTCAAGAAGAATTTTTTTGTTATACCTTTAAAATGCATGATCTTTACCATGATCTTGCACTCTCAATTGCCAAAGGTGAGTGTTCAGTAGTGACCAAGGAGTCCACTTTTTTTGCAGAAGTTTCTTGTTTGTCTTTTTTAAATAATGCCAATGGCCAAGAAGTTACAATACAATCAGAGAAGTTGAGCAAAGTTCAGACAATTATTTTCCAAACTGAACAACCTGTGTCCTTAGTTGAAGCATGCATCTCAAGATTTAAGTACTTATAGATGCTTAATTTAAAAGGTTCGTCTTTTGAGGCGTATGTTGTCAAGTTCTATTGGTTCTTTGAAACATTTGAGATTTTTTGACCTATCAGGTAATTGACATAATCAAGCAAATTCCTAATTCCATTTGCAAGCTACACAATTTACAAACTTTAATACTTGATTGCAAAAATCTTGAACGGTTGCCCAAAGGTATAAGGAACATGATTAGCCTTAGGTTTTTGGTGGTTACAAGTAATCAAGAATGCTTGTTGGAGAAGGCAATAGGCTGCTTGAATTCACTACGAGTTCTGTTTATTGCTAGATGTGAGAATCTCAAATGTCTGTTTGAAGGGGACAAGCACCTCAACCTCATCAATCTTCGAACATTGACTATTGCAGAGTGTCCAAGTTTGACCTCTTTGTCCCTCAATATCAAGGACCTAACTGCCCTAGAGATCCTGATCATTGTGAATTGTAAAGAGCTTAAGATAAGATATTCCTACGGTTGGCACAACAAATTTTGGAGGACTAGCTGGCGAGAACGACAAGAAATACTAAGTATAGCTACACTTGAATCACAAGAAGCATTATAATTTCATGAATCAAGCAGGGCCTAGTGGCATGGAACCTCCTAATCTTTTGAGAGGTTAAAACACCAGAACTGCTCATGGGGTTGGAGGCAGATTTTGAAGATTAGAGGGACTGTAAGAGGTTTTTTCAAATGGAGGGTTGGTGATGGTAGCAAAATACACATATAGTATGATAATTGGCACCCTCAAGGAGTTCTTAGTTTTAAATTTGATGTTCGGGCAATTTTTGTAGCAAGTAGTTATCCATCTGCTAAGGTGTCTAGCGTTCTTGTAAATGGGCAATGGCAATGGAGATCTCCTAGATCCCTGGACCAAAAACATCTGCATCAAGATTTTCAGTTAGTACAGCTTTATGGGGAAGAAACTCTGGTTTGGACTCCTGCTACCAATGGCTTGCAAAACTGCCTGGGAGGCTATTAGATATAGGAGTGCTGAAGTTGATTAGGACAAGCTGGTTTGGGATGCAGCTATTATTCCTTGGAGTTAAAGCTGAATATAACCCATTGGATTAATTCAGAGCTTTTGAGCAGTTTGTATTGCTGGTTTGGTGCTTTGGTGGCTGCTTAGATGATTTGGGTTGTTTCTAGTTGATAAAGCTGATTTACATTGTCTTTGTGCTGTTTGCTTTGTGTTGAGTTATTTTTGTTAGTGACTAGTGTGTTTGGCAGTTTCGTTGTGCAGCTGCTCTGCTGCATGTTTTTGGGTCTGTCCTGATCATTGGTAGACCTGGGTACGCTGCTTTTTTTTTCTGTTTTTTTGGGTGGTGACTTTGTTGTTTTGATCTGTATTGCTATATATATATATATATATATATATATAGTTTTTGTTGACTTTATTCCCTGTAATTTGATTGTAACTGATGTTCAATTATTTGTATTTTTGGGCTCTGTGTGTAATCGGGTTGGGCTTTAGTGTTCAAGACAATGCTGCTGAAGAAGCAATTCACACAATGATAGTGGAAGACTGGGAGGTTTAGGGTTTAAACCTTAAACTTTTAAGCGAGTAAACTATCTAATGGCAAAATTTGTCAAATAGTAGCTTTTTAGAAAAAAATGTGGTACATAGCATACGGATGAAACATTTTAGTAAGTTGGACTGTTTTTGGAACTCGAGTTTAACAAACTCGAGTTCCAGCCCATTCAAACTCAATTTTCTCTTGGGTGAAGTCTGACATGGACCAAAAAAAAAAAAAAAAAACACGTGGAACTCAAGTCTAGGAAACTCGAGTTCCAAGTGCAAAAAAATTATTCACAAGGAACTCGAGTTCTATTCAAATGGAACTCGAGTTTCATAGACTCGAGTTCCACTTTTTTTTTTTTTTTTTAAACAGTCTAACTTACTAAAATGTTTTATCCACATGCTTTTTTACTAATATTTTTCCAAAAAGATGTTGTTCAGCAAATTTTGCCACTATCTAATGGTTTTTGAAGAATGTCTATTTTTTAAGTGAATTTATTGCTTGGTTGATATAGGCCTAAAGCGAGTAGGGAACAGGATGCATATGGTTTTGAATATATTTATGTATTACATGGATTAAGTTGAGTCTGGTTGGAATTAAAAAAATGAAATAAAATAAAATAAATGGGTAATTACTAATTACACTCATATTTCTTGAGATTTTGAAAAATGAAACTTCATCCTAAACTTGAAAGGAAAAAACACTTAGTTTCCTTTGAATTTAAAAAAAAATAACACTTTTCCCATTTTATTTATATTAATAACTGAATATTCTAAATTTCTATAAACTTCTTTATACCAAAGTTTAACTATAACTAGTAAAAATATAACTGATAAAGTTAGAATTTAAATGCAAATTTTCTTTCACAGGAACCACAACCTCCTATGTATTGGTCTGTTCATTTCTTTCTTCGACCATTTCTCCTTCTTTTTTTTTTTCCTTACTAAGAGAAAATCTATTAGGATGTGTTTGAATGACAACATTTAGATTTTCATTAGAGTCCCTTTTGCCCATTAGGCATTTCCGCTTAGATATCTAGCCTCTGGGAAAAGTGATGGGCAGTTCTAGTTTTTAGCTTTTTTTTTTTTTTTTTTTTTTTTTTTTTTTTTGTTTTTGTTGAGAAGAATTCTAGTTATTGTTTATGAGCAAACATTTGTATGAGCAAAGAGTAATGTTATAACCACAAATTATTTTACAATATTTTGTATTATTTTACAATATTTTTACAAAATGTTGATATGGCCAACCTCTTATTGATTTTCATCTAAACCTACTATTTATATCACTTTTTCATTTACCAATAATCACTTACTACATTAGCAGTTTGTAAAATTTTTTTGTAAAATAGTTTATATCTCTAGCATTATTCATTAGCAAAAGTAATGCTATAACCACAAATTATTTTATAACATTTTTACAAAATGTTAATGCGGCCAACCTTTTATATTACTTTTTCATTTATCAAAAATCACTTACCACATTAGCTGTTTATAAATTTTTTTGTAAAATTGTTTGTATCTCTAACATCATTCATTAACAAGAGTAATGTTATAGCCACAAATTATTTTACAATGTTGATGTGATCAACCTCTTATTGGTTTTCATCTAAGTCAACCATTTATATCACTTTTTCATTTACCAATAATTACTTACAACCTTAGCAGTTTGTAAATTTTTTTTATAAAGTAATTTGTATTTTTAGCATTATTCATTAGCAAGAGTAATTCTATATCCACAAATTATTTTACAACATTTTTACAAAATGTTGATGTGGCCAACCTTTTATTAGTTTTTATCTAGGCCAACCATTTATATCACTTTGTCATTTACCAATAATCACTTACCATATTAGCAGTTTGTAAAAAATTTTGTAAAATAGTTTATATATCTAGCATTATTCATTAGCAAGAGTAATGCTTTTAGCCTTTTATTGTGCCGTAGCTTTATTGTTCCATTAAAGTCAATTGTAACAATTGATTCATTAGATTGTGTCTAATAATATGGACCTTATATATATATATATATATATATATATATATATATATATATTCTATAATATTAACACAATATTGTATTAATTACTGGTCTTTTGAGCTGGGAAGGAAATCTTATTATAACAAGTAGAAGTAGTTAAATATCTTTGGCAATCTGAAACTTGTTTAAGCAGTATTAATTTTCACAATTTTCCCAATTATCTAGACACCTACACCATGCAATGTCATGTAGAACTGGACTTGTTAAATTGGGTCATGACTCTTCAGGATTGGATTAGGAGATGATACCTACTTTGCATGTGTAAACCAAACCTAGGGCATAGATTGGAAGCATTCTCCATTCTCAAAGTAATTGGAGGGAAGCAAACAACAGAAAATGAAACATAGTATAAATTACCAATTATCACAAAAACTTTCTATGTTAATTTAATCATTTAACAATTATTATTCTAGATGATTGTATGAGATTCTAACACAAGTTCTTTTTTTCGGAGGCCATTGACCAGGACAGGTGTATAAAGCTTTAAAAATTATATGTTTGTGCACTAGGTTAGCTGTATAGACTATAGAGATTGAAGAAATATCAATCAACTGTCTTTGGGCCGACAATGTATATTCTCTTCAAACATCTTATCGAACTCATTTTCTTTCTTTTCCTTGCAGTCTTGCACTTTTATTGGCATAGTTACATTCTCTGTGATTTTCTTTTAGTTCTTTTTTCTTCACAAGCCACACAGCATTGCAGCGCATATCTTTCTTGGATTAATAATAATATATGCTACTCTTAACCATGACCAATATTTCCTTTTCCATGTGCTCTTATGCTTTCTTTGTCACTTTTTTCTTTCTTTTTTTTTTTTTTGAACTTATACATATACAACATCTTATTGTCATTATTCTTGGTGAAAACGAAGACCATGTTAGTTTTCATTTTCCATTTGTGCAGTGCCATTGCCAACAAGGATGCACTGTCTAGGCAGGCAAGTTACATGCATGCATCTTTATGTTTTTTTTTTTTTTTTTTTTTTATAAATTTTTATATAAGAAAATTATTCCTTATGATTCTAATTGTCATGAAATTTAACCAGATCAATGAAAACATCAAATGAACGAGAGTTGGTATATTACAGTACAAATTATTCCTTGTTTAATTTTTTAAGTTATTCTTTCTAATAATTGAATGCTAAATATGTTTATTAATTAGTACTAATTATTCAAACATATAATTTATTTTTTCATTGTACAGTGTTCCATTAATTTACAATCACCCATTTTAAAAAAAATAATAATTTAAACTATAGGGTTTCATTTAACTCAATTAGTAAAGTTTGTTGTACCAAATAAAGAATTTGAGTTCAAATCTCACCTACACAAAAAATAAAACAATTATTATATAGAGTAGACATCATAAGTTCAATATTATTGTATCTTTAAAAAAAAATAGAGATTACTTGAAGAATTTTAGAATTTGTTTACTTAACTAATTGGTTCCCAACTATTCCCAAATCCCAAGTTTGTTACTATATAATTATAGCCTTAAGAAAGTCAAGGAAGAAATTAGGAATTTTATCATAACTTCTTAAGTTCATCAAAAATCAATTAAAGCACGTATAAAAATTACAGGGTATTTGGCAAACTATTTTTAATTTTTGTAGTTTCAAACTTCATTTGTAATTAAAATTAAAAATCCATTCAACTATTTTGCGGACGAAGTCAAATTCTCTTTTATTCCAAATCCTCAAATTTCATTGCAACCTAAGTATATCTTATAATTTCCTGACTATTCCCATTTTTGAGGTACGTAATAATGTTTACTAAAATAATAATAATAATAATAAGTACGTAATTTTATTGCCAATAATTGTGGGATAGCAAACTTGTGGCCATGTTTCTCGGGGAAAAACTGACTTTGATACTTATATTTTAGCTATAAAATTGGTTGTATCCTAAAACTACAACCTTACTTAATATTTTTTTTATTAGAGGTGAATTTTGACAAATCCATCATTGAATTTTATTTTCTTCTTATATTCTTCATGATTACAAAATTTCTATAAAATTAAAGATCAATAGCTATAATATCAATAAATTATTTAAATTGCAAGTTAAATTATGCATAAAATATAATCTTATAATTAATATTATAATCTTAAATCAAAATAAATCTTATAATAAATAATATCTTATTGACACAAAATTTGACGTGTATTAAGAGCGTAGAGAGCATGTAATTCAACGGTTAGATTTTCGAAATATGTAGTAATGTTAATGATATTGAGTAAGGCTACAACTAATTTTGTAGCTAAATTTTGTCCATATCTTTTTATTGGAAGTGAATTTTGACAAATCCACCATTGGATTACATTTTCTTTTTATATCTTCTACATTTGCAAAATTTTTAGAAAATTAAAGATCAATAACTATGTCATCAATAAATTGTTTAAATTGCAAGTTTTTATAATTTAAAATTATGTATTAAATATAATTTTATAGATTATATAGTAAATAATATCCGATTGACGCAAAATTTGACGTGGATTGAGAGCGTAAAGAACATGCAATCTAACAAGTAGATTTTCAAAATATGTAGTAATGTTAATGATATTGAGTAAGATTATAACCTTAAGCTATAATCAATTTTATAGCTAAACTTTGTCCATCTTGTATTATCAAATCCATTTATATCTGAAATTTGTTCAATAGATTGGCTAATCACCCAATAAAAACAGGAAACAAATAAAAGTGATAAAAAAAATCATACATCATAAGCCTTTTTATTTTATTTTTCTCTAAGGAATCAAGCAAAGAATTTTTATCATATTGTTGAAGGAAGAGGGGGCACAACCGCTCCTCTAGCCAGAATTTGCGTTTCCTGCAGGCCATGAATTGTGCTTATAACCAATAAGGTGAAGACCAAGGAAAATATAGAGGACATATCGTAAGCTTGTTTTTAGGGCATTTTTGTCTTGCGTGTTAGGTGGGGTCCTAATTAACCCATGGTTTCTTTAATTTCGTGTCTCATACTCTCATCTGATTTATTCTTCTCTAGTGCTATATATCTACTAGACCTTTGGTTGCTATTGTTACTAGTGGTCATGTGACTACAATCAAGTTCATGAGTCATGTGATGATAATAATTAATGAGTGCTCTAATACCATCTTACAATATTAAATAATTTAAAACCAAAACTGAAAAATGCTGTCAAAAGTACTCCCTGCAATCTGGCTTGATGCCTTTCATGAAAAGGACAAATGCATAGAATTAAACTTACATGTTTATATATATATATATATATATATATATATATATATATAGCTTCAATCATTCAAAATAGGAAAAAATAAAATGGAGAAGAAAGGACACGGTCATGTACAATTATGTGAAACTATCTTGTTATGTTTTTTCCTCTAATTAACTGAAATGTTTGCATTCTCTGTGTTAATCTAGTAGGTCCTAATAGTTAATATCCGTTCACATTGAAGCACATTAAAATATTTGCATTCTTTGTGTTGATCTAGTTGGCCTTAAAAGTTAAATATTAGTTCACATTGGAGCGCAATATCTATCCAGATTAATATTGATAAATTACCCCCTTAAAAAGTGAACTCAAAATGTGGGATATTAAACATTTTAAACCATAATTAGAGTGGAAACAGAGATTAAACTTTGTTTTGGTATCATGATAAATTATTGATTATCCCAAAAACTTAAATGGCTAAGAAATAGTGATTTTAGCTACTCAACCATAATTTTAGCTGATATTAGTGCAACCGTGATTGTCGTTTCATATGTCTTTGATCTGCATGCATGTGCAATGTGATCGTATTGATCAAACTCACCAACTCTTGTTGTTATATGTTCTGGGTATATATATATACACACTAGATTGTTCTGTATCATATGCTGCTTATTTCGTCGGAGAGAGAGAGAAAGAGACAGAGAGAGATTCTAGTAATAGTTATCTCTTAGCAGCAGGACACAAATGCTTGTACTTTCGAAGTCGAGTTATTAATTGTAAGCTTCTACATCAAGGAAATGTTTTTTTAAGTGTAGCCAAGAAAGTCAATAATTCATCAATAAGTTAATACCTAAACATATGGATTGTTGTATTTGTATGAATGTATATGTTTGTGTATACTTTGAACACTTCTTATATTATCTTAAAATTGACAACAATTCTAAAATAGCAAGATATGCTTCTAGTAACATGTTCTTCTTTCTTTCTTTCTTTCTTTCTTTATTTTTTATTTTTATTTTTATTTTTTTTGGGCTTTCAATTCTTTTTCCCTTCAATTGTACTAAATACTTATCACTTTCCTGACTAATTCCGAATCTTCAAACTTATTGCAATCAGCATAGAATTCAATGGCGAATATTCACCATGTAGCTAGGAAAAGACTTGAGAGTTGAGACTTGTCTGTGTGACAATAGCGAATGATATGCACTATAATGAGTGACACTTTCCTCATATCCTGGAAGATTTTAGGCCTATACACCCAATTACTAACCAAATGCTCTCTTTGGTTTGGGCAACTAGTCTAGCCACTTTCTTAGTGATATATTATCACATTGTCCACTTGGGGGACCAAATGCCCAAGTTGCATGAGGGGCTAGCTTGATTATTTCCTCAAAGTCATCGATTTACGCCTCTCATAATAGGACACCATATCACATATAAATATATATATATATATATATATATATATATATATATATATATATATATATATTCAATGAAAGATCAATGTGAGGCGTAGGAAACTATTTCACAATCTTTCAATTTGAAAGTGTCACATACAATTGATCGAAGAACGAATCTAATAAGATCAAAGTGACATTTATGTACTATATTTGATAGGACTTAAATTTGGTAGGATCATTTTTCTTTTGTGCTTTGATTATTTAGACAATTGCATTAAACGTTTGAAAGAACATATGGTCAGTTGGTCACACCATAATAATCACCTGTCAAATTAAGTTACTTGGCTGATTTGTATAAGGATTCGGATGAATGAAGAATGAGTTAAGAGAAAATGAAATATTATGAATAGATCTGTAATCTGATAGTTTTACAAAACTAAATTGATCCAAAATTGTCATAGTCTAGTGAAGAAAAGATATAATTCACTTATTTGAAATAAGTCCGATTATTTGCCTTAAGAAAGGAAGAGGAGTCTTTCTCATCTTTTGGCCATTTAATCTCTTCTATTAAGCATTATTTACCCTTTTGCAATTGTGTTTCCTTTTCTCACACCCGTAGGTCAGGTAACTCAGTTGCTCATTTTTTAGCAAAACATGCGAGACTTATTGATGGTTTTTCTGTGTGGATGGAGGATGTTCCACCACAAGCCGTTGATGTACTTTTAGCCGATTTTGGCTAATTTCAGTTTTTTATTAATGAAGCAGGTTTCTAAAAAAATAAAAATAAATAAATAAATAAACAAACTGGCAAACACACTACGTATCCCAATGGGATCAAAAGTATATCGATAATTCTAGCCCATGCCTTTAGTATATCTCCTCTATCATCTCCAACTACTACGCAATGGTTGCCTTCTCAATTTTTACAGCAGCAACTACATGCTCAAAAAAATTCTTGTGTCCATGACAATAACATGGTCGTAAAAATTTTGTTCTAATTTAACCAATGTGGTTATTAGATTCACCTTGCCATCGTTGTGTATCACGTTGTTTCGATGGCTCCAAATGGCATCTAAAATTAATGATGCTAGTAGAGACCCCAATGGCCCTATCCAATAAGATCCCTTGGGACCAGTGGCTCTAGAACCACTTATAATAATATCCTCAGTACAAGTTATTCCTAAGTTATCAATACGAATATTTCATCTACTCCAAACTATGGCTCTAGCAAATTGCTTACCCAACTGATTGTATTTTAACCATTCTGCTATAATATCATTTATTTGATTGGATCTAGAAAAATTATTGTTCCAATGGTTGCAATTTGCAAATTAAGCCTTAGAAAATGTATGTTCCCAATGAAATAAAAAATAAAAAATTGTAAGGGAACAATTACCTAGCTTCAATGGTTAAAAGAAAACACACTTTAAGCCATGTTTAATTTCTTCCCTCACTTCTAAACTTCAATTTGATTTAATAGAACTAGGAGCTAAATGTTGCCCTTAAAATATATCGTCCTTAATGATTACTGCGTGGCACGAGAAATATGCACTTACATACTATAAACTATAACATTTAATTTAACTTATCATAAGTTGTAATCTTACTTTTGCAGCTTTTTATAAACACAACGTACCTCCAAATTTTACATTTTACTTACTCCGAGTGTCACGCCCTCATTCTTCTAAAATAATCAAAAAAGAGATCATGACCTTAGGTTAGAGAAGTTTCACTAAGCAATCTTCAGAAATCTCATCCAATGAACGCAGAGAAAAATATTGCCAAAAAACGCCGCAAAAACAAGTTGTGGTAATCTTAATCCTGGTTTTTGGGATAGATGAGATGACAAGCGTGCCCATCAGTCTTGAAAATGTTCGCTTAATTTGGTACAACCAAAATGCACGCACTCACGGAAAGAAAAAAGATCCTCTTTCTCTACAATCAAAATCCCCGTGCTTGCTTAAAGGGTTTTTTTTTTTTTTTTTTTTTTTAACGGGATTATATATATATATATATATATATATAAATAAATATATATATATATATATATATATTGATACTTAAAGATTTAAATCCTAAATATGCAATTAATCATAAAAAAAAAAAAAGAGGAAAAACTACATATTGTCCTTATCTTTTATATTATATTTCAGTTTGGTTCATAATTTTTCAATTGTATTAATTTAGTCTCTAACCTTTTAGTATCATGTTAATTTAATTCCTACTATTATCTCTTTGATGAAAATTGTTGATGTGGCTAACGGCTAAAATAAAAAATTAGTTTCCGTTGATATGACAATAAACTAATTTTTTTATTTTAGCCATTTTTCATGTCAGCGATTTTCATCCAAGAGATAACGGTAGGGATTAAGGGTCCGTTTGGGTACCATTTATTTTGCTAAAAACTGAAAACTGAAAACACTGTAACAAAATAATTTTTAAATGTGTGAATAGTGTCGTGGGTTCATTTTTAATAAAAGTTTTAGTGAAAAAAAAGGTTTGTGGATCTTGTGAATAGTGCACGAGACCCACTGGAAAGTACTGAAACGCGTTTCTCAATGAAAAAAAGCTTGAAACGCTGGAAAACGCAGACTCACTCAATATAATCAATATCCAAACAGGTACTAAATTGACACAATACTGAAAGATTAGAGATCAAATTAACACAATTGAAAAGTTAGAGATAAAATTGAAATATGGTGTAAAGGATAAGGACCACATACGTAGTTTATCCACACACAAAAAAAAAAAAAAAAAAACTATTATTCATGCGTTTATTATATGTTATTTAAGTAAAACCAATCATATTTATTATCAAATCAGTTTGTAAGGGCTATTATTATTATTAAAACTACCACATCACCCATTAACTAAATAAAATATGGAGATTAAAACCCACAATCACTTACCAATGTATATTTCAAATAATAGGAGATGTCCAGTTAAAAAAGTACTAGAAGTAAGCTAAATCCCCTTTTTTTAACTAATAATAATTGTAATTTTTTTAAGTAATGCTACATGCACATGTACAACATTTTTTATAATTTTTTCACAACTAGATAGAGTAGTAACTTGTTTTTGATTTTTACATGTCCTACTATTAACACAATTTTGTTATCTGCCATTAATATTTTACCATCTCACTACAATTTAGTTATGAGTTGTAAACCCCACTTTTTTATAGTAAAAATAAAATTTTGTTTATAAATACGATCGAATTTTAGTTGTAAACCACGCTTTTTTTATAGGAATAATGATTGCTTTTTATCATTAGGTCAAGATATTAATTAATTTTTTGTGTATGTAAAGTTCAAACTCCAAATATATTAATCGATGATCAAATATTTTAATAGTTAAACTAGCTGAAATTCACAAATTATCAACTCAAAGAAAATTAATAAGATTAATAAGACTACATGACATTTTCTTCTTGTTGTATGTATAAAATAGAAATATAATTTTGTTTATAAATATGATAGAATTTTAATTTATGAAGTTCACCATATAATTATTCGATCAAGATATTAATTGATTTTTAGTATAAGAAAAATTTAAACCACAAATCTCTTATTAGATGATAAAATATTTTACTAGTTGAACTAATTAGAATCCACAAAATATACTTAATTATTAACTTAAAGAAAATTAATAAAACTATTTGACCTTTTCTTCTATATGCATGTGTATATATATGTAATAAGGCCTATTCGAAAATAAAATTAAGAACAAAGATAAATTCACATGATAATACATACATTTTAAAAAAAAAATACACCATACAAAATTACAAATTAACATTCCTTTTCCACATTACAATTTCCTAATCTTACATATCACAACATTAACATAACTTTTCCCTTTCTTTTTTTACTTTTCTTTTCTTTGTTGTTTACTCTTTCAACTTTGCCTAGCTATTCTTCATACCCATTCATATTCTGAGAAGAAAAATACTAAGGTCAGGCCCTCCATTCCCATCTGGGTTCATCATGTAAAACGCCTCCGAGTCACGACTCCCCACCACTCTCTCGAACCTCGCTCTCATGTACAGCAACTCCCCTTCCGATCCGCCGCTCTTCTTCGCGTCCTCCACCACCGGAATCACCCCGGCGCCGACCGACACGCTCTGCACGGTGCTCAACACGTGCCAGTCGAACTCCCCGCACGCGCGCGACACCGCGTACCCGCACTTCCTCCCATTACAGTACATCGTCCACGTTGGTTCCTGGAAAAGCTTCCTATTATTAACAGTAACATTAACTTTGTCACATTCAAGGGCAATGCGGACGAGACCGGAGGACATTTCTTTGACGAGAGAAGAGGTTGACATGGCGAGTTCGAGGAGGAGAAGGGGTTCAGAGCGAGGGTCGAGTTGGACAGCGAAGGTGACATGGCCTCGGCGAAGGCCGAAGAGGGTTCCGGTGACTTTTCGGCCTGAGGAAGGGTTGAAGGACAGGTTTGTAGGGAAAGAAAGCCATTTGCAAGAAGGGAGGACGGAAGGGAAGGAAAAGAAGTTGAGGAGAGAGCGTAGGAAGGAAGAGAGGGTTTTGGTTTTTGTGGATGAAGAGAGGGAATTGTTAACTAGTGGGGAATAGGGTTTTGGGATTAAGAGGTTTTGAGAAATGTTGGTGGTGATGTTGTCGTCGGAGATGGAGCGAGTGTGGCCTGAATTTGAAGGGAGGATTCTTCTGGTGCTTCTGGCTGTGCTTGTGGTTCTTTGGAGAGAGAGTTCTTGCTGTTTCATGGTAGAGAGAGGAAAGAGAGAGATGGGTTTGATTGTGTTTTGAGTGTATAGAACAATGGAAGTGGAAAAGGTTGATTGTATTATGGAGAAAGAAAGTGGGTTGTATTGAGGTGTGCGTTGTGTTGATAAAACACAAAGGAAATGAAAACTTTGATTGAATTATGCTGTAGAAGTGGGAGCTTTATGTACTAATACGAACTTATGGTGGGAAGAGAGAGAGAGATGGATTTGTTAGTGTTGTGCCTTCAAAGCACAAAGGAAGTGCAAACTCTTGACTTGGAAAGAAGGGGGGAGGAGATGGCAGATGGGTTTGGTGGTGTTTTGCTTGTAAAGCACAATGGAAGTGAAAAATGTTGACTTGTAGAGAGAGAGAGAGAAGTGGGTTTGGTGGCGTTTAGCTTGTAAAGCGCAATGGAAGTGAAAAATCTTGATTGAATTATGGAAAGAATGGATTTTGTTGAGGCGTGTTATGTTTCCAAACACTGAGGATATGAAAACTTTGATCAAATTATGCTCAGAGAAAGTAATTTTGGTTTGCTATTATGCCTCTAAAGCACAAATTAGGAAGTGAAAAATCTTGACTTGGAGAGAGAGAGAGAGAGATAGAAGTTTTCGTGTTGAGTAATATGCTTCAAAACACAAAGCAAATGGAAACTTTGATTGAACAATGCCGTGTGAGCGAGGGAGAGAGGGGTTTGTGGGGTGCTGGAGGAGAGAATAAAGAGGCCGACAAGGTGATTATAGTGTTGGGAGGTGGCCAAAATAAAGGGAGACTATGGAGGCTTGTGGTGATGATGATAATTTGCTAGACAATTTATATTGTGCTTTGGGGAGACTTTAATAGGTCCTACAAAACCCACCAATATGATCACTATTGCGTTCACCACACTACTCATGCATCTCCACCATCCATTTTGTGGGTCCACTTTAAACATTAGCATATAGAAATTTCATTGGTCAATGCCCAAAACCAAAGTCTCCTATCATATCAATCTCATCCCATCCCAAGCTCCTTTCTTCACAACTTTTCCATCATATATTATTATATCAATTGGAGCATTCGAGGGTCACGATTCACTTCATCATCCTACATGATATTTGGAAAGTATGTATAAGGGATCGTACAATAAGCTAATCGCTAATTATTATTGCACGCGCTGAGTTATATACTCAAGTTAAAATCGTGTATTCAAAATATAATTTCAATTACATGACCCTCTATGTATAATGGGTAATTATCACAGCTTTTTGTTAATATCACAATGATCTTTTTAATTTTTTGATAGAAAGTAATATCACAATGATCTGTTCTTGATCGCATGGTAAGATTTCTTGGTCATATTAAATATTTTATGATTCCGTGTTGACCGTTAGATTAGATATCATAAAGATTAAGAATATTGAAGTGGTTGCACACATGATGCAGAAGTAATAAGTAATTTATTCGGAAGGGATATTTTCCTTACAGGCCTTGAACAAACAAAAGTCACCAAACAACTTAACCCTGCGGCTTGATTACGATTTTCTTAAGCTCAAATGGTAATTTGATAATGAACTTCATAAAATTTTAAAGTTTTATTATTGAATAAATATATACTGGTTTAGATCTTGTTGTGTAATTAATATTTTAAATGAAAATCAAAATAACAAAATATCAATCGGCAAAAAATTTTACCAAATTGAGATAACTAGAACTCATAAGTCAATTCAAATTTTAGTATTAATAACATAAATTATTAATTTAATCATGAATGATAAAAAATTTAATAACTTTCACAATGGAGTTAATGATTTATCCTAAAAATTATAAAAAGATCTCAATTTCTTAACTGCTCATATAACTAATGTGCTTTGACAATCATATGCATGTACTCGGCTTTGCGCTAAGTCCAAAACTCCCAATTGGGAGTTAGGGACAAGTTAGCTCATTGGTGAAGAAAGTTTGCCCTTACGAAAGGGCAGAATCTTCTAAAATAATTTCTCTCGACTTTTTCCAATATTGCCTATCGTCACTCACATCAAGGGTTCTTATTATATGAAGTTTGCCAACATGATGGATGGATAAATAGTCAAATACCTACCATGTTAGTCCCACGTCATTGTTAGTGTGAAAAGACTGTCCTTAAGCCTCACATGCTATTGGACTATTTTGTGATTTCTTTAAGCAAAAATTATGCTTTCTTTGAGTAAAATTGATGCTAATTTTTTAGTGGGATGAAACTCATAAAATACCACTTCTTCCAAAAGGTACTTATAGAAAATTTTGAATTTAATCATTTATTCATAATTTTATTACTCTCTTTTACTTATGAGTCCAAACTTCTTTTTAATAAGTCAGGCTTAACGGGCTTTTGTCTTGTTTGTTTTAAAAATTAAAAAAAATAAATAAATAAGAGGTAGAATTGAGACATGTTTGAACTTATTTTCACATGCTCTGATATGGAGACAAATTATCAATTCTTCCAAAAACTTAAACTTTTAGAAAATAATTACTTAACCATAATTCTAATATAAACAAAATATGATCCATAATTTTATACTAAAACGGGAAGAAAGAGACACCAATGATTATGTGACAAACCCTTAAGAGTTGTATTTACCGGAGTTGTATTCTCCGACCAGCTAATCAATTTGTTTGAACTTATGCTAGAAATCTTTAGATCATAAATGAAAAGGCATCATAGACCCTCAACTTGAACCAACATTTTAGAAGCACAATAATAAAGAGAAAAAGGGTTTTTAATTGGTAAAAGTGCAATATCACGTGAAATAATTTTAGACTAATCTAATTTTAAACTTGCTCAGATTTCAAGTCCAAGATCTTTAGTAAAAAAAATTTAGCATAAATCCTTATCCAAAATATTCTTATGTATGTCTACAATATGATCAAATCTTTGACAGAAAAAATCTTAAATTTTTTTTTTTTAGTTTTTTTTATAGAGTTTTATAACTTATCATCAGATTAAGACACAAATTAATTTTTTGTATAGGCAAGAATTGAATATCAAATTTCTTATTCAACTATCAGAGATTTTATCTATTTAGCTAACTAAAACCACAAAACCTCGAATTGTTAAAGCTGCATTCATGTTTACCAACTTGTAATCCACTTCGAAATAAAATTACAATGACAAATATGAAGATTCAAAATGCATCAATAAATAAATAAATAATGTTGATATAGCTTGGCAGCCAAAAGGTGCGTGAGGAGACCATCCTTTCAAGTGGGGATATGAGAGGTGACACGAGGGTGACGAGCATGATGATGAAGGTCAATACAAAATTATGTTTTGTGTGAGAGTGAGAGGCCACTTTGTCCCCATCCATTTGGAAAGCCAAACAATACTTTATTTTTTTTTAATCTCTATGCCTTTTTATAATTAATCATCATTACTATTTAAATTAATATCAATTTTGGGCGGTTCCGAACTAGGCATGCTTTGTCCCATGACCAATCATATTTTGGTAGCCTAACCATTTTGAGTTCTGAAAATTCATCATACACTGTGCCACGTGGGCAAAGTAAGCACCATTAGCAATCAGCAAGTTTTTTTTTTTCCCTTTCATTTTCATGTGTCTAATAGATGTATACCATACTTTATATAAGTAAGATATATTTTGTTTATGATGGGGATAGAATTTTTTCTATGTAATTAATGTAGAATGTGACTACTAGATGAAATAACTATTCACACATATATTTTAATCTGCACATGTGACATGATCTATTAAATCTTTTGAACAATATATATAATTATTAAAGAAATTAATCATCTAATACATTAAAGTACACAAATAGTCTCTCTCAAAAAAAAAGTACACAAATAATCATTTAAATAATCCTATATTAATGAGTTAAAATAATCTTTCCTTAAATTAATTTTTTTTAAATGCTGTCCTTTAATTATCGAAAGCAAAGAAAAGATGAATCCTATTTATGTAGAAATGAATAAATGTCTATTGCACCTACAATTGGTTTGTGTTTTATTAAGAACATCTCTATCAATGGGTCCTTCCTCTTCCAGTAGTTCTGAATCAGCCCAATTGGGAATCTTTTAAATTTTTGTGGAGGATCTCTAGTAACATATTTGTTCCCAAAAAAAGTCATTGTTGGTATCATACTCTTAAATTAGAAATTAAGATGTAACATTATGTTGGAGGCAAATAGCTATAGAAGTATATCCAAATTCCTGACTAGAGAATGCAGGGAACTTTGAATACTGTCAATACAAATGGCTGAAACTGCATATCTCAGTGATATGGCAGGTTTGCTGGCTTGAGTGTCATTTTTACATGGGAAATGTACATTGAAAATATCATTGAGCAATTAAGCTGCATCTTGTTTAGAAACACAACTATTGACATGATCTATAATAATGGTACATAATAAAAATGACACCAATGGTGAACGAATGTGAAAATGATTTTACTCTCATCACGATTTACTATGCTAGGACACAATTTTATTCACAGCATTTTTCAATTAGACATAGCAAAGACATCAAAGAATAATATAGAAGCTGTTAAGCAAATGTAGGCAACTTCATAGAAAATTAGTGCATGCATATCAAGTTATATTACAATAAGTCCAGTAAATTAATTTTCATATTCTTTTCCTTTTGGGAAGAAAATCATCCTATTCAATTGAGATGAGTTGTGCTCAGATGATTTACAAATGAATTCTGATCACTTTCTTAGAGATGGAGAATTGGAGATACAAAAAGAAGGTGGTTTTGTTTCCACCTCTTATAATCTTCCTTGTTTGACCACTTCTTAAATAGATATACATAATACTAAAAGGGGCTTCTTTTACATAAGTATTGTTTCAGCACAAAGGTGGAAAGAGCTTTATCATTTTTCATATCAAAATTCAAGGCATTTAAAAATATATATATATTAATCTTTCAGTTTCCCACATTATATCAAGGGAATCTGCATTTTGCATTACCACCCTAGCGCATCAAATGAACTGAAAATTTTGTTGAAATGCCTTATAAGCCTTAGCATTTACAGAAATCTAAAACACCTCAATTTAGTTCAAGACATCTACCCCTATATTTCAAAGAAGAAAATTAACTATTTTATAGCTGAAGCTAACTAGATAAAGTTTCTAACTGCAAGACAGTAACTTCTTAACAAATATATCACTCCGAGGCCACTTGACTCCCTGAGTCATTGCATGTATGATTGATCTTCTGTGATTTTCTCTTGCGACGAACTTCTGTGGACAATCTGAGAAACAAATGTTAAAAAAAATAAGTAAAGATCAAATTAAGAGTTAGAACCAATTTTACATTGAATTTTGATTAAAAATATTTCTAGATTTGATTAAAGCTGTTAATATTTATTAGACTTGACATTCTAGGTGACTTGCAGCAATATTCTTTTTTCAATCAAGTCACATTGCAGTTTTTCTACATAGCTCACTAACATGAGTCTGGTGGAAGTGTCAGTACCAACAAGTTGAGAACAAAGCGCATATATGAAACTTTTCCCATTTTCTTGGCAGTTTTTATATTAGGATAAAACTTACGTAAATCCTTACTTCATATCCAAGAAAACAGGAAAACATTGGACAGACAATTGAAAAGAGACATCTGAGAATGTTAGGAATAACTGAACTCAAGCAAAATTGAGGCATACCCCAAATGCAAAGAAGTGTCTGAATGTTCATTTTCCTCAAATGCAGAGGTAGAAACAGCTTTTGAACCTGAGAGTAAAAACTTCTTCTCCAAATGGTTGAATTCGAGGAAAGGTGACTTGCAGGTTCTCCGTATTTCATCAAGCTGTTTATGATTTGAACAAGAAAAATTAAGGCAACAGATTTTTGTTGTGTGCAAAAATTATTGTATAGAAGAAATTATTTTGATTTCACCTGTTTGTGCAGAGCCTCATTCTCTAGCAAGGCCTTTTGTTCCTGAAGGTAAATAAAGCCAAAAAGAAGATAAAAGACATACCAAAGTTATTTATTTGGAAATGGAATGATAATCCAATGAAGTGTGCTCATTGGGTTCTACACTACTATTTTCATTAGCCTGAGTCAATTTCTTGCTTTCTATGATAATACAACCATGGAAACTTCAGCAGAAGATATCATTTAATTACTAATTCCCTAGTAAATGCTATGCCCCCCCCACAACACCGGAAAAAAAAAAAACATATGAATTCTTTAACAAAATTTCAAGTTTCCAACTTTGGTCAAATTATTTCAAGCCAGAATTCTTTTATGTGATTTCAGCTGAGCCTATATGTTCACCATCACCACATGGGAGCAAACTTTAAGTGTGCTTAGGTGGAACCAATACAGAAGCTATACTAACTACTATTCCAAAATCCCAATTGAGTTCTCAAACACCAAAAGAATGATTTTTAATAATAAATCTCCAGATTGATATATGAAATAACCAAAAAAAAAAAGATCTTATAAAGAGGATATAAATTTTTTTTTTTAACGTTTTCATACCAAGGGGAAACATTCAAAAGCACCCTCTTTTTGGGCCTTTGCTGGTTGGACCATGTAGCATTCGTGACCTACCAAGTTAATAGGTGAAAACTTTCTGTTTTATAACTCAAAGGGTCAATCATAAACAACCTTTTGCAGAAAGAAATACTTTCTAACTGTTGAGACCCTTTTTTTTATTGATCCTAATCAAAATGCTCGTTCATAAAAGCAACCAAAAGAAAGAAGAAAGTTAAAGAGAATACTTAGTTTACCTGTATTTTGGACTTCTTAAGTTGCTCCAAAAGAACTTCCTCCTGCAATATTAAAATTTAAATTAAGACTTGTGGAAGAAGCCACATAATCACCAAGCTTTATTAAATTGAAAAATGGCTGCCATTTTGCTAATAATTGAGGGACTAATTACAATTTGGGTGGTTGCCTATATGAAAGAAAGTAGATCTTCTATATATACATGTAAAACAATGCAGATTTTTCTTAGAAATTGGTAGAAATTTCCACAGTTTTGGTCTCTGAAACTTCCAGTTTTCACTTTCTTGCCCAAACAAAAAAAGTTTGTATTGGCCAAGCTGTTAGAAAATTTTAGTTTTTACTACTGTAACGTTTGGACTGAAAATAAGAAAGAAAAGAGAAGGATTAACTTTTTTCCTGAAATCCAAATCTTCCATTATGAGTAATATGACCCACAAAAACCAAGTTTGTTCGACTATTTGCAGATTAAAGTAATATTATCAATTTGGTTGCTTTCACCTAAGCCTTTTTACCATGAAAAGAAAATCTTTAATTATCACAGCAGCATTAGCCTTGGTCTAACATAAAAGAACATAAACATTTGTGTCAACCATATAAGAAACAGTTTTTCATTTTGAACATCCATAGAGCAAAAGTGGAAACGGTATGTGTGTGTGTGTGTACAGAGATGCAAATATCTACCGAGTACCTTCTTGTCCTTCACAGCTAATATCCCTTCACTCATCTGATCCTCTAGGATCTGCAGCTCTTTCAAGCTCAAGTCCTCCAGGTCCTTACCCAGCATTCGCCTTTAAAATCAGAGTACATAAGAATAAATACAAGAGGATAGTTCACAAGGAACTTTATTGGACACTCATAATACAAAAGAACTTTATTGATTTGGTCCCCTCAATCCATGCAAATAACCAATTCAACCAATTCTGAGGAATTGGTAAAAATGTGTGGGTGTGGGTATGTGTGTATTTCTTTTCTGTTCTTTCTTTCTGTTTTTTTCCTATAGCTATTTGAGCAATTCCATTAATGGCCAAGGTGTTTGATAATTTTAGTAGGTGGAAAAAGGAAACAATAATCAAAATGACTTACAAGTATGCCACACGTAGCTTTGCCAATTCATTCTTCAATGCATTCACATCATCTGGCGCCTGCTGTTTAATTAACAGAACAATGTATACAAGTGAATATAATCAAGTCCATGGAATAAACATGTCATAGAACTTAACCAAATGTAACAACTACAATGTAACAAACCTCTACTGCAAGGTCATCTGAAGAATGTTGTGGATAATCCATTTCCAAGCCCCTGCTGTATCTTGACAGGGTGTGTTCCATGCTGCATGAATGAGAAAAAGGGCAATCATAAGAAATATTTATCACTTATATTATATAATTCATTTTGATAGAATTAGTCCTACACTATGTAATGAACCAGAACCTGCTAAGCTCTAAGGTAAATAAATGGGAAGGGATGGGGAAATTAAAGAGAATGAATGGGAAATTGACTGAATCAAGGTACCCACTCTTCAGGAAGAAGATAAAAAGAGGAGAGAATTCAAAAAAAGAAGTAAAAAAATAAATTCTTTGTTCTTCAATAATTAAATTGCCTTGACTTACAAGTATTGATACAAGTCCTGAACAAATCCAAATAACCTACTAACTAATTCAGTTGCAATTTTGCAACTAATTTAATGCTTTTCTTGCAATCTTGCAACTATTTTACTAAATGTTACATTTGTAGTGTTTACTAACTCACACTCAGTTGGGTTCATTACACACTAGTGGTGCATGTGACTGTGAGATAACAATATAAATTGTAGTGAATAATATGAATGGGTAACTATGGTCAACACCAAAATCTTAAGGGAGAAGACACTTTGGGAAAAAATATCATATGTATCAAGCATATGTAATACTCCCCTCATATGGGGTAGAGCCTACAAGTATATGACTCACCCTATTGTGAGAGGAGCATTACATATGCCCGACATACCAAATACCTTACCATTTTGTATAAATACTTTGTGAAATCTTTAAGGCACCTCCTAACCCTTTGATTAAGGGCTCAAACATATCATACATCGTTGAAATTTCAAGGCAGAAGAGACCCCATTCTTTGATGAAAATCATGATTTTTTTTTTTAATGAGCGTGATACTCTTTTATACATCAATAAGTCTACGGACATAATCTTTTTCATAATTGCGAACATGATTCATTGTAATTTTTTTTAATAAATTAAGCTTCCAATATCATTTATAAAAATATATTATAATAATAATTTTTCCTCTTAAAACCGAAGTTAATCATCCTAATAATCTTTTACCAAAATCTTAGTAATCTTATTTTGACATATATTTAACTCTCATTATTAATGGAGCCCTAAGTTTACAGGGGCTAGCCCACATAATCAAAAGACAACCTAAACCTAAACCTGGTCTCTGGGCCTACTTGGGCCTATTCACGACCACGACCCAAAAAAAAAAAAAAAAAAACCCATAAAAATAATTATAGAAACTCATATCTGCTAATCCTAATGAATATCCTCTTACTAAAACAGAAGATAATTGTGTAATAAATAAATTAAAATTACTAATACAGAAGATAATTGTGTAAAAAAATTAAATTAAAATTACCATCTTTTACTAAAAGAGGGATTCTTTTTGATAAGTTCTAAAAGAGGGTTTCTACTTTTTCCTAAAGACCCTCTCTTATATGTGATATTTAGGCATAGGAAAACGAGTTGTGAAAGCAAAGACATTGTAGACACAAAAATAGGTTTCTTTTTATGAAATTTCTTATTTTATCAAACTAAGTTCTGCACTTAAATCAACTATTTTGAAAATATTTTCATACCAGACACTGCTACTTTTAGATTTTCCCATTAATTAATTTTTATTTTCAGTAATAATATACAAAGCAACAACCTGTCAGTTATATTTTATTTTAGTAATTTACTAATATATTCAGTTTTAGTCGCATGTCAACAAGGTAAAGTTTTTTTTTTTTTTTTTTTTTGGGCCAGAGACTAAAAGGTCAACTAGGTC
Source organism: Quercus tomentella (assembly GCA_028535165.1). NCBI lineage: Eukaryota > Viridiplantae > Streptophyta > Magnoliopsida > Fagales > Fagaceae > Quercus > Quercus tomentella. Next base: position 44,826,450 of record JAPQVY010000012.1, on the reverse strand, counting down.
AAATCAGAGACTACTTTCTTTATAAGTTATTGACTTGTGCCGTAAGATTGCCGGCGACAGAAAAGACTCATCCAATGTTGCCTGGCATTCATGGACTCAAACTAAAAAAAAAAAACCCAATCTTTGATCATGTTTTACAATTCCCCTCGTCATTAAAAAGTCAAAACTTTAACCCGGACTAAAATCCGGAATTCTTAAATTTAATCAACCACACTATCAGTTTATGGGTTTAACGTGTTTCATGGAAATTTTAAATATCAGCTTCTAGAAACAATAACAATTGAACTTTAATCTCAAAAAAAAATTTGTTGAAATATTGGAAAAAGAAAAATAGAGATTGAAAAGCCAAACAAGAAGAGAATAAACAATTATTCATCAAAAACAAAAGAAAGAAAGAACACGTACCTAGTGTTGGAAAATTCATAGAGTTTCCCTGTGCTAGAGAAAATTATGACTGCAACCTCAGCATCACATAAAACCGAGAGTTCTTTGGCCTTCTTGAGCAACCCACTTCGCCGTTTTGAAAACGTGACCTGACGGCTGTTCAGATTTTCTATCTTCTTTATCTCAATTTTCCCTCTACCCATTATGTTTCTCTTTGAGATTTTTGTTTTTTCCTGACCTCCAAACACTGAAACAACCAGATATGATTTGAGAGAGAACAGAAGGAAAAGAAGACTATATATATAATAAAACTGTGTTATTCGAATAGGGTGGGATTCTTGGGCAGGTCTAACGAAGGAAAGTGTGACCAAAATTAGAATACAAAATAGAAAGGTGACAGATGGTATACTATATGGGGCAAATATCCAAAAATGGAATTGCCTATTACTTGAAGAGTGGGTTTTTCCCACTTTTGGAACTTTTTCTTTAGAAAGTGTTTGGGGTATAATGAAGTCTAATCAAATAGGGTCTCTTTTGTGATTAGGATTATTCACTAATAACTGTAATTGTCCATTAAAAAAAATACTACTTTTTTTTAGAAGGAAAAAAAAAACTACTTGTAAGTGATTTTCATCCTTTTTATTATTATTAGAAACTTTTTTTTTCTTTTTTTTGAGAGAGTTTCAACCTATGGCGTCTGCTCCTGATGATAGTTCTTTACCATCAAACCAAGACACCAATCAGTTTTTGGTGTAGGCGGGGATTGATCCCCAGATCTCTTATACAACTATCAGAGATTTTACAAGTTGAGCTAACTGGAACCCACCTAGAAACTTCTTTTTTAAACTTTAATTTATAGGTTTAAAAAATTAAACCTCGTGGGTTTTAGTTAGTTTAATTAGTAAAGTATCCAATTCTAAAATAGTAAGAGGTAACTAATATACTAAAAATCAATTGATGTCTTGACTCAAAATAAAAAACCACTATCATATAACAAACCCTATAAATCTAAAATTCTATCATAGCTATAAAAATTAACAAACAAACAAACTAAACTCTGTAATTTTGAAAGTAATAAATTTAGTAATAAGATTTCAAAAGTAACAAATTAAAACTCAGTCTATTTAAGTGCTACTGCGTTGTACTTGTAGTTAATGTAGATTGAGGTTTAATTTTTTACCATTTCAAAAACTTAAAATTCTAAACTTTAATTTGTTACTTTATACTTCAAAATTATAAGATTTATTTATTTTAACTTATAAAAAAATCTTTTTTTTATTATTATTGTCATTGTTGGTGTGTTGACACTTTGAACTTGTTATGAAAATTTTGTAAGATTTTGTTGTGTCTTAAAAAAGAATCTTTAAAAGTTTGATTTTTTTTAATGAAATTTTATTTTGAACCTTATTTTATAGGTTTAACAAATTAAACTCTTAACTTTAAAAATAACAATTTCAATAATTAGATTTTTAAAGTAACAAATTAAATTTTAGTCTATTTAAGTGAAACTACGTTGTGCTTGTAGTTTTTGTGGAGTGAGGTTTAAATTTTTACATTTCAAAACTTGAAATTATAACCTTTAATTTGTTAGAGCATTTACATCAGGTGTGTTAAAATAGTACAGTATAAAACACTAAAAAAAACCCATATCAAAGGTGCCAGGCTTATAATTTTTTACCACCTAACAAGATGGTAAACACAAAAAATGTTATTTAAATAAAAGTAAAAAAAAAAAAGAAAAAGAAAAAAAAGACTTGAGTAGTAAAAGAAATATTTAAAAAAGAAAAAAATAATAAAGAAAGAATATTTTAAGCAATAAAAGAATAAAGTATTTGATTTTTTTTTTTTGAGTAAATGTATTCGATGTTAGATATATTGTAAAATGGTGTATTAAAATAGATAGAATAACTTTTTGAATTCCTAAAAACTAAAGGGTGTTTGGTAGGGGTGTTTAAACAACAATTTTCAGTATTTAAACACTTTTACATGTATTTTTACATTTTTTTAATTCACACATATTTTCACAATACTTAGGGGATGTTTAGTACACTATTTCAAACAATAATTTTCAGTTTTTAAACAACAATACACATATTTTTACATATTTTTTCTCCTACACATATTTTCACACATACTTTTAAGTGCATATACCAAATACCTCCTTAAACATCCTTAAACACCGTTACTAAAAATCTTTTTTTTTTTTTTTTTCCTTACGAGAACAAAAATTCTCTTTTTAAAGTAATTTTGAAAATAATGTTGCATCCTCCATTTTCATTGGTCTTGTTATGTCAGATATTGATCCGATGTGATTCTATGAAATCCGTGACACCAGAGTTGGACTCAGAAAAGATCAAGTATGAATGCCGTACGTCCTTCTCAAAAGAAAAAACTTTGAATACCGTACGTTAATTTTGAAAAAAGAAAAGAAAATATTTTTGATTTTTCCCAAACACAACCTCATTACCAAATAGCAAATATATATATGTGGCAATAATTGCCTAAGAATGATATATATGTTCTGTTGATAGTAAACAATGAGGGGGAAGGATTTTCAATAATTAGAAATAAAACATACTAATTCAGCAAAAAACGAGAAATAAAACATACTATTTTTTTTAAAGGGATTTTAATTTCCCAGAAAGGCATAGTCAATCCTCAATCTCGTTCCTGTTAGAAAATCTATTGGTAGCATTTTGGGTAAGCTTAGTTTAAAAAAAATAAATAAATAAATAAATTTGTTTGCTTCGTTCTCAAGCAATTTTAGTCTATAATGGGGCTATTGTTTAGATTTTCTTTTGTGGGAAAATGATATTTGCATTTTTATTCATATTATATTGTATTAATTTCTTAAGTTTTTCATTTTTCTTTATTTTGAGATTTTCATTTATACACTCAACATTCTCTCCTTCATGCATGAGAGACATTGCTCATATGCGGGCTTAAAGACCTCTTTTTATAAGTAATGGACAATCCTACTCCTACAACTAGGGGTGTTCGCGGTGCGGTGCGGTGCGGTTTTGGGCCATTTTTAGCACCGCAGTTTGCGGTGCGGTTTAGCTAAAACTATAACTGCACCGCACCTTGTTTTTGCGGTCACATGTGCGGTGCGGTGCGGTGTGGTGCAGTTTCGAGTTTAGCCAAAACCATAACTGCACCGCACCTCATTTTTGCAGTCACATGTGCGATACTATGTATAAGATGCGGTTTGAAGTCGGTATATTTTTCAAATTTTGGGCTTTTCCTACTCAGCCCAAAACTAATTTTTCCATTTTTTTGGGCCAAGTTTTAAATTATTAAGCTAGTTTTTCTTTATTTTGAGTTGGCTTTTCTAATCAACACTTGCTAGGGTTATTAATTTTTTTTTTTTTTTTGGAAAACTAGGGTTATTAAACTATTAATAATATATTTAATATTAAAAATAAATAAATATATTAATATATAGAGAAGGTGCGGTTTGTGCGGTTTTCTTATTATAAAACCGCAAACCGCACTGCTCCATGCGGTGTGGTGCGGTGCGGTATACTATTACTTGCGGTGCGGTGCGGTTATGCCATTTTACAGGCGGTTTTGGTGCGGTTCTTGCGGTTTATGCGGTTTGGTGAACACCCCTACCTACAACCTATTCTTGTCTATATTAAAAATAAAAGTAAAAACCTATTGGGCATATTTACATCATGGATGTCATCATGTCACCCATGGATTCTCATATAGAAATCATGTGTAAACACTCAATCCTATATATAAAATTCATATTGTGGCGCTTTTTTTAATATTCAAATTTCCCAAAATATCATTTTTGTGGTTTTTTGGACTTACCTTGTGCGATGTAGACATATTTATCACATCTTCAACTCCAAGTATAATATATATGGATATTTCTTATTCGAGGGATAACATCTTGAATTATAACCTATATGGATACCACTTATTAGGGAGATAACATTTTTTTTTGAGAAATTTAGGGAGATAACACTTTCAAATAATATCAATTAACTAAAAACTTTAAGCATATGAGTTTGGATTCAATTATGTTATGAGTAATACTAGAGATACAAACTTTTCTACAAAAAATTTTACAAATTGCTAATGTAGTGAGTTGTTATTGGTAAATGAAAAAGTGACGTTAATGGTGAGCTTAGATGAAAACTAATAAAAAATTATGATACGTTTGGTACACTAAATATAGGAATAGTACTAAATGAATAACTATTACTATCCATAAGTTTGGTTGTTACATATGAAAAGCTTGTAAAAGATGATATATAAGGAAAGTTTATATTTTTGGAAATATATTAATTTTAAAACCTATTATATGGGCTAAGGAATAACTATTGCATCAATTTTAAAGAAGAATAGCTATTTTTCAATTTAAAGAATAGTTATTCCAATGTAATAATTAATCCATGTAATAAATATGCAACCAAACGACCGAATTGTTATTACACATGAATAACTATTCAAATACAGAAAAATTATTAGGTACTTTCGGAGTACCATAAATGCGTACTCCCTCCTTTCACATGAATGGTGGGTCCCATCATGAATTTAATTAGTGGGACCCACCATTTATGTGAGAGGAGGGAGTATGTATTTATGGTACTCCGGGAGTACAGAATAATTTCCCTCCATTACAAGAGCTATTACAGCATACCAAACGTACCCTTAGACACATCAACAATTTGCAAAAATGTTGTAAAGTTATAGCATTATTCTTATATTATATTAGTTTCTCAAGTTCTTTCTTCTTTTTCTTAAAATAAAAAAAGACTCAACCTTTTTTTTAGAGACTCAACTTCTTTACATGTATATATCAAATGTAAATAACTTATGAGATATTATTATTTATTAGCACATACATTTATGGTGGGTAAAAACCTCTTCCTTATATGAAAAGGAAAAGGGGAAAGTACAACTAAGCTATTATTATCTTATTTTATTTGGAAAATGATGTGTAAAATTACAGTTATACCTAAAAAAAAAAAGTAGGGTAAATTGCAAAGTACACCTCTAAAGTTTAGGGTTGTTTGAATTTTACACCTAAAAATTTGAAAATTCGAATTTCATACCTTGAAGTTTAACTCCATTAGCAAAGCAGCTCCTCTGTTAGAGGACTCATCTACATAGTCGTTAAGTGACAAACTAGCGTCAAATGTATAAATTTTTTTTACCACTTTGGTGGGGCTACTTTTGCTAACAAAAGTAAACTTCAAGGTATAAAATTCAAATTTTCAAATTTTAGGGTATAAAATCCAAGCCATCCCAAAATTTAGGGGTGTACTTTACAACTAATCCTTTAAAATACAATAAACTTGAAATTTAAAATTTTTACACATGAGATAATTAATGATATTTGATAGTATTGAAATTTTGCATGCAAGAAAGGTATAAGGAGAGAATGTAATTTTATGGTGAATTTGTCAAAATAAAAAATTATTGAATTGTGCAATGTTGCAAAAAATTACCCCCGGTGTAATCCGTAAAACCCATGTTTTGTATAATATTATTTATGCAAAACTCATGTTTTGCATATAAATTTCATACTTGAAATTTAAATTTTTTATGATGAAATAGTTATTGATCTCAGATTATCTCGATATTTGTAAGTACACAAAATATAACAAAACATTGTAATTCAAAGGATGATTTGTCAATATATTCCTTAGAAAAAATGAATGATTTAATATTAACATCATAAAAAATTAGATCAAATGTAACTTGAATTTATCATTTTTTTTTTTCATCAAGTGAGTCATTGAACAGATGAAGGTAAAATATATTTATTACATGTAGGGCTTATCGGTAAATTAGAGTCCATACACAGAGGTGAAGCTATAAATCAAAATAAGGGTAAATTGCAAAGTATACCCTAAAAGTTTGGAGTTGCTTGGATTTTACACCCTGAAATTTGAAAAATTGAATTTTAAACCCTAAAGTTTATCTCCATTTGCAAAAGCATTCCCTTTATTACTGAACTCATCTACATGGCAAAAAAAATTACATGTTAGACTCTAGCCTGTCATTAGACAGCCATGTAGGCGAGTTCACTAATAGATAGAATGTTTTTGCTAATGGAGGTGAACTTTAAGGTATAAAATCCAAACAATTTTAAATTTTAGGAGTGTACTTTATAATTTATCTAAAAAATCTAAGGCTTTTAAAATTATGACTTAATTGTAATTTACATATTTAAAGGTTGGGATAATTTTGATTGTCCCCTAAAATTTGAATATTTAGATTCATACCCCCTAACATTACATAGCATCCAGATTTAAACCTTTGTCTATATCCGTTGATGAATTTTCTATTAATTGTCATGCGTCAACTCATCCCCAAACTATATAATTTTAATGCATAAATTGTCGATGAAAATGACTTTGGCATTTTAAACTAAAATAAAAAGTCCCCCAATATGAATATCATTATTCAATAAACGTTTTAAAAAAATTTATTACTATTACCAATGGTAGTTTTTTTTAGAATAGTTATTTGGCACACATATTATCCATCCAATAAAAATTTTACATCATGAAAAATGTACTTGTTTAGTAGATGAGACAAAGACACATTCAATAGCTCTTTTTAATTTAATTTGGAATTTAATAGTTAGAATTTCAAACTTCACCTCTCCCTTCTCTCTACTATCCATGCATCCAAAAAAATTAGCTTTTTTATTTTATTCCACTTAAATTTATAGCTTTTCACGAACTCATTGTACTATTTGAGCATCCACAATAGTTGTGCTAAAATTACAAATATTGGGTTGCATTAGTGTAGCTATATCTAAAATTTTTAGCTCTAGAGCTACAGTGCACAGCCATTGGATGGATTGCCACCGTGCCACTAGGTAGATCGCCGTTGTGCCTCCCCTTTTTGGGTGGATCGTGGTCGTGGGTTGTGGGTTGCTAGATTTTGTGGTGGGTTCGGGTGTGGATGAGTTTGCAGTTGGCTTGTGTTGGCTTTTGATGGTTTGGATTGGTGGTTAGTGGCGGTGTGCCGATTGGTGAAGAACATGGGTTTTGTGGGTTTGTGGTGGTGGATCATGGCTAGTGGCAGATCGATGGTGGGTTTTGCCATGGATTGGTTGTGAGTTGGTGGCTGGGTTGGCTTGACACAGCAGTGAGTGGTGGTGGTGTCATGAGGGGTTGTGGGTTGAAGAGAGGGATAAGACAGAGAGATGAAGATGAATAGTGAGAAAAAAAATAATAAATAGGTGTTTGTGGATATATACTATTTTATTGTGTTATTTATGTTATTTTATTGTATTGAAAGCTATAATAAAACCATTGATGTTAGGTGTGAGAAGGTAAAATAGATAAAGTAACTTTTGGTTGAGCCAAATAGCTAAAATTATGGCTCCACTATTGTGAATGCTCTTAGGCATTGGCAACAATCCAAAAAATAAAAAAGCATAAAGTGAAAGAAATTATTTCCTATATAGTTTTAAAATACATTACATCCTTTACTAGTTCGTTTTAAGGGGAAAAAAATTTATTACTTGGATTAAGCTTTGTTTAATATCACAAAATCATGAGTTAAGTCAAGTTCATCTAGTCTTTTTAAAAATTAAATTAATCAATAGATTCTTCTTCTTACTCAAGTAATATATATATATATATATATATATATATATATATATATAATTTTGACTGCTTTTTTTTTTTTATGAACTCTTTGACTGCTTAAAATCAAGAAAGATCCCTAGTCTTGCTGCGGGTTTGAGCCTCGATCTTTGCTTGGACTAAGACCCTTGTGTGGATCTATTTGGTCCATGATGAAAAAGAAAGTTAGGAAAGCGTGTATATTGTACTCGGTTGCAATATTGCAAAGAAAGTAAAAGAAAGTTGGGGTGGAGGTTTTTTTTTTTTTTTTGGTTGAGGAAAGCATAATAAGTCACTATTCCTTCCTCCCTTGGCTAGTCCTAAGGGTATTGTTTCTCTAGTCATTATCATTCCTATCTCTTGTCCTTATTCTAAGTGTGCCACGTCCCTGGGAGGTAATGGCTGACGATGTAATCAAAAGATTGGAGAATATGAAGTTAACTGCTAAAGAAGAAGAAACAATAAACATCTCAGACAAAGGTAGGAAATTGGAGATTGAGAGTTGTACTATAAGTCTGATTGGCAAGTTTCTTACCTGCAAACCCTTCAATAAAAAGGCAACAAAAAATACATTAAGGAGAGCATGGGGGCTGGAGGACAAAGTGTAGATTGTTGAAGTGGGTTCTAACTTATTTCAATTCAAATTCAACTCAGAGTTTGATTTGGAACGAATCTTGAAGGGTGGACCATGGTCTTTTGACAACCAATTGCTTATGCTCACACGATGGCAAAAAGGTATGACTGCGGAAAATGTGCAACTGCATCATGCTTCCCTTTGGATCCAGATATGGAGGGCCCCTTTTAACATGGTCTCCTTTCGAGTAGCTACTGAAGTAGGGGGTAGATTGGGAGATGTAGTGGAAGTGAAAAGGAGGAGGAAGTAGGATGACCCCAGTTATTTTATGAGAGTTAAGGTGGCGTTATCGGTCTCAAAACCACTCTGACGTGGTGGATTTCTACAGGGTCTGATGGTGAACGTTCATAGGTAACATTTAAGTATGAGAAACTCCCTGCGTCATTATTGCGGTCTATTGGGGCACGACTTGCGTCATTGTACCAACCATTTTAATTTAACTAAGAATGGTGCAGAGGTAAAATACCAGTATGGGGATTGGCTAAAAGCTATAGGGGGACACAGCCAGTCACCGGTGAAACATTATGCAGAGCAAGCACACAGGCCAAGTTCGGTGAAAGAAAACAGTGGTGATGATGTCCATGAGCTCAGCCAGCAAGGTTAATCCGGTGATTCGGCGACAAGGATGTTCCTAATGGAAACCTTAGGGAATCAGAGAGAAGGGCGCAAGGAGAATCCCGAAATTTTGGGGAGGTTATGGATTTTCAGTTACAAAAATCCATGATTAATGCTACACTGGAATCAAAGAAGGAAACAACTGGCATGATTGAGAAGGATGGGGGTAATGCTAATTCAGAATTGAAGGTTGCCAAGGACTCTAATAAGGAAAGACTTAAAGTGCATGATACAATTAGGGATAACGTATCCTTAATTATGAATATAGCCAACACGGAGGAGCCAATGCAATTTAATTACGTGGATATCAACATGCAAGATGGGCTGGACGTGCCAAAGCCCAAATCTACTTGGGTTAGGATGCATCATGTGGATTGTAGGCCTAAAGAAAAACAAGGTAGAGATTATCAATCAGTGCTAAGGAAAAGGGTGGCTTCGAAGACAATAGACAACGATAGTATAAAGGATTCTGAAGCACATGGTGGGGAAAGGGGTAAGGTGGAAGCACATGATAAATACGCAGACAAGATATCGGCGAGTGTGGATAATCACCCTTGCCGGAAGCAATGAAACTATTAAGCTGGAACTGCTAAGGGCTTGGGAACCTTTGGACAATTCGAAGCCTTCACAAACTTGTAAGGGATCAAGCTCCCACGGTATGTTTTTTGATGGAAACAAGATTAGACAAGGAGGGTTTTAATGGATTCTATGGTGACTTACCATTTCCTAACCGTTTTGTTATGAAGTATCCAAACGCAGGGGGTGGTTTAGCTTTACTTTGAAAGGGTGATGTCCAGCTAGATATGATCAATTATACAACAAATCATATATTGGCCAAGGTTGTGGAGGAAGATGGCTTTGTGTGGTTTTTATCTGGATTTTACGGTTGGCCTGAAACTAGTCAGAAGGTAAAGTCTTGGGCGTTTCTTCAACATCTTAAGTCGGTGGTGGATGATCTGTGGGTATGTATTGGTGACTTTAATGCTATTCTGCAATCTACAGAGAAGCTAAGCAAGAGACCGCCACAACACAGCCAAATGGATGCATTCCATGAGGCATTAGACCATTGCCAACTCGAAGATTCGGGATTTCGTGGCTACCAATTTACGTGGAATAATAAAAGGCCTAGAGATGCAAATACCAGACTGAGACTGGACAGAGCAACAGCGACGGCAGATTGGAGAGAAAATTTTCCGATAAGTTCAGTGACTCATTTATCTTCTCATGCCTCAGATCACTTGCTGATCATTTTGCATGCCCAAAGCTACAGGAAGTTATGGTATAAAGATTAAAGGAGTTTTAAATTCAAGAAAGCATGGTTGTTGTTTGGTGACTGTGAGGATGTAGTTAAAGCAGCGTGGCAAAGAGGTGGGGTCGAATCATCAGGGCTAGGCTTGGTGAAGCAGAAAGTTGCTGCATGTGCCACGGATTTACAAGCTTGGGGTTCTTCAAAAACACAACCCAAGGCTGAAGAAATAAAGAAGCTCCAGAAGCAGATAGAACAATTGAATTCGGCTGATCTTACTAAGGAAAGTAGAGCTGAGTTTTTGGTGGCTAGTAAAATCTTGATGCTTTACTTCGTAAGCAAGAGATTTATTGGGCACAAAGGTCTAGAATTCGTTGGCTGAAACATGGGGATAAGAATACAAAATTCTTCCATTCAAAAGCATCCCAACGAAGAAGGAGAAAACATATTTAAAGACTGAAAAATGCAGATGATATATGGGTGGAGGAAGTGGAAGACATTGCAGGTGCGGCAGTGAATTATTTTGAGAATTTGTTTAAGCCAGGAACATGTGAAAGGATGGAGGATTGTCTCAACACTATTATTCCAAAGATTAATCCTGACATGCAGCAAGTATTGTCCAATGCGTTTAGTGCAGAAGAGGTTAAAATAACGTTGTTCCAAATGGGACCAACAAAGGCTCCTAGACCTGATGGTATGAATGCTCTCTTTTACTAAAAGTTTTGGCATGTTGTAGGTGATACAGTGAATAATGTAGTGTTAGACTTTTTAAATTCTGGTTATATGGTGCTTGAAATAAATTATACTCATATTGTGCTTATTCCCAAAATAAAATCACCCAAGAAAATTTCTGAATTTCGCCCCATTAGCCTTTGTAATGTCATATATAAAATCATCTTTGAAGTCCTGGCCAATAGATTGAAGCAAATCCTCCCACTATCCCACATATAATCTCCCCAACACAGAGTCCTTTTGTCCTAGGCCACTTGATAACTGATAATGTACTGGTATCATATGAGACACTACACACAATGCATGGTAGGAAAAAAGGAAAAAATGGCTCTTTTGCTTTTAAACTGGATATTAGTAAGGCCTATGATCTAGTTGAATGGAATTTTCTTCAAGGTGTTATGGTTAGATTGGGCTTTCCTGAAATATGGGTGGATAGAGTTATGTGTTACGTCACCGCACCCTCTTATTCAGTTTTGATAAATGGGAAACCATATGGTAATATTACTCCATCCAGGGGACTTCGTCAAGGAGATACTCTCTCACCTTACCTGTTTCTTTTGTGTACAGAGGGCTTCACCTCTTTGTTGCATAAATCAGAAGTTAAGAGGCTAATACAAGGAGTCTTTATTTGTCGACGAGCCCCAAGAATTACCAACCTTTTGTTTGCAGATAACTCATTGATCTTTTGTCAAGCCAGGCAGCGTGATGTGCAGGTGATTACTGAGATTTTGCAAGTGTATGCTGGAGCCTCAGGACAATGCATTAATCTGGAGAAATCTTTAGTGTACTTCAGTAGTAATACACTGATAGAGCAGAAGAATTGGATCAAAAACTCCTTGGGAGTGAAGGAGGTAGACTGATTTGAGACTTATTTAGGTCTATCCACATTGGTTGGTCGAGCAAAATATCATTCATTTGCCTATCTTAAAGATAGGGTGTGGAAAAAGCTCCAAGAGTAGAAGGGTAAGATGCTATCAAAAGCTGGGAAGGAGGTGTTAATTAAGGCAGTGGCTCAATCGATTCCCACATATTCCATGGGGGTATTTCAATTACCCAAGAAACTTTGTGATGAACTTGATGCAATGTGTGCAAGGTTTTGGTGGGGGCAAGAAGGGGAGGAGAGGAAGATCCATTGGATAAGTTGGAGCAAACTAACCGAGGCCAAGAAGATGGGAGGATTGGGTTTTAGAGACCTACGAACATTCAATTTAGCCATGTTGGCAAAACAGAGATGAAGGCTAATTCAGCAACAAGACTCCTTAATGTACTAGTGCTTCAAAGCTAGATACTTCCCACGGTGTCACTTTTTGGAAGCTAAGGATGTACCAAACTGTTCATACGTGTGGAAGAGCATAATGATAGCAATACCAATTTTAAAATTTGGATGTTGCTGGAGGATTGGGGATGGATCAGAAGTTAAGGTCTTAACAAATAAGTGGATACCGAATCATCCAACAAATGGGGTGATTCATCCACCTAATGAGGAGGAGCAGGAATGGTATGTGTCTAATCTCATCAATCAGGACTTGAAAGTGTGGAAGAGTGATTTAATTGATGCAAAATTCCACAAGGATGATGTTGATGCTATTATGAGGATACCATTAAGTCACAGACAAGCCTCAGATGCAATGATATGGTTACATACAAAAAAAGGAGTATACTTAGTTAAATTGGGCTACCATGCTGCGAGACAACTCAAGAAAAATGAAGACGAGGTAGAGACATCCACGGGTCCATTTAGGGTTCAGGTTTGGTCAAAATTATGGAAGCTAAAAGTGCCTAACAAGGTCTTCGGATGGAGGGCATGCCAAAACACCCTGCCTACCTGTGCAAACCTCATAAGAAGAAAGATCATTGATGATGATGGCTGCATACTCTGCACAAGGGGGTCCAAAACAGGGGTACATGCATTATGGGACTGTGTAGTTGCAAATGATGTGTGGGCAGGGGGTCTTGTGAGGTTACAAAAAAGCCATCAAGGCCAACAAGACGTGCTCCAATTATTTCACGAAATGCTTGCCCGTCTGAGCCGAGCTTGAATTTTTCCTAGTGCAAGCTTGGCTAATATGGAACCAAAGGAATGCAGTCGTACATGGGGGAAAAGTTATGGACCCGAGGTGGCTAAACAAAAGGGAGTGAGATTATCTAAATGAGTTCCAACAATCCCAAGAACAGTTGGATATCCCAACACAAAAGGGCGTAGGTGTAAGTACATGGCAACCTCCTCCGGACCCAGTGTTCAAGTTAAATTTCGATGCCACAATTTTCTCAAACCTGAACTATTTAGGGGTTGGGGCAATAATTCGTAATGGGAAGGGTGAGGTAATGGCTGCTATGTCTGCAAAAGGCCCACCTGTAGGAGATAGTGAAGAGGCAAAAATTCTAGCATGTAGAAAGGCGACGGAGTTCGCTATTGATGCAGGTTTTACAGACTTGGTCATTAAGGGGGATAACGCAGCTGTTATGTCTTCAATCTCATCACTAGGGGCTGATCAATCTCGGCTTGGGCACATAGTCCAGGACATCCAATGGCTTGCTAAAGGAATTAGATGGGTATGCTTAAGGAATTAGATGGGTATGCTTTAACCATGTTAATCGAGGTGCTAACTCCGTGGCATATTCTTTAGCTAGATACGTGAAAAATGTAACTGAGGATATGTTTTGGGTGGAGGATACCCCCCTCTAGTTTTAGTTGGAGAAGGCGTATGACAAACTTGAACGGAATTTTATAAGAGTAATGTTAATCAAAGCTAATCTCTCGGGGGATCTCATTGACATCATAATGAGTTGTGTCTCGTCCGTGTCAACATCCATTATGGTTAATGGAGAAGCCTTAGACTCAATTTATCCATCGAGGGGGATTAGGCAAGGGGATCCCTTATTCTCATACCTTTTTATCCTTTGTATGGATTTTCTTAGGCAACTAATTGAAGAAAAGTGTAGTATGAAGGAGTGGCAACCATTTAAAGCCTCGTAAGGTGGCTCGGCATTCTCTCATTTACTCTTTGCCGATGATGTGGTTTTATTTACTAAAGTGGACTATACTAATTGTGCTGCCATTAGAGAGGTTCTTGATGTCTTATATGGTGTTTCGAGGCAAACTATTAGTGAAGCTAAATCAAGAGTGTATTTCTCGCCTAATGTGGATGATGCTACTAAGGAGGTCCTTTGTGATGTTTTGGGTTTTGTCTCAACCCCGAACCTTGGCAAATATTTAGGTATTCCTATTAAGCATCCCGGATCATCTTCCCAAGACTATAATTTTGTCCTAGATAGAGTTAAGCAAAAGCTAGCTGGCTGGAAGATTAATTTGCTCTCCATGGCTGGTCAAAATGTCCTCATTCAAGACTCCTTAGCAACAATCCCAGCCTATGTCATGCAGTGTGCCCACCTTCCACGGAAGATTCTTGATGGGTTGGATAGGGTGAACAGAAATTTCTTATGGGGTACATTGGAGGCGGCAAGGAAGATTCACTGGGTTGGGTGGTATAAAGTGACCAAATCGAAGGATAGAGGTGGTCTTGGCCTGCAAATAGCCAGGGGGAGGAACACTGCCCTTCTTGCTAAATTGAATTGGAGATTGCATAATGAAAAAGACGCATTATGGGCAAAAGTGTTTGATGCAAAGTATTGTACTAGTAGATGATAGACTTCCTTGCTCAAGGATTTGGACAACCATCAAAAAGGGAAGGGAGGTTTTTATGAAAGGTAGTAGGTGGACGGTTGGTAAGGATAGCAAGATAAGCTTTTGGTATGGAAACTAGACTAAACAAGGTTCTATTCGACAGTTGATCCAAGGTCCATTAACTCAAGAAGCATCCATGCTAGAAATCAAGGATGTAATTCAAGACTCGGGGTGGAACTGGAGCAAGTTGCCTTTTGAATTTCCTTCGGATTGCAAGTTAATGCTTCAAGGAAGAAGCAATGACAGATTAGCATGGGTGGAAAACCTTAGGGGCATTTTTTATTTGAAAAGTGGGTATGGGATAGCAATGGGAGATGATACAAATCTGCCCTTCAATGCAGATTGGATCTGGAAACTAATGACGTTACCTCGTATCCAGTTTTTTCTATGGAAATGTGCCCATAATAGTATTGGAGTGAAGGATTGCCTTGTAGGGTGAGGGGTGGGCAGTGATAATCAGTGTGCTATATGCCAAGGGGGTGTTGAAACCATACTCCACGCCTTAAGGGACTGTCCTCGGGTTCAGCTTACTTGGAGACAGCTAGGAGTGCAGGACAACAACCATGGCTTTTGGCGGTCAGAGTTAAAGGATTGGTTGAGTTTAAATGGGAAGTTGAGTAAAAGTATCATTAATGGGCTTCCTCCTTGGAAGTTGCTATATTCCTTTGTTGTCTGGCATATCTGGAAGAGCAGGAACAACTATGTTTTCAATGGGAAACTAGTAAATCCAAGGCTAGCTACTAAGATAACCAACCAAGCAATGGAATTCATGTATTGCTATTCGTCTTCTAAAGCTCCTAATGGTAGAACAAGCAAGTTGGTTCGATGGGAGAAGCCACCAAGCGGCTAGACTAAATTGAACACGAATGGGGCTTCTTTGGGCAATCCGGGTGTAGCAGGCTGTGGTGGTATTATGCGAGATGAAAGAGGCAACTGGGTGGTTGGGTTTGCAAGGAGGATTGGGATTTACTAACAGCTTCAAGGTAGAGTTATGGGGGCTGCGAGATGGGCTTACTTTGTGCAGCAATTTAAATGTCTCTTCTCTAATAGTTGAATTAGATGCTAAAGTGGTTGTTGATATTTTTCACACTGTTAATTATGAGAATAATGTTCTTTCTCCCATTTTGGACGACTGTAGGCAACTAATGTCCAGGTTTGATCAGGTCCAAGTTAAACACATCTATCGCCAAGCTAACTGCTGTGCAGACGCTCTTGCTAGGATGGGTACTAAGCAGGATAGTAGCTTTTTATATTTTCCTTGTCCGCCTGAGGACATTAGAAGTAGGTTGGAATTTGATGGTTCTGGTTTGTCTCAGTCAGACTTGGCTCTGATCTAAACTTTGTTTGTTAGTTTTAATATATTTGTCGTTTAACCAAAAAAAAAAAAAAAAAAGAATAATAGATGAGTTCCTTTTCAAAAAAAAAAAATTTGTACCCGAACATTCTGTTAGCTATGTTAGTGAATGGTCCCTGTAATGACCAGTCTTGTTTGAATGGTGATCACAACTTTGTGTCTAAAGAGAATTAAATTGTTAGAGCATTCACATCAGTGGATGCAAACTTCTCATCTATTTTACACGAAAAAACTTACTTTTTCTATTTTACACACCCATTTTTACAAAACACCCACATCAGTTTATCTATTCTACACATTTATTTAATAAAATATTCATTATTTTACAATTTTTTATTATTCACTCCTTCACTGCCCCTCTCTCTCACAAACCCACAGTTCATCACTACCAACGATCACTCCACACCCAGCCACCATCATCACCACCCAGCCACCATCACTATCATCATCACCACCCAGCCACCATCATCACCACCCAACCAACATCATCAAGAAAAATCAACCCACTCAATCCCAAACCCATTAATCACCCATCCAACCCAAAACCCAGTCAAGCTAAATCATCACCCACCCAATCGGCGGCAAGATCATCAAAACCCACCAATGAACCAGAAAAAACAAGCCAATCAAGATCAAAACCCACTGATCAAAATATTCAACCCACCCATCAAAATCCCAACCACCATCAACCCGATCAATACCCACGGATCAATACCCATCAAAACCTACCATTAACCCGATCAATACCCCACGAATCAATACCCATCAAAACCCACACATCACGTCCCTGAGAGCTTCGCCACAGCGTCATTTATGGGTCTCGTGCGAGTGAGATCGTACCATTTAAGCTCCGCCACGGCGTCGTTTGCCTGTTGAGATTGTATCGGCGGTGAGTGAGATCGGTGAGATCAGTGGCCTGAGGTGAGATTGGTGGACTGATCGGTGGACTGAGGGAGAGATGAAACGATAGAGAGGTGAGAGTGAGAAGACTATACATGGTTGAAAGAGAAAGCTGTGAGCCTAAGAGAGTTGAGAGGAGAGAGAAACAAATACTAAAATAATGGATAAACGAGCTACAGTAACCGTGTAAATATACACGATTACTGTAGCTCATGGAAATTTTAAGACAACTTTACACATTTTTACACCCATTGATGTGGGTGTTTTTTTGCTCAAAATGTGTAAAATTTGTACTTTCTTCTATTTTGGAAGACTATAGATGGACTAATATGGTTGCTCTTATAAAATTTTATGAGGCCTAAAACAAAACCACAAAAGTTGAGTTTCAAAAGCATATTTAAGCCCCCAAAAAAATATTGGACGTGGGCACACGTGATGCATGTGACAATTTTTTTTTCTCTTCTTTTTCACAACTATTTAAATACATGGCATAGAGTAGTTTTTTTTTGGGTAAATATGCATAGTGTAGTTATAATCGTTAAAAAGTTGAATATGGTGTGTGTATTTTTGCTAGAGAAAATGTAGCACGTGCATAAGAGAAAAAAAAAATTTATGAGAGAGAGAGAGACAGAGTTTAGGCTCATTTTACTATTGCTTGTAATTAGTTCCAAGGGTTTATAATACTAATCTTAGTAGTCCTAGGAATTTCAAGTATATCTATAAACTTCTGACTATACAATATAATATGTTCTTAACGATAAAATACACATCAATTATTAAATAAATTATTTGACAATAAGAATTTTTACAAGTTAAAGCTAATTAATACTCATTATTTTTAACCGTGGTTGCATATCTTGATATTCTTTTTCTTTTAAATATGATATTTTGACTATTTTCTCTAAAATTATTGTGGGTATTCAAAAGGTAAAAAAAAGGAGAGGAGTTAGTTAACAGAAGCCAAACAAGCCTTAGTCAAAGTCAAGTATGAAATGGAAATGTTAAAGAGTATAGCTTCCAAATAGCCTTAGTCAAGCATGAAATGGAAATAAGAACTTTTTTTTTTTTTTGAGAAACTGAAATAAGAACTAATTTTAGTTAACAGAAGCCAACAAATATTTAGGTTCTAGTGCATGCACACGTTCACACCAATACAATAATCAAAGGTTGACGCATGTGATTTGCACATATAACAATATTTAAGAAGCAAAAAACACCCATTGAAACTTACAAAACATCCTTCCATCCCTTATTCATTACTCTTTCTTCACTAAATAATAAGAAATGTTCTAAGTTTGCACCTTTTATTTAAGGACATAAAGTTTATTTACTAATTACACTTCTTGAGAGTTGAGACTCAATACTTGAAAAATATGAGTTCTAATTGTTAATTATAAGGGTTTTTTCGTCTTAAATGTGATAATATTATTTTCTATTCACAATTAATTATACTATGGAATTTTAAAATTTTAATTTAAAATAGCTTTTTACAAGAAATAAAATTCCTATCTTGATTAAAAGAAAGAGAAAAGCTTGAATTTTTTTTTTTTTTTTGAGAAATTGAAAAAAAAAGCTTGAATTTGAAATTACTAATTACTAGTACCTACATAAAGCAAGCCATACACAAATGGAAAGAAATCACGTTGAAGAGAATCCGATAATCTCATACATTGTAATCACAAAACAAACCAAAACCCAAAGACCTCTAGTAGAAGCCCAACCCAAAAGTTCTTTTAAAATATAATACCCTTTACTATAAATCTGGTCCTTTGATTTATACTACTTGGTCAACAAAATAGACGGCTAGGATCAATCATTCTTACCTAAAGAAAAGCACATCTGTCCCTACTCATTTGAATTCAAAAAATTCAATTAGTAACGTTACGATTCCGAAACCTCAGGTTCGGATCCGAACCTAATAAAAAAGTTTATTAAAAAAAAAAAAAAAAAACCCAAAACCAAAACAACCATAGTTCACTCTCTCTGTTCTATTTCAACTCCAAGTAATTTCTCTCTCTATCTCTCTCTGTTTTCTGGGTCTTTATGGTTTTTTCTTTAATCCCACAGTGAAAGAACTTGTACCCAGTAACTGAACAAGTATGTAAAAAGGGAATGTGATTGCTTTCTTGGGTTTTTGATCACTGAAATGGAAATGTGATTTCTGGGTTTTGTTCATTTGTGCGATTGATTTCTGGGTTTTAATGGGTTTCTGATATTTTCAGGTGCTTTTTCAAGAAAGCAAAGAGATTGGGTGGCTTTTTACAATGGAGGACAGTGCAAGAAGTGGGTTGCGTGAATTCAATTTGGCTTCAAGAAAGGCTGAAGAAGCAGGTCAGTCTTTCTCTCAATTTAGTTTCACGTTTTTGTGCATCTGTTTGGTTGCTGAGAAAAAAGAAAAAAGAAAGAAAGTTGAAGAATTGGAAAGAAAGTGATGGAAAGTTTGAATTTTTTTAATGAGCGGTTGTTTCTGTTTTTTCCAAGAAATGAGGTACAAAGCCAAGTTTAGGTTTTTAGTTTTTTGAGTCATAGAGTTAGCTTATTATTGTTGTTATTTATTTATTTATTTATTTTTGTGATTTCTTGCATTTTCTTGGAAGCCAAACATGGAAATGTTATTGGTTTTTTCAGGAATGAGTGTTAATGATCCCTTTTCTTATGCTAATTTTTGCAGCTTGGAGGCGATACCAAGCAGTCAGTTGGCTTGAGAGTTTGGTGGGTCCACTGGACATATCGAAGCAGCCATCAGAGAGGGAGTTCATTTCTTGCTTGAGAAATGGTCTGGTCCTATGCAATGCCATCAACAAGATTAACCCAGGAGCAGTGCCTAAGGTATTACATTGCTACTTGAGGTTATAATAACTATCTACCTTCTTGTTTGGCTGCTGAGAAACCTGAGGAAAGTGAAAGAAAGTGAACCACTGAATGTTTGTGTTATATGTTGATTTCGTTTTTTCAAAAGTTAACAATCCCACCTTTACTAAATTAGGCTCGATACTCTTATTAGGCTGTGATTAGTCATGTTGTGTGTCCCAAATTGAGATTAGGCATCATTTTTTTTTTTTTTAATTCTGATTGCTTTGATTTTGATTAATATTTTAAGGTTGTGGAGAATCCGTCACATTTACAATCGGTCCCCTGGGAATCGCAGCCACTGCCTGCCTATCAATACTTTGAGAATGTCCGGAACTTTTTGGTGGCTGTTGAAGAGCTAAAGTTGCCTGCTTTTGAAGCTTCTGATCTTGACAGGGTAAGCTATATACATTATTGTATATGGATGTGCATATATATATGTATGTACTATGTACCTATTGCCAAGTAATTGTTGGAATGCACTTTTCTCAGGATGCAATGGAGGCAGGGTCAGCAGCGAAGGTTGTTGACTGCATATTGACTCTTAAATCATATCATGAATGGAAGCAGATGGGTGGTGGGAATGGATTTTTTAAAAATGTTAAATCTCCATTCTCTGTGCATTCTGCTAGTAGGATGCATGCTAGAGCCTCAGCTGCAATCTCATCAGACTCCTGTAGGCGCTTAGATATGTCTGCAACTTGTGAGAAACAGCCACCTATTGAAGGTTGAATTGTCACTCTTCATTATGCATTTGTCTATGTTTCATATATGCATATAGTCTACTAGGTAGTTATACATATGTACTAATATTTGCTAGATAAATCAATGAGGCGTTACTTAGCTTTGATCTTTTTTATAAGGCCAATGTACATGGACAATTTCAGTCACTGTTAAATATCATCAAAATCAATGGCAAACTCATTGAATTAAATAGCAGCGAATATGGTTAATAATAAGATTCCATCAATAGACTTCCGAGTTAAAATAACTGCATTTGTATACAAGTAGTAAAGCTCTTGAACTAAAATAATCTATCAGGATTCTTTCACTCATTGTTATAGCAAATCAAATGTTTCATAAGGTAACTTGTATAGACATTTCTAGAAATTTTGCATAATGGCATTGGTCGCTAAAGAAAGATCCAGAATGATTTCACATAATGTTGTAAAATAAATTTTTAGATGGTACCTATTTTGTCTTCCCTTTTACTTGGTGAATACAATGTTATTCATTCTACTTTTGTTCATGTGATGCAGCTGATATAGAATTAATTGTCAAGTTAATTGTTGACTGCATGGTTGACTCAAAAGAAAACATTGATGAGAACCTCCTTGCTTCCTCCCATAACGGAAACATGGTAACAATAAGTTACATCATTAGAGAAGTTTACTTTGATTCTACTTATAAATATTGAATTATAGTCAGATTTGAAGTTGATTTTTATTTTTTTTCCTTCTTATATTTCTCTTGTGCTACAGGATCCAGTAAAGCTATTCAGTAGAATCATGTCAAGTTGTTTGGAGGAACAGGTTCAGAATAAGTTCCCTGAGGTCTGTTTTATATGACTCATGAAAAGATTTTATTCTTTTCCTAGACACATATTCTGAAGATATGTTTAATTTTCAAGTGTGAGGGTCTATTTATTTATTTATTTATTTTTATATTGAAATATAGAGCTGTAGATTAGGATAACCAAATAGAACTTTCAAAAAAATTTACCTTTTTCTATTCTTGGTTTGGCCCTTCTCTTTTTTATCAGTTTTAGTATAAGGGACTGATGTTGGGAAAAGTTCTGTGGTTTAGGGAAACTTTTCTTTGCTATAGTATAATAGGTCTTGTTATAATTAAAATGGGAGATTAAGTAGGGAACATTACATGTGATAACGTATATTTCTTCCTTGGATTGTTGGCCCATACTCGTGTCAAACCCAGGCAATACTTTTTCTGGTGCACCAAGCAGCACTTATAACTGTTGAATATCTTTGTGAACCTACACAAAGACTTCGTTAATTAGTTTGACAATCACTTGGTTTCCATATCACAATTGCATGTCAGAGATAAATTGTTATGTAATAGCTATTAAGCGAGCTGGTTTCTAAGCTAAATAAAGATAACAATTTAAGGCCTGTAGTTACCAATTAGTCAGGATTAAGGCTTAGTTGAGTTGAGCTGATGCAGCAATCAGAAATAGGTGAAGGTTAATAGTTTACAGTATACTTATTATTATTTACTAAAACAGTACATAATTGATATAATCATAATCAGAACAAGAGTTGATACAGGAGCATGTACATTTGACAATCTTATTTGATCACATTTTAACTATCAATAATTCGTTCTTTTTTACTTGTCAATGAAAATAAGTAATAATCAACATTGTTAGATCTGAACTCATTATTGTAATGATGGAAAACGCTCTTTTGGACCATCGGTTAAAAAGTTATTGTAGGTTTGCTACTGAAATATGTCAGTGGCATTAGGTTTGTGCAGTCTGGGTGTTTAATCACCTAACTTAAAATATAGGCTAGAAAGTGTACGGTGAAGTATTAGAAATTAGTTGTCACCTTGGTTTCAATTAGATGCATCATCTATTTCCGATTGTTGTCTTACTGCATAACTGTTTCCCCTTTCTTTATTTTAGCCTGGTAGAAATTCAATTTCAAATTAACTTCTTGTAGTCTTAATTTGAAAAGTTTGGGTTTATTTATCATTTTAAGTTTCTCTTCCCTAAAAGCTTTTATATCTTCTGTCCAAAATCAGTTGCAAATGAAGTTAAAAGATTTATTGAAAGATAGAAGTAGCTTAGCTCTCCAATCGACACATATGCCTTTGGAGGAAATATCTCTCCTTGAAAATTCCAAGGTATCATCTTATGCTTAATCTTATTATAAAAAAGGTTGAAGTCTCAAAGCAAAGAAAAATTACTAGTTATGTCAATTTTGGCCTTCTTGGGGATAGAGTTTACTTCTAAATTGGTTTGGAGAAAAATTCTTCCAATTCACTAAGTGGTGATTCAAACGATCATTCAGGTGTCCTTTTAGTCACATGAACTATTTAATGAGTCATGTGATTTAATACATGTGGATTTATAAATTGACAAATAATGTGTTGGAGGATATTCCTCCAAACCAGTTTGGAGGAAACTTGTCCAAGAAGGATGTTATTTCGCTATATGAAATGTTTTTATTCCTCACTTTAGCTTGATTTAAATATTGTGTTAAACGTTGCACCTGATTGTCATTTGACTTTTGTACATCTCTTTTATAGAGTTGCAGAGCTTGCTTGAGCAAAGGTAACTGCAAACATAGGAGTCTATTTCAAATGCAAGAAAAGGAACTTTTGGTAAGTTTTTTTTTTTTTTTTCTTTCTTTCTTTAATTTATTCCCAATCCTAAACTTCTTGTAGATTTTGAGGAATAAATTTTCTTCCATTGTCTGAAGGTTACCATTTACACTGTCTGAATGGCTTATGTGGCATACTCAAGTTCCTAATCAGATATGATGAGTTTTAAAATTGGTTTGATTATAAAATTCTGATTAATTTTAACAGTGAAGAGTTTTGATTATCTTTCAATCCTGGTTGATAATTTAAACATGGAAGCATAGAGATTAATGTAATTATTCCCATTTAACATCAAATCTTATTACAAAATTTCTGTTTAAACCAAAGGACAGTTGGAAAATGCGGTTGGTTTTCTAATATGATTATAAAAAGACATGCATTGGAGGAGTGTTGCATATATCTAATCTTAATCTGAGAATGTTGTGTTCATATTGCAGGATCTCAAGGGCCTTTTGTCATCAACAAAGAGGGAATTCAACTACTTGCAGTCCCAGGTGCAGAGAGATTTGAAAGACCTGGGTATGTTGCTAGGGGAACTAGAATCAGTGAATTGTTAATGTTCTGTTTATGGACTTTAACTGTAAATTAGTTATCAAAGTTCAAATCAACTTATATGTTTCTTTTCAAGAAAGTAAAGACCAAACCATTTCCCATTTTTGTAATTTGTGTCAATTTATTAAGATATTTTTGTTAGACCATGTTCTTTTTCATCCATACTGACGGGGTAAACTGCAATTGTGACTCCACTCGCTAGGTTTTAGCGTAATCCGATCTCATCAATGATTTCTGAAAAGCAGGGGGGTTCTTTAGTACTTTTCTTCTTGAAAATATACATATTTTTTAGCAGTTAATATTTTTTTTTACTGATCAACCAATGTCTTGATCTTGCCATATGCACATTATAGAGGCCTTTACCATGAATTTTTCTTGAAGTGTAAAATATGCTATTTTTTTGTTGGTTCAGAAAGTCAGGTACAGGAGTTGTCTTTTGCTGCTGTTGGATATTACAGGGTTGTAAAAGAGAACAGAAATTTATACAACATGGTCCAGGATTTGAAAGGTTGGTGTACTTTTGAGACACAAAAGTTGACTATATGTATGTCTCATTTTTTTTTTTTTTTTTGGTAGTATTTGAAGGGACAGTTTTATTTTCAGCATTAAGGTGAATCTAATGATTAATTCCTGATTTTCAGGTAATATTCGAGTTTACTGTAGAATTAGACCATCTTTCAGTTATGAATCCAAAACTGTGATAGATTTTGTTGGAGACAATGGTTCACTTGTGATCTTAGACCCACTAAAACCCCAGAAAGATGGAAGGAAAGTTTTTCAGTTTAACCGGGTGTTTGGTCCAGCTGCCACCCAAGGTAATATCCCATGAGATTCTTCTAATTTATGGCTCTTACATTAATCAAATTTTTTAATCAATATTGTCCTTTTAATTTTCAGATGAGGTTTTTAAGGACACACAACCACTAATTAGGTCTGTGATGGATGGTTACAATGTATGCATTTTTGCCTATGGTCAAACTGGATCTGGAAAAACACATACCATGGTAACATATATACATTATCAGATTAAGCTTGATTATAATTACCTTCAGCAGCTTTTCCTATATCCTATTACTCATTTGTTCTGGATACCTTTACTGTGATAATGAATTGCCTTTATGTTTTGTAATCCATGTATATAGAACAAAGGGTGGCTATAGGCTATTAAGAGTTTTTCATAATTTCTAACCAAGATTCTCCATCTGACTCTTTTATATGGTGACAGAGTGGTCCATCAGGTGGGTCAATGAAGGACAGGGGGATTAATTATCTTGCTCTGAAAGATCTGTTCCAGCTGTCTAATAGAAGGAAGGACATCATAAATTATGACATTCATGTCCAGATGGTTGAAATATATAATGAACAAGTACGAGACCTTCTTACAGAAGATTCATCAACCACCAAATATCCTTTCATATTGGCTTTCTAACTTTACAAATGAACCTTGATATGTTGTAGAAGATGAAACTCTATACGTATATTTAGTAAATCTATTTTCTTAACTAAGCATACATTAGAGATTCGGAGCTGTACTGGTGACAATGGCTTAAGTCTTCCAGATGCTACAATGCATCCTGTTAAGTCCACCACTGATGTTCTGAATTTGATGAAACTTGGTGAGGTGAATCGTGTTGTCAGCTCTACCGCAATTAACAACAGTAGTAGTCGTTCCCACAGGTTAGTATTTAGGAGCTGATTCGGGATCTATTTAAATTTAATAGTTATTGGAGAAAGAAATCCTTTTTTTTTCACAGCAGGACTATACAGTATTTGAAGTTTGTCAAGTTTGAAAATTATAAATAGTTAAGTATGATAAAGATGTGGTTGTTTTGCATGTATATGCAGTGTCCTCACAGTACATGTGCATGGCAAAGATATATCAGGAAGCACTCTCCATAGTTGCCTGCATCTGGTAGACCTTGCCGGAAGTGAACGAGTGGACAAATCTGAAGTTACAGGAGACAGGCTTAAGGAGGCACAGTATATTAATAAGTCTCTTTCTTGTTTAGGAGATGTTATTACAGCCTTGGCTCAGAAAAGCTCTCACATTCCTTACCGAAACAGCAAACTCACACTTCTCTTGCAAGACTCCTTAGGTCTGCAATGTGCCTCTTTGCAAACCACTAGCTTGTTTCTTTATAATATAATCTGTTTTTTAATTGGTTCTCCAATCAGATCATGTCACATTACTTTATAGGATTGTTTCTTTCAAAAGGATTAGATTCATTTTCTAAATAGAAAATAATATGATCTTTGTATTGACAATATCTTCTACATGGAAATTTGTATTATAGGTGGACATGCTAAAACATTAATGTTTGCTCATGTGAGTCCGGAAGAAGATTCATTTGGTGAAACAGTCAGTACTTTGAAGTTTGCTCAGAGGGTTTCAACTATTGAACTTGGTGCTGCTCGTGTGAACAAGGAGAGCAGTGAGGTTATGCAACTCAAAGAACAGGTAATCAAATTCACTTAAATTTCCATTTCAGTTGTGCTTCGTAATTCTTCATTTTATATCCCCTTCAGTCTTCCCATCTTTGGACCAATTGTTGCTGTCATTCATATCAAAAGTTGATCGGCTGTCTGGAATCTGGATTTTCTTCTGCAAGCCCCCTTTATTTGGGCCATCCTGCAGTTATGGGGCTTTAATAGAGCATTAGTAGTTTTTCAGGCACTAGTACCAGTCATGGTTAATTGTGATTTCAGGATTATCTTGTTAGAAACCATTTCCAATGTCAATGTTTTTTTTTCAAGAAAAAAAGAATGCTATAGTCAGTGTTTGTATTAATTGATTTGGATCCCTTCCTATTTCGGAACATTTGTCCGGGAAATATCTTTATTTGAAATTTCATGGCACAAAATCTGTTCTAATTGAAGATTATTGCTATTTCATCAACTTATTAATTTAAAGGCTCGTGTTTTCTTGTGTGCCTGTAATTGTACAAGAGAGAATTGTTATTGTCTTTGTGTTGGTTTCTTTGACTTTTATGTGTCTTAGAAAAAAACAAATGGATAGACAAATGTCTGGCTATGATAGGTCATGTATGCTATATGTTTGGCTCCTCTAATAGAAGCCAAGAAATGTTTTCTCTTATTCATAGATTGTTAAATTCTGCAGATTGAGAGCCTTAAAAAGGCCTTGACAAGAAAGGAAACACAGAATATGCAGTTCAGCAAAATAAAGGAGCTGAGATCTCCAACTGAAAAACCAAAAGCAGTGCCTGAGAGAACCCCTCCACGTCCTCGAAGACTGAGCATTGAAAATTGTAGCGCCACAAAGACTGAGAAAGCAATGAATAATGAAGATAGGAAGGGAACCCCTTCCATACCAACTTGTTCAAGAAGATTGAGTTCGGAAGGTCCAAAATATGCTAAGAAGGATAATTTGCTGATAAAATTGTCAGATGATGCAATCAAACCTCAACCATTTGATGCAATATCAATCCCAAAGTATGGCCAAATTCAAGATGCAGAAGCAGTTACAAGGCCTTTTGGGCATTTCAGCAATGGTGGTTCCATGATGGAGGCCTCTCATGCCAAGGCTCCTCGAAGTCCTACTAGTACTACCTATCAGAAGCGAGTTATTAGAACAGATGGTAGAACACAAATTCCTACTCTTCAGCTACCAAAGTCACCTGAACCGCCAATACGTGCCAGAAATGAGGTTCAGAATATGATGCAAAGTGAGCTCATTCTTTCTACAGATTTCCAAACACCCAACTTGATTGGTAGCGCAAATGGTAAGGGATCTCAAATAAGGAGATCACTGCGGACAATTGGAAAACTGATTAATGTCTCTGAGAAAAGGTGAGACTAGTTTGTTTAGGGGAAAAAAAGGTTCATTTCTAATAATAGAGAGGAACTCTGGCTGGCACACTATATCATTTCAACATTTCAATGTAAAATTTCAGGAACCAACAGAATTTGATGGAACTCCAGACACCCATCAAAGGTGCTACTAATGTCATTGGTCCCAAGTCACCAGTGACAGCTAATGCTAGGACTCATAGGAGACAATCACTAACTGGCATTCCAGCGTCAGGGTCTGACAAGTCCCGAAGATCTTCTCTTGGAGGGAAGTCAAATGATTCTAGTAAGTAAACCAATACAAGTGTCATTGCATGATATTAATATTGGTTACACACTTACACTATCCTTAAACCATATTACAAGCGAAATTTTCTTTGTCTTTATGATTTGAGATCAATGTTGTTTTCTTTTTGTAGACACAAAAGAAAATAGGAATGCTAAGACACCTCCTCCGGTACACCCATCAACAAAGGTAAGTAAGAGGTGGCTATAGATAGTATGATGATGCTAGTTGTATGACTGCAGCGGTGCTTTGACTCGAAGCATACTGACATTGCTGACATTTGAGTTACAACATACTCCAACATTTGCCTAGAAAGAGATTTTTGCTGTCGGATTGTGTTATCTGACGTGATCAACATGCTGCCCATGTAGAAAGGGAATAAAATGTCTCCTTGTTATTGATCTACTTGATTCTATAGCCCAATTTTGACTGCAAAATGTCTTTGCTTCTTGTTAACTAATTCTTCATCACTTCATGTAAAAATACTGAAACGCTGTAATTTTTTTTTGTAATAAAAGGTTTCGTTTTCCAACTGGTATGTTACTTAAATAAAATTTTGTTTTATACCAATGTTATATATAACATTTATATATAGCAAGAAAAAGTCTAAAGAAGGCATGAGCTCTTTTTTTTTTTTTTGATGATTTTGCACATCTTATTCTCTGCCATCGATATGCCATTCATAGTAAACAGCAGCCTATAACCATTAATATGAACAATTACGAGCTCTGAACATAATTGCTGGAGTGGCCACATATAATAGCAACTAACTCAGAAAGTGCAACAAGTCGAGAACTGAATATCACTTGTTATTAAAAGGAAAGAAAATGCTGTCTATAATGCTGGAAAGTGCAACAAAGTTGCCTCGGCAATTTCAATCACTATATATAGTATAATCCCATTAGCATATCTGGAACACCATATAACTTAGTAGCATTTTTATTTATATGCTTCCTAATCATCATACCCAAAAAGAAGGGGGAAAAATAGGAATAGACCATTTAAAATTAAAATAAAAAAATTTAAACAAAACCAAAATAATATGGTCTTGATAGAGAGGGAGAGAGAGAGAATCATGGTTTTATTTAGGCTAAAATGTAAAACTAACCTTCTAAGTTTCACATTTTGTCATTTCAGTCCTCTTAACTTTAGTTTCGGTCAATTCAGTCCTTTAAGTTTCAAAAGTGTTTCAATTCAGGCATTCCACTAAATTCTGTTAATGCTCTACCGTTAAGTGCTTTTTTTTTTCTTTTTTTTTTCCTTCAGTTTTTTATATTAAAAAATGCAGAAAACTAATTTAAATTTAAAAAAAATAATTAAGAAGTCCCATAACACACCACAAACCCAGCACACAAACAACAAAAAATTTCTTTACATTGATCACCAAAAAGAGAAAAAGAAAAGAAAGCAAACTCACTCACGTCGTGTAAATTGGAGAGAGAGATCAAGCAAAGATGTATTTTTACTGATCTTAGGAAAGTGGTCCTAATTTTTAGGTAATGTGTCAGATATGTATTTTTACTGGATTGTTCTTTTGTTTTATTTCCACTTAAATCTAGGATATAGGGGTATTTTTAAAATAAAAAAACACCAATTTCAAAAACAGGAGAAACCTCTTAAATAGTAGTATAAATAATAATTTATTTTTAATGAAATTATAATAATTATTTTATATTGATTTCAAGCATTAAGATAGCAACCGTTACCACCGCACACCCTTGGTGCGGTAATCACTCTATAAGTATAAATGCTTGTGAAGTGTAGGTGTAGGGGACAAATGCCGGGGTTCAAGTCTTCAGGAAGGAGTTTCAAACACATATACACTTAGATTAGGCTAGAGTAAAAATTTTATCTTAAAAAAAAAAGAAAAAAATGATAACAACCGCTAAATCAATTGAATTCTAAAATACCGCTTTTTTTGATAATCAGAATTCTAAAATACCGCTTGTTGGGTCACAATCTAGTATTGTGAATTAAGAAAATTAACTAAGAATTGTAATCAATCACCAATAATATTGTCACCAAATTTACAATGTCAAAATATCAATCTTACACAAAAGCACCAATATTTATATGAAAAACCTTTCTCCTTAGAAGGAAAAAACCACGATATAAACTATGTGTTGCATAAACTAAAATCACACACTATTTCAGTGAAATGGTGAAATTGTGTTTTCCTGTTTCAAAATTATAAATTTATAACACATGGCTGCGTGTGAGTCTGACGTTTAATTGGTCATTGCCTCATTGCAGAGTTGGCACGTGTTTCTATAGTAAAGTTGTAGCAAGTGCGCCCATTTGTTCGAAATGAAATCTCCGTGTCCAAAACGCGTATGATACATACAACCATGGTTTCACAGATGGAGAGTTTTTCCGGAAGCGAAGGTGACGATGGGACCCACCCACTCCAACCACAACAGAGATTGAAGAGGAAATCAAATCAGACACCGCCACTGCTGGTACATAATTTTCTATACCATTAACATATTTTATTTTTTATAATTTTCCCAATTAACGTAAATGTTTAATTTTCCGATCTGGGTATTTCATAACGTTTATTGGAAAATTATCGTAGTTTTTGTGTTCGTATCAAACTGTTTCTTGTGAAGTATTTGGGATATTCAGTTCTGTGTTAATTTTGTTTTTGAAGGTGTCAAAAGCCAAGAAAGTGTCAAATTCTGGAAATTGGGTTCCTAGTTTTTTTTTTTTTTTTGGTAGTTGTTGACTTGTTGTGTTGGGTATTTAGGAAGTGAGTCCTAGTTTTTAAGCACATGAATGTTAGATACCATTGTGTAAAGAGATTGAATTCAATAAGGAGTTGTGAGCAAGAAGGAAGGAAAATCCTCAAGCCACATCTGAGGCTCTTCCTTTTGCCGATGAGAAAACTTTGCTAGCTCTTGAGTTGCATAGTTATATTTATTTTCTGCACTACTTGGAAAGAAACACATTCAAGGCTTAACATGTGTTGCCTAATATCATCTAGCAATAGTCTCTCTTTAATAAAATAGCTTGCTCCATTTGAGGATTCAGAGATAAGTTTGCTTGAATTAAAATTATTTTTCTTTAGAACTTTATTGGATTGGATGTTAGTTTTGGGTAATCATTCCATATGTTCGGTTTGTGATTTGATAGATTTATGTAATCTGAGTGATTGATTGTATGGTCCCTAGTTGTATACTCCTTTTATACTTGGATGACTCTATTCTTTGCCATTAATAAAACTTCATTATTTATCAAACAAAGAAAAAGCTTGCTACATTTGTAAGTGCATTAATCTGCCCAGTGTCTTCACATTCCACAATCACTCAAGTAAATCCTGTGACATGGCTCCATTACATCACGCATGAAAGAGTAGTAATACACAATTTTTTAATCAACTAGGAATCACAAACTCCCCCAGACAATGCAGCAAACACTTCACCTGCACTATCACGAATCATGGCTCCCACTCCTCCAGTCCCATCTCAGAAGCTGAAACCAGCAATATTTAGCTTAAAACAGCTTGTATCAGGAGGTTACCACTTAACTAGATCTGGATTGAAGTGAATCTCCTGCTAGTTCTGTTCAATGGATGACATGGCTAACTAGACAGCACTAGAAGCTGTGA
This sequence comes from Quercus tomentella, assembly GCA_028535165.1. Taxonomy (NCBI): domain Eukaryota; kingdom Viridiplantae; phylum Streptophyta; class Magnoliopsida; order Fagales; family Fagaceae; genus Quercus; species Quercus tomentella. Next base: position 44,794,852 of record JAPQVY010000012.1, on the reverse strand, counting down.
TGTTAGGCAATGACATATCAGCCCCTGTATGAACTTCATTCCTGCGATTCCATAGTTTCCACCCAACTGTGAGGAAGTTCTCAAGACAAGGAGACTCCCAATTTTTGAAAGCCTTGGTCCTTGTTTGAAGGATTCCCAAACTAGCGAACCAAGCAAAATTTTGGATCTTAAGGGGCACCTCTAGAGACCAATCATATTCCAGAATCATTTTGTCATTTTATCATTTGAAACACTTTCAAAAGTCATAATAGGGATGGAAACAGAAAAATCTCAAACTGGAATACACCTTCTTGCTGACTTGAGAAACAGAGGAACTCAAAAATAGGCAAAACTGGGAGGTTCTGACCTTGATTGACCCTTTGGTACAGAAGGTCAAGTGTTGAATGGCACTTTAAGGCCTTCAAACGACACTTAATTCTTGGACCAAAGTGCCAATATGTCTTGCCATCTTTTTTTTCCATTGTCCTATAACTGCTTCTTGATAGTTAAATGCACATGTTAGGAATTTTTAACTTGAATGGGAAGCTCAGATTAGGTTTAATTCATGCATCAAGGCCAATAAGTCAAAGTTAGAGTCAGTAACAAGTAGCACAAGATTCATTATAAAAAAATAAAAATAAAAGTAGCACATGCATGGATCAATTAGATCAATTTTAGAGCTCATTTTACAGGTTTTTTTTTGCCGATTATCAAGTAATTTTTATTGCCAACATTCTGGGAAACCAGCACCAACATACCAAAAGGATTACAAAACCAACACACAGGCCAAAGCCAAAAACCTGAAACTAACAACACCCTCACCATGGAGGCAGCACCAACTACACATAGAAACACCAAAACTAAACAAATTAGCAGCTAAGGAAATACAACAAAAGCCTGTTTATGCAGTAACAGCCTGCAAAGAATATAAATCCAGCTTACTCAGGCCAACAATCCGTCTACCAGAGAGACAACAAAATATAATAAGCCAAGGAGACCACAGCAAATATCTGTAACAACATTCCTGCAACCAGCTAGACCATAACGGATACTGAGCACATTCATTATCTTGTAGGGGCTTGATGCTTGAGGCTAGCTTCTGCAAATCCCCATCTATAGCTTGTTTCCCTATTAACTCTGGAATCAGCATAGGTTTTTCCACCCTCAATTCGAGGTCTAGCCTGTTTTTTGACTTCTTCCCCATATGTTCCTCAGATCTAACCAATCCTTGGAATATAACAGCATTTGAATGGGTGCAGCGATGAAGGGTTGCTGCACTGAGTCCTAGTTTACCGCAATCTTATCTCAAGGAAGCAACATTTGGAATCCCAATCATCAGCAATGGATTCCTGACAACACATGAATTTAATTTTCCTCCATTACCTTTTGGAAAAGGAACACTCGGAGAATAGATGGTTTCTATTCTCCACAGCTGCCCTGTAAAGGACACATGGCATGTCCCTGCCAATACCCCATTTTTTCAATCTTTCTCTGGTCTTCAGCCTGTCCTTTGTTGCCAATCATGAGATGAAAGCAAGTCTTGGTATAGCTTTAGGAAACCAAATAACTTTCCACCATTCTACTTTATGATAATCCTGCTAATCCCAAGCACAAGCAACAATGAAGGACCCTATTCTGGAAGGAATCCACCAAGCCTTATCATTATCCCCAAATTTGATCATAGGCAACTTGTGTATGATAGTAACCAGGTTTTTTGACCTAACAGGACCCCAGTTTAATTTTCTACCATTCATGACCCTAGCTAATTTGGCATTCACAGTGCTGGCAGCTTCATAGACCACTCTATGACCAAACTTTCCTAGAGAGGCCTAAATAGGTCCTGAGCTTTAAAATTTTCCTCCACCCCACCCCCAAGAGCAGTCATGGAAGCTCCTAACACACCAGAAGCTTTGGCCCTTAAGAATCTGCAACTTGACTTGTGCAACTCTTAAGGATTCAGCTTGGGTGAAGAGAAGCCATATGAATTTCATAATGGCTGCCTTATCCCATTCCTCCACCCTTTTAAGGACATGACCACTTTCCTTTTTAGGACAACAAACAGCATCCCAAGCCGCTTTTTCATCCTGTACAAGACCATCAGTACCTCTCCAAAGGAGAATAGCAAGACCCTTACCCCTGTTAAAGAAACCCACTAGACTTCAATTGATTGCTATTGAGAATGAGGGAGATGAGATGAATTCTTCAACTTGTGCCACAAACTTCTCAGGTACTCCAATGGCAGCTAAACAATGCAGAGTCCAAATGGATGGAATCATATATTCATATGCCTTCATGAGACTCACCTTTGTAAGGCATCTTGGAATACCCCCCTGCCTGTGATAGTTTTTCACCAATTCCTGAGCAAGAATAATGTTTTCTGCAGTGCACCTATCAGGAATGAATGTTGTCTGGTTATTTCTAATCATATTAGCAAGGCATGGTCTAAGTCTATTAGCAAGAATCTTAGTAGTGCACTTGTATATAAGGTTGCAGCAAGATGTAGGCCTAAAGTCCCCATTTTTGAAGGATTTGGAACGTTAGGCACCAAAGTAGTGATGGTTGAACTTGAATTAACCTCTGTAGGCAGCCTCCCTGTGTTGAAGAAGGATAATACAGCATTAGTGTGTTATGACCCGAGATGATATTCAGGATATATTGTTATTTGAATTTGAAGTATTTAAATTTAGACTTTGTGATAGATCTTTATCTGAATAAGGTATTAGTAGATTAGTATTGTTATTTGCTTGTAGTCAAATTGATTCCTATGTTTTAGGATAGGATTAGTTTCCATGTTTTAGGATTTGTTAATGAGGTTATCTCATCCTTGGCTATTTGTGTACGTTAAATGCATTAATGAGAATCAAGCAGAAAATTAACCAAACATGTCTATTTCCTCTCTTAAGTTCAAGAGATTGGTCATCTTGAATTGACTATCTTTTATATTCATTAAATTATCCCAGTTCACACCATAGTGACATCCTCCTTAGCAATGGGCCATGATCTTTTATAGAAGTGCAGAAAACCCATATAGACCAGGGGCTTTGTCATCCTTCATTGAGAAGATGGTATCCCTGATTTCATAAGCAGTTCCCCCATCCTGCAGCAGTTCCTTTTGCCTACAAGAAAATTGTATGGGTAAAAAAATTAGTGATCCTTTCAATATCTGAATTATAGAGCTGAGAGGGAAGTTGGCCCCATAGTTTTTTGTAATTGGACACAACCAGCTCTTTAATTGCTTCAAGTCTTTCAGCTTGACACCATCTACATTCAGCAAACATCTAATGGACTCTATGGAAGAACCCAATATTTTGATCCCCAAGTTTAAGCCAAGTTTTTATTATTATTTATTTCTGCTTCATATATGATTCCACAGCATTGCTATTGGTTGAGGAACATGTGCTAAATGAACAACCATCAGGATTGGAGCAAGTCCCTGTATAAATACTCAACTTGTAACTCTAATCTCATTAGTGAATAGTGATGCATTTGCTTGGATCTTTCTCTCTTGAATTCTCTATAATTCTCTCCCCAGTTCCTTCTCAATCTCTGTTCTCTCACTCTCACTTATTAAATAATTCCTTGTTTTATCTCATTCTCCCATTATCTCACAATTAAACTCCAGTCTAGTTTCTTTTTCAATCCTATTTCTCTAATCTCTAAACATTCAAACACCTAAACAACAAGTGTGATATTTACAATAACCCCCTTGGACCTAACAGGTGCTTAGATAAAAGTTATCTATATATGCCCCATTGCATTCCTTCTTTCCTGAACAAATTGTAAAAGCAATTGTAGGACTAGTTTGATTTGTTCCGCTCAACCCACTGATTTCAGTAGTCCTGGTAGTAACATTGTTTTTTTTTTTTTTTTTTGGTTTATTTATTTTTTAATTAATTAATTATTATTAATCTTTTGTACAGGGCTTCTGTCAATTGCAAATGCTTGCCCTGAAACAAACAGGGCTGCTGTCAATCTTTTTTGCTTATTTTGTGCCGATTATTTTCATTTTCATTGCAATATGGATGGCTGTTGTTTTGTTCAAGATTATTGAGAGATTGGCCTTTATTCTTTGTTGGTAACAATTCCTTAACTGTAGCTTTCACTTTATTTTCTCAAATTAATTTACTTATTACATACTTCATTTGGAAATTATTTACTCATTTTACCCAAAATTTATTTTCCATTTTGCTGTTCATTGCAGTTTTGCACTCCCAATTTTTCACTTGCTGCCGTTATAGCAGAGAAGTTAGTACAAATGAAGTATATTTCTGAACTGGTAAGTGATCCAACTCCAATTGTTTCTACTTGCTGGGCATGTGAGTGTAATGTTGGAGGAGCACCTCCCATCTCTTCCATCCCGCTCTCTGCATTGGGAGTTTTGGATGGAGATGGACTATGTTCCTCTTCTGTGAAAGAAAGTCTCTAATTAAAAAAATAAAAAATACTGTGAAATAAGTAGTGAATTTTCACAAAAAATAAGTTCAATTATTTATAAGTGATAACTTTTTTTTACTTTTCAAATGAAATGAATGCTAGGAATAGGAATTTTATTATATTGTGATACTTGTTAGTAGGTAGTACTATAATCGTAAGTAATTTTGGCAGTTTTTGTAATTTCTCCTATGTTGAGTCACTGAATTCAATGAAAAGCTAAACTTCTACTTTACTATTGTCTATAGATGTAATCATTTTACTTCGTTTAATCAAAATGACAGTCTTATCCTTTTTTTATTATTAATCTCAGGTATTTTTATCTTGTGTAAATTTCTTATGGTTTCCTATTTAATTCCAGAGTTTTAGAAGTTTTGTTAGCCTACCACTCTTAACAGTCATAGGAGATAATTTTTAATTACCAAATGATGTCCTGTTCAGTTGGAATGTAAGATTATATGTGCTTTTATGGATTGCTTGTTAGTAAGTCAGTAGAACATGATTCATAGTTTATTTAAGCCACAACTCTATGTTCTAAATGAAAATTGTTTGTGTGAGAAAGATATTGCTGTCAGATTTTTAGTTCTATTAATCGTTGATTGCTTTTAGCAATTATTTTTCTAGCATTATTATTACTAGCTTGTAACTCCGTGCATATACATAGATATACTTAAAAAATACACATTAAGATGCATAGTATAATAATCTTACATATATAATTTAAATATTATTGATAGTCATTCTTATATATATATATTTTTTAACTCTTTAAAAAGTCTTGTAAGAATGTTATTAGGTAGAAAATGTAAATTGCCCATTTTTTAAATATTTTTATGTTCATTAATTCTAGACTCTTTGGTTTTTGTACACAATAACTCACTTGAATGGATATTTATGATATAGTCTCATATTTGATTCCAAAATTAAGAAATAAAACTCTCTAAAAATAAATAATTTAGAACACATGACGCAAAATTAGACTTCAATTGTAGAATCTAATTGGATTTTCTCTAATTTTTACCTATTAATATATATATATATATATATATATATATATATATATATATGACTTATAAATTTGAATTGTTTTTAGTTATTAAAAAAATGCTCATAAATATAAAATCATTCAAACTCTTTCTTCCTCTAATTTTATATATAGTGTTAGATATTTGATTATGTTTTTTATAATTTATTTATATTGGACTCTTCGTTTTTTACTCTAAATTAACTCATTTGGCATAAAAATTAAAAAATTTCGATTAGATGGAACACGTGCCGTAAAATTAAACTCTAATTGAAATCCAATTTTTACACTGAACTAACTAAGTTGGTTCAAAATTTTAAAAATTTTTATTAGATGGGACATATGGTGCAAAATTAGACTCTAATTGAATTTCAATTTAAGATTTAATTGAATTTTTTCTTAGTTTTACCTATTAATATATATAGATTAATAGTTGTTTAAATGGGTGATAGATAATGACAATGAAATTAATTGTTGCCTTATAGGAAGAGTATAGGATATTGGTGCATTGTAAACTTATATGGCTGTAAAAAGGAGCACATGGTAGTGGCACCCACATCATTGCAATGCTACATACAAATCTCTCAACATCATGTGGTAATTTCTAGAGCCTGTGTGTGTGTGTGTGAGTGAGTCAGAAATGTGAAGGAAGGTAAATGAACAAGTGGGGCATTTATCACAATTGGCGCACCGCACACGGTTTAAATAATGGAGGGATTCGATTCTTTTACTTTGTAGAGGGTGTACACAGTTGATACACTAATAAATATCGAATGAAAATGTAAGTCATTCCCACTCACTTTAGCTACATGACTTTTATTCACAGAAACGCAAGCACCTTAACTTAACCTAACTATGGGAAAAAACTGTCAGCTCTGTGGTCCCATCTCCTGCATGCTTTTCTCTCTCTCGATACTTTAGTCTAATTAGTTTTTTTTTTTTTTTTTTTTTTTTTTTTTTTTATAAGCTTATTTTTTATATCCACCCGAGAATAGTTTCACATAATATCAAAGTATTAATGATTAATGATTAAATTGACACATTTAAAATGTTAAAAAACAATTTTGACACATAGAAACAAATATTAAGAATAAAAAATAATAATTAAGCCTTATATTTAAGTCATGGATCAAAATAAAATTTTGGGGAAATCCCTAAAAGAAACCCCAAAGGTTATCTCATGTAACAAATTAAACCATAACTTTTTAATTGTCATTTTAAACCCTAGACTTTATAAACAATGATATTCTAAACACCATGTTTATATATATTAAAAAAATATTGTCACTATTTATTATTTATGTTTAAATTTTTTTCTCTTTTTTTTTGGTTGTTATCTTCTTGTGTTTTGTACTCTAATATTGAGAAAAGACAACTACTTTCTCCGACCAAATGAGCTACTCTATTAACGTTTTAAAAAAAAAAATTTAATGATTTTTAGTAAATATATAGTCGTATAGATAGTGTTTAATCAGAGTTAAAGTTTTTCTATCTTTTAATTAAAAAAAGAGTTCAAATTAAAATGTCACGATTTAATTTCTCAGGATATTTTTTTTTTTTTTTTTTTGGGTGGGCTTGTCCAGAGGTTGTCAAAATTCAAAAGCAAATGAATGGGGACCACCATTCCACTACAGTCTTTCGTGATCAAATTCTGGAGAAATAAAACTAGTTTACGATATTAATCTCTCCAATTAATACCATCAACTTTCACCTCTCTAACTAAGAAAAAAAACCTCTAAGGCGGTGTCAACTTCTGGAGTAAGTTTCTTGAGAGATTCACTGAATACATATTAACATGAAAATAGAGAGCTGGTTACTAATACTGAAGCACTTCGAAGTATATCACAATAACCCATCGGAAGAGCCTTTGAGACGCATCGTCCCCGCCGGCGACTATGCATGGTCGCGGACCTCGACAAGATTCTCGAAGCTGTCGTTTAGATTTTAGTTTAGGGTGTGTTTATTTATTCCAAAAAATACAAAATACAAAACTGGTCTACATCTCAGCCAACTTTAACTCAAATCACACTTAAATTGCACTGAACTATTTTTCTGAGAAATATGATTGGCTGTGCTTGTTCTATTAGATTTAGATTTGTTAATATGGGGCTTGTTTGACTGCTTAGAAAAGATTTGGAAATCAATTTAGTACTCCAATTAACGCTGTGGTCTGGCCTAGACTTTAACTTTCCATTATTTCCCTCTATTTTCTCGGCGGTCAAACAGATTTGTCATGAAGTGGATAAGAGAAAAAGAATCAAATTTTGGAATTCCGAAATATAAAATTTCATAGCTTAAGAAGACTAATCCTTTGATCTTTGAAAGGTGATGCAGCTAACCAAACACACACGCAAAACACATACACATATAAACCCAGTTCATATTATCATGACATAAATATATGATCCATACAAAATATCAGTTGAACCAAAACAGTTACATATATGTCTGCTAATGCTTTTTCTTTTTTGAATACTACTATAATTTATGGTAATAAAGAAAAGATAGGGAATATATATTCCTGTGGGGGGCTAGGTCATAGTATGAGGCGGAGGACTCTCTTACAGTACTGAGCCTGGGGATGGTGCAGGTGCCGCTTTGTGATTGGTTGAAGAGCTTGTTGAAGCAGGGATATAGGTGTCTGGATTTGGAGCAGATGGCTGAGTAAAACCCTTAAGAAGCTTCCGGCGATGGTGCAGGGGCCGCTTTGTGATTGGTTGAAGAGCTTGTTGAAGCTGGGATATAGGTGTCTGGATTCGGAGCAGATGGGTGAGAATAACCCTTAAGAAGCTCTCGGCGTAGTAAAGGAAAATCACTAACCAAGGCCTTTTTGCCGAACCAGGTGTCGCCGGTCTTCGGAGAATTGGGTACAGGCAGAGAGATTGGAGGGACTTGAGGCTGCAGTGGACCAAAGACCTGGTTTTTCTTCATCATATTGGTAGCCTCAGCCTCATGTAGTGAATGCATGCTTATCAGAAAAAGCAGTACGAAAAGCATATTCCAAGATGGTAGCATCTTAATTTAGAGGAAGAGATGGTTTCAGAAAATTCTTCTGTGAAGAAAGTGGGGGCGCTTTGATGGTTGTTATTCTTATATAGGGAAAGAGTTGATCGGTCATAGAAAGGTGCAGTAAATAGCTTTTATCTGGGGGAGGGCACTGCTAGATCGTCGTCGTTTGCATGTGTACAGACAGAACGGGCCACAATCTATATCGGATGTACCACCTGATGCAATTAATATGGATGGTTGAGATTTAAAGTTTTACAACTTTAAATCTCAACCTTTAAATATAAATAAATAAATAAATAAAAATTGTGAGGGAATTGGGTGAATTTCACGGCGGTATCCCAATCCATTTTGATTTTGCTGAATGGACCACCAACTATATTTTCATGTAGATTGCTGATTGCTGAGTGTTCAAAAGTCTTTGCTAAATAAATTCCACTTTAGCACTTTAATTGTACTAGAATAGATTGATTCAACCATATATTCTTTTTACCAACTTTTCCGTTTTCAAGCTCTATGTGCCATATTATCCACTCAACTACGTACTAGCTAGCTTCATTAATCATTACTACTACGCGCCTTCTTTTTATCAAAACACGCACGTACCTATCCCATGCTTCCCATCACTTATCATTCTAGCATCATATAATAGTGGTATATCACACACATGGACCATATTATCTAGCATCCTCTAGAAGGGTGTATTGTATAGATGGACACACATGGACAGTTTTAACTTTGAGTGGTCGAACACAATAAGAGAAATTCAATCCAACCATCGCCTAGAGAAATTATCGAGTTCACCGGCATTTTATGCAATATTATTCCAACTCTTTAAGCGGCCCTACCAAATTAACAAGAAAAGTAGTCTATCAATCGGTCATGTTTGGTTTGATACCAAATTCTATGCTGATATTTATTTTATTTTATTTTATTTTATCAGACTATGCTGAGAATTGAGAAAATCTAAAACATTCTAATGTTAACTAGTATCTACCATTCATCTTCTAATCATCAGTTATATTCAAAATCACTATTTTAGAGAATTAGTATTTGGAGACAAAATTGATTTTCACCTTAAAAAAATCCTCTCCTTTATAAAATGTTACCAAGGTACATTAATGTGCGAGCAAGAGGTGACACCTTTCACGACTTTCAGTATTTGACTCATTTGGTTCTATTGCTACACCATTGAGAAAAAGAGAATCTTGCATGTTTGTTAAACACAGAAAAAAAAAAAAACACAAACACACAAAAAAAGACCCACCGACAGATTGAACACAACTCGTTAAAAAACTCATTATGAGTTATGAGTTATGACATCTCGGTGATCTCATATTCAATTGAATTCTTTTTAATCTTAATTTAAGCCCTGCCAAACGAACAACTCGTCCATCAATTGGTCATGTTTGGTTTAATGTAAATTTCTATGGCAACCTTTTTCTATGCTGAGAATTGAGAAAATATAAGACATTTTAATGAAAATATCTTCAATTTGTTTGCTCTACCTACAGTTCTACTCAGTACCGATTAATTATAGTCACAATCCGATGTACTTTAGGTACCGAATATAAAAGTGTTGAAATAAAAATTTCTACTTTTTGCAAGTGAGCATTTGGAAGCAAACTTGCTTTTCATTTAATGTAAAAAGAAAAAGAAAATCTAATTTATCATCTTAGAATATATATATACACACACAAAAAAGATAGAAATTCCGCTCTACTCTAATCTAAGTGTATATATATGTATGAGTCTCCCTTTTGGAAACTTGAACCCCGACCCTTACCCCTCACTTGGAGTGACTATCGTGTCAAAGGTGTATGGTAAAAATGGAGAATAAGTGCTTCACCTAGCATATTCTCACATATTGATATTAAAAAATACTCCTAAAAAAAATGCAAATTGATATACGTTTAGAATTTAAGACCCTACTTGATTCACAGAATCAAAATCCTAAAAATAGCAAGAATCATTGAAAACATGACAAGGGTCACAATATTTTAAATTTTAGATCTCTTATTGGCCTCCCATTTAAATTTGGATTTCTACCATAATTGTACGGCGTAATTGTGAGATTTAAAAGTTTGAGAGGTTGAAAGTTCAACAAGTTCTCTGATTCAAAAAATGAAATTGAAAATCAATTTTTGACTTTGAGTAGCACCATATACTCATTCATTATTTCCTACTAATAAAGTATAGTATTACTATAGCATATTTTTTAGATACTATGCATTGAAATTCAAACCTCAAACGAGTCACATCAGTAAAACTTGCCGGCTTCGGCTAGCCTAACCCTTATCTTTACACAAAACGAGATATTCTCTTGTAGAAAAAATGCCGCATCATTTACTCAATAAAAAATGAGCAAATATCTCTACCGTCCAAGTTTCTCCTCCCCTTTATTAACACTGTTTACTTGAGCATGCATCCTTCAAATGCTTTGCACCAATGGACACTCAAATGGCTGATAGAGGTACGCTTTTGTCAATGGCTGATGAAGGTATGCTTTTTCTCTTAGTGCTGTCATTTCAGTTTTAATTTACATATATAGGATCATACACTGCCTTTGTAGCTTTCTTACTGCACTGGACACTTCAAATGCCTTCGTTTTAATTTACATTCTAGTTTTGATTTGTAGCATTTGACTAGATATGCTCTTCCTTTGTCTGCCACCATTTGATTGTCCAGTGCTATTGCTTATACTTTTTTGGGTTAAAATTCATCTTGTACAATTTGTACAACGATATAAAGTCTCTTTAGTTTTCTTGTTTGGTTGAGACTAGAGCCTAGAGATTTAATTTACATAGGATCATACACGCCTTATTTAACAACCTCATATCTAGTCAAACGCTACAAATCAAAATGATGTTATGTTTGTAGATGGTGCAAGCTAGATATCACATCTAATATTTTTTTGGAGATGTATAAGATCTAGTAGTTATTTCAAGGTTATACGATTTTATTATAATAATATCTTGATGGGAAAAATGTAAATAGTTAGTTGTTTTTATTTTTTATATTCAATTTTTTTTCTAAGTATGTTCATATTTGTGAAATATTTAACATGCAGTTGCTATTGAAAATAAAGAAGATGACACTACAAAAACTAGCATGAGAGACAGTTCTATAGTAAATCATGAAGGTCAAAGTGAAAATTTACTTAGAATGGTTCTGAACAGTGAAGAGGAAGCTTATAAGTTATATAATGAATATGTCATGCAAACTGAGTTTAGTATAAGGAAAAATAAAATAATATACTCAAAGAATGTTGTAGAGAGTATGTGTATTCAAAAAAAAGGATTTCCACGAGACAAGAATCCTTGTGAGATTAAAAAGGTAAACAGATTAGAGACCAGAACGGGTTGTAAAGCTAGGATTAAGTTTACAATTGAAAATGGTGAACGGAAGGTGACCTTGTTCGATTCTGAACATAATCATAAGCTTGCCAAAGCTGAACAACGGCAATTTTGGAGGTCAAACCAAAAAATAACATATGCATATTTGTGTGTCATAAAAACTTTTAAAGAAGCTTACATAAAAACAATTAATGCATATTCTTATCTAGCTGAAGAAAATGGGGGGTTTGCAAATATTGGTTTCACAAGACGGGATTGTTATAATTTGGTGAATAAAGAGAAATTAAAAATAGTTGAGGCATGTGATGCACAAAGCTTGGTTAATCATTTTAAAAAAAGGCAAGTTGAAGACCCATTGTTTTTCTATGAAATTTAGGTGGACCAATAAAATCGAATGACTAACTTTTTTTTGGAGGGATGGCAGGTCATGGATTGAATACGACTCTTTTGGTGATATAGTGTGTTTTGACACTACATATCAGACTAACAGGTATAATATGATATGTGCCTCTCTTGTAGGTATCAATAATCATTGGAATAATGTATTGTTTGGCTGTGCTTTTTTGTTAGACGAGACAACTGTTTTACTTACTTGGTTATTTGAAACATTTATAGAATCAATGGGTAATCAAAAGCCAAAGATGATTTTTACAGATCAGTGTCAAGCTCTGATCAATGCCATAAAACTAGTGCTTCCTGAGACAAGCCATCGCCTATGCATACGGCACATTTCAAAAAATGCTGCAATACAATTATGAAGCCATTATGGACATCCTGTATTTAAGAGCCGGTTCAATAAAATTATTTATGGGTGTGAGGAGAATTCAATTCTTGTTGGGAAGGCTTGATAAGAGATTATAATTTGGCAAGTGACAAATGGCTTAAATCTTTGTATGAAATTTGTGAAAAGTGGTGTCCAATTTTTAGCCTAAATATTTTTTCTGTCAGAATGAAAGCTTCATCAAGAAGTGAAAGTACTAATAATGTTTATCACTACATGACCTCTAAAACAATGAGTTTGACAGAATTTGTACTTCATTATGAGATTGTAGGGAAAAAAAATGCTTGAAGAATTGGAAGAGGTTTTTTGCTGTAATCAAGGTGCACCTCCAAAAATAGTCCAACATAGTGAAATTTTATGGCATGCCGCATCTATATATACTCACAAAATATTCTACTTATTTGACCTTGAGTTTACTCGCAGTAGTAATTAAGTACTTGGTACTTGCTAATGGATAAAGTTATAGAAATTTTATTTTTATTTTTAATGAATAAGAACACGTACTGGCCAAATAATTGGAAACCAAAGGAAAGGCTTTTGTGATTCGAGCTTGTGTGTTTGTACATCTACTTTCAAAATGGTTCTTTCCCCCTACGGTAATAAGTACAGGAAAAAATGTACCATTGGGAATTCAAACCTACACACCTAGAGTCAAATCTAACTTTTGGGGCACTGCCGTACGTAGAAAGCTGAGAATTCAAATCTTTTGACTATAGTGGTCGGGCAGTGCCACTAAAGTTAAAAGATTTCGTGGTTTTCACTTTCGACGTGCATGACATGAGTTGATATTTAGAAAATGACTTTTGATTGCATATTAATCATTGGGTCATGCTAGAAAGATAGAAAAAGATTTTAGAACGACAAGGTTGATTTTTCTAAATAAATTAACATTATCAACAATTTTTTTGATGGACCTCATTTCACCATAAGATGGAATAAATACAACTCTTAGTAAAGTTAAGAAAATAGATTTCTATCCATCTCTTAATTAATTAATTACAGTTACATTAATTTACCAAATATTAGCAATCTTAATTTATACCTTTGAGCTTAGGGTCATGTGGCAACTCCAGTACTCCACCATCTTTGTTGCTCTCATAAATAAAAGATTTTAGGCCGTACACGTTTCTTCAAGATTCATGTTTTGGTTTCGGTGCTTTTGGACTAATTAATTGGTCAATTGTTTTACATCAATTTGAAGGACCTACTTTATTTTTAAGCAGGTTTTCAAAGCTCTCTATTCCACACAGCCGAGGCTACTTTATTTTTCTTAGCCAAGTATGCTGGAGTTATTGATACAGATGTCTTTTGGATAGAGCAAACCCCAATTAATTGTGTTCAGCAATTTATTGATCTTATTTTTGGTAATTATTTATATAGTTTTTTTTTTTTTTTTTTTTTTCCTTTGAATATCTGCCGTTCAACCTAAAACAATCTTGAAATTAATTGATTTGGTTGAAGTAGAGCAAAGGAGTCGTAATAGACGAAAAATTATTAGGTACTCCCGGATTATCATAAATACATATTCCCTCCTCTCACATGAATGGTAGGTCCCATTATGAATTTAATTAGTGGGACCCACTATTCATGAGAGAGGAAGGAGTATGCATTTATGATACTCCGGGAGTACACAATAATTTCTCATAATAGACACCAAAAATTAAGAAATAAAACTCCCTTTAAAAATAAATAATTTAAGACACATGACGCAAAATTAGACTTCAATTGTAGAATCTAGTTGGATTTTCTCTAAGTTTTACCTATTAATATATATGTAAGGTTGAATTTAATCAACCATCTTATTGGCTTTATTCCGTGCCAAATTTGCTTGTATTTCAGCAATTAGTAACCCTGTATTTGGGTGGGTTTGTTGTAAGGGTAATGAGTGAGATAGAGTGTTGAATGCTCAAGAGTGTGCAAGAAAACAGAGTCTCGCGGCTGGATCTCGCGGGTGACTCGCGGCTGCAAGCCACCAAAAGCAGCACACGTGCCAAGCATGCTAGGAAGTTGAAGCGTTATGCTAGCTGGAGCACTACAAGACAAAATAGGACAACTGGCCGTTCTGTTATCTCGCGGCTCAGTCAAGCCGCGAGGCCAAGATGCGAGCCAATCCTGTTTTGAAAAACCTGACGTTTCACATTCCATTCTCACCCCAATATAAATACCCCTTATACCCACGAAAGAAAAAGAGCTTCCAGAAAGAATTTTGAGAGAGAAACCCTAGAGTAAAACAAAATTGATTCATCCACAATCTTTACATAAGAGACTCTTCAAATTCCTCAACTCTCTTCCTCTCCATTGTTAAATCTTTGAGAGGCCTTTTTACCAAAACCTTATCTCACCATATCCATTACTGTGAGAAGGCTGTTTGGTGTTCTGGGAAGCAGTTAGGAAGGAACCAATTTACATTGGTTGATGCTATGGTCAAGTAGCGGAATCCGGGAAGTTAGAAAAGAAATAGGTTCGGCATAACCTCGTTGGAGCAAGAAGTTTGGAGGGCTTAGGTACACTGGATAGATTAGGCTTGGAGGGTCTATTGCTGTTCATGTATCCCAACTACATTTTCTAGTGGATTGTTTACCGCTTGGAGGGCAGCGGAGAGGTTTTACGCCGAGGGCTTTGGTTTCCTCTTCGATAACACATCGTGTGTTGTCCTTGTGTTTGCATCTCTCTTCCCTTTATCTTTGCCTTTTATTTTCTGCTATGGATGTGATTTTAATTGGCTTAGATTGTTTACCAATTCTGTGTTAAGCTTTTGTTCATGTTCCGCACATTAATTGTTTGATATTAAGCTTGAATTGGTAATTTATAATTTGGAGGTCTAAACATTCAAGGGTGTTTTTACACTAATTGAACTTTCAATTGGTATCAGAGTGGGTACACTTGTTGTGGTTTAAATACCTAAGTGTGATCCTTGACCCCTTGTGTGTTTTGCCATGGATAATGCTTTGTATGCTTCTATGGATATTGTTGATTGTAACATGCCATGTGTTTGTGAAAATGCCTCTATGAGTGTTAATCCTCATAATTGTGATGACATGTTATTTGAATCTATGGGTGTTGTTGACAAACTCTTGAAGAAAAATGCTAAGAAGTTTCAAAAGAATTTGAGCAAGTTATTTTGTGAAAATGATGATTTGATTGCTAAGCTCAACAAATCCAACAAATTGGTTGAGAAATATAAAAAACTTGCTGAAATTTATCTTGAAAAGCTGAAAGAGTTTGAATGTTTAAACAGGGACTTGGATGCTAAACTTGTTTTGTCTAACAAACTTGTTGATGGTCTTAAATCTGAAAATGAATCTCTTAAGATGCATGCCAAGTGTTTGATTGCTGAACCTGTTGCTAAAACGGAAAAAAATATATGTTGCAATCATGTTGTGGTACCCGATTTTGTGCCTATTGTGTGTTCTAGCTCAAAGGACAAATCGGTGTACATTCCTCCACACAAAAGAAATTAAAAAGTGGAGAGAAAGGCTCTTAAGCCTAAACCTCTGTTTAGGTCCCATTCTAGGGAATTGAGTGGATCTAAGTTTGTTCCTACTTGCCACCATTGCAGTGTAATCGGTCACATAAGACCCCAATGCCCCAAGTTAAAAAGAGAACAAACCTTTGTTGTTAGATCCCTTCCTAAAAAGCCTAGTGGACCTAAACACATTGTTTGTCACCATTGTGGTGCCTTTGGTCATCTAAGACCTCATTACTCTAAGTTTCAAGCTCTTAAAAGAATTAAAAGAAAAGAGAAATTTGAGCTTCTTGGAAGTTGTGCTAAAAAGGATAAACCGGATTTGAGTGATAATTGCATGTTGTTAAAGAAAGTGTTTAATGCTCTTAACTCCTTGTCTATGTGCATCTCCGGTTCTCAGTCTTCCAACCCTCGTCTCACTTCTCATGAGACACTCATTCCAAACAATTGTTCTGTTTGGATGAGGAAGGGTTCCTATGGTTGAGCTTTTGCTCCTTTGGTCCTTGATCTAATTCTTTCGATCTTTGTAGGATCCTTCATGCATTAGATGTTTCATTGTCATGCATTTATTCATCATGCATCTCTTTATATGCATTGTTTTGTTTTTGTTTTGATCTTACTTTTTTGTCTTTGTTTTGTGTGTGTAAATCCAAAATCACATAAAAAGTAGAAAATCAAAAAGTTTGATCGACGTTGTTGAGTTTTGTCTCAAAACTTGTTTTGCCTTGTACCTTTGTGCTAATGACTTTGTGTATTTATGAGCGTAGCTTGTTCCTATGCACTTTTATCACTATGGAAGAAATCTTGAAATCT
This sequence comes from Quercus tomentella, assembly GCA_028535165.1. Taxonomy (NCBI): domain Eukaryota; kingdom Viridiplantae; phylum Streptophyta; class Magnoliopsida; order Fagales; family Fagaceae; genus Quercus; species Quercus tomentella. Next base: position 44,777,996 of record JAPQVY010000012.1, on the reverse strand, counting down.
ATGTGACTGTTGTAAATAGATCTTCAAACTTGTCATGAATGATTAGTGAATGGTTATGTTGATCTTGAGACATGCATAGACTTGTGCCTATATATCTTCCCACTCTTTATTTTTTGTTTTTTCTAAAAAGAGCTCACCAAATGTAAATCTCCAAATGTAAAGAGATATTGAGCTGCAAAAACCTGTCGCACATACAAGTATTCGATTAGGAAAAATGGAAAGCGACCAAAAATAAAGTGTATGATTTTTCAAAAAGCTAAAGGCTATCTCATCAAGGTGAAATATCAAACATCATTCTCACAATGAGATGTGTTTGTTTCAAAAGGATCTAAATGATCAAATGACTGAATTGTAGTGGAGCCAAATGAAAAACTTCCATGTTATGTAATCAAGTCTTGTGGGAGGTCATATATCCATACTTCTATAATTGAGATGGGTCACATAATCTAGTGCTAATTGTGTATGCCTTGGTTGAATTAATCATTGAAGCTTCACATTAGACTAAGGACTATCTCATTGTTGATATCCACACACAACACACAAGTTTATGTTCAATGAATGCCATATTCATTTGTGTGATTGTACTTGATAAAATGTGTTTTCACATGCTCAATCTTTGTTGATTCAAACACAAAAAGATTTTTGAGTGTTTTAGTTGTTTTTGGAAAGTATTTTGTTTTTACAAAAACTAAAAATTTCAAAAACAGTGTTGCCCTGTTTTGGCGACTCAGTCGCGGGTCAAACAAGTCGCATGCCACAATCGCTAGCTCGCGGGTCGGTTTTGGCGACTTGTTCGCGAGTGGAAGGTCCAGTCGCAAGGGGTACACAGAGATTTTTGCGGCTCAGCTTACGACTCCCTCGCGAGTAAGTCTTTCCAGTCGCGAAAAACACTTAAAATTTTTTTCAAGAATCTTGTTTTCAAAGTTTTTCGCAGCTTCCCCTGGTGACTTAACTCAGTCTTTGTTGATTCAAACACAAAAAGATTTTTGAGTGTTTTAGTTGTTTTTGGAAAGTTTTTTTTTTTTACAAAAATTGAAAATTTCAAAAACAGTGTTGCCCTGTTTTGGCGACTTAGTCGCGGGTCAAACAAGTCGCATGCCACAATCGCTAGCTCACGGGTCGGTTTTGACGACTTGTTCGCGAGTGGAAAGTCCAGTCGCAAAGGGTACACAGAGATTTTTGCGGCTCAGCTTACGACTCCCTCACGAGTAAGTCTTTCAAAATACTTAGAAAAATTTTCAAGAATCTTGTTTTCAAAGTTTTTCGCGGCTTCCCCTGGCGACTTAACTCAGTCGCGAAAATCGCGTGTTTTGCATATTGAGGGTTATTTTCAAAGTTGTTTTAAAAAACTTTTCATTTTTCCTTCATTATCATTGGTCGTTCCTTCATCTCTTGCCCTCGTTTCTCCTTGACCCTTTGTCTATTCCTGACAAAAAGGGGGAGAGTATACTCTAGAGAGTATACCGAAGAGTTTTTGTCATTTCTATATGACTCTTGTGCACATCCTTAGGGGTAGAAATTCTATTTCTCATGCACATTTGTAGGGGGAGAGATATTTCATAGGGGAGATGCATATACCAAGGGGGAGAAGACATTGAGTTAACAAGAAAACTTTGTTTTGTTTGTTTCTCTTTATGTTTGTTTCTCTTTATGTTTGTTTTCTTGTATTGCATCGTGTTTGTGTGTTGGACATGCATTCATCCTTATGCTATTGTGCTTCATTGAATGCATGTTCGGATGATCATTGTAGTCATTTCTATATGACTGTTTTGGTGTTTGATCAAGTTGCTCACATATTTCACATCATGTTTACTTGATCACAATTTATTTGTTACATTATACTTGTCTTTTTATTACTTGCTTTACCTTAAGAGTCTAATGTGTTTTGTGCAAGTGTTTCAGGTTAAAGTATATATGTTCCAAGTGCATCACAGTTTCTCATCATTTTGAAAGGGAGAAACTTTAAGCACTTTTAGTTTATATTGTTTAAGTTCATGTTTGTACCCATGTTGCTTTTGTAAACTTTTAGGGTTATTTGTAGGCTTTATGGTCTGTACCATGCTTTATGCAGCCTTTATGTTTTTGTTAAATCAATACTTCTAACTAAATGTCATGCATTTTCTTGTTAAGTACTGTCACTCTTGTGCCCTTGTAGGATTGTTCCTAAATGCATATACTTAGTGTATTATGCATTGGTTGAGTGTTGGGCATACAAGTAACTTGCATTGTTCTTGTTAACTTGTATGTTCAAGTATTCATTTCAAGTGTGAATGAGCATTGTGATCACTACCTTGTAGTAATTACTTGTTTGATCAAGCCATGGTTTGTTTCTTAACTCCATCTTTGCTTGATCACTTTATGCCTGCTTCATATGCATTTCATGTTTTCTGCATACAATGATCATGGTGTATTGTTGTGTTTCAGGAGTTTCATATTCATATGATTCAAGTGCCTCACAGTTTCTAGAGTTAGATGTGAGTGAGTTTTGCTCAACTGTTCCCAACTCACATGTTAAGTCTAGAGTCTGTTTTAGGGTTTTGTCACGGAATAGCCAAAGGGGGAGATTGTAAGGTTGAATTTAATCAACCATATTGTTGACTTTATTCCGTGCCAAATTTGCTTGTATTTCAGCAATTAGTAACCATGTATTTAGGTGGGTTTGTTGTAAGGGCAGTGAGTGAGATAGAGTGTTGAATGCTCAAGAGTGTGCAAGAAAACAGAGTCTCGCGGCTGGATCTCGCGGGTGACTCGCGGTTGCAAGCCGCTAGAAGCAGCACACGTGCCAAGCATGCCAGGAAGTTGAAGCGTCATGCTAGCTGGAGCACTACAAGACAAAATAGGACAACTAGCCGTTCTGTTATCTCGCGGTTGGATCTCGCGACTCAGTCAAGCTACGAGCCAGCCCTGTTTTGAAAAACCTGACGTTTCACATTCCATTCTCACCCCAGTATAAATACCCCTTATACCCACGAAAGAAAGAGAGCTTCCAGAGAGAATTTTGAGAGAGAAACCCTAGAGTAAAACAAGATTGATTCATCCACAATCTTTACATAAGAGACTCTTCAAATTCCTCAACTCTCTTCCTCTCCATTATTAAATCCTTGAGAGGCCTTTTTACCAAAACCTTATCTCACCATATCCATTACTGTGAGAGGGCTGTTTGGTGTTCTAGGAAGCAGTTAGAAAGGAGTCAATTTACATTGGTTGATGCTATGGTCAAGTAGCAGAATTCGGGAAGCAAGAAAAGAAATAGGTTCGGCGTAACCTCGTTGGAGCAAGAAGCTTGGAGGGCTTAGGTACACTGGGTAGATTATGCTTGGAGGGTCTATTGCTGTTCATGTATCCCAACTACATTTTCTAGTGGATTGTTTACCGCTTGGAGGGCGGCGGAGAGGTTTTACGTCGAGGGCTTCGGTTTCCTCTTCGATAACACATCGTGTGTTGTCCTTGTGTTTGCATCTCTCTTCCCTTTATCTTTGCCTTTTATTTTCTACTATGGATGTGATTTTAATTGGCTTAGATTATTTACCAATTCTGTGTTAAGCTTTTGTTCATGTTCCGCACATTAATTGTTTGATATTAAGTTTGAATTGGTAATTTGTAATTTGGGGGTCTAAACGTTCAAGGGTGTTTTTACACTAATTGAACTTTCAATATATATATATATATATGACTTATAAATTTGAATTTTTTTTAGTTATTAAAAAAAGGCTCATAAATATAAAATCATTCAAACTCTCTCTTCCTCTAATTTTATATATAGTGTTAGATATATGATTATATTTTTTATAATTTATTTATATTGGACTCTTCATTTTTTATTCTAAATTAACTCATTTGGCATAAAAATTAAAAATTTTCGATTAGATGGAACACGTGCCGTAAAATTAAATTCTAATTGAAATCCAATTTTTACACTGAACTAACTAACTTAGTTCAAAATTTTAAAATTTTTTATTAGATGGGACACATGGTACAAATTAGACTCTAATTGAATTTCAATTTAAGATCTAATTGAATTTTTTCTTAGTTTTACCTATTAATATATATATAGATTAATAGTTGTTTAAATGGGTGATAGATAATGACAATGAAATTAATTGTTGCCTTATAGGAAGAGTATAGGATATTGGTGCATTGTAAACTTATATGGCTGTAAAAAGGAGCACATGGTAGTGGCACCCCCTTACATGCTTTAAGGGATTGTGCTCAGGCTAAGAATGTTTGGAGGCAGCTGGGAGTGCAGTCTTCAAACCATGAATTTTGGTTGCCAAATTTGCAGGAGTGGTTGAACAATAATGCGAAGTCAAGGGACAATCATGCTGGTGCACACATTCCATGGAAAACGGTTTTCTCCTTTGCTGTTTGGAACATATGGAAGGGAAGGAATGGTTGTGTCTTTGATAGGAAGAATCCAAACCCGAAGCTGGCCATGGAGATAGTGAATCAAGCGGTGGAGTTTGTGTTCTGCGCTTCATCCCCTAGAGGCTTGACACGTACTATCATAAAGAGGGTTAGATGGGAGAGACCGCCGGAAGGATGGGTTAAACTCAACACGGATGGGGCTGCAAAGGAAAATCCAGGTCTGGCGGGTTGTGGTGGAGTGGTGAGGGATGAGAATGGAAAATGGCTTGCTGGATTTTCAAAGCGGATAGGAATATCCACCAGCTTTGTAGCTGAATTATGGGGGCTTAGGGAGGGGCTTATTTTATGCAGTGACTTAAATGCTCCTTTTCTTGTAGTGGAACTTGATGCTAAAGCTGTTGTGGATTGCTTTCTCAACCCAAACTATCACAATAATGTTATCTCACCCATTTTGGATGACTGCAGACAGCTGATGCGTCGATTTCGTCAAATTCAAGTTAGGCATTGTTATCGCCAAGCCAACCGGTGTGCGGACATGCTAGCGAGAATGAGCACTGACCAGGAGCATGATTTTATTTCCTTTGATTGTCCGCATGTGGACATTAGAAACATTGTAGATGAGGACTCTGCTGGGTTATTTGTAAACAGAGCATGCTCTGTATCTGTTGGTTTTGTTTAGTTTTTTAATGAAGTACGTTTCTAACCAAAAAAAAGGTAGTGGCACCCACATCATTGCAATGCTACATACAAATCTCTCAACATCATGTGGTAATTTCTAGAGCCTGTGTGTGTGTGTGTGAGTGAGTCAGAAATGTGAAGGAAGGTAAATGAACAAGTGGGGCATTTATCACAATTGGCGCACCGCACACGGTTTAAATAATGGAGGGATTCGATTCTTTTACTTTGTAGAGGGTGTACACAGTTGATACACTAATAAATATCGAATGAAAATGTAAGTCATTCCCACTCACTTTAGCTACATGACTTTTATTCACAGAAACGCAAGCACCTTAACTTAACCTAACTATGGGAAAAAACTGTCAGCTCTGTGGTCCCATCTCCTGCATGCTTTTCTCTCTCTCGATACTTTAGTCTAATTAGTTTTTTTTTTTTTTTTTTTTTTTTTTTTTTTTTATAAGCTTATTTTTTATATCCACCCGAGAATAGTTTCACATAATATCAAAGTATTAATGATTAATGATTAAATTGACACATTTAAAATGTTAAAAAACAATTTTGACACATAGAAACAAATATTAAGAATCAAAAATAATAATTAAGCCTTATATTTAAGTCATGGATCAAAATAAAATTTTGGGGAAATCCCTAAAAGAAACCCCAAAGGTTATCTCATGTAACAAATTAAACCATAACTTTTTAATTGTCATTTTAAACCCTAGACTTTATAAACAATGATATTCTAAACACCATGTTTATATATATTAAAAAAATAGTGTCACTATTTATATTTATGTTTAAATTTTTTTCTCTTTTTTTTTTTTTGGTTGTTATCTTCTTGTGTTTTGTACTCTAATATTGAGAAAAGACAACTACTTTCTCCGACCAAATGAGCTACTCTATTAACGTTTTTTTTTAAAAAAAAATTAATGATTTTTAGTAAATATATAGTCGTATAGATAGTGTTTAATCAGAGTTAAAGTTTTTCTATCTTTTAATTAAAAAAAGAGTTCAAATTAAAATGTCATGATTTAATTTGTCAGGATAATTTTTTTTTTTTTGGGTGGGCTTGTCCAGAGGTTGTCAAAATTCAAAAGCAAATGAATAGGGACCACCATTCCACTACAGTCTGTCGTGATCAAATTCTGGAGAAATTAAACTAGTTTACGATATTAATCTCTCCAATTAATACCGTCAACTTTCACCTCTCTAACTAACCTAAGGTTTTCTCAACAAAAAAAAAAAACTCTAAGGCGGTGTCAACTTCTGGAGTAAGTTTCTTGAGAGATTCACTGAATACATATTAACATGAAAATGGAGAGAGCTGGTTACTAATACTGAAGCACTTCGAAGTAGATCACAATAACCCATCGGAAGAGCCTTTGAGACGCATCGTCGCCCCCGGCGACTATGCATGGTCGCGGACCTCGACAAGATTCTCGAAGCTGTCATTTAGATTTTAGTTTAGGGTGTGTTTATTTGTTCCCAAAAATACAAAATACAAAACTGGTCTACATCTCAGCCAACTTTAACTCAAATCACACTTAAATTGCACTGAACTATTTTTCTGAGAAATATGATTGGCTGTGCTTGTTCTATTAGATTTAGATTTGTTAATATGGGGCTTGTTTGACTGCTTAGAAAAGATTTGGAAATCAATTTAGTACTCCAATTAACGCTGTGGTCTGGCCTAGACTTTAACTTTCCATTATTTCCCTCTATTTTCTCGGCTGTCAAACAGATTTGTCATGAAGTAGATAAGAGAAAAAGAATCAAATTTTGGAATTCCTAAATATAAAATTTCATAGCTTAAGAAGACTAAGCCTTTGATCTTTGAAAGGTGATGCAGCTAACCAAACACGCACACGCACAAAGCACATACACATATAAACCCCAGTTCATATTATCATGATATATATGATTTATACAACACATCAGTTGAACCAAAACAGTTACATATATGTCAGCTAATGCTTTTTCTTTTTTGAATACTACTATATTATGGTAATAAAGAAAAGATGGGAATATATATTCCTGTGGGGGGCTAGGTTATAGTATGAGGCGGAGGACTCTCTTACAGTACTGAGCCTGGGGATGGTTCAGGTGCCGCTTTGTGATTGGTTGAAGAGCTTGTTGAAGCTGGGATGTAAGTGTCTGGATTCGGAGCAGATAGCTGAGTATGACCCTTAAGGAGCTTCCGGTGTCGGAAAGGAAACTCCGGCGATGGTACAGGTGCTGCTTTGTGATTGGTTGAAGAGCTTGTTGAAGCTGGGATATATGTGTCTGGATTCGGAGCAGATGGCGGAGAGTGACCCTTAAGAAGTTTCCGGCGTCGGAAAGGAAACTCCGGCGATGGTGCAGGTGCCACTTTGTGATTGGTTGAAGAGCTTGTTGAATCTGGGATATAGGTGTCTGGATTCGGAGCAGATGGGTGAGAATAACCCTTAAGAAGCTCTCGGCGTAGCAAAGGAAAATCACTAGCCAAGGCCTTTTTGCCGAACCAGGTGTCGCCGGTCTTGGGAGAATCGGGCACAGGCAGAGAGGTTGGAGGGACTTGAGGCTGCAGTGGACCTAAGACCTGGTTTTTCTTCATCATATCGGTAGCCTCACCCTCAGGTAGTGCAGGCATGCTTATCAGAAAAAGCACTACGAAAAGCATATTCCGAGATGGTAGCATCTTTAGAGCAGAGGAAGAGATGGCCGGTTTCAGAAAATTTGTGTGAGTAGAAAGTGGGGAGCGATGGTCATTGTTATAGTGAGAGAGTCGGTCATAGAAAGAAAGGGGGGGAGATAGCTTTTTGCTGGTCATTATCTGTACAGACAGAATGGGCCCCAACTATATTTATGACATGCTGATAGCCGAGTCTTCGAAAGTTCCCCCTTACCTTACCTTACCTTAAATGTACTAGGAACAATTTCATTCCATCATATTCTTTTGACCAAATATTTCCGTTTTCAGCTCCATGTGCCATATTATCCTCTCACCACTACGTAAGTATCTTTATTAATCGCACCATCACGCGCGCGCACGCACCTATCCCATCCCATGCTTTGTGTTTTAACTTTTTCGTTGGTTACCCAAAAAAAAAAACCTTTTCGTTGCTTGACCTTTCTAGCTTATATAATAGAAAGTAAACGTGGTCCATGTGACCAATTCTCACATACATGTGGTAATTGCACGATGCACTTAAAGTGGAGACCATGTAAATGTGGTGATTGCAGTAAAAATGACCATATAAATGATATGAACGGGGCAAAAAAGAAAGAAAAAATCTCTTGTTAAGCGTAAAATGGACGCAAGCCGACTCCTGTAATTTGTTCTTGCCTAACTAGTAGTACATTTCCTTCTAAAAAAAAAAACTAGTACATTTTTTTGGGTCATATAGTGCCGCATGTGAGTGTGACTTGCTGTTCGTGTTTGAAGTCATACATTGCCCATTTTTGGTCGTTTTAGGATTTTGATTTTTTGTTGAATTGGGTAGAGTCTTAAATTAAACATATCTCAATCGGATAGGGTCTTAGAACGGAGAGGATACCATTTAAGGTGAAGCACTTAGCCTCCATTTGAAAAGTTAATAGGAAAAAAAAAAATTTCCTTTAAATGAAGGGAAGCAATTTTGTTTCCAAATGGTAAATTTACTTTCCAAAGTCAAATCATAGGCTCATGAAATCTATATAATAATAATAATAATAATAATAATAGGTAAAGCAGAAAGAAAATCTAATTAAATTTCAAATTGAAATTCAATTGAAGTCTAATTTTGTGTCATATGTTTCATCTAATCTAAATTTTAGAATTTTGTGCAAAGTGAGTTAATTTAGTGTAAAAATTAAATTTCAATTAGAGTTTAATTTTACACCATGTGTCCCATCCAATTTAAATTTTTAAATTTTTGTGCCAAATTAGTTGGTTTAGTGTAGAAAACGATGAGTCCAATATAATAAACCATAAAAAACATAATCATATAACTAAAAAAAAATTCAAATTTATAAGTCATCTATATATTTATATATTAATAGGTAAAGTTTAGAGAAAATTAAATTAGAATTTAGAATTTGAAATTATAATTCAATTTTGCACCATGTGTCCAAATTTATGTGGGAATTACACCATAATTATCCACTTAAACTTGTGCCATGTGACTATTTAAGTTTTTTAATCTTTGTGTCAAATGAGTTAATGAGTACAAAATACTAAGAATCTAATATTAATGAACTATAAAATAAATAAATAAATAAAACTCACATATACTCAATAAAAATCACCACATGTTTCTCAAAAAATAAAATAAAAATAATAATTACATAACAAAAATCACCACACGTTCTATCTTATTAAAAGTTAGAAAAAAAAAATGATCATAAGTAGTATTAAATTTAGGTAAAAAATTTAATATGTGACTAATTACGTTTACTTTAAAAATATAATTTGACTAATTATCTATATTTTATGATAAAAATTCTGTTTAATTTTAAATATATCTATATGTATGCATGAATGCACATGTCACATGCCTTAAAAAAAATGAATTTGACTAATTATTTATATTTTTATAATAAAAATTTTATTTAATTTTAAATGCATTTATGCGTTTACATAGAGTTACATGCTAGTTAATTATTAATGGTAGTATCATATTTCCATTTTAAAGTGGTCCCCCTCTCTCTCACCGCAAAATTTGACCGTCCATACGACATACGTTGGCAAATAGTGTAGTTTTCATGCATTTGTTTGGTACAGCTGTGGGGCAATATGGCCACAGACTTTATAATGGTCACTCTCTGTACTCGTGTTACAGTTATGCTACTATCTTGATAATAAAATTTCTATCTTTATTATTAAAAAAAATCACATTTTATTAAATCTCTCCATGAATTGCATATACTATGACTTTCGTTCGGTTTGTTTCGATAGAAAATGTTATGTGAAGATAGTTTTTTGTTTTTTAGTATTTAGTAGTATTAGAAAAAATGAGTTAAAGAAAATTTATTTTTGGTAATCATAAAAAGTATGACTTATTGTGGAGGTCTTTTTGTGTTAATGGGCCAGGGCCCATTCTACTATATTTAAGCCCGTTGAATGGTGTGTTAGGGAGTCAGAACTGACCTATTATCCCAATGAAACTATGTCACAAGCTAGCTTGTGTGCAAGTCAGGCGTTCCCAACATGTAGACAAAGTAGGGAGTGCTACAGCATACTGGGTATCTCAGCACTCCCTACTACTCACATGCTAGTAGGGAGTGCTACATGCTGATTGCTGAGTCTTCTAAAGCTCCCTTTACCTTAATTGTACTAGGAACAATATCATTCAATCATAGCCCATTTTTGTAAAGTTGCTAAACAAATAATTTATTGATAAATTTGAAATTTCATCCAGTATATACTTTACAAGGAAATTTGGAAGGTCCTTCATCTATATTTTTAAACTATCCCAACTTTATATTTTTTGTAAAACATAAGTATTTGTATTATACATCACACTTGTCATATGCCTTGTAATCTCCTAATAGTTGTTATATTTCCTTTAGTTAATTAGTTAGTTGAGATAAAGATAATTTAGTTAGGAATTAATTCATAACTTAATTAATAGAGTACGTGTTGAATTAACCAACCAATTATCTTAAGTTACGTGGACCAATGAGATTAGAGTTGGTCTCCTATAAATATATAATTTTAATTCAACATTAGATATCATTGAAGAACAAATCAATTAATTACTTGGTACATTTTTCTATTTCTCTCTTGTAGAACTCACCTTCATGTGAGTGTAAAGATGTATGCATTCACAGCGCTTTATACCATCTCCAATTCTACATCACAATATAAACGAGCATTAAACGTAAAACAAGCACGCGCGTGTCATGTTGTACTAAGGTATTAATTACGACGACGGATCACTTCATCAATCAATCTTTGACCGATAATTCCTTTATAAGTTCCGTGCTTATCACATCCACTCAATTGCCATATCCTGTGTACTGGACGGCAACAAGAATTGCCACGTTGCAACAATTCATCGGTTTAGAGAACAGAAGACACATACCATAGTTTTAATAGCTATGTCATCGATAAATTGTTTAAATTACAATTTTTTGTATTTTAAAATTATACATAAAATGTTAGCTTATAGATTATATAGTAAATAATATCCGATTGACACAAAATTTGACATATGTATTAAGAGTGTAAAAAATATGCAATTCAACTATTAGATTTTCAAAATATATAATAATTTTTATTTTATTGAGTAAGATTGTAGCCTTAAGCTACAACCAAGTTTGTAACTAAACTTTGTCCTTAAAAAAGGATATGCTAGAGGATGCAGTCAAGACAATTGTTGATGACAATTGTTGATAAACAGGAAAGTTTTGAAACTATTTTCTTGAAAAATACAAAAAATTGTCCATAATATTTATTTTTATATTATTCTTTAAATAAAATATTTCTAAAGATAGTTCCTCAATTAAAAAAGCTGTTAGAAAAATTAATTACTTTTGATCTTTTCACACAAAATTTCCTCAAATGAGTTTATTAATACATACCTAAGACATATGTCAGTAAAACTTGTTTCATTTTACTAAGCATATATTCACTGGATTTGGAATCAGTGCAATACCACTAATTCATCTCACATTAATTTTTATCATCTTATTTTTTAACTTTAACTTTCTAATTCTTTAATACTTTTTTTAACTTTTTTTTAATTCAATAGTTGAGATTGAAAGTTGAAAATTCAACTTTCAATCTCAGCCATCCAATACTATTGCACTTGGTGCAATAATAATAATGTCAATCCATATTCAATGTATCAACTAGCACACCAACCTACGCGCTTTCCCATACTCTCCTTTTTTTTTTTTTTGAGAATGAAATACTTCCTTAATATTAAACCGAAGAGGCTAAATCAGCCTGAACTACATGAAAGATGTCTGGTGGTACATTATCTATCCAGACATTTTGATTGGGCGAGTTAATTGCCCTTCTAGCCAAAGCGTGGGCGACACCATTTCCTTGTCTACGGATATGAGAAAAGAGAATACAGGAAAAATAAGAAGCTAACAGTTTAACATCATGTAAAATATGACCGTGAAGCGCGAGGGATGGTTCTGTGCTAGACAGATCCTTATACACAATGTCAGAGTCTCCTTCCAAAACTGCAGCGGTGATGCCAAGTTCTACTGCAAAAATGGCAGCCCTCCTCGCTGCCAATGCTTCGACTTGAGTAATGGTCGTTGGTAATGGTATCTGCTCTGATAATGAGGCAATGACTACACCATCCGAATTGCGGCAGACAACTCCCAGTCCAGCGCGACCTTCCTCTGAGAAGATTGCGCCGTCATAATTGATCTTCACCACGTTGCCTGATGGTGGTCTCCAACGTACATGGTTACGGTGTACCAGCTTTTGGGTGAGTGATCTAGTACCCCTGAATTCAGCGTTCCTCCCCTCTGACAGTTTGAGAATTTGGTCCAGTGGGCATGCAGCTTCCTTGAGGCGGACCTGATTTCGACGATTCCAAATTGCCCACCCCGTAAAGGCCAGTAGCTCAACATCTCTTTTTCCCGAAATGGCAAAGTTGAAAATGTCCTTCATAGATTGACCATCCAAAGCAGAGAGCCAATTCCACCGAGGGTCAGACCGCCACATTACCTGCACATTAGGACAAAAGAAAATAGAGTGTGAGCCATCCTCAATCCGCACCTTGCAATTATCACAGAGGGCATCTTGGGCGATCTTCCTGCGGTACAAGTTTGCTTTAGTTGGAAGAGCTTCCCTGCACGCTCGCCAGACAAAGTTTTTCACTTTGTTAGGAACATCTAAGCCCCAAATCTTTTTCCAAAACAATGGATCATCAGCTGAAGCTTGGATCGTTGTACTACCTTCATACAAGAAACGGTACCCTGACTTCACAGTATATTGGCCAGTTGGGGTGAAAGGCCAAATGAGCTTATCTCTTTAGCTAAAGGAAGACAGTGGGATACTCTTGATGACGGCAGCTTCTGCTAGTTCGAATACATGCTCAATTACATCAGTACGCCAACTTCTAGTAGACTCATTAATCAGTACTGCAACTGATGAGTTCACCTGCCCCTGGATCTGAGGAGATGTGACTTTGGCCAAGCCTTTTAAGGGAAGCCAATCATCCTCCCAGATTCTAATTTGCTGTCCATCACCTACTCTCCATAGTGCCCCCTTTTGGATGACATCGCGGCCCTTAAGAATACTCCTCCATGCATATGAAGCCGAAATTGAATCCTTAGCTTCAAGGATGGTTCCTGAGGGGAAAAAACGAGCCTTGAAGACCCTAAAAAAGAGGGAGTTATCATCATGAAGGAGTCTCCAAGCTAGTTTGGCGAGCATGGCCTCATTAAACAAAGTGAGGTCCTTAAACCCCATTCCCCCATCATCTTTATGACGACATAGATCATCCCATCTTACCGAATGGATTTTCCGTCTCTCTCCTCTTTGACCCCACCAAAACTTTCTAACCATTACCTCAATCTCATGGCACAAAGTAGATGGGAGTTTGAAGCAACTCATCGTGTACGTGGGAATAGCTTGAATCACTGATTTAATTAGGACTTCTCGACCCGCTTGTGACAACAGTTTCCCTTCCCAACCTTGCATTCTCTTCCAGACCCTTTGTTTTATTTTGCCAAAGCTAGCTTTTTTTATTTCTTCCCACCATGGCTGGTAAACCCAAGTAATCTTCATATTGTTTCAGCTCCGACACCCCAAGTTCCTCCATAATCTGAGTCTGATGGTCTAGGGCCGTGGACTTGCTAAAGAAAAGGGTCGTCTTCTCTCTATTCAATCTTTGCCCCGAAACCCGCTCATATGTAGCAAGGATCTCCATAACCTTTCGACATTCTTGTATGGTAGCCCTACAAAATAGAAGGCTATCGTCAGCGAAAAATAAATGAGTCAACTTTGGTCCATTACGACAAATAGATACACCTTTGATATCTCCATTGCATGCCGCTCTTTGAATCATTCTATGAAGACCCTCGGAGCACACCAAAAATAGATAAGGTGAAAGTGGGTCCTTGACGAATACCCCTATTCGGTTTAATGTTACCCATGGGTTCACCGTTGATCAAGATGGAGTATGTCACCGTAGTGATACATTCCATAACAAGAGCCACCCATCGCTCATCAAAACCCATCTGCAGCATAACAATTTTCAAGAAAGACCATTCAACCCTATCATAGGCTTTGCTCATGTCTAACTTGAGTACCATAAAGCCCGAACTCCCTGAATTATGGTTCTTCATGTAATGCAAAGTCTCATAGGCCACTAGGATATTATCCGTGATCAAACGACCTTTAATGAAAGCACTCTGATGTTCAGAAATGATATGAGGTAGCACTCTTTTCAATCTATTTGCTAATACTTTTGAGAAAATTTTGTATAGCACATTGCACAGGCTAATGGGTCTGAATTCGGATACCCGCTCAGGATTTTTTGTTTTTGGAATCAAGGTAATAAATGTATGATTTAAAGGATTAGGCAGTGAACCAGAATTCAAAAAATGCAGAACAGTTTGGGTAACATCACCTCTAACCAAATGCCAGAAATTCTGATAAAACAGGGGAGGCATTCCATCGAGTCCTGGTGCTTTGAGAGGGGCCATCTGGTTCAAGGCTGCTTCAACCTCCCAATCTTGGAACTCACCAACCAAAATCTCATTCATCTCTCCAGTCACAACCTGCGGGATAGAGTCAAGGTCTGCTGAGTTAACTTCTGGAGTTGAGGAAGTGAATAATTTTTTATAGAATTCCACAAAAATTTCAACAATCTGCTCCTGGCCAGTGCACAACTCATCAGCTTGGTTACGGATGTTTTTGATACAATTTCTTCGCTTTCTCTGTGTGGCACGGTTGTGAAAAAAGCGGGTGTTCCGATCACCCTCTTTGATGTAGGTAAACCTCGACCTCTGTCTCCACATCCTTTCTTCTTTCCCCATTAGAGAGTTAATCTCCTTCTTTAGAAGCACAACCCGAAAAGAATTCCCAGTCCTCATAGCTTGTTGTTCTGCCCGAGTTAGCTCTTTTCTTTTTTTAACCAGCTCCTTCTAGACATTGCCAAAATTATTACGACTCCAAAAAGTCAGCTCTTTCCCATAGTTCTCAATTTTCCTAATCACCTTCGAATTCTCAACCCCCTTATAACTGGCATGCCACACCCCTTCTACTGTTTCGCCACAACCTTTATCCGCTAACCACATTTCTTCGAACCTGAAAATCTTCTTTTTTAACTAAAAGTCTAGGTGTGATGGTTCAATCCACAAAAATTTATGGTCTGATGTTGAACTGTCCACGTGGTGGACTCGAAAGCCCGAAAATCTGATGAACCATTCATGTGAAGCCACTGCCCTGTCCAGCCTTTCCCATATTGATGCACCACTCCTATAATGTTTGCTCCACGTGAATGGAGAGCCTTTGTATCCCAAATCCATTAGCCCACATTCATCCAAAGCCTCCCTAAAAATCTGCATTTGAGAGTAAGGCCTCAACCTACCACCCACTTTTTCCGACTGTTTTGTTATCTCATTAAAATCGCTGGCGCAAAGCCACGGCATAGAGCTCTATCTGTGCAAATACTTGAGAAGATCCCATGACTCATGTCTCATGTGTGTTTCTGGTTCACCATAGAACCCGGTGAATCGCCAGGCTGCATCAGAGTTCTTGTTGATTGAAACGTCAATGTGATTCACCGAAGAGGACTCCACATCGACCCCAATATCAGATTTCCACAACAAAGCTAAACCTCCTCCTCTATTCACTCTTTTCACAGTGAATTTTTTATTAAACCGAATCCGATCCTTAACATAATCTAGCCTTGCCTCGTCTGCCAATGTTTCGGCTAAGAACACAACAGAGGGAGCTTTTGCCTGCACCACTTCCACAAGCTCCTGAACTGCTAGTTGGTTCCCAAGCCCCCTGCAGTTCCAAATTATGCAACTCATTGCTCCTAGCGAGGCTGGGGGCCAGCCATCGCCAATACAAAATGATTTTCTTTTTCCGAATGAGAAACTAGAATTTTTTTGCTTGGTAACTCATTAAGATCCGAAACCATGTCCGTGGGACGTTTAGAACCAGCAAGACCAACACTGATAGAGGATGTGCCCATCTCCATGCGGGGAAGACGTTTCCACTTAGCCTGCGCCGTGCCATTGTTGTTCTCAGAGACCTGAAATAAACTAGAAGAGTCGTGGAGGTCTTTGATGTTGGGGTCTAAATCCTGGAGAGGAGTTGGACCCTCTTTCTTTACTTCAAGTGGGCTTTTTCCTTCATTATTAGACTTGGGCTTTGCCTCCCTTGCTAGCCTTTTCCACTCTTTACTCGGTGGGCCTAGAGTTTCAGCAGTCCCGCCTTGCCTTTCATCGTGGCACTTAGGAGAAAGGCCCAAATCTAAGCCCACGGAAGTTTGACCCTTCTCCTTTGCATCAAGCTTTTTAATTGGCGCTAAAACACCCACGTGAACTTCATCTACATCCTGAAAGTGGTCTGTCTCCCATTGCATTCCAGCTAATGGAGTAGCTTGGTCAATAGCCTGAATATTGTCCTGACTGCCCAAAGAAGCTTCCCTTACCCCTATCTTTCCCACCCACTCTTTGAGATTACCATTCTCACGCAAAACTTCTGACAGTGGTGTATGAGGGCCTGAAGCATCCCCATCAAGCCTCGGGTTGCTGTCCTTCATCGGGTTGCTGACTTTCAGAGCTGTCTTTTTAGACCCGTGATTTCCGCCAACCTCCGAATCCTTACTCGGTTCATGCGTCACCGCTGGTTTCCCTACCCTCCGTTTTTCCAGAGCCACCAACACCTTCAGTTCTAGACCCCAGTTTGAACACCTCATATCCGCTTCGTCGTATCGGGTCACCCCTCAACCAGGCCCCGTACTGAAGGATGTTCGCCCCTGCTTCTTTGCTGGGATCAAGCCCCTCACTGCAATCTTTCAGGGCATGATCAAGAAGGCCGCATCTATAGTAGAAGTTGGGGAGCCTTTCAAATTTAAAGCTCACCCACCTGTTCTCGACTCCCTCAATGGTGACTTTCTTACCTCTCACCAAGCGTTTTGTCGTGTCAATACGCACCCGTACTTGAAGACACTTGCCCCATTGAACTCCAGATTCTGGAACATCAACATCCATTACCGTCCCTAAGCTTGAGCCAATAGCCCACCCGGTTTCCTTAGTTCTGCATTTCAATGGGAGATTATAGATCTGGATCTAGAACGGAGCCCACTTTATGTCGATCTCCTTTGGGGTAAGTTCACCTTCAAAGTCTTGAATAAGAATTAACTGTTTTTCATAGCTCCAAGGACACATCTCAATCACTCTCTTTTTATCTTTCCCATCCCCGAATTCCACCAAAAAGAGTTCTTCATCGATCTTAGAAATTTGGACCCCTTTGTTTGGCTTCCACAACATTCGCAAGTTTTTTCTCAACGCATCCAAACTTATACATCTTTGGGTCAGGATCTTCATCAAAACGCAACATTTTCCTACTTCTTTCGCTACTCTCGTGCTACTACTATCTAGTACTATCCCTACGTCTTCTTCCTCAGTAAATGTAAGTTTTTTCCATAGCACTTCTAGTTCCTCCGCCATCAACACCACTTCCGGTGGGGGTCAACCCAACAGAGGACGAGGTGAAAGAGGGGTACGAACCACGACCTCACTCAGGGAGGCACCACACTTCTTGCAAGCAAAGCTGCAAGACTGTACTGCTCTACGTGCCTAAGCCCGAGAGCACCCCTTGACAGTTATTTTTTATTTTTTATTTATTTATTTTTTTTGGTAGCAAATCAATTTTCCCATACTTTCCTGGTTCTAATGACCTATCGTCCAGACATACATGTATATTACAGATCATGATGATGTCTGGCGACTTAAACGGGGGCTTGGGGGTAAGAATATATGTCCATCCAATCTATATGAGTTATGTAACTTACGTTTGATACAGCCAGGGCCTACATGCCCTCACATTTAGTTATTGCCTAGATAGTAGTGTCATTAAAAATTATTTGTGAGCGCTTTTCTACCATCACAAATAATTCGATTATTGACAATAGTCGCAACATACTATATTTCTTTCTTTTGCATAATGAATCAATAGTTTTTAACTTGCCCACTAACCTAGACTATTAAATTTAATTATCACCCATTTAGTATAATGACTAAGATAAAAAAATACTAATAAATTAAAAAAAAAAAAAACTTAATAGTAGACAAACCATCATTTAAATTTCAATATAAAATATAAAAAAAATTAAATACAACCAATTACATGATATTTTGTAGTATATTTTTATTAGGTATAATAATAGTTTGTTATGCTCAAAAAAAAAAAATAGTTTGTTATGTTCACTCATAATGATATATAATAAATTTATTATTTTAATAACAAATAAAGATGAAAAAGAAAGGTCATAAGAGAGTTTATGAACCATACCATTACCTGATCACTTGGGGGACTCTAAATTTTGAGATTTCAAGTTTCAACTATACAAGTGGTGGAGGTAGGATGTGTAATGGATAAATGTTGCTTGGTGAAATCAAAAAGTAACACTCTCTACTTCATAAAAATGATGGAAAAACTGAAGAAGTTAAAAAAGAAGAACTGGAAGAAAAAAAGAAAAGGTAGATGAGTTAGGATCGATGTTGGAGATTTAAGGGAGATGGGCTAAGAAAAGTGTGAAGACTGTTTATTTAGCAAGTGCCTATCCAAATGCATCTGCCAGCGAAAGCTGGTGTTGTCTGCAACTATGTGGTAGTGCTGATTAGGTAAGTTGCAAACCTGAAGGATGAAAACTTTTTTTTTCACTTTTATCTGTTGAGATAATTATTTAAAAAAATTGTGTGTTTATTGTAAGTTTGTGAATGTCTAATTATTGTAATTTTATTGATATAATATCACAAATATTTTTTTTAACTGGAAAATGAGGGGCCAAATGCATATCTATTCCTTAAAAAAAATTAAAATAATTTGGATAACACATAGTTAAGTATATCTACTCAATCTTTTTCAAAATTTGGGGGGACCATAGCCCCCTTCGGCCTCAATGTGGCTCCGCCACCCATTACTGTAAAAATGACCATATAAATTATATGAATGGAGCAAAAGAGAAAAAGAAAAAAATCTCTTGTTAAGCGTAAAATGGACGCAAGCCGACTCCTGTAATTTGTTCTAGCCTAACTAGTAGTCTAGTAGTACATTTCCTTCTCAAAAAAAAAAAAAAAAAAACTAGTAGTACATTTTTTTGGGCATGTGAGTGTGACTTGCTGTTCGATTTTGAAGTCATGCATTGCCAATTTTTGCTCGTTTTAGGATTTTGATTTTTTTTTGAATTGGGTAGAGTCTTAAATTAAACATATCTCAATCGGATAGGGTCTTAGAACGGAGGGGATACCATTTAAGGTGAAGCACTTAGCCCCCATTTGAAAAGTTAGTAGGAAAAAAAAATTCCTTTAAATGAAGGGAAGCAATTTTGTTTCCAAATGGTAAATTTACTTTCCAAAGTCAAATCATAGGCTCATGAAATTAATTATTAATGGTAGTATCATGTTTCCATTTTAAAGTGGTCCCCCTCTCTCTCACCGCAAAATTTGACCGTCCATACGTTGGCCAATATTGTAGTTTTCATGCATTAGTTTTGTACAGCTGTGGGGCAATATGGCCACGGACTTTATAATGGCCACTCTTTGTACTCGAGTTACAGTTATGCTAATATCTTGATAATAAAATTTCTATCTTTATTATCAAATAAAAAAAAAATCACATTTTATTAAATCTTTCTATGTGCACATTCTACCGACTTTCGTTCGGTTCATCAAAAAACTACCGACTTTCGTTTGGTTTGTTTCGATAGAAAATGTTATGTGAAGATAGTTTTTTGTATTTTTTAGTATTTGGTAGCATTAGAAAAAATGAGTTAAAGGAAAACTATTTTTGATCAACATAAAAAGTATGACTTATTGTGAGGGTCGTTTTGTGTTAATGGGCCAGGGTCCATTCTATTGTACTTAACCCATTGAATGGTGGGTTAGGGAGTCGGGACTGGCCTATTATCCCAATGAGACTATGTCATAGGCCAGCTTGTGTGCAAGCCAGGCGTTCCCGACGTGTAGACAAGGCAGGGAGTGCTACAGCATACTGGGTATCTCAACAAACACAGCAGATATTGCTACAACAGAATAACTAATACAACAATAGGGTTATAAATGAACCAAGCCGATCATGAACAACTCGGGCTCGGCTCGATAAAAAACTTTTTCATGTTTGTTTGTTTATAAATAAGCCAAGCTTGAGCCTTAATTTTAGGCTCGTTTAATAAACAATCCGAGCCTAAGCAAAAAATTTGTTCATGAACAAGCTCGTGAGCTATTAAGCTTGATACAAAACAATTCAAGCATAGACTCATTTATAAGTTTATATGTGTGTTGATGCTCACTTTTGATAAAAGGCCCAATGACAAAAGAAGCCTAATAATAAGGAAGTGGAAGGAAAAAGAAAATATGAATGGTAAAAGCAAGTTAGTAAACCCAATGGGCCAACATGGCAGGAATGACAGCCAGCAGGCCTATGGGAAGAATAAGAGGTAAAAATGAAGTAAGTGGGCTGAGGAAGCCCAAGGAAAGAGGTAGCAAGCTTTATGAGCCAACATGGCAGGAATGATAGTCAGCAGGCCCATGGGAAGAATAAAAGGTAAAGATGAAGTAAATAGGCTGATGAAGCCCAATGAAAGAAGTAATGAGCCCAATGGGCCAATATGGCTAGCAAACCCATGGAAAGAAAGAGGAATGGCAGAAATAGGAACCCAATGGGCAGAGGCCCTTGTTTGGACAATGCCCATTCCACGAAAGGATGAAAAAGGTAATGCAAGCTCAAAAGCCCACACATTCCTCACACCGCAGAAGACAAACATTACCCAGTATGCATAGTAAAAGAATACGATTCAGGAGTGGCAGAATTGGCGTGGGAACGAAAGAAGACAACCGCAGATGGTAGTGGCATTCACACAAGACCCAGGGCACCACCAACATGTACCCAACCAATACATGGGAGGTGGGCTTTTGGTCAAGGGATTTAGGGGGTGTGGTTTGGCAGTGGGGAGAAAAGTGGTCTATTTTGGGGTTCCTGCCGAGACTCCTTTTCAAGAAAATGCTTTGCTAGGATGGTATTTCCTCCCAAAGAGGTAAATACAGGTTGAGACCACTTGATGCATGCCATAGGGGTAAGTATAGAGAGCCCTCAACCCTTATCCATTTAGGGGAGGCAAGATAGTGAGCGCGAGGGAAACAAAACAAGAATTTTGTCTAGAAATGGAGAGTGGTGTGGCAAGTACACTCTGAGTAGAGGTAATAGCCGAGCAACCAACAAGTTAGTGGGCAGTCTTAGAGAGATGCCCATAAGAAACCAAAAGTAGTTAGTACAGCCTTATGGACAAAAGGAAGAAATCCCATTAATTTAAACAAGTATAAAAAGGGATAGAGGTAACCATGAATAGGGATACACGGAGAGAGGGGCAAGAGGTAAACGGAGAAAGAAAACACATAGAGAGGAAAAGAGAAAAGAAACCTAACAAAAAGAGAATAAGAAAACCAAGTGGTAAGGAAGAGCTAAAGATGTAAGGCAGAGAGGGTCATGGCAAAAATAGAGCATGCATTAATAGATTGACTTTTCTTTCCCCTTAAACATTAAAAAAAATTAAAAAAATAAATGTTTTTTAATTCAAAAGTTGCGCATTCAGATGCTTCTCTTACAAGAAAACGTGCCGACTATAGAGTAGATGCAGCTGAGTGTCTGTTTTGCGAAAAAACAAACTGCTTTTGGCTTTGAATTGTCAATGTTTGACGAAGCGCAAGGTCATAGTTACAAGTTACACGCAAGTAGGCAACACTAACTATATAGTATCTAAAAGATCGGTCTCAAAAAATAAAAAACTCGTTGAAAAACACATTTGAGTTTTGAGTTATGACATCTCGGTAATCTCATATTCAATTGAATTCTTTTCAATCTTGAATAATTTAAGCCCTACCAAACGAACAACTAGTCCATCAATTGGTCATGTTTGGTTTAATGTGAATTTCTATGGCAACCTTTTTCTATGCTGAGAATTGAGAAAATATAAGACATTTTAATTAAAACATCTTCAATTTGTTTGCTCTACCTACAGCTCTACTCAGCACCGATTATAGTCACAATCCGATCTACTTTAGAAGGTACCGAAAATAAAAGTGTTGAAATAAAAATTTCTACTTTTTGCAAGTGAGTATTTGGGAGCAAAATTGCTTTTCATTTAATGTAAAAAGAAAAATAAAATCTAATTCACCATCTTAGAATATATATATATATATATATATATATATAGATATATTACTCTAATCTAATCTAAATGTATATATATGTGTAAGTCTCATTCTTGGAAACTTGAACCCCAGTTTTTACCCCTCACTTGGAGTGACCATCGCACCAAAGGTATGCGGTAAAAATGAAGAATAAGTGTTTCACCTAGCATATTCTCATAGATTGACATTAAAAAATACTCCTAAAAGAAATGCAGATTGATATACATTTTGAATTTAAGACCCTACGTACTCAATTAACAAAATCAAAATCCTAAAAATAGCAAGAATCACTGAAAACGTGACAAGGGTCACAATATTTTAAAATTTTGATCTCTCATTGGCCTCCCATTTAAATTTGGATTTCTACAATAATTGTACAGCATAATTGTGAGATTTAAAAGTTTGAGAGGTTAAAAAAAGAAAAAGAAAAAAGAGTAAGAGGTTGAAATTTTAACAAGTTTTCTAATTCAAAAATTGAAATTGAAAATCAATTTTTAACTTTAAGTAGCGCCATATCCGCATTTATTATTTCCTACTAATAAAGTATAGTATTACTATAGCGTATTTTTTAGATACTATGTACTGAAATTCAAATCTCAAACAAGTCACATCAGTTAAATTTGCCGGCAATTTACCGGCACCAATCAATTTTTGGTACAGGCGGGGATCGAACCCCAAATTTTTATGCAACTATCAAAAATTTTACCAGTTGAACTAACTGGAATTAATATCATGAAAGGTAGGAGTTGGTTAAAGCGTCACCATCTTTCTTTCTTTTTTTTTTATCACATTTAATTTAGAGTTTTATCAAGGTGATAATTAGAATTCTCCTATCCAGTTGTCTCCTATGAGATGTCAAATTGTTCATAGATAGGCTAATATTTTATTCAATAATTTGGCAGTTTGTGCTGAATTGTATGTTTATTTTCTTCGCAAAAAGAAATGCTGCCTGGGCCTTCCTTTGTTTCCAGGCCAGGAAAGAGATGGAGTATGTATTATGTGCTCTTTTATATATGTTGATTTTTATCTTATTCGGAAAAGATGCCACTATCTCTGTGGTTCAGAATATTCGTAGTCATCATCTGCGTCATTAATGAAATTTGAAAGATTTTAGTTATAAATGATATTTGAAATTTTGTACACTATTTTTATACTATCATTTTACCTCACATGTTTTTTACATGATAAAGTTTACAATAAATCTTATTGTGTACCAATTTTCTGTGTTAATCTATTTGAAAATTATTGGACTTGGAGGATTTGGTGGGATGTATCATATTATAGGTCCGTAACTAGTAACTAGTCCACCCCATGTGTAGCACTAAAGAGAGTAAAATACTAAAATAATAAAATGACAAAATATCTTAAACCATGCACGTTCGGTCAAAGAGATAACCAAGAAAGATAGAAAAAGATTTTAGAAAATTAGAACAACTAGGTTGATTTTCTAAATAAATCAACATTATCAATAATTTTTTTGTTGGACGTCATTTCACAATAAGATGGAATAAATACAACTATTAGTAAAGTATAAATACTTGTGGAGTGTGGGAGGCAAGAGTTAGGGTTCAAGTCTCCAGGAGGGAGTTTCACACACATATACACTTAGATTAGATTAGAGTATAATTTCTATTTTATATTAAAAAAAAAAATTCTATCCATCTCTTAATTAATTAATTAGTTAATTACAATTACATTAATTTACCAAATACTAGCAAGTACTCCACCAACTTGAAGGACCTACTTTATTTTTTAGCAAGTTTTCAAAGCTCTCTATTCAAATCAGTGGTGATGTAGAGTTGAGTCATAAATTTAAATGGATCTGGTTTCTATCCAGTGGTTAGTGCCACTGGACACGTTAGATTGCGAATATCTGTCCGTATCCTGACGGATCCAGTGGCCACTGGCCACTAGATAGAACCTAAACCCAATTTAAATTTAGACGCACTTTCTTATCTGGTGGGAGGAGCTGGGAGGACCTCATCCTCTGAGAGGTTCCAATAATTTCTCCTATGTTAGACACTCAGATTTTTTTTCAATTTTTTTTACATCAATTTGAAGGACCTACTTTATTTTTTTTTCAGATGTCGAACGATAAGCATGTTTTAAGCAGGCTATGCATAAGCCATACATGGGGCACCTACAAAATTTTGTTGGCTGTTTTAGACACTAGGATTTCTTTTCTTAGCCAAGTATGCTAGAGTTTTTTTTTTTTTTTTTTTTTTTTTTTTTTTTAATTATTTATTTTATTTATTTATTTATTTATTTTACATTGGAATTAATCCCAATGTTTTGAATTCCATTTCGGATGTTGCACTAGATTGGCTACTGGAATGGAATATTTTGGTATCGATGTGTACCGGCGTATCGTTATGAGATTACGCACTGAATATATATATATATATATATATATATATATATTGAATAATATAAAATTTTAATTAAAATAATAAGTACTAATTTGAATTAATGAATTTTATTAAATTCCAAATAAAATTATAAGCTTTGTATGAAAAAAAAAAAAAACTCAACTCTGGTTTTTTTTTTTTTTTTTTTTTTTTGGGTAAATAAACCATATTGTAGAGATATTTGTAGAGATAATCATTATTAAAAATGTATTACTTATTACTTATTAGTTATTGTTATTGTTATTATTATTATTATTATTATTATTATTATTATTATTATTATTATTAAGTGTTTTTAATGGCTATAATTCAATATAGAGTTTTAGAAAAAATCCTAATAAAGTGATTGGAATAATTATTAAGAAAAAGCAAGTTTGGCTATTCCGTAAATAAAGATACATGTTGGGGGCATTTGTAAACAACGAACCTTCCAAGAAATTTCCTGGTTCCACTGCCAAAGCATGGACTAGAAATCTAAATTAGACTTAAATGAGCAAGATATAAAATGATAAAGACCCCCTCATCTTCATGGGGCGGATTCTCAAAAAAAAAATGATAAAGACGAATCAAGTTTAGGATTTCAAACTTCCTCAAAAGAAAAAAAAAAAAAAAAAAAAAAGTTTAGGATTTTAAAGACCACATGTGCAGCTTCTCAACCATCGATTAAAAATATGTTAATATGGGTCTTGTTTAGAATCCATGCGTGTCTAATGACACTGTTAGTGGAGGTTGGAAAGGCCATCAAAACGGCAAAGTCAAATTTGAAACAAAATAAAAAAAATTAGGAAATTAAATCAATTAATAATTTTTTTTTAATTCAAAAGTTGCGCATTCAGATACTCCTCTTACAAGAAAACGTGCTGACTAGAGTAGAAGCAGCTCAGTGTCTGTTTTACTAGATATTAACATATTAGATGTGATATAGATTTATAATTTTAACAAATTATATGAATTTTGACTAATAAACATATATATATATATATAAGTAAATATTTATATTTATCAGTAAGAGCAATTTTGAAATAATATTTAATTATTAATCAGTACCAACATATTTTATTTTTCCGACCAAATCAAAACCACTTCTAGTACAATATTAACTGTTAGCCAATCCACTTCTAGTACAATCCTTTGATTCTGGCCCCAACCTATTAGCCAACCCATCACGAAGTTAACAGGTAATCCAACAATGGATATGGAAATATATAGTTTAAGTCTAGTCTATTGACCATTCTAATGGACCAGATGCTGTTTGAACTTATATAGGGTCCACCACCACCCTCAAACAAAACATCCAGTCGGTGATTTTCAAACAAATGATTTTGAAAAGGACAAACTGACTGAGCGCCCCACCACTGCAAATCGGATTGTGTAATCATGGTCGTATTCCGTTTTCGGGAATCTTTCTCAAATTTAGGATTGTGACAAATTTGTACAAATTTGGAGTATATTTTCTTTTCAACCGACTTTTCTAGATTCTATAAGCATTTATTAAAAGGCCAACGCCCTTTTGTCAAAATAATAATAATAATAAAGCTGTGCAACCCTTCTTTTATTTCACTTTATGGGTCTGTTTGGATTAAACTTATTATTATTGAAATTAAAAATTAAAAACTGAAAATACTGTAGTAAAATAATTTTTAAATGTGTGATTAATATCGTAGACCTATTTTTAATATTTTTTAATATATAAACAGTATTACTACAATGATGAACAGTACATAAACAGTAAAATTTGTCTGATAAACAGTAAATTTTACACCCTTAAACGCGTGAAAGCAAAAAAAAAAAAAGAAAAAAAAGAAGAAAAAAAAAGGAAAACGTAAGACGCGGGATTCACTATATATAAGGCTTTTGTTAACGGTTGCGGTACAACATCCGTTAAGTTTTACTTTAGTGTGCATGTTATTACTGAAATAGCCCTGCTTTAATGGAAAAATCAAGAAAAACGTCAACATCTGAAAAATGTGCGTCAGGCAGCATTGGAAACATAAAATTTTGCATTATTTTACTTAAATACCCTCTTAACCATTTTTACCATCTCCATATTTATAGCATTTTTTCCTTGCGATCTCAGATCTCTTTCCCATCCTATGCTTCATGTTTATCCTTATCTTTTGATTCTTTTTAAATATATATATATATATATATATTTTTTTTTTTTTCATTTCTTTCCTTCTCTTTCACATCTACAGATCTGGGTGGGACTTTTTTTTTTTTTTTTTCTGGGTGGGATCCAGAGACTCAAAAATTCCCCCAACAAATTTCCAGTTTCTTTTTTCTGTCTTATTTCTGTTCACTTTTCCCTTGTGTTCTAGAGAACCACACTAGTTACCCACTTAAATTTGCCATAGTGGCGCATCCATGGAACTCAATTTACGGTGGAGTTTTGGTAGTCAAGATTTGGATGAGTTTGATTTGCTTGCGGAGAGCTTTGTTTCAGCCTAGTCAGACTCGCTGGAGCTGACCGCTTAGCAGGCATTTCGCCGGGTCCAGTTTTACACCATCTATTTCCTCCCTCATTCATACCCAAAAAGTTTTTAATTTCAGATCAAATTATTCTTATTTTGTAAAAGAGTGTGATTTTGTTGTTTTTTGAGAGTATTGAGATTGTTGTTTGCTTTGGTTTGAATTTTTCTTTTTTTCTTTTTTTTTGGGGGGCAAAAAAGAGAGACGGCTAAATTGGTTTTGAGCGTAAAATGTGAGGAGAGTAAAAAGATGAAGAAGGGTATTTTTGTCTTATAAATAAAAAATTTAATGGCTTCTCTTTTCTTGATAAAAGTCTCCATGTGTAAAAATATTATTATTAAATTCCTTCTTAACGGGTGTTGCACAACACCCGTTAACAGGACCCTATATATAAAGCTCTGGCCTTTTCCACTCCAATACATCACAATAGCATTTCCAAAAGGCCAAACCATCTCCCTCTTAGCATTTGCATTTGGTATTTATCAAATATCCTATTTTCCTATTTCAAAACTACTTTATCTATTATACCATATTATTTTACAATATATCCAACATCTCATTTCTTATTTACATCATCTATTCATTAAAATATTAATTTCACAACCTCTTTCTCTCTCTTCCTCTCCTCTCTCTCTCTTTTCCCTCTCAGTCTCTCTTCCTCTTCATTTTTTCTGTGTCTAAAAGATCACCACCACCATAAAATATATTTTAAAAATCCAGCCACCACCAAGAAAAAAAAAAAAAAAAAAAACTAACAACCATTGTCACTCACATCCCAACAAACCCACCACGCCACTAGCTAGCAACCACCACCACAACCACAATAGCCACCACCATGCCAACCACCAAAACCCATTAAGAAAACCACCAAACCCACCACCAACAAAAATCACCACAAGAAACAACCACCACAAAAACCACCTAGAGAGAAACACAAAAAAAAAAAAAAAAAAAACACACACACGCACACACACAAAGAAACCACCAACAACCACAAGAAACAGCCACCACCGCTGATCTCGTCGACAACAACCACAACGCCGAACCTAGAAACCCACCACCACTGATCTCGTCGATCTAGAAACCCACCACGCTAATCTCCAACTCAACCGCGCCACCACGCCGATCTCTATCGGTGGAATTGGACAACAAATCTGGGTTTTATGTGGCAAAGACGGTGGCTATTCTCTGCAATTCTTGTGGGTATTAGTGACTGTTGAGAATAGCACCACTTTAGCAACGGTATGGTGGATTTATGGACTGGAGTTTTGATATGGGTTTGAAACTAGGTTGATGATCACGGTTGGAGCTTTGTTGATTGTAGAGAGAATCTGGAGTCTGAACTATGGCACTGGTATGAGGGAGAAACAGAGAGATGATAGAGAAGAGGGAGAAAGAGAGGAAAGTGAGTGAGAGACAGAGAAAGACAGAGTCAGAGAAATAAAAAAAATGAAATTTATGTTTACAATCCGTGAATAGTAAAGTGTATATGTAAAAGTCCACTGTAGCAGTATTGTACAAATTTTAGCATATAGACATCCGGATAATGCATGTATTTTGTGGTTTTTTGTGATTTGATGCTAAAAAATAGGATATCCGGAGTTTTACAACTCCGGATACTAATGCTTTTATTCTTCATCGAAAGATTTCTAACCCATTTTTGCTTTCGAAAATACTTTGAATTAGAAACCCAATTCTCACAACCACAGTGGTGCTTTTTCTGATGATGAGCATGCCTGCTTATGAAGCTAAGAGGATCCTTCATGAAGAAGATCAACAAAATTCGATGAAGAATCCTCCACCACTGGCGTCGACACTCCTCATGTCTCATCTTCGCTTGGTGGAACAGACTGGGCTCCTCCTCGTGTTCAGGTGCCACCATCTGCCCCCAATCCAGGGACCCTTATTTTAGTGGCAGCTCTAGGATTTTTTTTTAGGGTGGTTACTAAAAAATTTAAACTATTCAAAATTTAATAAAGAGACAGCTTGAATATATCAACATCACAAAAAAAAAAAAAAAAAAAAAGATAAAGTGGAAATTGAATATGCTAACATGAGAATAATAAAGTGATCACAATAATTTCATAACAAATCTTATGCAACAAGCTGTTATTAGTAGGTAAAACATGTCAATATTGAACCCAAATTACAATTAGTAACAACTTACCGCATAAGATTTATTATGAAAATATTATAGATGTAGTAGCATTACTATTATTTTTGTTGAATTGAAATTCTTCTGATTTTCAGGTCATTTGTTTAACATTTTTATTAGAGTAGTCAAAAAAAGTTAACATAGTATATAATATTTTTTTTAAAGTATATATATATATATATATATATTTTTTTTTTTTTCAAGTCAAGGTGGTCACTTAACAGATTAATTTAAGAGTAAAATGCAAAACTAATCCTCTGAGTTTCTTCAGATTTCATTTCAGTCCTTTAACTTTCAAGTTTATTCAATTAAGACTTTTCCATCAACTTTTGTTATATATTGTGGTTAATTTTTCAATTTTATAAAATTTTCTTCAAATTTTTTAAATTAAAAAAATCAATTAATAATTGAAAAATATTTTCCAGATTTTTTTTTTCAAAAAATTTTAACAAAAGTTAACGGAAAGACCTTAATTGAATAAATTTGAAACTTAGAGGACTGAAATGAACAAAAGTAAAGTTAGAGGACTGAAATGAAATCTGAAGAAAGTTAGAGGGTTAGTTTTGCATTTTAGTCTTAATTTAAACTAATTATATATATATATTTGCTAAGCGTATATTAAAAAAAAAAAAAAAAAATTGGCTGCATAAGGCTTCTTATGTCCCTCCACCCAATCCAAACACCCGCACCCCAGCTCCAACAAGGTTGAGTCACAATAACACTACTGCTCCATTGCCAGGCACACCACAGAAGAGTCCTCTGGGCAACTCCTCCATCCCCTAGCCTATATAATTCAGAGTGAGGTAAGGGAATTAGGCACCAGCAGATTTTATATATATATATATATATATATATATATATATAAAAGAGTTTGTTTAATCAGCTCAATTAATGTGTTGTACGGATGGATCATATATTTATCTTTTTGTAAGGCTAATGTGAGTTTGGGTTTATCCTTTTATCTTGGATTCATTCTTTGCTTATTCTTCTCTCTCTCTCTCTCCAGCCTCTACCACTCTTAAGGGCTCAAAAAAGTCTAAACTCTAAACTTGACAGTGCGTAAAACCTCTGAATAATCTCTCTCTCTCTCCGGAGAAAATACACCTTGTTATGGGTGTATGTTTCTCTCCTCTCACAAGCTGGTGGGACCCATCAGCTGTGGGTCCCATCAGCTTGTGAGAGGGAGGAAGCATGCACCCATATAAGGGTGTACTTCCTCCTCTCTCCGTCATTCTAATTGTCCCACAAAGGGCGGTTGCTCCTTTTTGGAAATTCCCAGAAGAGGTTGGCCCAATATTGATGGGGACACCCACTATTTAGGGTGAGTTTGGTTCAGCTTTTTTGAAAAAGTGCATAATGAAAAAGTGGAGTTTTATAAAAGTGCATAATGTAAAAAGTGGAGTTTCAAAAAGCTGAGTGTTTGGTAAAAGCTGTTAAAAAGTGCATAATGAAAAAGCTGAGTGTTTGATAAAAGTTGATAAAAGTGGCTTTTTGAAGGGTAAATGACCAAAAAGGACAATGTATATATAAGGGAATTTATTTCAAACTTTTTTTTTTTTTTTTTTGTTTTTTTTGTTTTGTGGATGTAAGTTTATTTCATACTTATTAAATCATCTATTTCATATACTTACTAAACAATAATAATAATAATAATATTAATTAAATCTAAATAATTTCCATCAACATGAATCACAAAATAAAAATGTAAAAAGATGATAAAATATACACCAACAATCTAAGTTTAAATTGTACTACATAAAAATGTAAAAACATATAAAATACATATCAATAATCTAAGTTTAAATTGTACAACACAAAAATGTAAAAAAGATGATAAAATACATACCAATAATCCAAGTTTAAATTGTACTACAGGATATTATAAAAAAAAAAAAAAAAAAGAAAAAAGAAAAAAAAGAGAACTACTAATTATTATCCCCCCAAATGGAATTAGCAATGAAATCACGAAGAAGCACCATCGCAGGGTCTGTTAAAGATCCTGAATTCTGCTCATAACTGCTATCTGCTTCACTATTATTTCCTCTTCTAGAAATTGAATCTCGATTGGCGTTTATGAAGCCCCTATCATCCCTATCATTTAGTCTAACAAAATTATGAAGAGCCATAGTAGCAGATACAATAAGCATTTGGATATGGAATGGAAAAGATGGCATGTTTCTAACAATTCTCCATTTATTCTTCCACACACCAAAAGTGCGCTCAATCGTACATCGAAGAGATGAGTGAGCATGATTAAATTTTTCATGTCTAGTTCTAGGGCTTCCACCTCTCCTTCGAAAGTCTTGAAGATGGTATGATATCCCTTTGTATGGTGCCAAATAACCTTTCATCATTGGATATCCAGAATCAACTACATAATATTTCCCTAGAAAAAAAAAATTCAATTGTTTTAACACACTCATATAATATGTAATTATAATGAACAATTGATTAACCAATTACAAACCTGGTGGTGGGTGCGGAATTATTATAATCACCAGCATCATGATAATCACAATAATTTCTGTAATCTCCATCCATTAATAGTTCCATAAAATTGCCACTCTCATAAGTACCATTATAATCATCCATATTGGTTTAGGCTACACAACAAAGTAACAAATAATCAACCATTGCTAATACTTAATATAAATCAACATAGTAATCAACAAAGTAACAAAGGTGTAACGGTTGACTAGAAACACGTTGCATATATACCAACACAATTCAGAACATCAAGTATATAACACTGTAACAGTTGCTTCAAATGTGTTTACATTACACATATCTAATCACTTGCCTAGAATTTTTAGCATGTTATGTTATGTACCTTCACAGCCACAATCCCATTACATATGCCTAGAATTTTTAGCATGTTATGCAAGTATATGACTGCTCTATCGAGGTTCCTCATCAGATCACAAGCCTATATGGCTTTGCTCTGACGATGAACAAGCATGATTCTACAGACCAGAATGGCCCTCCGATTCAAAGCAATGTGGCTTAAAGATGAAGGCTGTGAGGGTACTCAGTACGGGATGCAAGAATCACTGGTCCTCCAATGGACAAGGGTTCCCAAAAAAGTCAATCTCAACTGAAATATTGGAGTAAAAGGTACTTTGGGAATGCTAGGCAAGCTCTGATAAAAAGAGAAAGAAGCAGCCGAATCTATAGCTGAGCAGCAAGTATTTTCACTGCCATGGCACCCAGAGAAACAAGAGGAATTTTATATGATGGTTAATTACTTCATCTATGCCATCCTAACCTCAAAAGACAACAAGTAACTTAGCTTAAGCTTCAAAAGGATGATTATATGAGGGTCAAGTGTCAACTATGATTCATCTATTCCAGCAGATTACAATGTTGAGAAATAAAGGTGTAACAACGAAAATTATAGTTATAAAAATAATTGCAATTTTTTTTTCTTTTCTAGATTATAAGAATAGAACAAAACGCAAAGCTTAATTGGATTGAACTTTTTTGATTCAAGATTTAAGAAATAAAAACATTGTTACAGATAGTATAAACACTGAATCCGTTCTCCAAGGCTTAAACTTAAACAATACCCATTGATCTATTTCTGGGTTGCCGAGAAAACAAAAAAACTAATTCCAATCAACTAAAATTCCAATCAACAAAAACAATACCCATTAATCTATTTCTGGGTTGCGAGAAAACAAATCAAAGAGAGCTGAAGCTGAAGAAAACAAAAGCATGCAAGATCTGAAAATTTTTTTCCCACACTCGGTAAAAAAAAAAAAAAAAACGCTTCTGAATTAGTTGGTACCTGGTGGTTTTTGGTAGCAGATCAGTGTTGCTTGGTGTTTTGGTAGCAAATCTCTACCTTCAAAACGTATTTCTCAGATCAGATTAGACAGAAATAAAATTTAAAAAAAAAAAAAAAAAACCAAGATCAGAATCGCGTTGAAGAAGACGAAGAAAGAAAGAAGAAGAAGAGGAAGAAGCTTACCACGGAGCAGAGTGCAGAAATACAAGCGAGGCTGGGAGGCGTGGGGGTGAGGGCGTGCGGAGTGAAGAGCAGAGAGATGAGATGGGTGAGTGTGAGAGAACTGATGAGTTTGTGTGAGTTTGCGTGAGATATTAGGGGCATTTTCGTAAATGCAACGTCCAACGGTAATAATGTCCAAAACGCCAGCAGCGCGTTTTGATTTATGGACCTTCAGAGGTCCATAAATTCAGCGCGTTTCGGAGTTGCATTTTGCCTGAGCCCAAAACGCAACTTTTTTTAAAAAGTTGCGTTTTGTGCTCAGCCAAACACATTTTCTTGTCCACTTTTTTATTTATGCGCGTTTTGGGCTTCAAAAAGTCCAAACAAACGCACACTTAGTGAGAGAGAGAGAGAGAGAGATATTAGTCAATGATTCAATGCTCCATCACTTATGTCTTAAAGAACATGATCAGTAACGTGTTTTTTACCTTGAGATCTAATTTAAACTCTTTTTTTTATTAAGAAACAATTTTTTTAACAGAAAATTAAAAATCTCATCTCTATGTAAGACTATAATTAAATGATTATATCCATCGTGTCTTAAAAACTTATGATCTTTAAGAAATTAATATATTTTTAAAACTTAAAATTTTGAAATAATTAGTATTTTTTTATATAATTTTTTTTGTGGAAAGTATTTTTTTTAATATAAGAATAGGACCAATGAGTAATTTATCATAATAATATGCTTTTGAAATATTATGTAAAGGCGGCTTTTATGATTATGAGAAACACTGGATCGCTTTCCCCTGGTTATTGACTCATTGTAACGTTTCTAGCTGATTCAGCAAACCAAATGAAATACTCATCAAAGACAGCCTGTACTGTCTTTATCACAAATGAGTAACATAGCTAGAACACTTTTTTAACATTTTCTTGGGTCTTTAGTTACGAGATATTTTCTTTCATGTGATTCGTAGAAAATGTTCAAATTGTGAGAGGAAATTCAAAAAGATAGAATTCATACTGGAGAATAAGTTCCCAAATCCCAAGGAAGGAATTTCTTCCAAGAAAGATCGAGTAATACCTGGAACTGAGGGCAGCTATTTCTTATGATGTCAAAAGGATATTCAACCTTAAGAAACAAAAATCATTGGATTTTAAAAGATTATTTTATTTTATTTTTATAGAAAATACTCAAAGGCTTATTACACATTAAACAAACATGAGGAATTCGTTTAGGAACAACTTATCTAGCTTTTTGCTAAAAACCTTTTATTGAAAGTATTGTAAATACAAAGTAAATGTTAAATAAATAAAAAACTAGGCAACTCACATGGAACACAAAAATAGTAAGGAAAATAAGTAAAAGTTAAATAAAATAAGTAAATAACTCACATGAGACTCGAAAAAAAGTAGGAAAAATAAGTAATAAGCTAGATTATACACAAGCTTCTATTAGAAGCCAAAATCCTGAAATCGTAATTCACTAGTTGATTAAACACACTTGAAAGATGAGAAATTACCTAAGGACAAAGTTTGATTCCCACCACCAATAGAAATATGACACATTTTGTCCTGTGCAACGTATATGACTCATTTAATTAGTTATGTTAAGTGATATTGGTGGTTGGGGCCCAAGGTATTGATTTAGACCCCAAATTTTAATTATGACTTAATCAATTAAGGCTAATTTATCGATTAACACCAAGTTTAATTGATTAACCAATGATATGGATACCAACAATTACATGGATAAAAATATTAGACCCTATGAAATGTAAAAACCACAAAAATTAAATTCACAATACCAAAGAGGCAAAAATAACACTAGATGTGTTACTGATGAGGAAAACCCAAAAAACGGGTGGAAAAAACCCTCTGCGGCACAATTACCAAAATGGTCTACTCTAATGAATAGTTGCAGTACAAGATGCACACAAAACCCCCCAAGCCTAGTGCTATCTATATAGTATATACTCATGTCATCCAAGCTCCTACTATCAACTAACTTTACCAAGTCTTTTCTTTAATCTAGTTGTCAGATCCACAATTGAGCTCCAATTGCAATCTCTAAGTCTCTTTGGTTGAATACGTAGCGGCTCCAATGATTCCCAAGCTTCAAACAACCCTCATTACACAAAGGAACAAAGGTAGTGATGGGTGAGAAGCAATTGATCTCCTCTCAAGTATTTGACTATGGTGAGAGAGAGAAAGTAGAGAGAAAGGCCAAGTGTTTGGCTCTCACAATTTGCTAGGTTTTTGTCAACTTGTAGATGTTAATTATGGTTTAATTTCATAGGACATAAGACCTATAATTGCTGAAACAATAGAGAAGTTCGTACCTGATTTCTCTGCTGTTCTGACTGTTTCGATCAACCAAAAGTTAGGCAAAAATGTCTTCAACTGAATTTAAAATGCCAGATATGTTTCAAACTCGCAGGACCAAGATCCAATCTCACTCAATCGAAGTTCTCCTTGCAGAAACTTCAATTTTCAGTACTTGAACTTCAACCAAATTACAAATCAACCTACTAAAACCAAAATACAAAGTATTTGAATGATAATTACAAGAAAATTTTGACACAGAATATGCCAACAAAAGAAAAACCTAACAAAAGATTTGGCAGGTTTTGCTTTGTAATCTTCCATGGCCAAGAAATGATAACACAATCTTTAAGCAACCATGACGTGTATATCCTAAATTTCCCAATTGATTGGTGTTACTCAATGTTACGCCAACTTGACTACATTGCCAATTAAGTTCCAATTTAGTGAATAAAGTGCACAACCATATTGCAAGATAGAAATAGAAGCAGAAAAGTGAGACAACAATATGGTTACAAAGGGAATATCTTGACAGAAAACCCTTTTGGCAGTAGAATTCACTATGATAGAATAGAAGTACAAAGTACAAGAATATACCAAATCCTATTAGTGTCACGACCCAAACTCGAATTCCAGAATTGCAACCATGGCTGACATGTTAATAACAAGTCTAAACTTGATATTAACACAGACCAAACTAAACCAGTGAACAAATTAGTTCTTTTTGCTACTTGATAAGCAGAACATATAATATTTTTTTACAAGTCATAACAAAAACCATCAATTATAAATAGAACAAGGTTTTTATGCAACCATGGCAATGAAAAAACCCATCCACATGTATTATTTAAGTCACATGACTCG
The DNA here is from genome assembly GCA_028535165.1 of Quercus tomentella. Lineage (NCBI taxonomy): Eukaryota > Viridiplantae > Streptophyta > Magnoliopsida > Fagales > Fagaceae > Quercus > Quercus tomentella. The sequence continues at coordinate 44,741,422 of JAPQVY010000012.1, read as the reverse complement.
TTAAAATGTCATGTGATTATAAGTACACATGGATGGTTTTTTTTACCACCACATACTTGTAGTGAGTTGCATAAAAATTCCTGAAACCCAAATTGCATAAAAACCTTTTCCTTATAGATATATATCTCAAGGTCACATAATAAAATTTTTGATTATGTCAAAACTTCTAACTTCCAACTATTGATTTAAAAATACAAACTTTTTACAGAAATAAGCTTAAAAATACTAGAGGAGAAAGTGATAACCAACAAAATAAAGCTCAGTTCCTACAAAACTCAACTAAGGCTCGTGTTGCTCTCCCATTACATAAAACCTACACACAAGAAGGTTTTTAAAAAGGGGTTGAGCTGAAAAATCCAGTAAGGGGGTTAGGTGGTATGAGATTTTAGAAAGAATGCACAAATGCATGTAAACCAAGACATTTCCTAATACGTGGATATTCTTCAAGATAAAATTCTAGGAACATGCACAAATAATTTTTCATGAACTTTACAAACAAATCTTTACATAACTTTGGAAAATAACTTGCATACTTTCTTTAAAACTATACCTCAGCACATAAAGAAAACACTTTCCTCAGAAAAATACATCTCATTCCATCAAGAAAACATATTTCCTTAGAACAACTTTATAGTGTCTTATGAGAAACTTTTTAACAACTAATGAGAAAACTTTGTTCTTGAACACTTTTTAACTTCATGAACATAACATCTTAATCATACTTCCATGATTTAACATCATATAACTTGTTTCCTCATCTCTTTAAAACATAATTATTGGTAATTAAATATTAATGATTTACTTTATCATATCATGAAACAAAATTACTCATAATATTACTTTGGTCAATTTTTCTAGTCAGCTTGTAAAGTGTGAGGCATCTAGCCCTCTTTTGCCAGGCATCCAACAATCCCCGCCTTGTAGGGCATTCCTGGGTACATACATGCTCATATCATCAATCATAGCAGGCCTTGGCCCCTCATCCTTTTAGGGGTTTGCATAACACCTCGTGCACCCCTCATGGTTTTTTACAAGGCTTTGTTATGATTCTTTTATCAATAGTGGGGATGATCGAAATCCACCCAATTTGGTTAGGACGAAACAAGGACAAGCTACTTTATTCGTCTCACAATTTAGCCTAAGCCACATTCCAAGGAAAGCCAGCATTGATACCCCTACCAGAGAAATTCAAAACATACCATATGACTTGACTATAAAACCATAAAAACAAATCTTGCTTCTCAAACCCATCATTTTTTTATAAAGTTTTAATATAACATCACATCTCCACGAGTTTAATTGCATAAAACATAACCATGCACATAATGTTCTTGTTAAAACATTTTAATAAAATATAAGCTTTTCAAATAGTGTCATGACATTCCAATTATTTTAAAAAATAAATAATAAAATTCCCTTACCTCACAGTAGCAGAGATGAGAACCTAACTTGAAAGAGCTCAAACCTGGGTACTCGCAACACCTAAACCCAGGATTAATATTCTTAGTTCATTGATCCAAGAGAAATCAAACATAAAACTTCCAACCTTAAGCACTCACAAGGTACAAAGGATTCCTAACCCACCCCAAGGAGGTTCCCAAATACAAATTACATACATCAAACCTTTTAATGCACTACTTCAAAGAACAAGCAATTAACAAAGCAATGTCACACATCAATACATCATCCATGAAATCAAAAACTATCATAAAAACAGGGGTAGTAAGGCTTATGCCTTTCCTTTGTGTACTAAATGACAAGATCAAGGCACAATAAAATTCAACCAAGTAGAATACATGCCAAGAAATGGTCGCACCAAAATACAAATCAATCCAATAAACCTAATTAAAGAATAGATTCAATAAAGTTCCAATATTTTAAAGTTACCGTTTAGCTGATTGTCTGCAGACCAGCCCTCTTATAAACTGAATTTGACCCACTTAGAGTTATCAAACTAACTTGAAATTTTACAAGGATGTAATCTTGCATGTGTAAGAAGTATTCTGAATATTCCAGCTCAAAATAACTTCTACAGAATATATTAAAACTCACATAATTTAGTAAACTCAAATCTGTCCCGACAGATTTAAGATCATAATATAAAAATCATTATGATCTTAATATTAAACAACATGCATTGAAACTTGATTCAAAATAAAGCTACATGTCTTAGCTTTCATTCTAATAATCTCAGGCTTCCCAATTCAATCTATAGAATTTACGATAGATTTTTAACTATCACATACATACAAATTTTTCTGTTGACAATATTAAATAGTTTTCCTGTAAATTCACAAAGTATGGTGAAATGGGCTTATTTGAACACGAAATTCAATATGCAAATACTAGACATGTCAAACACCAACCCCAAAGCCTTCAATTCAGGCACTATAATTTTTGGCAAACGCATATAACAAAAAATTAGGAAAAACCCCCAAATTCAGGCATGACAAAACCATTCCAACAACACACAGCAAAACAGAAAAATCATCAAAATATTCTTAAAAAGTCAGCCCTTCATTCCCCAAATTCATACCTGTACAAAATCAAAATCCTAAATCTCAAATTTGTTACTTAGTTTCAACACAACCAAAGCCCAGATAAAAATTCAGTTAACCGAATCTTAAAAATTCAATTTCCCATTCAGCCATAGTAAAAACAATACCACTAGGTCTACTACCAAAGAAATAAAGTTCTATTTTCTTACCTTTACAACCCATTGAAACCGAATTTGACCTCCATTGGTATGGTGTTCTATTCTTGATGGAAAGAGAGCGAGGTGGTTCAAGAACTGAAAAAGGGAACTTATTTGTTATTTTACCACTTAGCCCTTATATTCCTTCCACATTACACTTAACAATTTTACTTATACTGTTTGGTTTGGTGGTGGTGATTTTAGGGGGGATAGAAAACATACCGAGAAAAAGTGGGTTTGAAAGTGTTTTTCACTGTTTGGTAAAAGAAGAAAAATACTGAGGATGAAAAATCCGAGAGAAAATTTTCTCTCCCGAGCCCACAAATCTCATCCTCCCAATTCAGGAGGAAAATTGTGGGGAGAAAAGTGGACTTATGACATTTTTACACAAATGCCCTCTAGAATCAAGTAAAAAGAAAAAAGAAAAAAAGAAACAAAGAGAGAGAGAGAGAGCTGGAGAATGAGAATTGCGCCGGCTAGTGTTAGAAGCATGGAACGTTCTTGAATGAGGGAAACAAAGCAAATAAAAGAAGGGGGATAGAGATAAGGACAACGTGTGGAGGAGAAAAATAAGGGAAAAAAAATTGTATGAATGAAATGAAGGTTGAGAAAGGAGAAATAATATAAATAATAAAAAATCTTGAGAAATGTTACCACAATATTTTTATAATAAATTTTAAGTAACAGATTATTATTAGTTAATATTAGTGAGTAAAAAAATAATTTCAGTGGTGGGTTCATTAAAATTAGTAACAACTTTTCACATAAATTTTATTGTGAAAGTATTGCGAAAAATATTGTGGACGTAACACTTCTCATTGAAAAATATAATTGTTGGTAAATTTTATATTATTTAATGAGTACAAATAAATCTATTTCTTACCTATTATATAATAAGGGTATAATAGTCAATTTATATAAACTACATTTTCTATCCTTTCACTTTTATTTTCAACTAAACAAAAGAGTTTTCCACCCTCCCACTTTTCCATCCCTCCAACCAAACACACACGAGGGAAAACTAAATATTTTCTATCCTCCCACTTTTTCATCCTCCCACTAATTTTTTACTCCTCCATCCAAACGGACCCTTAAAGACGCCATTGTTTTCTTTATTTATGGAAATACTAGAAACTTCATTAAACACTAGAAAAAGAAATTATAATATGAAAAAGAGCTTGTTCAACGAAACAAGGACCCTTTTCAATCCAAACAGAGAAATCATCAATTAACCAAAATACAAAATTGCACATAAAACCTTATATGTTTAACATATTCCAAAAGTCACCATAATTTATCCATGGGTTCTATAGAAATATGCTACATTTTAAAGGGATTGTGTAGTTTTAATGTAAAAAATTAAATAATAAGATTTGAGATTTTAGATTCAAAATTTCTTGTCAGCATCTTAAGACCGCCCAATGAAATTCTCTATGTAATAACTTAGGGTATGTACAGAATAGTCAATATCATACACTCATCTCTTTAAAAAAAATGTTAAATTAAATCATATTGTAACAGGAAATGGTCAGGCACGTGTTTCTATTTAAGTTTGTAACAACTAACAAGCGCGCCCGTAGTTCGAAATGAAAATTTCCTTGAAAGTTGTGTCTAAAACGCGGCATAAACCATATGGTTTGGTCCTTCGGCGATACAACCATGAACCATGGTTTCACAGTCGGAGAGTTTTCCGGAAGCGAAGGTGACGATGGGACCCACCCACTCCAACCACAACAGAGCTTGAAGAGGAAATCAGAAACCGCGATTGCTGATGGCAAGTAATTTTCTATACCATGACATATTTTATATTTCTAATTTTCTGATCTGGGTATTTCCTAACGTTTATTGAAAAATTATCCTGGTTTTTGTGTTAGGATAAAGCTATTTCTTGTAAAGTGTTCGGGATTTTCAGTTATGTGTTAATTTTGTTTTTGAAGGTGTCAAAAGCTATTTCTTGATTATCTATAACATGCCAAGAAAGTGTCGAATTCTGGAAACTGAGTTCCTAGTTTTCTTTTGGTAGTTGTTGACTTGTTGTGTTGGGTTCTTAGGAAGTGGGTCCTAGTTTTTAAGCACATGAATGTTAGATACCATTGTGTAAAGAGATTGAATTCAATAAGGAATTGGGAGCAAGGAGGGAAAATCCTCAAGCCACATCTGAGGCTCTTCCTTTTGCTGATGAGAAAACTTTGCTAGTTCTTGAGTTGCATAGTTACATTCTTTTCTGCACAGCTTGGAAAGAAATACATTCAAGGCTTTAACATGAGTTGCCTAATATCATCTAGCGATAGTCTCTCTTTAGCAAAATAGCTTGCTACATTGGAGGATTCAGAGAGAAGTTTGCCTGATTTAAAATTATTTTTCTTTTGTAAGCACCAACATACAAAAAGGATTACAAAACCAACACACAAGCCAAAGCCAAAAACCTGAAACTAACAACACCCTCACCATGGAGGCAACGCCAACTACACATAGAAACACCTAAACAAAACAAACCAGAAGCTAAGGAAATACAACAAAAGCCCATTTATGCAGCAACAGCCTGCAAAGAATATAAATCCAGCTTACTCAGGCCAACAATCCGTCTACCAGAGATACAACAAAATATACTAAGCCAAGGAGGCCACACCAAATTTCTGTAACAACATTCCAGCAACCAGCTAAACCATAGCAGAGACTCAGCACATTCTTTATCTTGTAAGGGCTTGATGCTTGAGGGTAGCTTCTGCAAATCCCCATCTATAGCTTGTTTCCCTATTAACTCTGGAATCAGCATAGGTTTTTCCAGCCTCAATTCGAGGTCTAACCTGTTTTTTGACTTCTTCCCCATATGTTCCTCAGATCTAACCAATCCTTGGAATATAACAGCATTTGTATGGGTGCAGCGATGAAGGGTCTGCACTGAGTCCTAGTTTACCAAAATCTTATCTCAAGGAAGCAACATTTGGAATCCCAATCATCAGCAATGGATTCTTGACAACACATGAATTTAATTTTCCTCCATGACCTTTTGTAAAAGGAACACTTAGAGAATAGATGGTCTTTATTCTCCACAGCTGCCCTGTAAAGGACACACGGCATGTCCCTGCCAATACCCCATTTTTTCAATCTTTCTCTGGTATTCAGCCTGTCCTTCGTTGCCAACCGTGAGATGAAAGCAAGTCTTGGTATAGCTTTAGGAAACCAAATAACTTTCCACCGTTCTACTTTAGGATAATCCTGCCTAATTTAATCCCAATCACTAGCAACAATGAAGGACCCTATTCTGGAAGGAATCCACAAAGCCTTATCATTATCCCCAAATTTGATCATAGGCAACTTGTGTAGGATAGTAACCAGGTTTTTTGACCTAACAGGACCCCGGTTTAATTTTCTACCATTCATGACACTAGCTAATTTGGCATTCACAGTGCTGGCAGCTTCATATACCACTCTATGACCAAACTTGTCCTAGAGAGGCCTAAATAGGTCCTGAGCTTTAAAAGTTTCCTCCACCCCACCCCCAAGAGCAGTGCAGTCATGGAAGCTCCTAACACACCAGAAGCTTTGGCCCTTAAGAATCTGCAACTTGACTCATGCAACTCTTAAGTATTCAGCTTGGGCGAAGAGAAGCCATATGAATTTAATAATGGCTGCCTTATCCCATTCCTCTACCCTTTTAAGAACATGACCATCTTCCTTTTTAGGACAACAAACAGCATCCCAAGCCGCTTTTTCACCTTATACAAAGACCATCAGTACCTCTCCAAAGGAAAATAGCAAGACCCTTACCCCTGTTAAAGAAACCCACTAGAGTTCAATTGATTGCTAATGAGAATGAGGGAGATGAGATGAATTCTTTAACTTATGCCACAAACTTCTCAGGTACTCCAATGGCTGCTAAACAATGCAGAGTCCAAATGGATGGAATCATATATTCATATGCCTTCATGAGATTCACCTTTGTAAGGCATCTTAGAATACACCTCTGCCTGTGATAGTTTTTCACCAATTCCTGAGCAAGAATAATGTTTTCTGCAGTGCACCTATTAGGAATGAATGTTGTGTGGTTATTTCTAATCATATTAGCAAGGCATGGTCTAAGTCTATTAGCAAGAATCTTAGTAGTGCACTTGTACATAAGGTTGCAGCAAAATATAGGCCTAAAGTCCCCATTTTTGAATGATTTGGAACTTTAGGCACCAAAGTACTGATGGTTGAACTTGAATTAACCTCTTTGAGCAGCCTCCCTGTGTTGAAGAAGGATAATACAGCATTAGTGTGTTATGACAGAAGATGATATTCAGGATAAATTGTTATTTGAATTTGAAGTATTTAAATTTAGACTTAGTGATAGATCTGTATCTGAATAAGGTAGTAGTAGATTTGTATTGTTATTTGCTTGTATTCAAATTGATTCCTATGTTTAAGGATAGGATTAGTTCCCATGTTTTAGGATTTGTTGATGAGGTTATCTCATCCTTGGCTATTTGTCTACATTAAATGCATTAATGAGAATCAAGCAGAAAATTAACCAAACAAGTCGATTTCCTCTCTTAAGTTTAGGAGATTGGTCATCTTGAATTGACTAACTATCTTTTATATTCATTAAATTATCCCAATTCACAACATGGTGACATCCTCCTTAACAATGGGCTAGGATCTTTTATAGAAGAGTGCAGAAAACCCATATAGACCAGAGGCTTCATCCTTCATTGAGAAGATGGTATCCCTGATTTCATAAGCAGTTACCCCACCCTGCAGCAGTTCCTTTTGCCTGCAAGAAAATTTTATGGGTAAAAAAAAAGTGATACTTGCAATATCTGAATTATAGAGCTGAGAGGGAAGTTGGCCCAATAGTTTTTTGTAATAGGACACAACTAGCTCTTTAATTGTTTCAAGGTCTTCCAGCATGACACCGTCTACATTCAGCAAACATCTAATGGACTCTATGGAAGAACCCAATATTTTGATTCCCCAGTTTAAGCCAAGTTTTTTTTTTTTTTTTTTTTTTATTATTTATTTCTGCTTCATATATGATTCCTCAGGATTGCTATTAGTTGAGGAACATGTGCTAAATGGTCGACCTCAGGATTGGAGCAAATTCCTGTATAAATACTCAACTTGTAAGTTGTAACTCTAATCTCATTAGTGAATAGTGATGCATTTGCTTGGATCTTTCTCTCTTGAATTCTCTATAATTCACTCCCCAGTTCCTTCTCAATCTTAGTTCTCTCACTCTCACTTATTAAATAATTCCTTGTTTTATCTCATTCTCCCATTATCTCACAATTAAACTCTAGTCTAGTTTCTTCTTCAATCCTGTTTCTCTAATCTCTAAACATTCTAACACCTAAAAAACAAGTGTGATATTTACAATAACCCCCTTGGACCTAACAGATGCTTAGATAAAAGTTATCTATATACGCCCCATTGCATCCCTTCTTTCCTGAACAAACTGTAAAAGCAATTGTAGGACTAGTTTGATTTGTTCCCCTCGACCTACTGATTTCAGTAGTCCTAGTAGTAACATTGTTTTTATTTATTTATTTATTATTAATCTTTTGTACAGGGCTTCTGTCAATTGCAAATGCTTGCCCTGAAGCAAACAGGGCTGCTGTCAATCTTTTTTGCTTATTTTGTGTTGATTATTTTCATTGTCATTGCAATATGAATGGTTGTTGTTTTGTTCAAGATTATTGAGAGACTGGCCTTTATTCTTTGTTGGTAACAATTCCTTAACTGTAGCTTTCACTTTATTTTCTCAAATTAAGTTACTTATTACATATTTCATTTGGAAATTATTCATTCATTTTACCAAAAATTTATTTCCCATTTTGCTGTACAGTGCAGTTTTGCACTCCCAATTTTTCACTTGCTGCCGTTATAGCAGAGAAGTTAGTACAAATGAAGTATATCTCTGAACTGGTAAGTAATCCAACTCCAATTGTTTCTACTTGCTGGGCATGTGAGTGTAAAGTCGGAGGAACACCTCCCATCTCTGCCATCCCGCTCTCTGCATTGGGAGTTTTGGATGGAGATGAACTATGTTCCTCTTCTGTGAAAGAAAGTTAAAAAAAAAAGTTAAAAAGACTATATGACATAAGGACAAAGTTTAGTTATAAAATTGGTTGTAACCTTAAGCTATAATCTCACTTAGGGTCCGTTTGGATACAACTGAAAACTGAAAACTGAAACTGAAAACTGAAAAACACTGTAGCAAAATAATTTTTAAATGTGTGAATAGTACCGTGAGACCCATTTTTAATGAAAAAGTTATTGAAAAGTGAAATTTGTGGATCCATGAGCAATATACAATGTGCATTGATTGGCTGAAAAAAGTTAGAAAAGTCAAACTTTGCGGCTACTGTTCATTGAATAGTGCATGAACAGTAACCGCAAGTCTCAAAAACGCATGAAAAAAAAAGGGGGAAAAACGCAGACACAGACGTGTTGGTTTTCAGCCCAATCCAAACTGAGCCTTAATATCTTTTCATTGGAGGTGATTTTTAACAAATCCACTATTGGATTACATTTTTTCTTATATCCTTTATACTTGCAAAATTTTTAAAAAATTAAAGATCAATAACTATGTTATCAATAAATTATTTAAATTGCAAGTTTTTGTAATTTAAAATCATGCATAAAATATAAGTTTATAGATCATATAGTAAATAATATCCGATTGATATAAAATTTGACATATGTATTAAAAGTGTAACGAACATGTAATTTAACGATTAGATTTTCAAAATATGTAGTAATGTTTATTTTATTGAGTAAAGTTGTATATCTAGGATACAACCAATTTTGTAACTAAACTTTCTCCATTTCTCCATTAAATAATCCGTGAATTTTCACAAAAAATAAGTCCAATTATTTATAAGTGATAACTTTTCTTACTTTTCAAATTAAATGAATACTAGGAATAGAAATTTATTATATTGTTAGTAGGTAGTACTATAATCGTAAGTAATGTTGGCATTTTTTTTTTTATTATATAATTTCTCCTATGTTGAGGGAACTCAATGAAAAGCTAAGCTTCTACCTTCTTCTTCTTCCCTTTTTTTTTTTTTTTTTTTTTTTGTGGTGGTGGTAGAAGCTAAACTTCTACTTTACTACTGTATGTAGATGTAGTCACTTTACTTCATTTAATCAAAATGACAGTCTTATCCTTTTTTTTTTTTTGTTAATCTAAGGTATTTTTATCTTGTGTAAATTTCTTATAGTTTCTTACTTCATTCTAGAATTTTAGAAGTTTTGTTAGCCTACCACTCTAACGGATAATTTTTCATTACCAAATGATGTCCTGTTCAATTGGAATGTAAGCTTATACGTGCTTTTATGGATTGCTTGTTAGTAATTCAATAGAACATGATTCATAGTTTATTTAAGCCACTTAGCTACAGCTCTCTGTTCTAAATGAAAATTTGTTTGGATGAGAAAGATATTGCTGTCAAATTTTTAATTCTATTAATCGATGATTACTTTTAAAAATTATTTTTCTAGCATTATTATTATTAATATTTGTTTAAATGGGTGATAGATTGGGAAAAATCTGGGTATTCACCCGACTTAAAATGCTGATAATGACTGAAATTAAATGGTGCCTTATAGGAAGAGTATAGTATATTGGTGCTATGGCTGAAAAAAAGGAGCACATGGTAGTGGCACCCACATCATTGCAATGCTACATACATGCTCTCAAGTCTCAACATCATATGGTAATCCCTAGAGCCTGTGTGTGTGTGTGTGTGTGTGTGTGTGTGTGAGAGAGAGAGAGAGAGAGAGAGAGAGTCATAAATGTGAAGGTAAATGAACAAGTGGGGCATTTATCACAATTGGCACACCGCACATGGTTTAAATCTTTGTAGAGCGTGTACACAGTTGTATACACTAATAAATATCGAATGAGAATGAAGCCATTCCCAGTTCACTGTCCCACTCACTTTAGCTTTTACTTTGTTCACAGAAACAGAACCACCTAACTATATGGGAAAACCGACAGCTCTCTCTCTCTCTCTCTCAGTGGATACTTTAGTCTAGTTAGTTTAGGTTTTATTTATTTATTTATTATTTTAATATATTTATTTTTTATATCCACAATCCACCCCCTTCAACGAGGGAATAGTTTGACATAATATCAAAGTATTAATAATTAAATTGACATATTTAAAATGTTAAAAGGCAATTTTGACACATGGAACAAATATTAAAAATAAAAAATAATAATTAAGCGTTATATTTAAGTTATGGATCATAATAAAATTTTGGGTAAACCCTAGACGTTATAAACCATGATATTCTAAACACCATGTATATATATTTTAAAAAATAGTCACTATTTATTATTTATGTTTAAATTTTTTCTTTTTTTTTTAATTGTTGTTATCTTCTTGTGTTTTAATTTGTACTCTCTCTAATTTTGAGAAAAGACAACTACTTGTGATCAAAAAAAAAAAAAAAAAAAAAGAAAAGAAGAAGAAAAGACAACTACTTTCTCCACCAAATGAGTTACTCTATTAACGATTTAAAAAAAAAAATACAATTAATGATTTTTAGTAAATATTGATAGTATTTAATTAGAGGTAAAGTTTTTCTATCTTTTACGTTAAAAAAAAGTTCAAATTAAAATGTCACGATTTAATTTGTCAGGTTAAATTTTTTCTTTTTGGGTGGGCTTTTCCACGAGGTTGTCAAATGGGGACCACCATTCGACTGCGTTCTGCAACTGCAGCTGGTGATCAAATTCTGGAGTTTACAATCTCTAATATTATCTCCAATACCATCATCTTTCACCTCTCTTAACTCTAAGTCGGTGTCAAATTCTGAGTACGTAAGTTTCTTGAGAGATTCACCGAATACATATATTAACATGAAAATGGAGAGAGCTGGTTACTAATACTGAAGCACTTCGAAGTAGATTACAATAGCCCATCGGAAGAGCCTTTGAGACGCATCGTCCCCGCCGGCGACCCTGCATGGTCGCCGACCTCGCCAAGTTTCTCTAAGCTGTTGTTTAGATTTTACTTTAGGGTGTGTTTGTTGTTCCCAAAAATACAAAATACAAAATACAAAACTGCTCTACATCTCATCCAACTTCAACTCAAATCACACTTAAATTGCACTGAACTTTTTAGTACTCTTAACGCTGTGGTCTGGCCTAGAATTTAATTTCCATTTTATCCCTCTATTTTCTCGGCAGTCAGACAGATTTGCTATGAAGTAGATAAGAGAAAAAGAATCAAATTTTGGAATTCCGTAATATAAAATTTTATAGCTTAAGAAGACTAATAGCCTGTTTGGATGGAGGGGGAAGGAGGGGGAGCGGACGGGAGTAGAGTAGTATTGGCTAAAAATAAGTTAATTTTGTACTAAATTTACTCTACTCTACTCTACTCCTCCTCCCTCCCTCCCCTTCAATCCAAACGGACCATAAGCCTTTGATCTTTGAAAGTTGATGCAGCTAACCAAACACTCACACACACACACACATACACACAAAGCACATACACATATAAACCCCAGTTCATATTATCATGATATATATGATTTATACAACACATCAGTTGAACCAAAACAGTTACATATATGTCTGCTAATGCTTTTTCTTTTTTGAATACTACTATATTATGGTAATAAAGAAAAGATAGGGAATATATATATTCATGTGGGCTAGGTCATAGCATGAGGCGGAGGACTCTCTTACAGTACTGTGCCTGGGGATGCTGCAGGTGTAGCTTTGTGATTGGCTAAAGAGCTTGTTGAAGGTGGGATATAGGTGGCTGGATTCGGAGCAGATGGCCGAGTATAACCCTTAAGAAGCTTCCGGCGTAGGACAGGAAACTCCGGCGATGGTGCAGGTGTAGCTTTGTGATTGGTTGAAGAGCTTGTTGAAGGTGGGATATAGGTGCCTGGATTCGGAGCAGATGGCCGAGTATGACCCTTAAGAAGCTTCCGGCGTAGGACAGGAAAGTCCGACGATGGTGCAGGTGCAGCTTTGTGATTGGTTGAGGAGCTTGTTGAAGGTGGGATATATGTGGCTGGATTCGGAGCAGATGGCCGAGTATGACCCTTAAGAAGCTTCCGGCGTAGGACAGGAAACTCCGGCGATGGTGCAGGTGCAGCTTTGTGATTGGTTGAAGAGCTTGTTGAAGGTGGGATATATGTGGCTGGATTCGGAGCAGATGGCCGAGTATGACCCTTAAGAAGCTTCCGGCGTAGGACAGGAAACTCCGGCGATGGTGCAGGTGCAGCTTTGTGATTGGTTGAAGAGCTTGTTGAAGGTGGGATATATGTGGCTGGATTCGGAGCAGATGGCCGAGTATGACCCTTAAGAAGCTTCCGGCGTAGGACAGGAAACTCCGGCGATGGTGCAGGTGCAGCTTTGTGATTGGTTGAAGAGCTTGTTGAAGGTGGGATATATGTGGCTGGATTCGGAGCAGATGGCCGAGTATGACCCTTAAGAAGCTTCCGGCGTAGGACAGGAAACTCCGGCGATGGTGCAGGTGTAGGTTTGTGATTGGCTAAAGAGCTTGTTGAAGGTGGGATATAGGTGGCTGGGTTCGGAGCAGATGGCCGAGTATGACCCTTAATAAGCTTCCGGCGTAGGACAGGAAACTCCGGCGATGGTGCAGGTGCAGCTTTGTGATTGGTTGAAGAGCTTGTTGAAGGTGGGATATAGGTGGCTGGATTTGGAGCAGATGGCTGAGTATGACCCTTAAGAAGCTTCTGGCGTAGGACAGGAAACTCCGGCGATGGTGCAGGTGCAACTTTGTGATTGGTTGAAGTGCATGTTGAATCTGGGATATAGGTGGCTGGTGCAGATGTTGTAATGATCTTAGTAGCAAAGGACTTTTCATTGATTTGGCTGTCGCCAGTGGTCGGAGAAATGGTCAAGGCAACAGATGTTGTAATGATGTCAGTAGCAAAGGCCTTTTCCTTGATCTGGCTGTCGTGGGTGGTCGGAGATTTGGTAAAGAACTCAGAGCTTAGCTGGTTAGGTGTAGCGGCTAAGCTTGAGTTCATGTAGGAACAAATGGCAAGTACTATGAAAAGGGATGCAACAAAGAATTGTTTAGAAGATAGGCTCTCCATCTCTGTGTGTGAGTGTGGAGGGTAGTACTTTGTGTAGGGGTAATGGATGAAGGGTTAACAATATAGTATATATTTATATAAACTTTGCAGGGGCCTTCATTTGCTGATACACCTATTTGGAACTGTCCCAGATATCACTGATGTGCAAATGCAACAAAGTTGCCCCAGTTAAATATTGTTGAAGAGCATGAGCCGAAAAGTTCAAACAGCTGTTAAGATCAACGAGGACAAAAAGGACCAATGCAGATTCTCTTTCCCCACTAGTTGTTTGTAACACTATGCGAGAGCACGACACGTATCCTTAAAGACACGTGTTGTGTTAACATTTCTTCTAAGTTGTGTCATTTTGATCGAGTACGACGATGGGAATAAATCATCAATCATCCTTTGTCGTTGAATTCCTTTATAGATTCCGTGCTTATCTCATCCATTCAACCACCACATTATTTTAGTCCCATATATTCAAACTGACCAGACATTGTGTATTACACTAAACACACATGAACATGATATGGTGTTTGGTCCTCGGTGACTTTAATGGGGATTTGGGTTAGAAGACTAGAGTCTAGAGTAAAACGAAGGGTGTCGATTGACTCGATTCCCCTTTGGGGACTTTTAAAAGCAACACACTAATTGATTGAAGTTGTTTGGAAATGGATATGGGATGTGAAAGTGGAAATTATATATTGTGCAAGATTTTAGGTTATGTTTATAGCTATATATGCCTTAATAATATGTATCAACTTTCTTTATGACCTTAAGATTTGGCGTGAAAGCAGTGCACGCATAACAGCCTTGTTATGTGATCTTAGATGCCAATTTCACACGAGATCCATTATTAGCAAATGTAGAATATATGTGGGAGACCAGCGTTTGATAAAATAATTTTCGGTTGTTTGTGAGATTTATATATCCACCCATTGGTTATGTTTGATTCAACCAGGGTCTTTATTTGATTCACAAAAAAAGAAAAAAAAAAGAAAAAAAAGAAAAAAAAAGACCAGGGCCTTTATGCCCTCACCTTTAAGTATTGCTCAGATAATGTTTTCAGTAAAAATTATGTGAGCTCTTTTTTTTCCATCACAATTGATTATTGAAAATATATTAGGAAAAATAGTAACGACATTCAACACTTTTTTAAATATATATATATATATATAAAATATAATATAATATAATATAATATGATGACTATAAACTGCCACTTAATATATTTTTTTTCAAAGGATTAAGCATTGTAATTATTTATTATTAGGGCATGTTGTTGTTAGTGACTTACCAAAGTTGAAATCAATGATGATATATATACACAAAATAGGTTCAAGTTACACACAATATAACAAGTTACCCACAATATAAACTATGTATCATTCAGATTCTCAAAAAAAAAAAAAAAAAAAAACTATATATCATCATTCAAGGTAATTTACTACAAGATAAAAAGAGAAAAGAGAACTCTAATTCCAAGGGAGATATGTCAATAATGTATGTTATCGGCCCTAAATTTTTTCAAAAAACTCAATCTCAACCCCAGGAAGATGTGAATTACAATGATTGGAACTACACCAGAGAGATATTGGAAATGGAACCAATTTAACCTAATTGAACTACCAAAGCATGGACTAGAAATCTAAATTAGATTTAAATGAGCAAGATATAAAGAAATTAATAATACAAAGCATGAATCAAGTTTAGGATTTTAAAGACCACATGCGCAGCTTCTCAACCATTCATTAAAAATTAAAATGCTAATATGGGTCTTGTTAAAAAGTAGAAACCATGCGTCACAAGCTTTCTAATGGCACTGATAAGATCACCTGATGTAGAGGTTGGAAAGGCCATCAAAACGGCGCTACGTCAAATTTGACCCAAACTAAAAAACATTAAAAAAAAATTAAATAAATAAATGTTTTTTAATGCAAAAGTTGCGCATTCGGATGCTTCTCTTACAAGAAAACGTGCCGACTTGAGTAGAAGCAGCTCAGTGTCTGTTTTGCAAAAAGACAAACTGCTTTTGTCTTTGAATTGTCAATGTTTGACGAAGAGCAAGGTCACAGTTACAGCTCACAGGCAAGTAGGCAACACTGAGATACTAACTTAACGTACCCTTATATAATTGTTAATAAATTATATGAAAGTTTTTATAGGAGTATTATTTTTATAAGAAATATAAAATGTTGTTAAAAAAATTAATTATTTTATTATTTTTCGGTAAATTTTTTTTTAAATAGTTTATAAACTAATACTATTAATATTTCTCTTCTCTTTTCTTTTTAAAAGGAATATGTTAAGAAGCGCTTATTGCAATCAGGTGCATTGAACTGTTACCAAAAGTAGATAAATACTCTTTTTAAGTGAATGTTGTGCAAATTCCCAAAGATACCCGATTGATCACAATAAAATACACAATCTTTTGATATCGTATGCTTAAGTAGCAACTTGTGATTAAGTGTGTAGTGTCTTTGGTAGCCAATTCTTTTAGGATCACACACTCTACAACTCTTACTACAACTTGCACACGTGTCAACTTCTGATTAAATTACCATCACTTATACATGAGTCAATTATTAGTATTTGATAAAAAGTAATCAAATTTTGATGTCGTAGATTGTGAGTTGTTATTTATAACTTTCACATAAACCCGCAATTTATTTTTTCGCCACTCACAATTCTAGCAAAATTATGGTAAAAATTTTTTGGTCCTAGATTTTTTTCCTTTGCTTTGCCATCAGCGTTTAACTGACTTTTTAGCTGATTTTTGGAGTCCTGCTGGGAAAAAAAAAAGAAGCATTTATATTTTTATGTTCACAGCTTTCACAACTTACAAATGCTTTGCAGTTTTTGCTTTAGATAAAAGTGTATGATTAATTCATGCTGATTGGTCTATTGATTGAGAGGTTTTAATGCGTTGGAATGGAATGGTGATATTGGTGGGTAGGTTTTATTCTTATGCTTTGTTATATTTTGATTTTTTTTTTTTTTTTGAGAAGATGATATTTTGATTTGATATAACGTTTTCAGGGTTACATTATTATTAAATTATAGTCCTATTATAATAATTTATCAATTAAAATCTCTTTAGGATTATCAGAGACAAGGGCGGAACTACATTGGTTGGTAGGGGGACATGGCCCCGGCCAGATTTTTTAAAAACTCTTTTATATTACACAAAATTAGGAACTCCTCACCATTTTTGTAAGGGCTAACCTCCCAAGAATTTTTTTTTTTTTGGCACCTCCACCTGCTTTCATATAAGATAATTTTTAGACATATAAATTTTGTAGACAACAATACAGCATATATATTAATATATGATTTGATTTATGACTTAGTTTGGACTTTGGAGTAAATATTTGAACTTTTTTTAAAAGAGTAATGTACAAACATGCACTTTCTCAAAAAAAAAAAAAAAAAGAAGTACAAACATGCACTTCAGCACACGCATGTACGTTAATGTTTGTTGCACATATCCATACACACATCCTTTAATTTTAGTTATAATTTTGAAATCGTGAAATTATGCTTTCAAAACACGATTTTACAATTTAACTGACGCGAGATACACTCCATACACACTGCTATATGTATGTATGTAATAATCCGCACTCATTGGAAAATAAGGCTTTTTTTTGAGTGTGTCTAGCCAGAAGGATATCTTCTATCCCATTAGGCGCTTTTTACATAAAATGGAATGAGTTTGAAAATTTTGTTTTATTTTTGGTATCATGCGCCCTGCATGTATCTGCTCGGCTGGGCCGTGTCTAATATCCCATTACGCGCTTTTACATAAAATGGAATAAGTTTTGGTGGGTGAAATTTTTGTTTTATTTTTGGTACCATGTGCTATGCATGTATCTGCTAGGCTAGGCCATCAGACACGGCTTGTAACTTTAGCAACAGAAATAGAGGATTCTCGAACCGCCTGAAGAGTAGAGCAAAAAAACTTCTCAAACGTTTTTAAATCATTTTAATTTATGTTAATTTTTTTTTAGGTCCGATTTGTAGGGCCTAAGAAAAAAAGACCATTCAATGTGTCGGTGTCTCATTCACATTGTGATCTGTTACACACAGCTAATGCATACATGCATCCATACAGTGTTAAAGCACATACATATCCATCGGCTGAGAATCAAAGATAAACCCAAAAACCCACTTTATCGAGGAGTCAAGGACATACATACATGCATAAAAATAAAAAAAACATGTAATCAAACATTGAAAATTTCAAAATATTAATCAAATAAAAAGTTATTAAATGGTGTTTTGTAATTTCTTTACTCATTATATTTTCATTTCACTATATTTGATTAATAAGTATCCCAAAAATATATTTGATTTATAAATATGTATACCTTAAATTAAAAGGGAGTTTATTATCACCTAGAAAAATGAAGTTTAAAACAAGGGGAATAAGAGGGAAGTTGTCTCTTTTTTTTTGGGGGGGACAAAAATGGGGAATAAAAGGGAAGCTGTCTTTTTTCTTCTTCTTTTTTGTTGACAAAAGTGGTTTGTTTTCTATTAATCATCTATGGAATTATCTGTTATCATAAGATTTTTATGATATCATGTTAGTGTTTAATTGGCTTATGGAGATATTTAATTAATGAAATCTTATTATGATTTTTACATTTTTTGCCATGAATAAAAAAAAAACATATACCAACT
Source organism: Quercus tomentella (assembly GCA_028535165.1). NCBI lineage: Eukaryota > Viridiplantae > Streptophyta > Magnoliopsida > Fagales > Fagaceae > Quercus > Quercus tomentella. Next base: position 44,722,986 of record JAPQVY010000012.1, on the reverse strand, counting down.
AGTACTTGTTAGTATTTTTTTTTAATTTTTAATTTTTTTTTGTTAATAGTACTTGTTAGTAATACTTGTAAAAGAGAATGAGAAGATTATTGTTTGGCTTGAAGAATACTTCTCTTTTTTTTTCTTTTTTATTGCACAATATGATGATTAGGAATGAATACACAAACTATTGTTTCTTAGTATATGTGTGTCTATATATATATATAATTGTCATAATTTCTCCAAATCTTATGCTGTCATTTACTTCATTTATTTAGAATTATAGTCTTATACATCTTTTGTTAGCCTAAGGTCTTTTTATCTTGGGTAAATTTCTTATAGTTTCCTACTTTATTTCAGAGTTTTGGAAGTTTTGTTAGCCTACCAATTAATACTCTAGCAGTCACATTGAGGATCATTTTTAATTACCAAATGATGTCCTGTTCAATTGGAATGTAAGCTTATGTGGGCTTAATTATTGGGATTGGTTGTTAGTAATTCAGTAGAAAATGACTTCATAGTTTTTTAAAGCCAAAACTCGATGTTATAAATGATTTTTTTTTTCTTTTTTGGTGAATAAATGAAAAAAAATTGTATTAAAAAGATATTGCCCTCAAATATGGTCTAACTTTTTAGTTCCTCTAATCGTTGAAATGGTTTTGCATTTATTTTGTATAGCCTTATTGTTTTTAAATGGATGATAAATTGGGAACAATTTTTTGTATTTCACCCAACTCGAAAGTCAAAAATGTTGATCATGACAGTAAATTAATTGTTGCCTCATGTGGTTGGGAAGAACTTATGATATATTGGTGCACGTACTAGCTAGGCTGGAAAAAGCAGCACATGGCACTGGCACTGCGACACGCATGACTCATCATCGAGCAAGGTAAAGAAAAAAAAAAATGAAGAGATAAAACAATCTGTCCATAGACTCAATACAAAAGGCGCATTCTAACGTGCACCCTAGCTATTTGCTGTTCAATGGAAAAGTGCCTCAAATGTGAATGAAACCTCAAATGTGGGCCCCGACATTAATTACTCGATTTTCAATAATAGAGTTGGGGAAGATGATCTTTCCAACTTTATTTGATCTCCAAAGCTATGCATCCCAATATGACACGATTCATGATAGAAAGAGCCAAACTTCCAAGCCACCTTTTTTACTCGGGGAGCTAACCTCTCCAATCCAATTAGTAAAAGTTTGTGGTGTCCCCAATTCTGCCTTTGAAGCTTATCCAGCTTATTGGTTACATGAACTTGATTATATGCATCATAACGAAGGCATAAAATAAGCAGTAATAGAAGATTAATTTTTAAGTTTATTTTTAATCCTCCCTTCTTTTGGACAAGTATATAACTTATTCCATCCTGCAAGCCTTTTTCTCCACCTATTTTTAGAATTTTACTATGATTCTTGTATAATATGGATTATAATTTTTATTCTCCTATGAAATTTAAAATTGGGCATGGTATTTAATTATAAGTTTCAAAAAGATTGATAAGATTAATTCTATGACACCACTCAAAAGATAAACCCAAACTCGATCACGTTACTAAAACATAGATTTATATAATCCATCCATACAACATATATATATAAATATATATATATATATATATATATATAATATATTGCTCTATTTATCATCTGGCTAGTGCTCTCTCTCTTTCTCTCTCTCTGAATAGTACTGCTGTTCTATATAGATAAAGAACAGGTGTAAGTACATACATAGATTCATTGGGGCTAGGGGATGGAGGAGGTACCCCACTTGGACATAGAGAGGGAGTTGTCAGAGAACTCTTCTACGGTGTGCCTAGCATTGGAGTAGTAGTACTGGCTGTTGAAGCTGCTGGGATATGGGTGCCCTGATAATAATCCCCATGCAGCATATAGGGATGTGGAGGATTCTTTCTTTGTCTCCATGATGAACTGGGAATATGGGTGCCTGGGTTGGGTGCAGATGGAGGCACCGGAACATGAGGAGGATATTGCGTTCCGCCTAGCGATGAAGAGACACTATTGTGATCTCCTGCAAAGGGATATGGAGGACTCTTTCCTTGTCTCCATGATGAACTGGGAATAAGGGTGTCTGGAATGGGTGCAGATGGAGGCACCAGAACATGAGGAAGATATTGCCTGGATTGGGAATACTCCATGGCCTTTGGGTTGAAAGTTGAAGGAGGGGCGTGGCCATGGAGGATTCTCCCAGCCTCATATGCATCAGCCATGCTCATAATTATAAAAAGCTCTTTATTTAGAAGCAAAGGTGGTGCAGAAGATTTTTGATGAACAATATGGCGAGCATTTGGCTGCTTTATATGGGAAATTTTTTTTACTGCTGTAAAATTCAAATTTACAAATTTTTTAACCAAACCAATTATGGAGAAGCTTGTTTACCCATAGCACTAACACAAGGAAGAGAATGACTGTTTTAACTTTTTAAGTAACTTTTTTACTTTGAGTGGTCGAACACAATAAGAGAAATTCAATCCAACCATCGCCTAGAGAAATTTTTTTTTTTTTTTTTTTTTTTTTTTTGAGAAAGTAGAGAAATTATTGAGTTCACCGGCATTGTATGCAATATTTTTCTCAAACTCTTTAAGCGGCCCTACCATATTAACAAGTAAAGTAGTCTATCAATCTGTCATGTTTGGTTTGATATCAAATTCTATAACCATTTTCTATGCTGAGATTTATTTTATTTTATCAGACTATGCTGAGAATTGAGAAAATCTAAAACATTTTAATGTTAACTAGTATCTACCATTCATCTACTAATCACTAGTTATATTCAAAATTACTATTTAAGAGAATTAGTGTTTGGAGACAAAATTGATTTTCACCTTAAAAAAACATCCTCTTCTTTATAAAATGTTAACAAGGAACATTAACGTGCGAGCAAGTGATGATGCCTTTTATTTTCACACGACTTTCGTCTTTGACTCATTTGGTTCGACTGCTACACCATGCATTGAGAAAAAGAGAGAATCTTGCATGTAAGTTAAAAATAGCTAGAAAACACAAAAAAGGACCCACCAACAGATTGAAAGCAACTCGTTAAAAGACACATTTGAGTTTTGAGTTATGACATCTCTGTAATCTCATATTCAATTGAATTCTTTTCAATCTTGACTGATTTAAGTCCTACCAAACGAACAACTACTCCATCAATTGGTCATGTTTGGTTTAATGTGAATTTCTATGACAACCTTTTTCTATGCTAAGAATTGAGAAAATATAAGACATTTTAATGAAAACATCTTCAATTTTGTTTGCTCCACTTACAGCTGTACTCAGCACTGATTATATTCACAATCCATTCTACTTTAGAAGGTAACGAAAATAAAAGTGTTGAAATAAAAATTTCTACTTTTTGCAAGTGAGTATTTGGAAGCAAAATTGCTTTTCATTTAATGTAAAAAGAAAAAAATATATATAATTCACCATCTTAGAATATATATATATATATATATATGTGTGTGTGTAATTCTCCCACAAAAACCAAAAAAAGAAACAAGAACCATGCCTGATATTTATCTCTGGTGTCATTGAATGTAACCTTTTTCGTCTGGAAACACAACAGAAGAATGAAAAATAATTCGTCCCCATGCATGAAACCACAAGCAAAATGTAACCTGCAAAGGAAAATACCATTAACTCTTGCGAATAAAGAAAATGCAATAATCGTAATACACCAATGTATGGAATAAATTTGTCTAGATCTATAAGATCTTCGCATTGTAACGCAAGCACACACATGCACGCCCAAGTGCCATCACAAACATTAGAGAGAGAGAGAGAGAGATCTGATGTACCGGGCCATCACGGGTTTGATGTCTAGAATATATCATTGAACTTTTAAAACCAACCCGTTGTTTGGACTTTGTTCCACGTCTCCATCAAGCAACTTCTGTATTAAACTTTAAGTTCAGAAAATGTTACCTAGAAAAACATATCAAGAGAACAACAGCTTTTAATTCAAACTCTTCCATTGAATGTTACAAATTCTTTTCAACAACTAATCAACAGGTTCTAATAAAGATCTTCCACTGGAAATATAGTAAATTACAGAAAGGTCTAATCCAGTTGAGCTCAAAGTTCAAATATTAAACATAAAGCAAAAGGCAGCATAATTAAATTTAAATACATACTCAAAAAGAAAACTTACCTTCCTTGCAGCCCAGAACTCAGATTCTGTCAATATATTACCAAGCACAAATTTCTTATGAAGGTTCTGCAGCTCACTGTGAAAGTTAAAAGACTAGGGACATCAAACAATAACTAAGAATCTGAAAGTAAGAAAACTATAAGGTGTAGGAAAATCACCACATTTAACAGCAAGCATCCAGTAAAGAACAATACCATTTTATAGAATTATTCCTAAAACATGTAAATCAAACTTTCTTTAGCACAAAAATTAACCAATGCTTATCATACTACTTATTTCTTGAGCATCATATTTATCATAAATCAATGAACCCCAATCCTTGCTCCTCATTTGAAGTAACCATCACGCTAAGGATGCAAGGTAAAAATGAAAAATAAGGGCTTTACCTAGCTTATTATCATAGATTGATATTAAAAAATACTCAAAAAAAAAAAAAAAATACAGATTGATATACATTTTGAATTTAAGACCCTACTAGATTCACAAAATCAAAATCCTAAAAATAACAAGTGTAAGGACACAATTATTCAGCGACCCACAAATGACATTGGGCTCGTATGTAAACGGCCCGAACAATATAATTTGTAGAGAGTGGGCTAAAAAGGCTGGACCTTAGTCGTTGGATGGCGGTCTAGTCGTGGTTTTCATGGAAGCTCATACGAAGGTAGGATTGGCCTGAATAGCTAAGACTCACATCAGTGTAGCTCGGGGGGTTTGAGTCCTCGAACTTAGTCCGAGGAGCATCATATCCTTCTCATTCTCCTTTTCGTAGGATTTTTTTTTATCCCCCCTTCTTCCCTGGCTTTCTTTCCCTTTTATACTAGCTTTTACTTCCTCTCTCATGTCCACGTGTAGGCTTCGCTTTTTGAGGTATAGACTCGTCCTATCAATCCATATATCCCAGTGGTTGGGGGTGGTTGGGAAAGGTTAAATAGCATGGTCTGGAGTATGGGCCTATCAGATGTGGGGCTACATACTGCGGTGTTGGCAGTTTTCTCCCTTGTTCTGCCCTCGTACTGAGTCTGTCCTTTTCTTCAGGCGTTTCGTGAGGTGTTGAGCGTGAGATCGTCCTCGGCCACATCCTTGGGCCTTTGGGGGGCTTTCATCATATGTCCTCGGCAATAGGGCTCCTCGGCCTGGGCTTTGGGCCCTGAATATAAAGTGGGCTAGGACCTCAGATTTCGGGCCCCACAACAAGAATCACTGAAAGCGTGAGAAGGGTTACAATATTATTGTAGAAATCCAAATTTAAATGGGAGGCTAATGAGAGATAAATTTAAAACCCTACTCGATTCACAAAATCAAAATCCTAAAAATAGCAAGAATCACTCAAAACGTGAGAAGGGTCACAATATTATTGTAGAAATCCAAATTTAAATGGGAGGCCAATGAGAGATATCTCTCTTTGGCCTCCCATTTAAATTTGAATTTCTACAATAATTGTACGGCTTAATGGTGAGATTTAAAAGTTTGAGAGGTTTAAAAAAAGAAAAAGAAAAAGTAAGAGGTTGAAAGTTTAACAAGTTTTCTAATTCAAAAATTGAAATCGAAAATCAATTTTTAACTTTGAGTAGCACCATATCCGCATTCATTATTTCCTACTAATAAAGTATAGTATTATTATAGCATATTTTTTTAGATACTATGCACTGAAATTCAAACCTCAAACGAGCCACATCAGTAAAATTTGCCGGCTTCGGCTGGCCTAACCCTTATCTTACGTACACAAAACGACTAAACGAGATATTCTCTTGTAGCAAAAATACCGCATCATTTACTCAATAGAAAATGAGCGAATATCTCTACCACCAGAAGTTTCTCCTCCCTTTTTTTTCCTCGTGGCCATAAATTAACACTGTTTAGCATGCATCCTTCGGATGTTTGACCTTCATGTCCCGAATCATCATGGTATGTTACAGGTATATATATTCTTTTAATTTTTTTTAGAGAGTTTTAACCAATAGCGTTTGGCTTTTTTTATGATAGTTTTTTTTTATCAGACTAAGACATCAATCAGTTTTTGGTACATATAAGGAACAAACCCTAGATTTATTATACAACTATCAGAAATTTTACTAATTGAACTAACTAGAATTGATATCACGAGATATAGGATTTGGTTGAAGCGTCACCATCTATTTTTTTTAATCACATTTAATTTAGAGTTTTATCAAGGTGATTGTGGGAACCAGGTATGAGGCTGTTGGGCCTTAACTCACTTGGGCTCACAATTTATTTGTAGTGGGCTTGAGGATTTCCTACTCTGGGTCGTTCTCGGCAGAGAGACTCAAAGCAACACTCAGTCTTTTCTTCTCACTTGACTGTTTTCTCTCTATTTTTCTGAACCCCCTCTTCCTCCCAAACTTCTGCTATTTATAGCCAAGGTTAGTGGTGAGATTACGATTTCAGCCTCTGTTAGTGCTATTGAAGGTCCAGTATTATCTGATTTAAGTGGATTTTTAGGTGAGAGTGGGGTGCAACAATTATGACCTTGGAACTTGGTTCTAGCTTAGTTGATAATGCTCCATAATGCAGTTTACCGAGCATATCATGATTTAGCCGGACACGGTTAATACGCTTGTTCGGGAAAGCTTGTGCCGAGCACATATCAAAATTCAAGGCCCAAAATTAGTTTTTACGCTAAGGCAGATCCAAGAAGGGCTTAGGGCAATGGGGCTGTTCCCGTTGGGCCTGGGCCCAAGGGCCTATACGGGTCTTAGGATCTTGGTGCCGTACATTAGCCCCCCCTTGATTCATACTCGGTTGCCGGGAAGAATCAAGGAGCTGGCCGAGCCTTTTGACCTCGGAGATTTTTTTGGCCTGGGAATCGTGGTTATGGTTCCTTATTAATGCTCATCTCAAAAGATGCGCCGTTTCGCAGCACCAGGTACAGTTGTCATTATTGCCTGACGCTTCGTGAACCGGAGTGGCGCGCGTACTGGTTACGTTTGGCATCCGTAGGGTTGTTCGTAAATCGTGCCCATTTACTGCTTGATTTAAACGCTTCTTTGCCCCCCCCCCCCCTTTCTGACTCTATAAATAGTTCCCCATAGAACATTCTCTCATTTTTCCTCCACCTCTGATACTTTGCGTTTACTCTTTGCCGACCAACTCTCTGTGTGCTTACTCTCCTGCCCAGTGTTCTCTTCCTCCTTAGAACCCAAAGTAAGTTTTTCTTCCTTTTTCTATTCCTTCAGCTTATTTCTTCAAGTTCTCTTTCACAGCATTAGGTGTTATAGATGGGTTACTCTTATCTTCTAGAGTCCTCGGATGCCTTGGCCACCTTTAGGAGCACATTTAGTATTCCCGATGACGTGGATGTGGCTTACTGCCACGAGAGTGATATTGCTCTCCACCGAGGATTTGGTACAACCTTTTTTCCTTTGATGGTAATCTTAGAAGGCGGGGTTAGGTTCCCCGTGGATCCCCTTTTGACCGATACACTTAGGTACTACGGGCTGTGTCCCGACCAGCTTCCCCCCAACTTTTACAGGGTAGTTAGCTGCGTCAGTAGGTTGAACCATACCTTCAATTTACAGTTAAATTACCATGACATTAACCATATGTATAGCCTCTGTGGGAACAAAGCTACCAACTATTACCTAAAGACACGAGATAATCGGGTACGGCTGATATCATGCCTGCCTGATTAGAACAGGAACTCCGCCGGGGAGTTTGTTCGGGTGCGCGGCAATTGGTTTGCCGGGGACGTCCCCTGCCCCCTTTCACGGCGTGAAGTGGGTTTGTACCAATCCCTTGATCTAACTGCTTTCCTCCGCTTTTCCTTTTCTTTTAATGAAATAAATCTTTATAATCAGATACTGATATGACACCTGTTCTTTTGTAGACGGCAAAGTGTTTGTTCCGGACATTAGAACCGTCCACGCCAAGGATTTGAACTTCATCCTCCGTTCCGAGATATACGTGCATTGGGACGGACAACTCCGAGCTTCGCACCTGACCCTCGGGATAGAGCCAGTTTACTCCACCTGGCAGAATTTTAAGCAGGCACTCCTAGTTGACAATCCCCTGCTGTCGTACATAGACGTCCGGTACGCGAATTTCCTGCCGCCGAAGCTTACAACCGGGGAGGCGAGAGATTTTGGACGGCGCTTCACCTACTCGAACGAGCTAGCCCCATTGCGAGACGAGTCCGCAGAATGGGTGTCTCGACGCCTTAGGGAGTTAGCCCACGAAGCTATCCAACAAGAGAGCCTTGTTCAAGAGCAGCCGCAGCCCGAGAATCCCCCGGCCGAGACTCAGCAACCAGTGGTTGAAGCAGCTGCCTTGTCGATTGAAGTTAACCATCCCGGCGGAAGGATGGTGTCAAGGAAGGTCATGACCATTGACCGTTTCGTGCCCGGTGCACGGCAACCCAACCAGCCCCCACCTTCTCAGGGCTGGGGCCAGGGGCCTCAACCTCCACCCTCTTCTCAGGCTGGACGGGCCCATAAGAAACAGAAGGTAACCGACCAACCTTCCACGGGCCCGGGGGATGTCGCCGTCCAGACTCCTCCCCAGCCAACAGGGGGAATCGTTATCCGTGAGCCGCCAACCCAGGCTGGTACGAGGGTTGCGTCCTCCTCCCAAGTGGCTCCAGCGTGGAAGCCCAAGTTCTTATTGGACGACAAGCCGCTGCCTTCAACCGCCTGTGTTCGGATGTGGGAGAAGGGCGAGGGTGGCCGTATTGCCCAAACTTTGGCCGAAGGTCTTCTTCTTCCCGAGGACGTGCACACCTTTAAGGAGGGATCTGAGGAGTCTGTGGGACGCCGGTTAGAGTGGCACGCCATTGCGGTAATTACTTAGTTTATTCGTTTCTCCCCACACATTCACTTCTGCTTCTTTATTAACTTTTGTGCTTGCTAGGCTGCCCAACTGGCTTACATAGTAGCTAGCCGGACACGGGATCTCGCCGAGGAAGTCGAGTGTGAAAAGGGAGTGCAGGAGTCAGCAGCCAAAACGGCGAAGGAAAAGCTCAAGGTAGCTGAGTCCGCCGAGAAGAAGGCCGCTGCCGCGGAGAAGAACAAGGCATTGGCCGAAAAGAGGTGTGCGGGCTCTTGGCCAAGCAGAATGAGACGTAGGTCAAGCTAGCTGAAGCCATCAGCCTCAATACTACCAACGCTGAGGAGTTAGCCGACCTTAGGGCAGCCCTGGCGGCTGCGGAGCAAAAGTCGTATAACGAAGGCTTTGCTGACGCCGAGAAGTCTGCAGAGCCGGTAGTGGCTCAAGCTCGGAACCTGGGTTTTGAGGCTAGGTGGTTCGCCGCTCTCCAAGCACTGGGTGTTCCCGAGGATTCACACCTGAGAGACCCCGGCCAAATTCCTTTTCCGAGCCCTGTTGCTGCCGTCCAGGATACCCCGGCTGCTATTGATGAGGAGGAAACGGCAAGCATGAGGGAGCTGGTTGAACAAATTGACGCTCATGCCGAGTCAGAGGACATGGAAGCCACCAGCATCCTGACTGTGCAGGAGCTTCTCGGTGAAGACTCGCGTTTCCCTCTGACCGACCAGCCAGAAGCGACGGACCCGGCCCGACCCTTCAGCTGATTTTCTTTTTGCAGTCCTTTTAAGCTTTTCCTTATTTGTATCGCATTTTCAAACTATTGGTTTATTTGCCTATGTCACCGGGATGTGGTGAACGAACAATTACCTTTATTTGTTTGATTGGTAAACTGCTTTCCTTTTCGGACTTTCGTTTTAATCTGTTGAATGAATTTCTATCTATCTGTATGTTTTGCTTGGATCATGCCAGTGTTTTGGCCATTTAATGGAATGATACCCCTAAAACCTATTGCGCGGTGCTTTGGAGAATCCGAGAGTGCCAATGGATTTAGCGTTTGTAAAGGGTTAGGGTTCCCGTATGTTCGGTGATTGTGATTCCATCGAGGGTGATGTTCTTGTTTTTTTTTTTTTTTTTTTTTTTTAATCTTTTTATCTTTTTATCTTTTTATTCCTTGATGGTGATAAGGCTTTCACCTGCTCGGCGAATTTGATTAACCGAGAGCCAGGTTTCTGTCCTTGGTGCTTTTAGTGATAAGGTTTCAACCTGCCCGGTGATTTTAGTCGAACCGAGGGCCAGGTCCCTATCCTTAGAGAGATTAGTTATAAGGTTTCCACCTGATCGGCGATTTTGATCGAGCCGAGGACCAGGTTTCTGTCCTTAGAGATATTAGTTATAAGGTTTCCACCTGATCGGCGATTTTGATCGAGCCGAGGACCAGGTTTCTGTCCTAAGAGATATTAGTTATAAGGTTTCCACCTGATCGGCGATGTTGATCGAGCTGAGGACCAGGTTTCTGTCCTTAGAGATATTAGTTATAAGGTTTCCACCTGATCGGCGATTTTGATCGAGCCGAGGACCAGGTTTCTGTCCTTAGAGATTTTATTTGCAATTCTTTAGGTGTGCAGTTACGGAACCAAAAACAGCATATACAAATAACTTCATCATAATCTTGATTTTAGCAAAATACAAATTCTGGCTTACACGGATGGTCATGCGTAGAACTTCTTTAAGTTGTTGGCGTTCCACGGCCAAGGAAGCGGCCTTTCGTCAAGGTCCTCCAAGTAGTAGGCCCCTGCACCAGCGATGGCTGTAACTCTGTACGGTCCCTCCCAGGTTTGAGCAAGCTTCCCTGCAGCTATGTCTTGCATGTTTCCCATGACTTTTCTTAGCACCAGTTCCCCGGCACTGAATTCCCTCCCCTTTACATTTCGGTTGTATCTTTGGGCTAGTTTCTGCTGATACTCGGCGAGCCGTATGGTCGCGGCCTCCCTGCATTCTTCTAGCCAATCCAAATGCTCCATCATCAGGTCGGCGTTCTGGACGGGGTCAAACCCTGCGACCCGTGCACTGCATAGGCTTACCTCGGTTGGTATCACGGCCTCCGCTCCGTACGTCAAAGAGAACGGGGTCTCACCCGTGGATCTTCTGGGAGTCGTGCGGTAAGCCCATAATACATTGGGTAGCTCTTCTGCCCATCTTCCTTTCGCCCCATCCAACCTCCTCTTGAGCCCGTTCAAAATAGTCTTGTTCACTGCCTCAGCTTGGTCGTTGCTTTGTGGGTAAGCCGGGGTTGAATACTTGTTCCTGATGCCGAGTTCGCTGCAAAAGGCCCGAAAAGCTTTGCTATCAACCTGTAGCCCATTGTCTGTTACTAGTGAATTTGGCACCCCAAACCTCGTGACTATGTTTTTCCATACAAACTTTTTCACGTCAGTATCTCGGATATTTGCCAAGGCCTCGGCTTCCGCCCATTTTGTGAAGTAATCCACAGCCACCAATACAAAACGGCGGTTCCCCGTTGCTCGGGGGAATGGTCCGAGGATGTCAAGCCCCCATTGCACGAACGGCCACGGGCTGCTGACAGGATTTAGACGACCTGCAGGCTGATGGATCAAAGGGGCGTGCTTTTGACACTGTTCGCAGCTCCGAACATATTCAGTGGCATCCTTCTACATCTGTGGCCACCAAAACCCCTGGGTTATCGCTCTGTGTGCTAAAGATCGTCCTCCAACATGGCCGCCACACACTCCTTCATGTAGCTCGGTCAGAAGCTCTCTGACTTTCTCGGGATGCAAGCATAAAAGGTAAGGGCCTGCAAAGGACCTTCGGTACAATTTGTGGTCCGAAGACAGCCAGTACCGAGGAGCCACCCGACGAATCTTATTGGCCTCGTCTTCATCCAACACGGGTTGGCCACTGCTACCTTCGCAACCTCTACTCTGGCTTGGTCGGCAATACTCATCATACTGATACTTGGCTCTCTTATAAGTTCTATTGTGACTAGTCGTGGCGTGTCCTCGGTAGCCGATAAGGCTAACGTGGCAAGTGAGTTGGCGTGTTTGTTTTGTGACCGAGCTATCTGGGATACCTTTACCGTTCCGAATTGACCGATAATCTGCTTGGCCGCACTTAGATAAGCTTTCATTCGAGAGTCCCGAGCCTCGAAATCTCCTGTGATCTGATAAACAACCAGCCGAGAGTCCGAGTAAATCTAAACATCTTTTGCGCCTAGGTGCAATACGGCCCTCAAACCGGCCAGTAGGGCTTCATACTCGGCTTCATTGTTTGAGGCTTTGAATCCCAATCTGAAGGAGTGTTCCAACCGTATGCCCTCAGGGGTGATTATGACAATACCAGCTCCAGCCCCCATAGCATTTGAAGCGCCGTCCACAAATACCCTCCACGGGCGAATTTCTGCACTACAGATTACCTTGCCGTCGTTCTTGGGTGTGAATTCTGCGATGAAATCTGCGAGAATCTGTCCCTTCACCGAGCTTCTAGGTTGGTATCTTTTGTCAAACGATCCCAATCGAGTCTCCCATTCGGCAATTCGGCCTGTGAAGTCTGATCTCCTTAATAGTGACTGTAATGGATACTCGGTGAGGACGAACACCGTATGAGCCTGGAAGTAATGTGGCAACTTCCTAGTGGCATGCACCAGGGCTAGAACTAACTTTTCCAGGGGCAGGTACTTTGTCTCGGCATCTACCAAGGTCTTGCTTATGTAATACACCGGCATTTGTACTCCTTGGTCCCTGAGCAACACGGCACTTACGGCATGGTCGGTGACTAAGAGGTACATAAACAAATCCTCCCCGGGCTCCGGGGCCGTCAACCTTGGCGCCTTTGCCAAGTATTCCTTCAGCTCTCGAAAAGCCTCATCACATCCCTCGTCCCAACGAAACCCCTTCCACTTTTTCAGAAGCTGATAAAACGGCCGGCAGCGATCGGCAAACTTGGAGATGAATCGGTTTAGGGCGGCTAACATTCCAGTGAGTACTTGCACCTCCTTGGGATTGCTCGGTGGTTTGAGGCGGTTTATGGCCTCTATTTGATCGGGGTTAACCTCTATTCTCCGAGTAGAGATCAGATAACCCAGGAACTTGCCAGCCCCCACTCCGAAAGTGCACTTCTCGGCATTCAGGTGCAATTTATGCCGCCGTAGTATCTCGAATACTCCCCGGAGGTCTTCCGTATGCTGTGACTCTTTTCTGCTTTTTACCACCATGTCGTCAATATATACTTCAACTGTGCATCCAATTTTTTCTCGGAACATCCTCGTCATCATTCGCTGGTATGTGGCTCCGGCGTTCTTCAATCCAAACGGCATGACCTCGTAGTGATAGTTTGCATTCGGGGATATAAATGCTGTCATTTCCCGATTCTCGGGTGCCAAGGCAATCTGGTGGTAGCCCTAGAAGGCATCCAGGAAGCTCATCTTCGGGTGCCCATACGTGGCATCTACTAGTTGATCAATCTTGGGCATTGGGAATGGGTCCTTGGGACACGCCCTGTTCAAGTCTGTGAAGTCCACACAAACTCTCCATTTACCGTTCTTCTTTTTCACTACAACGGTGTTTGCTAGCCATCTCGGGAAGAATATTTCTTTTATGACTCCGGCCTCCTTCAACCGCTGGACCTCCAGGTTTACGGCGTCGACATGTTCCTTTGATGTTCTTCTTGGTTTTTGCTTCTTCGGGGGAAATGATGGGTCCACGTTGAGTTTGTGGACAATGAACTCGAGATCTACGCCGGGCACTTCATATGGGTTCCATGCGAAAACATCTACGTTCTGCAAAAGGAACAACAACATCTCTACCCTTTCCAGGTCATTCATGCTTGTACCTATCTGGAAATACCTGTCAGTATCTGGAAGAATTCTAACCTTCAATACCTCCTCAGCCACCTCCACCCCGTTTCCCCTTGGGGCTTCTGTAATTGCTATGAAGTTTCTTTCTCGGCATGTTCGGCTTGTCCGAGCTGCTCATTTTTCCACCTGACCGCGGCGACAAGACATTGCCTCGCCACTTGTTGGTTCCCCCTCATCTCGGCAACTCCATACTCAGTGGAAAATTTTACTTTCACGTGGAGGGTGGACGGAACAGCCTTCATGGCGTGAATCCACAGCCTCCCCAGGATTGCGGTATATGGTGAGAATGATCGAACTACTATGAAGGTAACTATAACTCTCTTGCCTTCCATGTCCATGGGGAGAGAGATTTGTCCCTCGGGAATTACGACTCTCCCGTCAAACGAGACCAGCGGCGTGTCATACTTCACCAAATCCTAGGTCTTCAATCCGAGCCCCTCGAAGAGGTCCGGGTACATGACGTCAGCTCCGCTCCCTTCGTCGATCATTACCCTCTTTACCAGGAACCCGCCTATCCTGGCCGTTACCACCAAAGCATCGTCATGAGGTTGGACGGTTCCTTCCAAATCGTCTTCTCCGAACGAGATGGTCAGCCGCTCAACTTTCTTCTTCTTCTCGGCTGAATCTCCTCCCGTGCAAGCAACTGTTAATACCCTTTTTGCTGCTGCCGTTCCTCTTGATGCGGCATGGATGACTTCGATTACCCCCAGTGGAGGCGGGAGGGGGTCCCTTTTCTGTTGGACGCCCTGGCCGGCTTCTCGGTCAGTGGAGTCTACCACAAACTCTTTCAGGTACCCTGCCTTTACTAGCTGCCCGAGATGATCTTTTAATACCCGACACTACTCGGTGGTATGTCCTTTGTCTCTGTGATAGGTGCAGTATAGGTTTTGGTTCCTCCGAGATAGGTCGCCCCCCATTTTGTTTGGCCACCTGAAGAATGACTCATTCTTGATCCGCTCCAAGATTTTGTGCACGGGTTCTTTAAACGCCACATTAACCCCTTCGATTTGCACCTCTGGTTCCTGCATTCTGAAGTCTTTTTTGGGTCTTGCCGGCACAACTCCTTGCCGAGATCTCCCAATTAACGGAGCTTTCCCCCTGCTCTACAGCCGGTCGTCCTCCAAACGTTTGTACTCCTCTATGCGTCTCATCAGTTGCCTCATATCCTCAGGGGGTCTTTTCGTCAACGATTCCCGTAATTCAGAGTTTTCGGGAAGCCCCATCCTGAAGGTGTTTGCCGCAATTTTTTCATTCCCTCCACCAATCTTGTTGTAGAGTTCCCAGTATCGGCTGGCATAAGTCCGAAGGGTTTCCCCGACCCTCATCTTCATGGAAAGTAGCGCGTCTACCAGCTGTTGCACTCGGCTGCATGTCACGAATCTACTGCCGAACTCTTAAATCAGCTCGGCGAAGCTACGTATGGAGCCCTTTCGTAACCCATTGAACCATCTCAGGGCCGTTGAGCTGAGACTAGAGGGGAATACTTTACACATCAATGCGTCATTGTGTGCATGCAAAGACATCATGTGGATGTAATGACTGACATGCTCCACGGGGTCCGTCTTCCCCTCGTAGGAATTGAATGGCGGTCGCGTGAATCTGCTCGGCATAGGGGTCCGTTCAATCTCATCGGAAAACGGCGACCGGGCAGCCATACGTAAGGCTCGGCTCATGGCGTCCATGGCGGCATTGTTGTGCTGCCGTTCCTCCGGCGATTCTGACCCTCTGTCACCGTATTCATGCGACCGTGAACGGTCCCGCTGATGACGTGTCTCCCGGGAGTGCCAGTGTGACTCTTGAGAGCGTGATCGGTCTCGGAATCGTTGCGTACCAGATCGGCTGGAACCCTCCTCGCCCCGATTTCTCCTTTGCTGGGGGTTACGATTCCTTTCTTGGCGCCGACCCCTTGCTTCCAGCTCCAAATCCATTACCAATCTGCGCAACCGCTCCAGTTCTCGGTCTCTGTCATCATACTGCTGATGCGCCGAGACGCCCGAAACCGTTCGGTGCGTCTGGGCTGACCCTTCTCCCAATCCGGACCTTTCCTCTCCTCTGGGGTGCTCCCTATCCTCCTGCCGTTTCTGCCTTCTCTCCCTCCACGTGGATCCCCGAGAAGATCCTATGGAACTACTCGGCGCACGCCCTCCAGAACGCTCCTCAGACATTTCCCTTGTTTGAGTCTTAGTCGAACCACAGCTTCGTAGGAGAGCCCCACGGTGGGCGCCAATTGTGGGAACCAGGTATGAGGCTGTTGGGCCTTAACTCACTTGGGCTCACAATTTATTTGTAGTGGGCTTGAGGAGTTCCTACTTTGGGTCGTTCTCGGCAGAGAGACTCAAAGCAACACTCAGTCTTTTCTTCTCACTTGACTGTTTTCTCTCTATTTTTCTGAACCCCCTCTTCCTCCCAAACTTCTGCTATTTATAGCCAAGGTTAGTGGTGAGATTACGATTTCAGCCTCTGTTAGTGCTATTGAAGGTCCAGTATTATATGATTTAAGTGGATTTTTAGGTGAGAGTGGGGTGCAACAATTATGGCCTTGGAACTTGGTTCCAGCTTAGTTGATAATGCTCGGTAATGCAGTTTATCGAGCATATCATGATTTAGCCAGACACGGTTAATACGCTTATTCAGGAAAGCTTGTACCGAGCATATATCAGAATTCAAGGCCCAAAATTAGTTTTTACGCTAAGGTAGATCCAAGAAAGGCTTAGGGCAATGGGGTTGTTCCCGTTGGGCCTAGGCCCAAAGGCCTATACGGGTCTTGGGATCTCGGTGCCGTACATTGTGGGAACCAGGTATGAGGCTGTTGGGCCTTAACTCACTTGGGCTCACAATTTATTTGTAGTGGGCTTGAGGATTTCCTACTCTAGGTCGTTCTCGGCAGAGAGACTCAAAGCAACACTGAGTCTTTTCTTCTCACTTGACTGTTTTCTCTCTATTTTTTTGAACCCCCTTTTCCTCCCAAACTTCTGCTATTTATAGCCAAGGTTAGTGGTGAGATTACGATTTTAGCCTCTGTTAGTGCTATTGAAGGTCCAGTATTATCTGATTTAAGTGGATTTTTAGGTGAGAGTGGGGTGCAACAATTATGGCCTTGGAACTTGGTTCCAGCTTAGTTGATAATGCTCGGTAATGCAGTTTACCGAGCATATCATGATTTAGCCGGACACGATTAATACGCTTGTTCGGAAAAGCTTGTGCCGAGCATATATCAGAATTTAAGGCCCAAAATTAGTTTTTACGCTAAGGCAGATCCAAGAAGGGCTTAGGGCAATGGGGCTGTTCCCGTTGGGCCTGGGTCCAAGGGCCTATACGGGTCTTGGGATCTCGGTGCCGTACAGTGATAATTAGAAATGCCTAGGCCTTCCTTTGTTTCCAGGCTAGGAAAGAGATGGAGTATTTATTATGTGCTCTTTTATATATGTTGATTTTTTATCTTATTCGGAAAAGATGAAACCATCCCTGTGGTATTAGAAATATTCGTAGTCATCATTTGCGTCATTAATAAATTTTGAAAATTTTTAGTTATAAATGATATTTGAAATTTTGTACACTATTTTTATACTATCATTTTACCTCACATGTTTTTTACATGATAAAGTTTTCAATAAATCTTATTGTGTACCAAATTTCTGTGTTAATCTATTTGAAAATTGTTGGGGTTGGAGGATGTGGTGGGACCTATCATATTATACTTCCCTAACTAGTAACAAGTCCACCCTATGTGTGGCACTAAAGAGAGTAAAATACTAAAATAATAAAATGACAAAATATCTTAAATCACGTTCATTCAAAGAGATGACCAGGGAAGATAGAAAAAGATTTTAGAACGACTAGGTTGATTTTCTAAATAAATTAAAATTATCAATAATGTTTGGATGTGTTTCAATTAGTTTTAAGGGAAAAAAAAAAAAAAAAAAAAAAAAAAAAAAAAACTGTTTCCATTCTACCTTTAAAAATTGCCTTTGTTTGCTATGACAAAGATGCTTGTGATGTTCAGTATTTTCAATTGTAAATCAAATAATGAACGGGTGTCACTCATTCTCATCCATAATTTCAAAGAAATCACAGGACCTTTACATTCCAGGCCAATCTTATATGAAAAAACGACGTATAATTTTTTTTGGGTTTAGAAATAAGTATGGAATGTATTAAATAAGGAATAGTATATGAGATCAATTAGAATATTAGCATTAATGAGAGTTTTTTTTTTTTTTTTTCGTTAGATCTATTTAAATCCAATGGTTTAAAAAATATGTAACTCTTTAAAGTTATACTAGGTCCAACTTGAACTCATTTTATATATATATATATATATATATATATATAAAGTAGATTTATAGGATTTTTTTGTTTCTATTAACTTTTTTTTTTTTTTATACAAGATATAAATTTCACTCTAGTCTAATTTATGTGTGTGTATATGTGTGAAGCTTCCTCTTGGAGACTTAAATCTCAACCCTTACCCCCCACACCCCACAAGAATTTATACTTGTGAAATGACTATCGTGTTAAGGGTGCACGGTGAAAATGGAGTATAAGTGTTTCACTTAGCATATACTTGCAAATTGGCATTAAAAAATACTCCAAAAAAAAATGCAGATTGATATACATATTGAATTTAAGACTACTCGATTCACAAAATCAAAATCCTAAGGGTCTATTTGGGATCCATTTATTTTGCTAAAATTGAAAACTTTTTGCTAAAAGTACTGTAAATAAAGGTAAAAATTAATTAAAATAGTACAATAGAATCCATGAATAATACTAAAAAATGCAGTGAGACCCATAAATAGTAGCAAAAATAAGCTAAATAGTAAATAAAATAAAATAAAATAAACTGACTTTTTAATCTGGAGCCACACTAAAAATAGCAAGAATCACTTAAAGCATGACAAGGGTCACAATATTTTAAATTTTCAATCTCTCATTGGCCTCCCATTTAAATTTGGATTTCAACAATAATTGAACGGTGTAATTATGAGATTTAAAAGTTTGAGAGGTAAAAAAAAAAAAAAAAAAAGTAAGAGGTTGAGGGGGTGTTTGGTTTGTGTTTTCTAATAACTATTTTCAGTTTTTAAACAATATTAGACATTTTTTCAGACATTTTTTCACTTACACATATGTGGGGCCCGGCCCAAAAATAATGGGCTATTCCAAATCCAGGCCCGTCCGAGGAGCGTCCTTGCCGAAGAGAAACCACATATGAAGCATTACTCAACCCCAATAACGCCAAGGAAACCTGTCCGAGGAATAACTCCTCCTCGGACATCACGAAGTCCAGACGAGGAACTCTCCCCATCCATTTCAGTTCATCCTCCCAACATATAAAATGAATAAAATCCAAAATATCTCATGGAAAGCTGCCACCACCACATTAATTGCGCCCCAACCATCCTCTTGGCCGCATTAATGAGGAAAAGACCCCTGAACAGTACCACATTGGCCTCTGCAACTCACAAAGGGAGAGATGGGGGCGTCTGATGGGACAGGTGCTCAAGTAGATGCTTAGATGATCGACAAGTGTAAGGTTGAGATGAGAGGAGGGGAACTATATAATGTAGTGGAATCCCCCAAAGAAGGGGGGAAAAAACTGTATTAAGAACGGGAGAAATAGAATCACACGTGGAGATCCATTCTTGTGTTTTTATTTTCTGCAACTATATTGTCCATGTACAAGACCGAACAGGCTCACTGAGGCGAAGTTCTTTGACCCATCCTCTACAAATTTTTATTGTGGGTTGCGCTTTGGGCCAAGGCCAGATCAATAAGATTTGGGCCAGGAAAATCGTGCAACTACAACATATTTTCACAAATATTTTCAAACAACAATTTTCAATTTTTAAACACATGTACCTAAGAGCATCTCCAATAGCATCAACAAACACAAAATACTCTCTATTTTAGAGAGTATAACTACAAAATGCTGCTCCAATGGCCTCTCTATACATGAAATTTTTTTTGGCTAATGAACAGTAGCTCATTAAGTCTAATGAGTTACTGTTCATTCTTCAAATCTTTTTTTACTATTATAATAATTATTTGTTAAATAAAAAAAGTTGGAAGATGTGTAGTTAAAGAAAGAATAAATAATGAATGAAGAAATAATATTTAAATAATATAAAAAATCTGTTGAAAATAATACAAAAATTTGATGATTCTACTGGAGATGCTCTGGCTTCCTGAAAGTTTAACTAGTTTTCTAATTCACTCCATATCCGCATTCATTATTTCCTACTAATAAAGTATATGGTATTACGATAGCATTTTTTTTAGATACTATGCATCGAAATTCAAACCTCAAATGAGTCACATCAGTAAAACTTGACGGCTTCGGCTAGCCTAAATGAGTCACATCAGTAAAACTTGACGGCTTCGGCTAGCCTAACTCTTATCTTAAGTACACAAACGAGATATTCTCTTGTAGCAAAAATACCACATCATTTACTCAATAGAAAATAGGGGCAGTTTGGGTCTAGTACTGACCAGATTAAATGGTGATATGTGTCTAAAAATAAAAACATGTTATTCAACGAATTTAAATATCTAATTTCACTGGACATTAAACCCAATCCAAACTTATGAGCTTTGCCGGAAGTTTCTCCTTCCCTTTCTTTTCCTTGTGGCCATAAATTAATACTGTTTAGCATGCATCCTTCAAATGTTTGACCTTCATGTCCCGAATGAAGGTATATATATATATTTCTAATTTTATTATTATTATTATTATTATTATTTTTTTTTTTTTTTTGTAAAGAGATCTAAGGGTAATTGATATCATGAGATGTAGGAGTTGGTTAAAGCGTCACCATCTATTTTTTTTTATCACATCTAATTTAGAGTTCTATTAAGGTGATAATTATAATTTTCCTATCCAGTTGTCTCCTATGAGATGTCAAATTGTTGATAGATAGGCTAATATTTTATTCAATAATTTGGCAGTTTGTGCTGTATCGCATGTTTATTTTCTTCGCAAAAAGAAATGCCTGGGCCTTCCTTTGTTTCCAGGCCAGGAAAGGGATGGAGTATTTATTATGTGCTCTTTTATATGTGTTGATTTTTATCTTATTCGGAAAAGATGAAACCATCTCTGTGGTATTAGAAATATTCGTAGTCATCTCTTAAGCAATGTGGGTAGTCATCGTTTGCGTCATTAATAAAATTTGACAGATTTTAGTTATAAATGATATTTGAAATTTTGTACACTATTTTTATACTATCATTTTACCTCACATGATTTTTACATGATAAAGTTTACAATAAATCTTATTGTGTACCAATTTTCTGTGTTAATCTATTTGAAAATTGTTGGATTTGGAGGATTTGGTGGGATGTATCATATTATAGGTCCCTAGCTAGTAACTACTAACTAGTCCACCCCGTGCGTGGCACTAAAGAGAGTAAAATACTAAAATAAAAAAATGACAAAATATCTTAAACCATGAACGTTCGGTCAAAGAGATGACCAAGAAAGATAGAAAAAGATTTTAGAACAACTAGGTTGATTTTCTAAATAAATTGACATTATCAATAATTTTTTTGATGGACTTCATTTCACAATGAGATGGAATAAATACAACTCTTAGTAAAGTTAAAGAAAAAAGATTTCTATCCATCTCTTAATTAATTAATTACAGTTACATTAATTTACCAAATACCAGCAAGTACTTCACGGCCAACTTGAAGGACCTACTTTATTTTTTAGCAGGTTTTCAAAGCTCTCTATTGAAATCAGTGGTGATGTAGAGCTGAGTAAGTTAAACTTGGCACTTTCTTATCTGGTGAGAGGAGCTGGGAGGACCACTTTGAGGTTCCAATAATTTCTCCTGTTTTAGACACTCAGATTTCTTTTTCAATTTGTTTTAGATCAATTTGAAGGACCTACTTTATTTTTTTATCGGTTGTCGAACGATACTTGAGTTTTAAGCATGTTTTAAGCAGGCTATGCATACGCCATACGTGGGGCACCTACAAAATTCTGTTGGCTGTTTTAGACACTAGGATTTCTTTTCTTAGCCAAGTATGCTAGAGTTATTTTTTTAAAACATTGGAATTAATCCCAATGTTTTGAATTCTGTTTCGGATGTTGTGTTAAATTGGCTACTAGAATAGAATATTTTGATACCGATATGTATTAGTGTGTCGTTTCGGAGTTACACACCAAAAATATATATACATAGTTAATAATATAAAATTTTAATTAAAAAAATAAGTACTAATTTGAATTAATGAATTTAATAAAGACTTTTATTAAATTCCAAATAAAATTATAAGCTTTGTTTGAAAAAAAAAAAAATCAATTCTAGCTTTTTTTGGGATAAATAAACCATATTGTAAAGATATTTCTAG
Organism: Quercus tomentella; assembly: GCA_028535165.1. Classification (NCBI taxonomy): domain Eukaryota; kingdom Viridiplantae; phylum Streptophyta; class Magnoliopsida; order Fagales; family Fagaceae; genus Quercus; species Quercus tomentella. Next base: position 44,700,831 of record JAPQVY010000012.1, on the reverse strand, counting down.
AGATAATCATTATTAAAAAAATGTATTACTTAATAGTTTTTGTTTTTGTTATTATTATTATTATTATTATTATTATTATTATTATTATTATTATTATTATTACGGTAGGGATAAGGGCCCAAAATTATATATTGGGCATTGGGTTTTGTTCGAGGACGTTGAATGGTCCGAGGAGTGACAAATAGTTATGAGGAGTTCCAATTTAAAGTCTCATGAGTAAGGAATAAATGGAAGGTGGTCCGAGAATGAACTCCTCCTCGGATATGATGAATGCAGCTCAAGTATGTATTCTAGCAATTAGAGTAACCCTCCAAGAAGCTCCAGTGATAGGGACGTGCCTCATGAACATACGAGAAGGAAGGAAATCCAAAAATATCTAAGGGAAAACTGCTACCACTGCATTAAATGCACTGCAGCTACTTTTCTGACCGTATTTATGTGGAGAATACCCCTGAATAGTGCTGTCTTAACTACCACAACTCACAGAAAGCCAAAGAGGGTATCTAATGAGACAGACACTTAAGTAAGGGCTCAAATGATCAACAAGTGTAGGATCAAGATGGTCCAAAGAAAGATATATAATGTGAGAGACCCTCCATGAGATGAGGATGAGAAAAATAAAGAAAGAATACTGTAGCAATTAAAATTATAATTGTACCTAAATGTTATTGATTTGTATGGAAAAATACCTCCTCGGACAGTGAATTCATTCAGCTTTATTTTCTTTGTTATTCCTTGATCATCTTTTAAATCCATACTAGTCGTTGTCAAATTCATTAGGGCCTAGTTCTTCAACTCATTCTCTACAAATTTATTATACTGAACTCATTGGGCCAAAATCCCATACATCTTAGGTTTGGGCTGCAAACCGTGTCCCTACAACTACTGCTACTACTATTATTAAGTATTTTTAATGGCTATAATTCAAAATAGAGTTGTAGAAAAAATCCTAATAAAGTGATTGGATTAATTATTAAGAAAAAGCAAGTTTGGCTATTCCGTAAATAAAGATATATGTTGGGGGCATTTATAAACGACGAACCGTCCAAGAAATTTCCAATTGGTCATGTTTGGTTTTATGTGAATTTCTATGGCAACCTTTTTCTATGCTGAGAATTGAGAAAATATAAGACATTTTAATGAAAACATCTTCAATTTGTTTGCTCCACCTATGGCTCTACTCAGCACCGATTACAGTCACAGACTCACAATCCGATCTACTTTAGAAGGTACTGAAAATAAAAGTGTTGAAATAAAAATTTCTACTTTTTGCAAGTGAGTATTTGGAAAAATCTAATTCACCATCTAAGAAAAAATATATATATATATACACATATATATCTAAATTTCGCTTTAGTTTAATCTAAGTGTGTGTATATATATATATGTGTGTGTATGTGTAAATCTCCCACAAAAAACCAAAAGAAGAAAGAAGAACCATGCCTGATATTTGATCTCTGGTGTCAAATTGAATGTAACCTTGGTTGTCTGGAAACACAACAGAAGAATGAAAAATAATAATTAGTCCCCATGCATGAAACCACAAGCAAAATGTAACCTGCAAAGGAAAATACCATTAAATCTTGGCAATAAAGAAAATGCAATAATCGTAATACACCAATGTATGGAATAAATTTGTCTAGATCTATAAGATCTTCGCATTGTAACGCAAGCACACACATTCACACCCAAGTGCCATCACAAACATTAGAGAGAGACAGAGAGAGACAGAGATCTGATGTACCTGGCCATCGCCGGTTTGATGTCTAGAATATATCATTGAACTTTTAAAACCAATCCTTTGTTTGGACTTTGTGCCACGTCTCCATCAAGCAACTTCTGTATTTTTTTTTTTTTTTTTGCTGAAGCAACTTCTGTATTAAACGCTTTTAATTCAAACCCTTCCATTGAATGTTACGAATTCCAATGCAACAAATGTACCAGGTACAGCCAGTATTTCACACAGGGTGGTAAGGGAAAGCAGTCCAATGCAACAAAACCACGCAGAGTGGTAAGGGGATCCAAATGTAAATGTTGTAGTTGGTGAGTAAGATAATCTGGTTGAGAAGGGCCTAAAAGTTTTTTTTATGGATTTTTTGAAATTTCATGAGAAATTGCTTACTGAATTTTATAATTTAGTGAAATCATAAGGGATTATGCTCCTCTGGCGTACTAATAGTTGGTATTAGAGCCCGTGATCAGTTTCACTCTCCTTTGATTAGTATATTTGATTATTGTCTTGATTAGTATGCTCTGTGATTTACAGTTGCCATAATTTGTGGATCTTTTGTATTAATCACACCAGAACACTGGATTTGATAATCAAATAGAACACTAAGGGGTTTGCCTTTAAAGATTTCAAAGAACCCGCTTTTCCATAGTAACCTTGTGGACGTTTCAGCCTAAAATTGGCATCTTAGTCCTGTCAGGTCTTTGGTAAACAGTTCTATTGGAAAGAAACTATCATGGCAAGTTCATCTTCAGAAGTCATTGATACCACTAAACCTGCCTTTGATCTTTCCCTTCGAAAATCCACTGCAAATAGGTTAGACTACCTATATGAAATTTCTCATGTTCCTGAAGATAGTAAAATCCCTATTACTGACTTTCCTATTGTAAATCCTTATACTGTATTTGATAAACCCCAAGTCTCTTTCAGTAGTCTCTAGAGTTTCACTTCTTGATTCCAGATTCTTGGAATATCAAAATGCAATTATAGGGACAGTTCAAACCACCTTAAATGCGGGAACATTCTTTGTCACGCTTTTCCCTAATTTTAATATGTCCCTTAAAAATCCCCATCCTTGTGATGCTCTTAAGGTACAGGTCCAAATGACAGGAGCCTCCCAGGTGCAAGACACATTTGTTGACACTCTCCACTACCAGCTTGCTTATAGACTACAAAATCATGCTTTCAACATGGCGGTCCCAGATATGGCTCAATCTAATGATGCCTTATTAATTCAAGTTGATCCTGGAATGACACCTATGTATACGTTCGTTCCAAGACAACTCAATAGAGACCAGATGACTTCTCTCTTCCTAGAATCAAGGATTACGAATTATGAGATGCTCCATCAAGCGGCTAAACCAATTCAATCAAAGACTCCTCTTTTTATCAGAAAAGAGAATGGGGAAGTAGAGACAAAATTCCTGGCAGCTCCTCTAGAAAAGAAAGATGTAACAGTCTTTCCAACTCAGATTGCTATGCTCCAACCAGTCTCATATGTTAAAGAAGATGGTCTTAAGATTCAAGGATTTCGAGAAGACAGGAAGCCTTGTTATGAAGGATAATCATCTACTGGCCACATCTGGTGGGATGTTTGTAATTGTATTGATTGCCAAGAAGAAGAGACATTTGAAGCAGATCCTCCGCAAAGAAAGAAAAAATCTTTCCAAGAAAGATATGAAGCAGGAGATCCAGAAGTTGACCTCCTTGGAGAACCATCTGGAAAATTTGACTATTATGTTCTTTATCCTAGAATCAGAAAGCAAACCCTTACCTCCTTCCCTTCATGCAAAGAAAATCTAAACCAACACCAGAAACCTCCATTAATCCCATATTACCAAAAAATCCTTCCACAAATACCAAAATACCAGTCACTCCCTACTACCCAAATACATAATCCTCCACCTTGTTACATGTTTGACCAAGCCTCACCTTCCTATTCTCAAAACTTTCCTCCACTAGAAAGTTTTGATCATCCCCAGACCAATACCAAACATATCTGGAAAATCAAAAACTCTGTTGGAACCAACCCAGATGGAACCAAGAAACAAGTCTCTTCTGCAGAAGCAGCCTTAAACTGGCAAGCAGAAAATGCTGTGACCCAAAACAAAGTCCTCTCAAAGATACTTGATAATCAGCAAAAGATGGCGGAGGTAGTTACTCACACCTTTTCCGCCTCAAATGCTCTAGTCCAAGATTTGAAGAAAAAAAATTAAAACTGTTGAACAGGAGTTGGCCATAATTACCTCCACGGTCAAAGACTTGTCTGTCTCTTTTCCTCTCATTGGACAAAAAGAAAAAGAAAGGAAGTAGTTGTTGCTGCAGCTTCAATCTATGGAAAGATCACAGAAGGAACCTACTCTCACTCCTCCCATACATGTCCATATGCCTCTCCAGTCACAACAATCATTATACAAGGACTTGTCGGTACCATTGAACTCCCCATTTTCACCAACTTCTCCTTATCAAAACCTCCAACCATTGGTTACAACACATCCTGACTACAATCCCTTCAAACCAAGTAGAATTTTTTCGGCCATTACATATTCTACCCTACCTCAACCAAAGCCCCAAAGTAAACCACAAAATGAGCCTTCCCCAATAAAAAAGGACAAAGAACCATTATACCAACTTCCAGATCCAACTATAGGAGCCTCTTCAAGACCTCCAGACATGAATATGTTAGCCATGAATCCTAATCCCCCAAACCCAATCTCTTCATTTCTCAAAACCCTTACCCTTGAAGACCCCAAAGAACCTTTTGTGCTCCCTATAGTAGAAGACTCAGACTTAGACTTGTCTAATCTTGGTTTGGAGGAAGTATTTATGACTGATCCAAAAGAAGAAGAGGAAGATGATGTTCTTCGTCCCCAAAGGCCTCCATCTCCGCCACCAATCTTTTCTCCACCACCTTTTGTCCCACATCACCAAACCAGATTGTCTTACTCACCAACTACAGATTCAAAACATTTGTTCACTCTTGATAATGTTCCTCCCTCCAAATGGCATGATGAGTTTTTTAACATATACTCCTGGTGCATAGCTGAATTTCAAGCTCCGAATGCCACTGTTTCTCAGATTATTGCCAAGTTTGTTGTAAGGATTACAGGAAGATTAAGAGAATGGTGGATTAATTTGGGAGAATACAGACAGAGACAGGCAGCTCAATGTAATACATTGGACGATTTCTTTACAATTGTCCATACTGAATTTCTGGGTGCACCAACCCACTATAAGGAGGTAGCACGAGAGGAATTTTTGCTGATGAAATGTTGCTCATTTCAAAGAAAAGATTTGGAGAAACATTTTGACAGAATGTTTAGAAGATATTACTCTTTCAATGGTATGGATGATGTCAATGCTAAGCAGACCTTCCTCAATTCCCTCATAGAACCATTAGGGGATGAGACACTTCACATGATGAATCTCCAGAAAATAACTTTGCAACAAGCCTCCTTAGGAGAAATTTACCAGCATGCTCTCATTGCCCTTGAAAAACTCTGCAACCAGAGAAAATTTCTTTCAGAAATAGACAAAGTTCATAGCAAACTCAGAGATAATTGCAAAAGAAAGGATTTGCAGATAAAGTGTTATGACAAGAATTGTTCCTGTTCAACAAAGAGAAGAGATCATTTCAAGAAATATTCCTGGAAGAAAAAACATTATGCCAGTCACAAGAAAAGATTTTCAAAGAAGAAAAATTGGAAGTTTCTTCGACGAAAGCAGTTTAAAGGGAAAACTTCAAAAGTCTGCTTTGTATGCAGAAGACCGGGACATTTCGCAAAAAATTGCCCAAAGAAGGAGAAAGCAGCAAAGTTTCTTGAACAAGCCCAGATCCATGCAGAGGATACTCCATTTTCAGACATAGAATCACTTTTCTCGCTAGATGATGAGTATTCCCCTCAAGCTTTGATTGTCATGGCCTATTCCATTTCAGAGGAAGATACAGATCTAGACAATGATGAAGACTCAGAACCAGAAATCCAAATCATCTATACATCCCAGCCTATTATAGTCCCTTTAACCAATCCCACCCTCTATTTCAATCTTCCCTCTGGCATACTATAATCTTCTTACACCCTCTATTTCAATCTTCCCTCTGGCATATTGTTTGAGATAAGATCCATTTATTTAGAGATTCTGTTAGTGTGAGAGCATAATAACAGGATACCCAAGATAGGTCCCGATGTGTGTGTAAAGTGTCATCTGGATTGGTAAGCCACTGTATTTCTGCAGGGTAGAAAAGTCCTTCTGCACGAACATCATTTTTGGAGTTAAGCTTAACAATCAAAGTTGCAGCAGTAATCTTGCTTGCAAATCTTGGATGTTCTGTAGAAGGATATTTTATCCATTCTCCATCATAGGCATCATTTTTCAAAATGTCAAACCAGAATTTATGGAAATATCTGTTTTCACGTGGGAAAATATATTTGTAAAATTCTGGCTCAAAATGGATGCACAAATGATACTCATTGAGTAAATACCACATGTAGAGATAATGTGCAACCAACCAATTTGTTATCTAGAAGGCAAAAGGAGTTTTCCATGGTTGGTCAATATCACGGAAAATAGCAAGGAAGTGGGGCTGGTGATTTTTGAGATAATTATGGAGGATTCTGATAATCCTTTTGGCTCTGACTTGAAGAGTTAAGGTCTTTATTTGGTCTTTTATTTCTAGAGGGAGATTCTCTATCATGTTAAGGATATTACTAGGAATTGCAGGAGAAGGATCTGATGATGAGGAAGGATCTGTAACAGGGTATACACATAAGGGGGAAGGAAGAATTGTGGTATTGTGGACTGGAGGCTTTCTGGAAAGATAATCAGTGATAAGGTTATCTCTTCCTTTGATGTGCTTGACTTGGAAGGACCATTGTGAAAACCAATTTGACCATCTGAGTAACTGAGGATGTGGAAGCATTTTCCTTTTGAACTGAAGCATTTTTGGGAAGGAAGACATATCCATTTCTACCAGGAAGTGATGCCCGAGAAGATGAAACTGGAATTTTTCAATTCCATATTTGACTGCAAGAATCTCTCTAAAAGTAGAGTGGTAGTGTAATTCTGAAGGTTTAAATGCACCACTTTTATACCCACAAATACTTCTTTTACCATCAAGTTCTTCAAAAAGAGCTGCTGCCCAATACTCATCACTTGCATCTATTTGCAATATCCGTTTGCCTGTTCCTGAGATCTGCAAAGGAGGAAGCTTTTCTACCAATTTTTTCAACTGTTGAACTGCTTCCGTATGGACAGAATTCCATTCTGGAGGAGATTTTTTCAGTAGTTGGGCTAGAGAGTTTCTATACTTGGAAATTTTAGGAATGAAATCTGACATGTAATTAACAATTCCAAGAAACTGCCGTATTTGTTTAGCACTTGTGAGCCTATCTGGGAATTCCCAATTGCCAAAATCCTGCTTTCAGATCAAACTTTGAGAATATTTTTGCATTTGAAAGATGTTGAAAGAGTGCACTTTTGTTTGGCAGGAGGAATTTATCATCTGCAAGGAAGTGATTGAGATCCTGATAATTAATCAATTACTCAAATGGTCAAATTGGTTTTTACAATGGTCATTCCAAGTCAAGCACATCAAAGGAAGAGATAACCTTATCACTGATTATCTTTCCAGAAAGCCACCAGTCCTCAATACCACAATTCTTCCTTCCCCCTTATGTGTATACCCTGTTACAGATCCTTCCTCATCATCAGATTCTTCTCCTGCAATTCCTAGTAATATCCTTAACATGATAGAGAATCTCCCTCTAGAAATAAAAGACCAAATAAAGACCTTAACTCTTCAAGTCAGAGCCAAAAGGATTATCAGAATCCTTCATAATTATCTCAAAAATCACCAGCCCCACTTCCTTGCTATTTTACGTGATATTGACCAACCATGGAAAACTCCTTTTGCCTTCAGGATAACAAATTGGTCGGTTGCACATTATCTCTACATGTGGTATTTACTCAATGAGTATCATTTGTGCATCCATTTTGAGCCAAAATTTTACAAATATATTTTCTCATGTGAAAACAGATATTTCCATAAATTCTGGTTTGACATTTTGAAAAATGATGCCTATGATGGAGAATGGATAAAATATCCTTCTACAGAACATCCAAGATTTGCAAGCAAGATTACTTCAGCAACTTTGATTGTTAAGCTTAACTCCAAAAATGATGTTCGTGCAGAAGGACTTTTCTACCCTGCAGAAATACAGTGGCTTACCAATCCAGATGGCACTTTACATACACATCGAGACCCATCTTGGGTATCCTGTTATTATGCTCTCACACTGACAGAATCTCTAAATAAAGGGATCTTATCTCAAATAGTACTCATGGATCCAGAAACCTGTAGAAAGCAGTTACCACATGAAGACCATTGGGAAATGCCAAATCCTCTTGAGGGGTATGACGACCCCTATTACCATAACCATGATCCAAATGTAAATGCTGATGTAGATGAAGAATGGTTCCAGGGAAGAGATGGATGAGACTAGACTTTCCTAATATATTGTACTTAAAAAAAAAAAAAAAAAAAAAGCCCTAGAAACGTCTTCAGACGTTTCATCCTTTTCCCTGCAACATTCTTTACAGATCATATTCCCAGCTGTCCACCTCTGCAGTAAGGACCCCTACCATGTACCTGTTTCACAACCTAATCATGACAAGCTTAGGCCTCTGCTCCTTTGGCCAGATGTCAACATGGAGCCGGCCCCTACTCTCTCTTCAAAGATCATTGTACTCTGAATGTAATATATTTCTGTAAAGTTTTGCTTATAAATAGCCCCTAAAGGGCTTCGTAAAAGGGCAGAGTGAAGAAAGAAGAGAAAAGAATCCCTGTAAGATGTCCACTAGCATATCCAATGTAAAAAAGTTGTTAAGTTTAATAATATCCTTGAGTTTGCTGTATTTAGTTCTGTGTTCAATCCCTTATTTTCATGTGATCTTTTATCTCTTTTTAGTCGTATACTTTGTAAACCAATTTCCATAATCTTCTTACACCCTCTATTTCAATCTTCCCTCTGGCAAACCAATTTCCATAATCTTCTTACACCCTCTATTTCAATCTTCCCTCTGGCGTACTATAATCTTCTTACACCCTCTATTTCAATCTTCCCTCTGGCGTACTAATAGTCTATTTGTTGCATTGGACTGCTTTCCCTTACCACCCTTTGTGGTTTTGTTGCATTGGACTGCTTTCCCTTACCAACCTGTGTGAATGTTACAAATTCTTTTCAACAACTAATCAACAGGTTCTAATAAAGATCTTCCACTGGAAATTTAGTAAATTACAGAAAGGTCTAATCCAATTGAGCTCAAAGTTCAAATATTAAACATAAAGCAAAAGGCAGCATAATTAAATTTAAATACATACTCAAAAAGAAAACTTACCCTCCTTGCAGCCCAGAACTGAGATTCTGTCAAGATATTACCAAGCACAAATTTCTTATAAAGGTTCTGCAGCTCACTGTGAAAGTTAAAAGATTAGGGACATCAAACAATAACTAAGAATCTGAAAGTAAGAAAACTATAAGGTGTCGCAAAATCACCACATTTAACAGCAAGCATCCTGTAAAGAACAATACCGATTTATAGAATTATTCCTAAAACATGTAAATCAAACTTTCTTAGGAACAAAAATTAACCAATGCTTATCATACACCTTGTTTCTTGAGCATCATATTTATCATAAACCAATGAAACCCGGCCCTTACTTCTCATTTGGAATGACTATTGCGCTAAGGGTGCGCGGTAAAAATGGAGAATAAATGCTTCACCTAGCATATTCTCATAGATTGATATTAAAAAAATACTCCTAAAAAAATGCGGATTCATATACATTTTGAATTTAAGACCCTACTCGATTCACAAAATCAAAACCCTAAAAATAACAAGAATCACTAAAAACGTGAAAAAAAAAAAAAAAAAAAAAAAAAAAATCCTTTGATTAGATCATTATACGACTACATTATTGACTTTGTTATATGTATACTCTTAACATAATAATATTTTTGTTATTAGTGATAGTTGTTCCATTTTTCTCAATCCCATCTCTTCCATATGAAATTATCCCTAACAACTGTTGTCTTTTTACTACAATTTCTTTTTCATTTTTTTTTTTCAATATTATTGTGGAAATCCAAATTTAGATGGGAGGCCAATAAGAGATATCTCTCATTGGCCTCCCATCTAAATTTGGATTTCTACAATAATTGTAAGGCGTAATTGTGAGATTTAAAAGTTTGAGAGGTTAAAAAAAAAAAAAGGGAAGAAGTCAGAGGTTGAAAGTTTAACAAGTTTTCTAATTCAAAAATTGAAATTGAAAATCAATTTTTAACTTTGAGTAGCACCATATCCGCATTCATTATTTCCTACTAATAAATAATAGTATTACTATAGAATATTTTTTAGATACTATGCACTGAAATTCAAACCTCAAGCGAGCCACATTAGTAAAATTTGCGGGCTTCGGCTGGCCTAACCCTTGTCTTTCGTACACAAAACGACTAAACAAGATATTCTCTTGTAGCAAAAATACCGCATCATTTACTCAATAGAAAATGATCGAATATCTCTACCACCGGAAGTTTCTCCCCCCTTTTTTTTCCTCGTGGCCATAATTTAACACTGCTGAGCATGCATCCTTCAGATGTTTGACCTTCATGTCCCGAATCATCATGATATGTTAGAGGTATATATATTCTTTTAATTTTTTTTTAGAAAGTTTTAATCTATGACGTTCGCTCTTCTTAATAATAGTTTTTTATCATTAAACTAAGACACTAATCAGTTTTTGGTGTAGGTGTGGTGTGGAGCGAACCTCAGATCTCTTATACAATCTTCAAAGATTTTACCAATTGAACTAACTAAAATAAATATCACAAGATATAGGAGTTAGTTAAAGAGTCACCATCTATTTTTTTTATCACGTCTATTTTAGAGTTTTATCAAGGTGGTAATTAGAAATGCTTGGCCTTTCCTTTGTTTCCAGGCCAGGAAAGAGATTGAGTATTTATTATGTGCTCTTTTATATATGTTGATTTTTATCTTATTCGGAAAAGATGCCACTATCTCTGTGGCTTAGAAATATTCGTAGTCATCATTTGCGTCATTAATAAAATTTGAAAATTTTTAGTTATAAATGATATTTGAAATTTTGTACACTATTTTTATACTATCATTTTACCTCACATGATTTTTACATGATAAAGTTTACAATAAATCTTATTGTGTACCAATTTTCTGTGTTAATCTATTTGAAAATTGCTGGACTTGGAGGATTTGGTGGGATGTATCATATTATATGTACCTAACTAGTAACTAGTCCACCCCATGTGTGGCACTAAAGAGAGTAAAATACTAAAATAATAAAATGACAAAATATCTTAAACCATGCACGTTCGGTCAAAGAGATGACCAAGAAAGATAGAAAAAGATTTTAGAACAACTAGGTTGATTTTCTAAATAAATTAACATTATCAATAATTTTTTGGATGGACGTCATTTCACAATGAGATGGAATAAATACAACTCTTAGTAAAGTTAAAGAAAAAAGATTTCTATCCATCTCTTAATTAATTAATTACAGTTACATTAATTTACCAAATACCAGCAAGTACTTCACGGCCAACTTGAAGGACCTACTTTATTTTTTAGCAGGTTTTCAAAGCTCTCTATTCAAATCAGTGGTGATGTAGAGCTGAGCAAGTTAAACTAAGTGGCACTTTCTTATCTGGTGAGAGGAGCTGGGAGGACCACATTGAGGTTCCAATAATTTCTCCTGTTTTACACACTCAGATTTTTTTTTTCAATTTGTTTTACATCAATTTGAAGGACCGACTTTATTTTTTTATCCGATGTCGAACGATACTTTATTTTTAAGCAGGCTATACGCCATGCGTGGGCCACCTACAAAATTCTGTTGGCTGTTTTAGGTACACTAGGATTTTTTTCTTAGCCAAGTATGCTAGAGTTATTGATACAGATGTCTTTTGGATAGAGGAAACTCCAATTAATTGTGTTCAGCAATTTATTGATCCTATTTTTGGTAATTACTTATATAGTTTTTTTTTTCTTTGAATATCTGCCGTTAAAACAATCTTGAAATTAATTGATCTGGTCGAAGTAGAGCAAAGGAGCCGTACTTGACACACATAATCTAATTTTAGATTGGATTGCTATATTCATAACATTTTTATAATATTTTCACAACAAATTTTAAATGATAAATTGTTATTAGTTCTAATTTAAACCCATTACTGTCATTTATTTTTGTCAACTACTAATAGCTAGCAACAACATACCAATTAGGGTTTATTGTGAAAGTGTGTGATGATGGCATTTCTCAATATGACTACCGTTATTACTATGAGTCTAAATTTGATAAAGATGAAATGTAAAACTTATATATTACACTATTGAATAAGAGATTGTCACATCAGTTTAACATATTAGATGTGATATAGATTTATAATTTTAACTAATTTTAACAAATTACATGAATTTTGACTAATAAACATATATATATATATATAAGTAAATATTTATATTTATCAATAAGAGTAATTTTGAAATAATATTTAGTTATTAATCAGTATCAAAATATTCCGACCAAATCAAAACTATCTCTAGTACAATATTAACTCCTTTCATTCTGACCCCAACCCATTCACAAAGTTAACAGGAATGGATATAGACATTTATAGTTTTAAGTCTAGTCTATTGACAATTCTATTGGACCCGATGCAGTTTTTTTTTTTTTTTTTTGAGAAGAAAACTACTTGTTATATTGAAATCAAGAGTTTGGAAAATCATCCAACACAAAAGACATGATATCCGTTGGAACACACTCCAACCAGATTTGAGACGAAAGAGAGGATCTCGCTCGTTGAGCTAAAGCGTGCGCTACTGCATTGCCTTGCCGACCTACATGAGCGAAAGAAATACTCTGAAAAGAGTTTGAATGAGAAAGGATATCTAAGACGAGATGCCCCCCTTTAGAATGGTCCATACCGGGTCCCTTTAAAGCATTAACCACTGATTGAGAGTCACCTTCGCAGACACACTGGGTATGACCCAATTCTGCAGAAAAAAATATCGCACGTCTTGCCGCAAGGAGTTCAAGGATCTCCACTGTTGGAGGTTTTGCAATTTGTTCGAATAGAGCTGCCACCACCTGACCCTCGCAAGATCAAATTACCACGCCTAAGCCCGTCCTGTCAGACTCCCCAAACATTGCTCCGTCATAGTTTATCTTTACTGAACCGGCTGCCGGCGGAGACCACCTGCGAGGAATAACCCGTTTCCTGAGAATATAGGGGCTGACCGTGTCTTTGAATTCATTGAGGTAATTCTTGGCAAAACCATGCAGTTTGAATACGTGTTCAAAACGCATATAGGGTCCACCCTCAAACAACACATCCAGATTTTGAAAAGGACACAAAGTAGCTTGGAACTTTGTTGGGGCACCACTGCACTCTTAAAGTAGCTTGGAACTTTGTTGGGACTGGTCGAATTCCGTTTTCAGGAATCTTTCCCAAATTTAGGATTGTGAAAAGTTTGTACTATGTACGTGTACAAATTTGGAGTATACTTTATTTTCAACCGACTTTTCTAAATTCTAAAAGCATTTATTAAAAGGCCAACAACCTTTTGTCAAAAAATATTAATAAAGCTGCGCAACCCTCCTTTTATTTCTACTAGCGTTGGCTGCTCGTGCTGCCCAGTTGTGAGAAAATTAATATAAATTTTGTGTGTAGAATCGTAAATTTTGGCTCACATAATTTGATTATATTAAAAAAGAAGTTTAAGAATATAATAAAATATCATAATATTTTCACAATATCTTCATTTTTAGGATCCGAATAGATATTTTTTTTCATTTTATTTGAGAGAAATGCTACATTCATAACATTTTTAGAACAAATTCTAAATGACAAGTTATTATTGGTTTTAAACTGATGACATTGTTATTGTTATTCTCAAAACATTTATTTTCAGTTGTGGTTGGTCACAGTCTCATATTTTATTATTTTATTTCAACTTGTAAGAAATTGATACTTCAATATTTGTAAAAATATTATGATATTTGTTGTGTCGGTATAACAATATATATGCCAGCTTACATAAATATTTAAAAGAAAAAAAAAACACAAACCAATTACTGAGAAAAAAAAAAAAAACTTTAGGCACGGTAGAAATTAATGTTAAAATGTTGTGAGCTTAGCATTTTTTTATTTGATCTATAAGAAACTAAGATCTCAACAATTGTGAAAATATTGTGATAATAATAAGCGTCATAACATTTTCTCAAAAAAGTTTATTTTCAGTTATGGTTAGTCATAGTCTCATATTTTATTATTTTATTTCGACTTGTAAGAAATTGACATGGCAATAATTGTGAAAATATTGTGAAATTTGTTGTGTCAGTATAACAATATATATGCCAGCTTACATAAATATTTCAAAGAAAAAAAAAACACAGACCGATTATTAGAAAAAAAAAAAAAAAAAAAAAAAACTTTAGGCACTGTAGCTACAGAGCCAGTTGAATAAACCAAAAGCACTATAGCTCCAGTGTTATCCATCAATAATAGCTTACCTATGATTTGTTGTGAAATTAATGTTAAAATGTTGTGGATTTAGCATTTTTTTTATTTGATATATAAGAAACTGAGATTTCAACAATTGTGAAAATATTGTGATAACAATAAGTGTTGTAACATTTTAAAATTTTTTTTTTTTTCAGTTATGGTTGGCTACAGCCTCATATTTTATTATTTTATTTCGACTTGTAAGAAATTGACACGTCAATAATTGTGAAAATATTATGAAATTTGATGTGTTAGTATAACAATATAAATGTCAGCTTACATCAATATTTAAAAGAAAAAAAAAAAACACAAACCGATTACTGAAAAAAAAAAAAAAAAAAAAAAAAAAAAAAAAAAAAAGACTAACTAAGCCAAAGCACTGTTGTAGCTACAGTGTTGCACAGTGCAAAAACACTGGATGTACAGTGCCAAGACACTGTGCGCGCATTCGCGCTTTTATTATAAACATTTATTTTTAGTAGTGGTTGGTCACAGTCTCATATTTTATTATTTTATTTTGATTTGTAAGAAATTGAGACGTCAATAATTGTGAAAATATTGTAAAATTTGTTGTGTCAGTATAACAATATATATACCAACTTACATAAATATTTAAAAGGAAAAAAAAAAAACACAAACAGATTACTAAAAAAAAAATTAGGCACTGTAACTACAGTGCTGCTTGGTACTGTAGCTACAGTGCAAAAATACTGTACTAACAAGTGTCGCAACATTTTCACAAAACATTTATTTTCAGTTGTGGTTGGTCACAGTTTCATATTTTATTATTTTATTTTGACTTATAAGAAATTGACACTTCAATAATTGTGAAAATATTGTGAAATTTGTTGTGTCAGTATAACAATATATATAAAAAAAGATACAAATGGAAGACTAAAAAAAAATGCAACTACTGTAGCTACAGTGCACTGTAGCTAGTGTGCAAAACTTAAAAAAAAAAATCACGAAACCAAAGCACTGTTGCAGCTACAGTAGTGCACAATGAAATACATTGAATGCACAGTACCGAAGCACTGTAGCGGCATAGCCGCTTTTTATATATTAAGATATCTCTTCTCTGTATATAAAAAGTGCAAATGCGCTAAAGCAACAGCATTTTTTTTACAGTAATTTGGTTTGTTCAATACTTAGGCTACGTTTGTTTTGCTTTCAAATGATTTTAGGAAATCATTTTACACCAACCTTTGTGTTTGGTAGCTACAGAAAATTGAGTCAAATGGAATTCATTTTCTGCGTTGATTGTACAATACACTGCTTGGGGCATAAAACCATTTCAGGTTTTATTTTACCTTCAAATGATTTACACCCCAGGAAAATAGAAGAGAAAGAGAGAGAAACAGCAAGGAGAGATCGCGTCGATGGCACTAGATCACATCGATCTCACCAGATCGCACCGCGCTGATCACATCGGTCTCGTTGCACCCCAACACCGGCGAGATTGCGCCGCCTGAAGCACCATCAAGATCGCACCCACTCAACCTCACCGCCATGCTCCACCGCTGCATGTCTCCGATCCACCACCGCCATCACCACCCCCACCATCATCCAAGCTACCCTCCTCCATGAGCTCCGATCCACATCCAAGCTACCCATCTACCCACATAACCCAATCCCCATTTCGGCAAACCCACACCCACCTTGCTCAATCCACACCCACCCGATCTAATTGCCGCCGTCCTCCGTTGGTATCGATCTCTCTCTTTCCCGATCTGGTCGCCGCCGTCCTCCGTTGGTATCGATCTCTCTCTTTCCCGATCTATCTCTCACTCTTTCTTCCTCCTCTCACCAGTATATTATGTATAAATTGTGAATAAATGATTTTATTTTGATTTTTGGTTGTGTTAAGTGTATATTTTGAAATTTTCTGTTGTAAAATTTGTCTGGAAGTTGAGAAAATGGCTGAGAAAATGTGAAGCATTTGTAGGAAAATAGCATTTTCAAAATGTTACCAAACATTGAAAATCGTTTTCCGGACTATTTTCCATTGCGGAACCAAACACCTGGATTTCATTTTCCTTACGGGAATTTATTTTCCCTTGCATTCATTTTACACTTGCAATTCGATTTACATCGAACCAAACGCAGCCTTAAGCACGGTTTTGCTGCATCTTTTTTTCTTTTCTTTTTTTCCTTCGGATAATGTCATCCGGTCTAATTTTTTTTTATATGTAAGTTAACACAATAAGTTGTCATAATATTTTCACAATTATTGAGGTGTTAATTTTTTATAGGTCAAAATAAAATATCATGCTAGAACTTCTAGAATGATATTTTATTTTGACCTATAAGAAATTAACAACTCAATAATTGTGATGATATTGTGACAAACCAACCACAACTAAAAATAAAGGTATTGTAAAAAAAGAAGTGTTACAACCACAATATTTTTCACAACACTTTCATCATAAAAGTGTGAATGTGTAAAGCTATAGTAGTAGCTACAATTTTTTTTTTTTTTTGGTTCAATTTGCACTGTTCAATGGCCTTTTTTTGGGTATATGTATAGAGCTGTTAGTTAACACAATAAATTGTCACAATATTTTCACAATTATTGAGATGTTAATTCCTTATAAGTAAAAATAAAATATCATACTGGAACTAACCACAATTAAAAATAAAGATATTGTTATACTGACACAACAAAATTCACAATATTTTCACAATTATTGAGGTGTCAATTTCGTATAAGTCGAAATAAAATATGAGACTATGACCAACTAAAACTGAAAATAAATATTTTGTGAAAATGTTGTAACACTTGTTGTGTGAATATGTAAAAGCTAATGTTGGAGCTACAGTACTTTTTGATTTATTCAATAGATACTGTTCATCACTTCATTAGCCCTTTCTCTTCTTCTTCTTCTTCTTCTTCTTTTCTTTTCTCTTTTTATTTTTATTTTCTAGTCATCGGGTTGTGCCCTTTTTAAAAAAAATATATTTATATGAGTTGGAACTAACCACAATTAAAAATAAAGGTATTGTTATACTGACACAACAAATTTCTCAACAATACACAATTATTGAGGTGCCAATTTTTTATAGGTTGAAATAAAATAATAAAATATGAGATTATGATCAACCACAACTGAAAATAAATGTATTGTGAAAATGTTGTAACATTTGTTGTTATCACAATATTTTCACAATTGTTAAGATCTCAATTTCTTATCGATCAAATAAAAATTTGCTAAGTTCACAACATTGTCACATTAATTTCACAACAAATCATAAGTGGTAAGCTACTATTGATGGGTAAAAAAGTAATATCAGTCGTGGGTCCATTTTAAAATCAGTAACAACTTGTCATTTAGAATTTGTTATGGAAATATTTTGGAGATAACATTTCTATAAAATAAATAATAATATATCAAATCAAAACTTACCATGGCTGAAAATAAAGGTATTGTGAAAATATTGTGACATTTTGTTGTATTCCTAGACTTCTTTTTTTTGTTTAGTCAATTTGGCAAGCAAAAATTCACTATTTCATGCACAATTTTATTCTGTTGGTTTTTTTTTTTTTTTTTTAAATGCATAGTTTAAAGTGGTTGTCCCAATTAAAAATCAATAACAATTTACCATTTAGAATTTGTTGTGAAAATGTTGTGTATGTAACATTACTTTAAAATAAAATTATAAAATATCATACCAGGGCCCACCATAGCTAAAATAAAGGTATTGAGAAAATATCATGACATTTATTGTGTTCCTGACTTTTTTTTTTTAGCCATTTTGTTGAGTTAAAATTCATAATTTTACATACAGTTTTCTTGGGTTTTTTTAACACATTGTTTAAAGTAAAAAACACATAGTTTTACCAACAAAACAAAATTATAGAAAAAAGTATTTTCCCTCTTTATGTTTGGCATAGTTTCTTCCCCAATTTTAAAGTTGAATAATTTCCTCCTTTATATTTTGCAAACAAGCATATAATCCCTGCTATTACTCTTTTAGTTAAATCCTAACAAAATCTTATGATTCCTAGAATATTTCATTGTGCAATATCTAAAATGCCTCACTAAATTTTAATGTCCCAAAAATTTTCTTTATGTATTTGAGTTTTATGTGTTTGCCATATTTAAAAAGTAAAAATGGTGATCCATGGTATTCTATTTGTTACCTAGAGAACACTAATTTATTAGAGGTTTAAATCTTTTAGATTTATAATTTTATCTAATAAAAACTTCAATGACATATGTCTTTTGTTATTTTTTTTTTTCTTTTCTTTCTTAAAAAGGTGCTCATTAAAAATTAAGCTAACCATCGTAGTTAGGCTCATAAAATAAAATGTTAAAAAAGGAAGTATGAATAACAAAATATTCATTACAAATGGTTGTAGGTATTTAATTTGATAAAGAGTTTCAATTGTAGAATATGTCATCATTTATTGCGAAAATTTAAATATTGTGACAGTGTTTTATCAAAACTTAGGCTCCGCTTAGGAGTTCATAAAGGAATGGAATGGAATGGAATGAAATGGTTATAAGGGAATGGAATGGAATGGAATGTATTTAAGTAAGGGAAAGGAATGGAAAATAATGGAATGGAATGGAATTAAGTAACCTTGATTGAATGTTTTAAAATAAAGGAATGGAAAGGGTTGAAAATGAATAGAATGTAAGTAATCCTGTTTGGGAGCAACATGGAGAGAATGGAATTGAATCATTTTATAACAATATTACTATTAGACCCCTATTTTAAAATAAAGGTTTGAATATATAGGGGTATTTTGGGAGTTTTAGTAAAAAAATCATTAAATCTAATTTCATTCCCTCCCATTCCTCCCAATTTTGGGGGGGAATGAAAATTTGAGATTTTAAGGGAATAGAGAGGAATAAGTGTTCTCTTTTACCCATTCCATTCCCTCTCACTTAAACTCCCAAACAAGGGAATGGACTTTCCGTTCCCTCCATTAAAACTCCCAAACAAGAGAAGGGAAAAATATTCTAAAATTACTCTTTTTATTCCTTTCCATTCCATTCCATTCCCTCATTCCAAGCGAAGCCTTAGTTGTTTATTGTTAGAAGATGACAACATTTGTTATCATTCTTAGTAGAATTTTTTTGTGAGTAGATACTGTCTTTAGTAAATATGTTCTAAGAAATTATTATACTAAATAGATAATCATATGTTAAATAATCATTATAAATGTAAATACATGATTTGATACTACTTTAAAAAAAAATTCTATCTAAAATTTTTCACTCAAAGGGCAGCAAGTGCCTTGCACGTGCAACCCTTACTAGTCTATATATAAAAAGCGTCAATGTGCTAAAGCTACAGTAAACACTACAACCATTTGGTTTATTTAATACTTTGCACTATTTTGCTTTTTTTTTTTCTTTTCTTCCGGGTAATATCGTCCTGTCTACTCCTTTTTTATTTTATTTTATTTATATATAGAGCTGTTAGTTAACACGATAGATTGTCACAATATTTTCACAATTGTTGAGGTGTTAATTCCTTGTAGGTCAAAATAAAATATCACGTTAGAACCAACCACAACAAAAAATAAAGGTATTGTGAAAAAAGAAGTGCTACATCCACAACATTTTTTACAACACTTTCATAACAAAAGTGTAAATGCGTAAAACTATAGTAGTAGCTATTTTTTTTTGGTTTGTTCAATTTGCACTGTTCACTGGCCTTTTTTTTTTTTTTGGGTAATATTGCTCGGTTAACTCTTTATATATATATATATATATATATATATATATATATATGACTGTTAGTTAACACAATAAATTGTCACAATATTTTCACAATTGTTGAAATGTTAATTCATTATAAGTCAAAATAAAATATCATACTAGAACTAACGACAACTAAAAACAAAGATATTGTTATACTGATACAACAAATTTCACAATATTTTCACAATTATTGAGGTGTCAATTTCTTATAAGTCGAAATAAAATAGTAAAATATGATATTGTGACCAATCACAACTAAAAATAAATATTTTGTGAAAATGTTGTAATACTTGTTGTGTGAATGTGTAAAGCTATTGTAGTAGCTACTATACTTTTTGATTTATTCAGTATGTACATGTGTTGTTTATCACTTCATTAGCCCTTTCTTTTTTCTTTTCTTTTCTTTTTCTTTTTTTCTAGCCATCGATTTGTGATCTTTTTTTTTAATATTTATATAAGTTGGCATATATATTGTTATACTAACACAACAAATTTTACAATACACAATTATTGAGGTGTCAATTTTTTATAGGTTGAAATAAAATAAGAAAATATGAGACTGTGATCAACTACAACTAAAAATAAATGTTTTATGAAAATGTTGTAACACTTGTTATCACAATAAATTCACAATTGTTGAGATCTTAGTTTTTTATAGATCAAATAAAAAATTGCTAAGTCCACAACATTTTTACATTAATTTCACAACAAATTATAGGTGGTAAGCTACTATTGATGAATAAAAAAGTGATATTAGTCGTATGTCCATTTTAAAATCAGTAATAGCTTGCCATTTAGAATTTGTTATAAAAATATTATGAAAATAGCATTTCTATAAAATAAATAATAATATATCAAACCAAAACTTACCACGGCTGAAAATAAAGTGTAAAGTTGTGATTTACAACTATTTTGTGTTGGCTTTAATTTCGTGCCAAATTTGATTGTAATTTTGTTCAATCTTATGTACCCTGTATTTCTTGTGGGATTTCATTGTAAGGGTTGTGTGTGAGAGAGAGTGTGAAGACTCAAGATATCATTAAAGATTAAAGAAGTTTTTGCGGGTAGCTCGCAAGAAGACTTCCTGCGAAGTGAAGCCATGTGCTCAACACATGACTAGAATGCGAAGAGTCATGACAGATGGTAATAATTGGTTTTCGTGAGTATTTCGCGAGTAAAGCCTTCCCGCTAGATACCCACAAAAAATTCTGTTTTGTCATTTTGTCATATCTGATACACCAGGTCTCTACCCACACTATATATACCCACATTACCCACATATTGAATGAAGTGCTTTTCAAAGAGAAAAACCTAGCCATAACCCTAGAGAGTTAGAGATTGTCATACCCACAATCCTCTACACAATCCATTGTGGTTTTCCTCATCTCCTACCTCTCCATATCCAAATCTATGAAAGGTTGATAGCCCAAACATTTACCACACCTATCCTGAGTGTAAAGTGGGGTTTTGGTGCTGCTGGGAAGCATTGGAAGATACCATTTGTTTGGTAGATGCAACCGGGCAGAATTGCGTGATCCGGAGAGCTAGAGAAGACAAGGCTTCGTCAAGTCAGTTTGTAGCAGGAACTTGAAGGGCTCAAGTACATGGGGTAGACTAGGCTTGAAGGGTCTTTTGTTATTCGTGTACTCCAACTCATTCTCTAGTGGATCGAATTACCGCTTGGAGGGCGATGGAGAGGTTTTTCGCCGAGTTCTTCGGTTTCCTCTTCGATAACACGTTTCGGTGATATCTGTGTTTGCATTCTTTTTCCCCACTCTTTTAGTTTTCATTTTACTATTGTTAAATGATGAAAATGGCTTAGAGTAGTTTATTGTTTTGTTCGCTCGCATTTATTCTATTCCGCACTTAGTTTAAGTTAGAGTAAAATCAACCGAACCATAATTTTAATTTGGGGGTCTAAACAACTCTTGTATTTTCACATAAATTCGAGCTTTCATAAAGGTCTTATGAAAATATTGTAACATTTTGTTATGTTCCTAGACTTCTTTTTTTGTTTAGTAAAATTTGGTGAGCAAAAATTCACCGTTTCACGCACAATTTTCTTTTGTTGGTTTTTTTATTTATTTTAATGCATGGTTTAAAGTGGTTGTCCCAATTAAAAATCAATAATAATTTACCGTTTAAAATTTGTTGTGAAAATGTTGTGGATGTAGCATTACTCAAAAATAAAATTATAAAATATCATACTAGGGCCCACCATAGCCAAAATAAAGGTATCGAGAAAATATCGTGACATTTATTGTGTTCCTGACTTTTTTTTTTTAGCTAATTTGTTGAGTCAAAATTCATAGTTTTACGGACAGTTTTCTTGGGATTTTTTAACACATTGTTTAAAGTAAAAACCAAATAGTTTTACCAACAAAAAAAAAAAAAAAAAAAAAATTGTAGAAAAAAGTACTTTCCCCCTTTATGTTGGGTAATTATTGGGTACTCCCGGAGTACCATAAATGCGTATTCCTCCCTCTCACATAATTGTGGGTCTCACTAATTCAATTTATGGTGGGATCCCCAATTCATGTGAGAGGGGAGAGTACGCATTTATGATACTCTCGGAGTATTCAATAATTTTCCCTTCATGTTTGGAGTAGTTTGATCCCCCAATTTTAAAGTTGAATAATTTCCTTCTTTATATTTTGTACACAAGCATATAGTTCATGTTGTTACTCTCTTAGTTAAATCCTAACAAAATCTTATGATTCTTAGAATATTTCATTATGCAATATCTAAAATGCCTCACTAAATTTTAATGTCCCAAAAATTTTCTTTGTGTACTTTGAGTTTTATGTGTTAGTCATACTTAAAAAGTAAAAAGTGTGATCTATGGTATTCTATTTGTTACCTAGAGAGGTTTAAATCTTCTAGATTCATAATTTTATCTAGGCAAAAATGCAAAACTGACCCTCTAACTTTTACCTTTTTTCATTTCAGTACTCTAACTTTCAGTTTTGTCAATTCAGTCCTCTAATTTTTAATTTTTGTCAATGCAAGATTCCGTTACAACTCAGTTAGTGGCTACTGTTAATGTCACTAAAACGACGCCGTTTTGCATTTTTTTTTAAAATTCGGAATTAAAAGAAAATAAGAAAAATCTGGAAAAAAAAAATAGAGAAAACATTAAGGGGAATGACGATGCCTAAAATCAAAACTGAGGAATCAATAACCACATTCTAATTGAATCGAACCCAATACTCAAAAGAACACATTTCAGTTCAAAATTACAACAATTGAACACAATGCACATAGCAAAGCAATGAAATCAACACAAAACCTGAGATAAGCTGGCGACGACGGGCAAGAACGAAGCCTTGTTGAGGAAGTTAGGATGATTAAGCAACCTACAGATCCTAGGGCAGAGCTTCTGGATCGCGGAGACAAGCGGCTCGGCGGCACACTCCACCATCTTCGCCATACACATTGCCGCATCGGACTGCACCACCTTGTTCTGCTCCCCCATCGCCTTGAACAGCGGCCTCACGAACAACCCCACCATGCTTTCATTATTACCGTTATCGCTACCGACGGGGGGCTTGAGGTAGAGGTTGGAAAGCGAGCCAATGGCGTTGCGATAGGCGTCGCAGACGGCGAAGTTGGAGTCCTTGAGGCTCTTGATGACGTGGTCGATGATTTTGGTAAGGTGGGCGGAGGAGGAGTCGGGGTGGGCGGCACAGGTGAAGGCGAGGAAGCAGAGGGAGTCCTTGCAGGCGAAGGGTTTTGGGTTGGAGGAAACGACGTCATAGAGGGAGTTGAGGAGCATTGGGAGAGCTTCAGGGGAGAGATTTTGGATTGTGGTTTGGAGATCTTCGATGGCGATTTGGGTCATTCCCATTAATTTTTTTTTTCTTTCAAATTTTTCTTATTTTCTTTTAATTTCGAATTAATAAAAAATGCAAAACGGCATCGTTTCAGTGACATTAACGGCAACCACTAATTGGGTTGTAACGGAGTCCTGCACTGACAAAAATTGAAAGTTAGAGGACTGAATTGACAAAACTGAAAGTTGGAGGACTAAAATTGAAAAATGTGAAAGTTAGAGGGCCAGTTATGCATTTTTGCCTTTTATCTAATAGAAACTTTAATGACATATGTCTTTTGTTATTTTGTTCTTTGATATTTCTTTTTTCTTTCTTAAAAAGGTGTTCATTAAAATTTTTAATTAAACTAAACATCATAGTTAGGCTCATAAAATAAAATGATAAAGAAGAAAGTATAAATAACAAAATATTCATTGCAAATGGTTATAGGTATTTAATTTGATGAAGAGTTTGAATTGTAGCATATATCATCATTTATTGCGAAAATTTAAATATTGTGACAATGTTTTATCAAAACTTAGTTGTTTATTGTTGGAAGATAACGACATTTGTTATCATTTTTAGTAGAATTTTTTTGTGAGTAGATACTGTCTTTAGTAAATAGGTTCTAACAAAATAATTATACTAAATAGATAGTCATATGTTAAATAACTGTTCTAAATTTAAATACATGATTTGATACTACTTCATAAAAAAAGTCTATCTAAAATATTTTCACTCAAGGGGCAGCACGTGCAACCCTTACTAGTATATATAAAAAGTACCAATGCGCTATAGCTACAGTAAAACTACAGTAAGTTGGTTTATTTAGTCCTTTGCACTGTTCATTGCTTTTCTTTTTGTTGCTTTTTTTTTCCTTTGGGTAATATCGTCCTGTCCACTCCTTTTTTTTTTTTTTTTTTTTTCTTTCATATATATATATATATATATATATATGTATAGCTCTTAGTTAACAGAATAAATTGTCACAATATTTTCACAATTTTTGAGATGATAATTCCTTATAGGTCAAAATAAAATATCATACAAGAACCAATTACAACTAAAAATAAAGGTATTGTGAAAAAAGAAGTGCTACATCCACAACAATTTTCACAACACTTTCATAATAAAAGTGTGAATGCGTAAAGCTACAGAGGTAGCTACATTTTTTTTTTGTTGGTTCAATTTGCATTGTTCACTGGCCTTTTTTTTTTTTCGGTAATATCGCCCATTCAACTTTTTTTTTTTTAATAATTTTTTTATATATAGCTGTTAGTTAACACAATAAATTGTCACAATATTTTCACAATTGTTGAGATGTTAATTCCTTATAAGTCAAAATAAAATATTATACTGGAACTAACCACAACTAAAAATAAAGGTATTGTTATACTGATTCAACAAATTTCATAATATTTTCACAATTATTGAGGTGCCAATTTCTTATAATTCGAAATAAAATAATAAAATATGATACTGTGACCAACCACAACTGAATTATTTTCATGAAAATGTTGTAACACTTGTGTGAATGTGTAAAAGCTACTGTAGTAGCTACGATACTCAATGATTTATTTAATATGTACTGTTCATCACTTTATTAGCCATTTCTTCCTTTTTTTTTTTTTTTTTTTTTTTTTTTTTTCAGTCATTGATTTGTGCTCTTTTTTTTAATATTTATATGAGCTAGCATATATATTGTTATACTGACACAACAAATTTCACAATACACAATTGAGGTGTCAATTTTTTATAGGTCAAAATAAAATAATAAAATATGAGACTTTGATCAACCACAATTGAAAATAAATGTTTTGTGAAAATGTTGTAACATTTGTTGTTATTACAATATTTTCACAATTGTTGAGATCTCAATTTCTTATAGATCAAATAAAAAATTGCTAAGCCCACAACATTTTCACATTAATTTCACAATAAATCATAGGTAGTAAGCTGCTTTGATGGATAAAAAATTGATATTAGTCGTAGGTCCATTTTAAATTCAGTAATAACTTGCCATTTAAAATTTGAAATGAAAATATTTTGGAGATAGCATTTCTATAAAATAAATAATGTATCAAACCTAAATTTACCACTGCTGAAAATAAAGGTATTGTGAAAATATTATGACATTTTGTTATGTTCCTAGACTTCTTTTTTGGTTTAGTCAAATTTGGTAAGCAAAAATTCATTGTTTCACGCACAATTTTACTCTGTTGGTTTTCTTTTAATGCATAGTTTGAAGTGGTTGTCCCAATTTAAAGTCAATAACAATTTACTATCTAAAATTTGTTATGAAAATATTGTGGATGTAACATTACTCTAAAATAAAATTATAAAATATCATACCAGGGCCCACCATAGCTAAAATGAAGGTATTGAGAAAATATCGTGACATTTATTGTGTTCCTGACTTTTTTTTTTTTAGCCAATTTGTTGAGTCAAATTTCATAGTTTTACGGACAATTTTCTTAGGATTTTTTAACACATTGTTTAAAGTAAAAACCAAATAGTTTTACCAACAAAAAAAATTATAGAAAAAAGTACTTTCCCCTTTTATGTTGGGTAATTATTGGGTACCCCCGGAGTACCATAAATGCGTACTTCCCCCACTAACATAATTGTAGGTCCCATTAATTCAATTTATGGTGGGACCCGCAATTCATATGAGAGGAGGAGTACGCATTTATGATATTCCCGGAGTATTCAATAATTTTCCATTTATATTTGGAGTAGTTTCATCCTCCAACTTTAAAGTTGAATGATTTCCTCCTTTATATTTTGTACATAAGCATATAGTCTCTGCTGTTACTCTCTTAGTTAAATCCTAACAAAATCTTATGATTTTTAGAATATTTCATTGTGCAATATCTAAAATGCCTCACTAAATTTTAATTTCCCAAAAATTTTCCATGTGTATTTTGAGTTTTATGTGTTAGTCATACTTAAAAAGTAAAAAAGGTGATCTATGGTATTCTATTTGTTACCTAGAGAACACTAATTTATTACAGGTTTAAATCTTCTAGATTCATAATTTTATCTAATAGAAACTTTAATGACATATGTCTTTTGTTATTTTGTTTTTTTTTTTCCTTTTTTCTTTCTTAAAAAGGTATTCATTAAAAATTTTAAGTAAACTAAGCATCATAGTTAGGCTCATAAAATAAAATGATAAAGAAGGAAGTATAAATAACAAAATATTCATTGCAAATGGTTGTAGGTATTTAATTTGATGAAGAGTTTGAATTTATTATGTTCTTGACTTTTTTTTTTTTTTAGCCAATTTGTTGAGTAAAAATTCATAGTTTTATGGACAGTTTTCTTAGGATTTTTTAACACATTGTTTAAAGTAAAAACCAAATAGTTTTACCAACAAAAAAAATTATAGAAAAAAGTATTTTCCCTCTTTATGTTGGGTAATTATTGGGTACTCCCGGAGTACTATAAATGCGTACTTCCCCCACTAACATAACTGTAGATCCCACTAATTCAATTTATAGTGGGACCCACAATTCATATGAGAGAGGAAGTACACATTTATGATACTCCCGGAGTATTCAATAATTTTTCTTTTATATTTGGAGTAGTTTCATCCTCCAACTTTAAAGTTGAATGATTTCCTCCTTTATATTTTGTACATAAGCATATAGTCCCTGCTGTTACTCTCTTAGTTAAATCCTAACAAAATCTTATATTTTTTAGAATATTTCATTGTGCAATATCTAAAATGCCTCACTAAATTTTAATGTTCCAAAAATTTTCTTTGTGTATTTTGAGTTTTATGTGTTAGTCATACTTAAAAAGTAAAAAAAGTGATCTATGGTATTCTATTTATTACCTAGAGAACACTAATTTATTACAGGTTTAAATCTTTTAGATTCATAATTTTATCTAATAGAAACTTTAATGACATATGTCTTTTGTTATTTTGTTCTTTTTTTTTTTCCTTTTTTCTTTCTTAAAAAGGTGTTCATTAAAAAATTTAAGTAAACTAATCATCGTAGTTAGGCACATAAAATAAAATGATAAAGAAGGAAGTATAAATAACAAAATATTCATTGCAAATGGTTGTACGTATTTAATTTGATGAAGAGTTTGAATTGTAGCATATATCATCATTTATTGCAAATGGAAGTGGAGACTTTTAATTTAATACGTACAACCATACATCATGGAAGTGGAGACTTTTAATTGATGTGTTGATATGTCTTAAGTGTGTAAGATATATTGAATTGGACTGCTGTGAGATTAATTATTCAATTAACAACTGACACTTGAATAATTAATTTCACGACTTCTAATTTCATAGACTCTCAATCCTGAGAGGATAGTGAACCGATCATGAAATGAATGTTACTTTGATATATCAGGAGTGAGATCTAGTTTAACGGTCAAAACCTCAGTATGTTGGGTAACCACATATAATGTTGAAGGAATACATATTCTCAAGATGAAATCCATAATCTCTTTCTAAAGAGACACAAAATATCCTCTTGAGATAAGTTTACTGGGAACTGATTATTCAGGGATAACTACTTTAGTAAAGAGTTACTAAAGTTTATATTTATTGAAATTAGATTTCATAAATATGAACAACTAAAATATTAAACTAGGGTTTCTCCACACAAAAAAAAAAAAAAAAAAAAAAATTAAACCAGGTATTCAAGGAATAAAATAGTTGTTTACAAAGTGACAATTTATTATGACTTTGTTCACTATGGATATTTCATGGAGGGGTCAAATGATATCATATTAAAGTCTTGGGAAATAATTTATTAATAAGGCCTAGAGTGCAATTATATTTCCATAGTGGTACTCGTTATATAATTAATGGTAACTTTGGGTTTGTCAGGAGTTGATAGATAAGTCTAAAGCCCATTGGAGCTAGAGTCTTATTAGTCCCTTTAGTCCCATCCCAAGCCACACACTTAAGCCCAATTGGGTTAGCCCAATAACGCTAATCCAATTAGATAATCAGTTATTTATTTAACAAGAGTTATTAAATAAAGTAATTGTCAAGGCAGTTAAAAATATACGTTGATTAAAAGAAGAGAAACAGTTTTTTTTCTACAGAATTTTGGAACACACTTTTCCAAAGAAAAATCAATGTATAAAAGAACCGATTGAGAGACCACTCATCTTGGGCATCTTGTGGAATTGGGATGAAAATTGAAGGTATTCTCAAATCTTGTTTTTGAATTTTATTGCATCAAGGTACGCTTTTTATTCTTTGTTTCTAAAACTTAGAAATTCCATATTATCTCACATAAATGAAATAGATCTTTGTGTTGCTTTCACTGTGAGTTTTGTATGATATGCAAAACCAATTTTTCCAACATATACATGCCAGTAAATGCTCATCCAAAAATACAACTCAATCCAATAAACCTAATTAAAGAATAAATTCAATTAAGTTCCAATATTTTAAAGTTACCGTTTAGCTGATTTTCTGCAGATCAGCCCTCTTATGAAATGAATTTGACCCAAATAACTTGAAATTTTACAAGGATGTAATCTTACAAGTCTAAAACGTATTCTGAATATTCCAGCTCAAAATAACTTCTACAGAATTTATTAAAACTCACGTAATTTAGAAAACTCAAATCTGTCCCGACAGATTTAAGATCATAATATAAAAATCATTATGATCTTAATATTAAACCACATGAATTGAAACTTGATTCAAAATAAAGCTACATGTCTTAGCTTTCATTCTAATAATCTCAGGCTTCCCAATTCAATCTATAGAATTTACGATAGATTTTTAAGTATCACATGCATACAAAAATTTTCTGTTGACAATATTAAATAGTTTTCCTGTAAATTCACAAAGTATAGTGAAATGGTCTTATTTGAACACGAAATTCAATATGCAAATACTAGACATGTCAAACACCAACCTCAAAGCCTTCAATTCAGGCACTAGAATTTTTGGCAAACGCATATAACAACAAATTAGGAAAACCCCCCAAATTAAGGCATGATAAAACCATTCCAACAACAAACATCAAAACAGAAAAATCATCAAAATACTCTAAAAAAGTCAGCCCTTCATTCCCCAAATTCATACCTGTACAAAATCAAAATCCTAAATCTCAAAATTGTTACTTTCAACATAACCAAAGCCCAGATAAAAATTCAGTTCAGTTAACCGAATCTTAAAGTCACCAAAATTTCCCATTCAACCATAGTAAAAACAATACCACTAGGTCTACTACCAAAGAAATAGAGTTCTATTTTCTTACCTTTAGAGCAACCGCATCAAAGTTTGCAAAATTGTAAAAAATACAAAAAATGGTTAATTTTACACATTTTAACTAAAAAAACACCCACATCAGTGCTTGCAAAATTGTGCATATATACAAAAGTGCTAAAGTAACTGTGCATATATGCATGGTTACTGTAGCTTTGCATTTAATATTTTACCATTTGTTTCTCTTTCCTTCACCTCACTCTCTCTTTTGCATCATTGAAGGAAATAATAAAAAAATGTAAAAGAATGAATATTTTATTGAATAAATGTTTAGAATAGATAAATTGATGTAGGTATTTTGTAAAAGTGGGTTTGTAAAATAGAAAAAGTATATTTTTTTTGCAAAATAGACAGAAATTTTACACCCTCTGATGCGGTTGCTCCCCAACCCATTGAAATGAAATTTGACCTTCATTGGTATGGTGTTCTATTCTTGCTGGAAAGAAAGCGAGGTGGTTCAAGAACTGAATAGGAGAACTTATATGTTGTTTTACCACTTGGCCCTTATATTCCTTCCATATTACACTAAACAATTTTACTTAAAAGACCCCATTGTTTTCTTTATTTATGAAAATACCAGAAACTTCGTTAAACACTAGAAAAAGAAATTACATTATGAAAAAGAGTTTGTTCAATGAAACAAGAACCCTTTTCAATCCAAGCAGAGAAATCATTAATTAACCAAAATACAAAATTGCGCATAAAACCTTTTATGTTTAACATATTCCAAAAGTCACCATAATTTATCCATGGGTTCTATAGAAATACGCTACATTTCACAGGGATTGTGTAGTTTTAATGTAAAAAATTAAATAATAAGGTTTGAAATTTTAGATTCAAAATTTTTTGCTAGCATCTTGAGCCCACTTAATAAAATTCTCTATGTAATAACTTAGCGTACGTAAACCTTAAAAAATAGTCAAATATTCAAAGAGCTCTTAGATACACTTGTATCTTAAAAAAAATGTTAAATTAAATCATATTGTAAGAGGAAGTGGTCAGGCACGTGTTTCTATTTAAGTTTGCAACAACTAAGAAGCGCGCCCGGAGTTCGAAATGAAAACTTCCTCGAAAGTTGTGTCTAAAACGCGGCATAAACTACAGCCATATAGTTTGGTCCTTTGGGGATACAACCAAGAACCATGGTTTCACAGTCGGAGAGTTTTCCGGAAGCGAAGGTGAAGATGGGACCACCCACTCCAACCACAACAGAGCTTGAAGAGGAAATCAGAAACCGCGATTGCTGATGGCAAGTAATTTTCTATACCATGACATATATTATATTTATAATTTTCCGATCTGGGTATTTCATAACGTTCATTGAAAAATTATCGTAGTTTTTGTGTTAGGATAAAGCTATTTCTTGTAAAGTGTTTGGGATTTTCAGTTATGTGTTAATTTTGTTTTTGAAGGTGTCAAAAGCTATTTCTTGATTAACTATATAACATGCCAAGAAAGTGTGAAATTCTGGAAACTGGGTTCCTAGTTTCTTTTGGTAGTTGTTGACTTGTTGTGTTGGGTTTTTAGGAAGTGGGTCCTAGTTTTTCAGCACATGAATTTTAGATACCATTGTGTAAAGAGATTGAATTCAATAAGGAATGGGGAGCAAGAAGGAAACATTTGAGGCTCTTCCTTTTGTTGAGAAAACTTTGCTAGCTCTCAAGTTGGAAAGAAATACATTCAAGGCTTAACATGTGTTGCCTAAGATCATCTAGCAATAGTTTCTCTTCAACAAAATAGCTTGCTACATTGGAGAGAATTCAGAGAGAAGTATGCCTGATTTAAAATTATTTTTCTTTAGAATTTTATTGGATTGGATGTTGGTTTTGCGTAATCATTCCATATTTTTAGTTAGTGATTTGATAGGTTTATGTAATGCGAGTGATTGATTGTATGGTCCCCAGTGACTCTATTCTTTGACATTGACAAAACTTCATTATTTATAACAAAAAGAGAACCTTGCTACGTTTGTAAGTGCACTAACCAGCCCCGTGTCTTCACATTCCACAACCACTCTGCTAAATCCTGTGACATGATTTGCATCGCATGTGAAAGAGTAGTAATATACATTCTTATAATCAAAGAGGAATCACAAACTCTCTCTGACAATGCAGCAAAAACGTCACCTGCACTATCACGAATCACAGCTCCCACACTTAACATTTAGCTTAAACCAAATAACTTTCCACCATTCTACTTTAGGATAATGCTGCCTAATTTGATCCCAAGCACTAGCAACAATGAAGGACCCTATTTCTTGATTTCTGCTTCATGTATGATTCCTCAGCATTGCTATTGGTTGAGGAACATGTGCTGAATGAACAACCAACAGGATTGGAGCAAGTCACTGTATAAATACTCAACTTGTAACTCTAATCTCACCAGTAAATAGTGATGCATTTTCTTGGATCTTTTTCTCTTGAATTCTCTATAATTCTCTCCCCAATTCCCTCTCAATTTCGGCTCACACACACACACACACACACACACTTCTTCAATAATTCCTTGTTTGATCTCATTATCCCATTATCTCCCTAGTCTAGTTTCTTCTTCAATCCTATTTCTCTAATCTCTAAACACTCAAACACCTAAACAACAACTGTGATCTTTAAATAACCCTCTTGGACCTAACAGATGCTTAGATAAAAGATATCGTAACCCATTGCTTTCCTGAACAAATTGTAAAAGCAATTGTAGATTTGTGAGGAAAGTGCTATGGGTTCTGGATTGAATATTACCTCGAGTCTTGACTGTTGCCTTATCACAACAAATGGTCTTAAAAGTTCATTTTATAAGTGCTTTTTTTCTTCTTGTTAATCGTTTCAGGAGACAAAGTTGTTGGAAAGCTTGGAAAACCTCTCCATTACAAGGGTAGCACATTCCACAGGATTATTCTCGACTTCATGATCCAGGGAGGTAATATTACGTTTGGTGATGGAAGAGGTGAGAATCAGTCTATGGATAGAAGTTTGCTGACAAGAACATTAAGATGAAGCATACTGGACCTGGTAGGACTGGTTTGATTTGTTCCTCAACCCACTGATTTCATTAGTCCTGATAGTAACATTATTCTTTTTATTTATTAATCTTTTGTACAGGTTCCTGTCAATTGAAAATGCTTGCCCTGAAACAAACAGGGCTTCTGTCAATCATTTTTGCTTATTTTCTGTTGATTATTTTCATTATCACTGCAGTATGGTTGGTTGTTGTTTTGTTCAAGATTATTGAGAGATTTCCCTTTCCTCCTTGTTGGTAATAATTCCTTAACTGTAGCTTTGACTTTATTTTCTAAAAGTAAGTTACTTGTTAGTTATTATATACTTCATTTGGAAATTATTTACTCATTTTACCCAAAATTTCCATTTTGCTGTTCATTGCAGTTTTGCAGTACCAATTTTTCACTACTTGTCCTAATAGTAGAGAAGTTAGTACAAACGAAGTATATCTCTGAACTGGTAAGTGATCCAACTCCAATTATTTCTACTTGCTGGGCATGTGGGTGTAATGTTGGAGGAATGCCTCCCATCTCCTCCATCCTGCTCTTTACATTGGGAGTTTCAGTTCCTCTTTTGTGAAATAAAGTTTCTAATTAAAAAAAAAAAATAAATAAATAAAATATATATATATATATATATATATATATATATATATATATATATAATCAGTGAATTTTCACAAAAAAGAAGTCCAATTATTTCTAAGTGATAAGTTTTCTTACTTTCCAATTGAAATGAATGCTAGGAATAGAAATTTATTATATTGTGATACTTGTTAGTACTATAATCGTCAGTAATGTTGGCATTTTATATAGTTTCTCCTATATTGAGTCATTGGATTCAATGAAAATTCTAAATTTCTACTTTACTACCGTATGTAGTCATTTTACTCCATTGAATCAAAAAACCTTAAAAAATAGTCAAATATTCAAAGAGGTCTAGATACACTTGTTTCTTAAAAAAATGTTAAATTAAATCATATTGTAACAGGAAATGGTCAGGCACGTGTTTCTATTGTAAGTTTGTAACAACTAACAAGCGCGCCCGTAGTTCGAAATGAAAATTTCCTTGAAAGTTGTGTCTAAAACGCGGCATAAACTACAACCATATGGTTTGGTCCTTTGGCGATACAACCATGAACCATGGTTTTACAGTCGGAGAGTTTTCCTGAAGTGAAGGTGACGATGGGACCACCCACTCCAACCACAACAGAGCTTGAAGAGGAAATCAGAAACCGCGATTGCTGATGGCAAGTAATTTTCTATACCATGACATATTTTCTATTTATAATTTTCTGATCTGGGTATTTCATAACGTTTATTGAAAAATTATTGTAGTTTTTGTGTTAGGATAAAGCTATTTCTTGTAAAGTGCTCGGATTTTCAGTTATGTGTTAATTTTGTTTTTGAAGGTGTCAAAAGCTATTTCTTGATTAACTATAACATGCCAAGAAAGTGTGAAATTCTGGAAACTGGGTTCCTAGT
The DNA here is from genome assembly GCA_028535165.1 of Quercus tomentella. Taxonomy (NCBI): domain Eukaryota; kingdom Viridiplantae; phylum Streptophyta; class Magnoliopsida; order Fagales; family Fagaceae; genus Quercus; species Quercus tomentella. Next base: position 44,666,241 of record JAPQVY010000012.1, on the reverse strand, counting down.
TTTCTTTTGGTAGTTGTTGACTTGTTGTGTTGGGTTTTTAGGAAGTGGGTCCTAGTTTTTCAGCACATGAATTTTAGATAACATTGTGTAAAGAGATTGAATTCAATAAGGAATGGGGAGCAAGAAGGAAACATTTGAGGCTCTTCCTTTTGTTGAGAAAACTTTGCTAGCTCTCAAGTTGGAAAGAAATACATTCAAGGCTTAACATGTGTTGCCTAAGATCATCTAGCAATAGTTTTTCTTCAACAACATAGCTTGCTACATTGGAGAATTCGGAGAGAAGTTTGCCTGATTTAAAATTATTTTTCTTTAGAACTTTATTGGATTGGATGTTAGTTTTGCGTAATCATTCCATATATTCAGTTAGTGATTTGATAGGTTTATGTAATGCGAGTGATTGATTGTATGGTCCCCTGCGACTCTATTCTTTGACATTGACAAAACTTCATTATTTATAACAAAAAAAGAACCCTGCTACATTTGTAAGTGCATTAACCAGTCCCGTGTCTTCACATTCCACAACCACTGCTAAATCCTGTGACATGATTTGCATGGCATGTGAAATATGAATCACAAACTCTCTCAAACAAGTAGCAAAAACGTCACCTGCACTATCACGAATCACAGCTCCCACACTTAACATTTAACTTAAACCAAATAACTATCCACCATTCTACTTTAGGATAATGCTGCCTAATTTGATCCCAAGCGCTAGCAACAATGAAGGACCCTATTTCTTGATTTCTGCTTCATGTATGATTCCTCAGCATTGCTATTGGTTGAGGAACATGTGCTGAATGAACAACCAACAGGATTGGAGCAAGTCCCTGTATAAATACCCAACTTGTAACTCTAATCTCATTAGTAAATAGTGATGCATTTTTTTGGATCTTTCTCTCTTGAATTCTCTACAATTCTCTCCCTAATTCCCTCTCAATCTCGGTTCTCTCTCTCTCTCTCTCTCTCTCTCTCTCTCACACACACACACACACACACTTCTTCAATAATTCCTTGTTTGATCTCATTATCCCATTATCCTCCTAGTCTAGTTTCTTTTTCAATCCTATTTCTCTAATCTCTAAACACTCAAACACCTAAACAACAACTTTGATCTTCAAAATAACCCTCTTGGATCTAACAGCTGCTTAGATAAAAGATATCTATATATGCCCCATTGCTTTCCTGAACAAATTGTAAAAGCAATTGTAGATTTGTGAGGAAAGTGCTACGGGTTCTGGATTGAATATTACCTCGAGTCTTGACTGTTGCCTTATCACAACAAATGGTCTTAAAAGTTCATTTTATAAGTGCCTTTTTTTTCTTCTTGTTAATCGTTTCAGGAGACAAAGTTGTTGGAAAGCTTGGAAAACCTCTCCATTACAAGGGTAGCACATTCCACAGGATTATCCTCAACTTCATGATCCAGGGAGGTAATATTACATTTGGTGATGGAAGAGGTGAGAATCAGTCTATGGATAGAAGTTTGCTGACAAGAACATTAAGATGAAGCATACTGGACCTGGTAGGACTGGTTTGATTTGTTCCTCAACCCACTGATTTCATTAGTCCTGTTAGTAACATTATTCTTTTTATTTATTAATCTTTTGTACAGGCTCCTGTCAATTGCAAATGCTTGCCCTGAAACAAACAGGGCTTCTGTCAATCGTTTTTGCTTATTTTGTGTTGATTATTTTCGTTATCATTGCAGTATGGTTGGTTGTTGTTTTGTTCAAGATTATTGGGAGATTTCCCTTTCCTCTTTGTTGGTAATAATTCCTTAACTGTAGCTTTGACTTTATTTTCTAAAAGTAAGTTACTTATTAGTTATTATATACTTCATTAGGAAATTATTTACTCATTTTACCCAAAATTTCCATTTTGCTGTTCATTGCAGTTTTGCAGTACCAATTTTTCACTACTTGTCCTAATAGCAGAGAAGTTAGTTTAAATGAAGTATATCTCTGAACCGGTAAGTGATCCAACTCCAATTATTTCTACTTGCTGGGCATGTGAGTGTAATGTTGGAGGAACACCTCCCATCTCCTCCATCCCACTCTCTACATTGGGAGTTTTGGTTCCTCTTTTGTGAAATAAAGTTTCTAATTTAATATATATATATATATATTTATAATCAGTGATTTTTCACAAAAATGAAGTCCAATTATTTCTAAGTGATAAGTTTTCTTACTTTCCAATTGAAATGAATGCTAGGAATAGATATTTTATTATATTGTGATACTTTTTAGTACTATAATCGTCAATAATGTTGGAATTTTATATAATTTCTCCTATATTGAATCATTGGATTCAATGAAAAGCTAAGTTTCTACTTCACTACAGTATTTAGTCATTTTACTCCATTTAATCAAAATTACAGTCTTATCCATCTTTTATTGGTCTAAGGTATTTTTGTCTTGTGTAAATTTCTTGTAGTGTCCTACTTCATTCCAGAGTTTTAGAAGTTTTGTTAGCCTACCAATACTCTAACAGTCATTGGGGATTAATTTTTAATTACCAAACAATGTCCTGTTCAATTGGAATCTAAGCTTATATGTGCTTCTGTGGATTGCTTGTTAGTAATTCAATAGAAAATGATTCATAGTTTATTTAAACCACAACTCTATGTTCTACGTGAAAATTGTTTGTATGAGAAAGATATTGCTGCCAAACATGGTCTAAGTTTTTAGTTCTATATATCGTTGATATCTTTTTGCATTTATTTTTCTAGCATTATTATTATTTCACAATCTTGGTATTCACCCATCTCAAAATGCTGATCTTGACAATGAAATTAATTGTGCCTTTTGGGAAGAGCTCATAGTATATTGGTGCATTGTAAACTTGTATGGCTTAGAAAAAGAGCACATGGTAGTGGCACACACATCATTGCAATGCTACATACAAATCTCTCAATATCATTTGGTAATCCCTAGAGCTTTTGTGTGTGTTTTTCAGAGAGCTTATTTTAAGGAAGGTAAATGAACAAGTGGAACTTTGGGCATTTGGCACATGGTTTAAATAATGGAGGGATTTTTTATTATTTGCTGAATCGTAAACTAACATTGAAACAAACAAGAAACAAAACAACAACCAGTAAACAACTACACAAACTATCTACCCAAAGCAGAAAGCAAAAAGGAAAAAAGGAAAAGATAAAAAAACACCACCCAGAATTACTTAAGGTCTCTCTGTGAGCACTAAACTAGAAACACAATGAGGAAGATTCCTTGGACTTAAGAAGCCAAAAAAAGACTGAGATTCACCCCACTTAGCAAGCATGTGAGCAGCCATATTCCCCTGCCTATTTACCCATAGAAAGCTAAACTTTGAACTCGCCATATTCTTTATCAAGGCTTTGATATCATGAATTAGCAGAGAATATTCCCAGTTCAGAGTTGTGGTTTTGCATGTAATCGCTTCAATGATTACTTTGGCATCCCCTTCAATGATCACCTTATGCATTTTATGCAGCACATAAACTTCTACTGCCCTTCTTACTGCTAAAGCTTCTGCTACTAAAGGTGAACATGTCTTTCTCACCCATGCCTCTAAACACTCCCCTTTCGAATTTCTCTCTACCCCAGCATAAGTGGTTTTCCCATCTCTCCATGATGCATCCACATTGATCTTTATCCAATCTGTGGGAGGAGACTAGACAACTCTATTGTTTATGCTCTTATTAAGTTTTCCTTCGTCTCTCACTTTAATAAAGCTTTGAGAAAGCAAGTGGATTTTAGTGGGAATCATTTCAACACTTAGTTTTCCTTTTCAGAAAATCACCTCATTTCTACATCTCCATAGTACTTTGCAAACCACTGCAACCCTCACAATTCTTCTTTACTTCGTTGATTGCCAAGTAGTTTAGCAGGAGGATCTAGTAAAAGAGAAACAAAATCAACAGGTGACTCTGCTCTAAAATCTTCCCATTTTAATCCCCATATAGCACCAAACCATACCATTCTAGCAACTGGACATGTTTGGAACAAATGAATTTCTGTCTTATCCTCCTCCCCACATAAATAACATGTTGAATTGAGTAAGTTAAGCCTGGCTGCAAGTCTTGCTCTAACTGGCAAAGCCCCCACAGCAATTCTCCACAACAGTATTCTCCACCCCTCATGTATCTTAGCTTTCCATAATTTCTTCCAGACTTCATCTCTATTTTGTTGGAATCTTCCTGATTGGTCCAGCCAGTATGCTGATTTCACAGAGCATGCCCCAGTTTTTCCACCAACCCAAACTACCCTATCCTCCAAAGGTGATCTAGGTATTGGGATATTTTGTATTGCAATGACTGATTCCTCATCAAACAGATCTCTAATCTACTCTAAATCCCATCTACCCAAGTTCCAATCAGTTAGTTCAGCAACAACCATATCTCCCTGTGTAGTTTCATTATTTTTTGGTTTTGGTTTAGAGCCATCAGCCCAAGGGATCCACAAGTCCTTCCACACATCTAAACTTACTCCTGGACCCACTATAAAACATAATCCTTTGGTCACAACATCTTGACAACTTTCTCTCCAAACCCATGAGGCATTCTTCACATGTCTTTCTCTCAGCCAATCCTCCACTCTTCCATACTTGGCTCTAAGAAGTTTAACATATAATTTATCTGGGCAAGACACGAACTGCCATCCAATTTTTGAAAGAAGGGCTGTATTCAAATCTTTGAACCTCCCAAAACCGAGACCACCACATTGTTTTGGTTGGCAAATGTGATCCCAAGCCTTTAAAGCAAGGAATCTTGATTTATTTTCTCGAGGCTTCGACCAAAATTTTCTTACTTTAGCATCAAGCTCCTCACAGATTTTGTGAGGGACTCTAAAAGCAGACATGGCATACACCTTTTACTCCACCCATTTAGCTTTGCTTGAAGCTTATCTTTCAGGAAATTGAAATCTTCAGATCTTCTTTTTGTAAGGAAAAGAGGATTACCCAGATATTTAGAATCCAAATTAATTGTCCTGCAGCCCCAATTTCTTGATAAGCTTTGGGGTGAAGCTCTAGAAACATTCTTTGATGTGAATATGCCAGATTTTGCAAGATTCACTGTTTGGCCAGACCATCTGCAATATTTTTCTACACAAGCAGCCATAACCTCCACCTCATTTCCTCTAGTTACTTTGACGCCTTTCAAGGAGCCCAACTGCTCTTCTCTTAGCAACAATCTAGACAATACCTCTGCACAAATAATAAAGAGGTAGGGTGAAAGTGGGTCACCTCTTGAAGGGTCTATTCTACTACATGGGCTACCATTTAATAACAATGTGAAACTCACAGTAGTGATACACTGTCTCATTAGGGTGATAAATTTCTCCCCAAACCCGAAACACTTCAAAACTGTCAATATGAAATTCCATTCAACCTTATCATAGGCCTTTTGCATGTCTACATAGCTTATTAGCTTTATTCCCGCCTGGCCTATCCCTTTCCTTTTCCTCTTGAAGCTGTGAACAATTTCCTGCACTACAATCAAGTTTTCTGCTATCCACCTATTTGGAATTCTTTTACTTTGTAGAGGGTGTGCAAATTGTACACTTAAATCTCGAATGAGAATGAAGTTCCAGTTCACTGTCCCACGTTAGCTTTGATTTTAGTTCACAGAAACAGAAGCACCACTAATCGTCAGCTCTTTGGTCCCATCTCCTCTCCTGCGTTGTCTCCCTCTTCCTGACCTCAGTCGAGACTCCAGTCTAATTAGTTTAGTTTATTTTTCAAAAAATTTATTAAGGCCAAGGAAGTCAATATATATTTTGACGTCGCACTTAAAGTTGGATTTTTAAATGGATATTAGAATTAAATGAGTGTGGCGATGTCTATTTTTTAATACATAATATGATGATATGACATATTGAAATTGAAGAGACAAAACTTATATTTTACACTACATTATAAAATTTAATCTCTTTGAAATACTAAAGAACATTTTGACAAGGATAAATGCTAGGAATCAAAATAGTAGTCAAATCTATATTTATATCACAGGTCAAAATAAAATTTTGAGAAAATTTCCAAAAAGAAACCCCAAAGGTTATTTCTTGTAACAAACTAACCCATAACATTTTAATTCTGTCTTTTTAAATCCTAGACTTTATAAATCATGATGTTCTAAACATTATGTTTATATATATAAAAAAACCATAAATGGATAACATTTCCTTAGTAGCCAGTCATTACTTCAATTATTCTTTCTTAAAAATATTGTTCCCTATTTATTATTATGTTTGATATTTTTTTTTTATTGGTATTATCCTCTTGTGTTTTGCACTCTCTAATATGAGAAAAAGGCAACTTCTCATGGCAAGTAACAGTGCCGTTTGGGTATAATGCAAGAAAATATTTTACTTTTTTTTCACCAAAAGAGTTACTCTATTAATGAATTTTACTAAATATAGATGGTGTTCGGAGCCGGTAAAATTGGTCTCTTTTAATAAAAAAAGAGGTAAAATCAAAATGTCACGATTTCAATATATATGTATATTTTTTTTGTGAGGTGGGCTTTTTACTTTTTAGGCTTTCCAAGGTCAAAATTCAAAACAAATGAATGGAGCCCACCATTCCACTCAGTTTTGCCAGGCTGCCAGCCACTGCTGGTGGTCAAATTATGGACAAATCCATCAATTTTCACCTCTCAAGGCTGTGTCTAATTCTGGAGAGAGTTTCTTGAGAGATTCACCGATCATGCACATATATTAACATGAATATGGAGAGAGGTTGCTGAAGCACTTCGAGGTAGAGCACTCACAATAACCCATCGGAAGAGCCTTCCAGACGAGTCTCCATCGTCAAGAATCCCCCGCCGCGCTTCCTCGATCACTGTTGTCGATCTCGACAAGCTTTTTAATCTATCGCTTAGATTTTAGCTGATCTGTTTATTGTTTCAAAAAAACAAAAATGCTAAATTGTTTCCTACGTCTCAACCTGTTGAAACAACCAACTCTATATAGCTAACTCAAATCACACTGAACTATTCTTTTCTGATAGAGAGTTCATAAACTGTACTTGTTCTATTAGATTTGTTAACATGGGGGCTTGTTTGTCTGCTGAGAAAAAATTGGGAAATGAGCTTTACGGAAGATAATAAATAATCGATTTATTACTCTAACGCCGCCGTCTGGCCTACAATTTAATTTCCCTATATTTTCTGCCAGGACAAACAGATTTGCTTGGCCTTTGAAAGGTGATGCGGCTAACCAAACACACAGTCTCAAAGCACATACATGATACACCCATCAACTGAAAGTCCAAGATAAACCCAAATTCATATTATCATATAATCCATACAATATATTAGTTGGACCAACTCAACCAGGGTAACAAAATTCTTAACTATATATCAGCTAGCTAGAGCCTTTGCAGTACTTAGTTTGGCGATGGTGCAGGTGCTGTTTTGTGATTGGCTAAACTGCTCGCTGAAGCTGGAATATATGTGTCTGGACTCGGAGCAGATGGCGGAGTATAACCCTTAAGAAGCTTTCGGCGTAGCAAAGGAAACTTCGGCGATGGTGTAGGTGCAGCTTTGTGATTGGTTGAAGAGCTTGTTGAAGCTGGGATATAGGTGTCTGGATTTGGCTGAGTATAACCCTTAAGAAGCTTCCGGCGTTGGAAAGGAAACTCCGGCGATGGTGCAAGTGCCGCTTTGTGATTGGTTGAAGTGCTTGTTGAATCTGGGATATGGGTGTCTAGATTCGGAGCAGATGGCTGAGTATGACCCTTAAGAAGCTTCCGGCCTAGCAAAGGAAACTCCGGCGATGGTGTAGGTGCAACTCTGTGATTGGCTAAAGAGCTTGTTGAGGCTGGGATATAGGTGTCTGGATTTGGAGCAGATGGCGGAGTATCACCCTTAAGAAGCTTCCTGCGTAGCAAAGGAAACTCCGGAGATGGTGCAGGTACAGCTTTGTGATTGGTTGAAGTGCTTGCTGAAGTCGGGATATAGGTGTCTGGACTCGGAGCAGATGGCCGAGTATAACCCTTAAGAAGCTTGCGGCGTAGCGAAGGAAACTCCGGCGATGGTGCAGGTGCAGCGTTGTGATTGGCTAAAATGCTTATTGAAGATGGGATATAGGTGTCTGGATTTGGAGCAGATGGCTGAGTATTATAACCCTTAAGAAGCTCTCGGCGTAGCAAAGGAAAAGCACCAGCCATGGAGGCCTTTTCGTTGATCCGGGTGTCATGGGTGGTTGGAGAATTGGGCACTGACGCAGATGTTGTAATGATCTCAGTAGCGAAGGCCTTTTCATTGATCTGGCTGTTGCAGGTGGTCGGAGAATTGGGCAAGGCAACAGTTGTGGTAATGAACTCAGAGCTTAACTTGTTAGGTGTAGCGGCTAAGCTTGAGTTCACGTAGTAACAAATGGCAAGTACTATGAAAAGGGGTGCAGAAAATAATTGTTTAGAGGATAGGCTCTCCATCTCTGTCTCTGTCTCTGTCTCTGTCTCTGAGTGTGGAGATTTGTAGTTTGTGTAGGTGTAATGGGTGAAGGGTCACCAATACATTTATACAAACTTTGCGTGCGGATACCTATTTGGGACTTGTCCCAAAATCTCGGTTGGGCAACGAGTTGGACTATTTTAAAAATCGTTGAAAAGCATGAATATATAGCCCGAAAGGTCAAACTTAAACTCGAACAAGGACAGAGCGACCAAAATGTAGATTCTCTTTGCCCACTAATTCTGTATAAGAGGACGGACAAGTACACGTGTTTTGTTAACATTGGTTCTAAGTTGGGTTCATTAATTAAAGTACGATCGATGGGATTGCATTATGTCATTATCAATCATCCTTTCACGGAGAATTCCTTTAAAAGTTCTGTGCTTATCGTATCCACTCAACTATCACATTATTTTGGTCATCGCATATTCAGTCCCACCAGATCATTGTTATTGCACACATGATATGGTGTTTTGGTGACTTTAATGGGGATTTGGTTTAGAGACTCTAGAGTAAAACGAATGGTGTCGATTGACTCGGTTCCCCTTTGGGGACTTTTAAAAGCAACACACTAATTAATTGAAGTTGTTTGGAAATGCATATGGGATGTGAAAGTGGAAGTTATTGTGCAAGATTTTAGATTATGTTTATAGCTAGCTATGCCTTAATAATATGTATCGACTTTCTTTATGACCTTAAGATTTGGTGTGAAAACACGCATCATAGCCTTGTTATGTGATTGCAAATGTAGAATATTATATGTGGGAGACCAGCGTTTGATAAAATAATTTTCGGTTGTTTGTGAGATTTATATATCCATCCATTGGTTATGTTTGATTCAAACAGGGCCTTTATTTGATTCACAAAAAAAAAGAAAGACTAGTAGGGCCTTTATGCCCTCACATTTAAGTATTGCTCAGATGGTGTTTGCAGTAAAAATTAGTATTTGTGAGCTCTTTTTTTTTTTTTTTCCATCACAAATGAGTATTAAAAATATATTAGGAAAAATAGTAACGACATTCAACACTTATTTCAAAAAAAAATATAATGATGACTATAAACTTCCACTTAATATGTTTTTTTTAAGGGATTAAGCAGTGTAATTATTTATTATACTCCTAGATTGTAAGTGCTTTTTATATAACAGTATAATTATATATCATTCAAGGTAATTTACAACAACAATGTTATAAAAAAAGGGCAATTTACTACAAAATCAAAAGACAACACTGACTTTTTAAAAATCTCAATTCTCAACCACAGGACAACGTGAAATACAAGATTGAAAATACACCAGAGATATATTGGAAATGGAACCAATTTAATCTAATTCAACTGCCAAAGCATGGACTAGATTCTAGAAATCTAAATTAGATTTAAAAAATAAGCAAGATATAAAGATATTAATAATACAAAAAAATGTTTGAAAACGAATCAAGTTAGGATTTTAAAGTGAGTTTCAATTAACTCAATTCTTTTAAGTTTCTGATGGTTGAATAGAAGATCTGGAATTCAATTTTCGCTTATCCAAAAATTAATTGTTGTTTTAATCTAATGATAAAGAGTTATTATAAAAAACCGATAATATATGTTAAAATTCTTTTTTAAAAAAAAGTTTAAGATTTTAAAGACACGTGCGTATCTTCTCAACCGTCCATTAAAAATTAGAAACCATGCGTCACAAGCTTTTTAATGGCACTGATAAGATCACCTGACGAGGTTGGAAAGGCCACCAAAACGACACTACGTCAAATTTGACCCAAACTAAAAGACACTAAATAAATTAAATAAATAATTTTTTTTTTTAAATTCAAAAATTGCGCATTCAGATGCTTCTCTTACAAGAAAACGTGCCGACTAGAGTAGAAGCCGCTGAGTGTCTGTTTTGCAAAATAAAACAGACAAATTGCTTTTGGCTTTGAATTAATTGTCAGTGTTTGACGAAGCGCAAGGTCACAGCCACAAGTCGCAGGCAAGTGGGCAACACTAATAGTATCTAGAAGATTGGTCTCAAAAAAATAAAAATACCGTCTAGAAGATACTAACTTGAGTATAAAGTTACAACTTACAAACTTTACCGGATTCGGCTTGCGTATTTATGTTATCGGGGACATTTAGATAATTATTAATAAATTATATTATAAAAGTTTTGATATTATTTTTATAAAAAATATAAGAAGTTGTCAAAAAAATTAACTACTTTATCATTTTTCAGTAAAAGATTTTTAAAAATAATTCTTAAATCAATGTACTTAAGGCTTTTTTTTAAAAATGAATACATTAAGAAGCCGTCATTGCAATCTGGTGCATTGAACTGTTACCAAAAGTAGATAAATAACATTTTCAAGTGAATGTTGAGCAAATTCCCAATAATCAACTTGTAATAAAGTGAGTGTTTGGACTGCAATGAAACACTCACTAGTGTCTGGCGTTTGCGTTTTAGTGGGTCCCGTGTACTGTTTACGGGACCCACAAATTATTTTTTTAACAAAAATAACTTTAAGACTGAGTCTCATGGCACTATTCACAAATTTAAAAATTATTTTGCTACAGTGTTTTCAGTTTTCAATAATAATCGATATCCAAACACACTCTAAGTGTGTAATGCCTTTGGTAACCAATTCTTTAAAAATCACACACTTTACAACTGTTACTACAACTTGTGATTGGATTAACATCACTTACACATGGGTCAATTATTAGTATTTGATAAAAAATAACCACAACTTTGATATCATAGACTATGAGTGGTTGTTTATAACTTTCATATAAACCCACAAAATTTTTTTTTTTTCTACTACTCACAATTGTAGCAAAATTGTGGTAAAAAAATTTTGGTCCTAGATTTTTTTTACTTTGCTTTGCCATCAGCGTTTAACTGACTTTTTAGCTGATTTTTGGAGTCCTGCAGCGGGAGAAAAAAAGCATTTTTATTTTTATGTTTACGTTGTGTCCCAACGCTATTGGTTGGAATATTGAGATATTACAAAATTTACAAGGTTTTTTTTTTTTTTTTTTTTTTTTGAAATCAAAATTTACAAGGTTGAAACAGTGTTGTTTTATAACGGTAACTATAGCTTAAAGTACCCTAATTAGTATCCTGTCCGTCATCATATATTTGTTCATTTGTTCATTAAGGGCACGTTTTTGTTTTTGTTTTTGTTTTTGTTTTTAATAAGGGCACGTTTAGTATGTTATAATGGTTATTATAATGTAATAAGAATAAATATTACAAGAAATGCAAGAAACACTAATGAAATAATGATCCTTATTCATAATGTTTAGTGATGACTACACTAGAATAGAATTCTAAAATATTATATTTTAGTCATATTTCCAAAAATATCCTTTCTTTTTGTGAGGTTTTTTAAGCATTTTATTATGAATAAATTTAACAAATTATATGATTATTATGTTGTTCAAAATTAATATATTGGTACTTTAATTAAATTTGTTTGAAAATAAGTTAAAACAAATTCTTATAAAAAAGGGTTAAAATAAATGAATTAAATATTTTTTATTTTTAATGAAGATGTACACAATATACGATCTCTTATTTTTAAAAATATAAAACTAAAATTGAAAAAAAAAAAAAAAAAAAAAAAAAAAAAAAAAAAAACACCATCAAGCATTATTTTAGATCATTTTGTTATCTTAAAATAAAAAAACTAACTTCATATTTGCAGTTGTGTTAAAACAAAAGGATTAAAGGAGAATAAACAAGAAAAGCTAACATAGGGGATAACTGAAGAAACGAAGAAAAAAAATGTTAGAGAGAGAGAGAGATGTCTTGCTTGGACATTTTAAGAATTTACATTTTTTAGTTATTACCTAAGTTAAGGAATAACTATTAGGACCATTTTAATAAGGATTAAGGAACAACTATTAGGTTTAATCAATAACTGCAAATAGCTTGAACGGAATGATTGAATAAAAGTGGGTACTATATTTGTCCTAAAAAGAGAATCATATGCTCCGTTTGTTTCGAAGTAAAAAATTTGACAATAAAATATTTTCAGTAAAACATTTTCAAGTGTTTGAATTGTCCTAGACACTTGAAAATGCAAACATAAATCAGCCACCACCAACCACCACCGGGTACAAGCACAAACCACCAACAACAGTACCAAATCCAGATTGGGAAGAAGGAAAATAAAAGGCCATCACTGTTGCTGCCACCAACAGACCATCATCAACACCGGAACCCACCCCCAACACCATACCCACCTGCCAAACTCAAAACAAACCCCAGCAAAACCATACCCATACCTAGCCACCAACACCAAACCCAACTACCAAACTCAAAACAAAACCCAGTAAAACCTTACCTAGCCACCACAACAAACCATCGATCACCCAACACCATACCCAGCCGCCAAATCAAAACAAAACGCAGCCACCAGAACCCAAAACTAAAACCACCTACCAAACTCAAAACCAAACCCACTATTGATAACCCACCTATCCAGATCTGAGAGATGCAGCTTGAAAGATATTAGGAACATGAGGAAGAGTGTAGAGAGAGATACAGCAACCCAGATTGACGATCTGTACTACACTTACCACCGTAACCTCTATATTGGAGACATCGACGCCGACTGCCTCACTGCTCACTAGTAGGAGTCCCAAAAGATTGCCAGAGAGAAAAGAAGAAAGAGGAGAGAGAACTTGAGAGTGAGAAAGTACAGTAGTCGTGAGCGAGGGGGAGCAAAAACTAAGAGGGACTGACTTGTGAGGAAGTGAAAGTATCAAGTAAGAGGGAGGAGAGCAAATGCAAAATGTTTTACCAAAGTGTAAAATATTTTACACAAATTTTTTTAAGTTGATTTGGTTGACTGAAAATATTTTACTGCAAAATAAACACGGTAAAATGAGAAAATATTTTTTAGAAAATATTTTACATCGAAACAAACGGAGCATATATGTTTTAAAAAAACTCATCTTATGTTTCCCTTGGAGTGCCCTCCACAAGTCATTTCTAAAGGGAAAAATGGAAAAACAAGTAACGTTTGTTTAGAAATCCATACATACATACACACACACGCAAACATATATATACGGGTTTGTTCAAGTTATATCTAGTGTGACTTTTAGAATTGTTTACACCATTCAATAATTTTCTATTGGATGTATATTTGACAAATCCACTAGTGGATTTCATTTTCTTATTGTCCTTTCTATGCTTGCAAATATTCAAGTTAATCAAAGATCAATTTAAATTTCAACTTTTTTGTATTTGAACACTATACACAAAATATGAGTTTATGGCTCAAATTGTAAGTGAAATCTGAATCGTATATGAAATTTGGTGTTGTGTGTTAAGAACAAGAACTTGTAATTCAACAGTGGAATTTTTAAAATTACTTCGATAGAAATTATTGAGTGGTCACAGTGGTGTAACATTAATACAAAAGTAATGTTTAGTTAGAAACTAGATGACTTAGAAAGGAAAATTATATGACAAGTAAGATGATTTTAGTGGGATGATTCAAAAGAAAGAAATCATTCAAGGCTTGGCTATGCTAATTCATATGCTTAGTGCATATTTTGATATGGTTTTGAGCTTCTTCGTAGATGGACGATGAAGCATCATAATCAAGCAGTGGACTTTTCCAACCTCGACTTTGAGACCATCGATATTGAGATCCTTGTCGATGAAGCCAAAGAGCAAGAAGAAGCTACTACTACTGCTATTAGAGAGGACAATGCTATGGATGCTAAACGAACAGACCAAGGCCATGAAGACGAGGACGTTGCTACACCTTAGATGACTTTTAGTGTCCGTTTGGCAAAGATTATTTTTGCCAACTTATTTTACTATTCAGCTTATTTTTGTTACTATTCATGGGTCCCACTGCACTTTTTTGTACTATTCATGGGTCCCACTGTACTATTTCAGCTAACTTTTACCTTTATCTACAGTACTTACAGTAAAAAGTTTTCAGTTTTAGTAAAATTAGTGGATCCAACACGAACCCTTAATCTTTTTCTTTTCTTTTTTTTTAAAATTTTTTTTTCAACATTGGTTGCCTCCCAGTTTTGAGGCTTTAATATTTCTGCCTTAAAGACAATGACTATCTTGAATGCTGGTTGCCTCCCTGTTTTAAGGCTTTTATATTTCTACTTTAAAGACAATGATTATTTTGAATGCTGCCTTAGCTTTTATCGATCCTTATTTCGAATGCAGCTTTAGCTCTTGTTTTTATCTTCTATTATCTTCCCAATTTTAATTGCTAGGACCTTTCCTTAGAAGGGCCTTCTTTACAATTTGAACTGAGGGAATTCGTCAATAAAGCCTTTTAACAAATCATCAATTAAGTTCCTTGACAAATTTTTCTTTAGGGACCTTTCTACGATTTAGACTCGCTGTTGGTGTTTTTACCTTAACAATTCTTCTAAGGTCTTATGATTTAAACTTGTCGAAGGAGTTTTTACCCTAAATAATTCTTCTTTATGATTTAAACTCGTCATTGGAGTTTTTACCATTAATAATTTTCTCATGATTTAAACTCGTCATTAGAGTTTTTACCATTGATAATTCTTCTTTATAATTTAAACTCGTCATTGGAGTTTTTACCACTAATAATTTTCTCATGATTTAAACTCATCATTAGAGTTTTTACCATTGATAATTCTCTCATGATTTAAACTCACCATTGGAGTTTTTACCATGGGTAGCTTTTCCTTAGAGAATTTATGACCTTGTCTACAACTTTACTTTTGGAGTTTGTGGTGTTATGGAAGACTGAATCGAAGATCAAGCCTTTTGAAGAAGAAATGGCTTGGGGAGACTTATTATTTCATTTTATTATTTCATTCACCCTTATTTACGAGGGGATTACAAGGGAAATAACTGGAAATAACTTGACCAGATTGAAATGCTGAAAGAAAATGCTAAAATAAAAGCAATTGCAACAAAAGAAATCTCACTTATCTGATGTTTCGTCAAATGAGGTACTCCTATGGATGGAGCTTATTGATTTCAGTACTTCCTAATGATAGTACTTCTTGAGGTGCTCCACATTCCAGGGACGAGGCAATGGGTTGCTGTCAAGGTCTTTAAGGTAGTAGCTTCCTCTTGAGTAATGGATGACTTTATACGAACCTTCCCAAGTAGGACTTAACTTCCCTTGGGCCAGGTCCAAGGCCGGCCCAAGATAATTTGAGGCCTAAGGCAAAAATTATAAAGGGGTCTTTTACATCTAAATATCACTTAAATAATACAGTATTTAGTTTTTTTTTATTATATTTTTTATTTCAAATTTATTACTAATTCATACTTATTAATATGGCTCATTCACCCAAAGTGAGCTAATAATACTTACTATATAGATTTTACAAACTAGCAAATCACCAATTTAAAAAAAATATTTATTCAAACATTCATTTATTATACTGTTTAAATGACACCAATCATATTACTGTCACACCAGTTTGTAAGATTGTTGTCATAAAATTTGTATCAAATTTTTCATTTTCCATTTGTATATAAGAGGCAAAGTGTGTAGTACAAGTATGTGTGCTATACAAGCAAACAAGGTGGGCCTAAAGCTCACAGCCCTATTACACGTTAATAGCCACCCTCAAACTCAAGATGGGTGTGAGACCTACTTGAGGTTGTCAGCCAAAGCACGAAGGCGTCCCTTAGGATGTGACTTGGTGAAGATATTTGCAAGTTGATCTTTAGAAGGGACTAAGAACAGCTTGAGAGCACCATTAACAAGATGATAATGGATAAAATGACAATCGATTTCAATGTGTTTAGTCCATTCATGGAAAACATCATTGTGAGCAATATGAATGGCACTCTGGTTGTCACAATAAAGACAAGTAGCAGAAGATATGGACACTCCGAAGTCCTTAAGAAGCCATCGTAGCTAAAGGAGCTTAGATGTGGTATCAGTAAAGACATGATATTCTGTTTCAGTACTAGAGCAGGCCACAAGGATTTGTTTCTTGCTGTGCCAAGAAATCAAAGAAGAACCAAGAAGAAAGCAATAACCAGTGGTGGACTTGTGATCAGTGGGATCTCTTGACCAATCAGCATTAGAGAATGCACGGAGAATAAGAGGAGACTGAGCAGAGTAGAAAAGGCCATGGAAGAGAGTGCTCTTCAGGTATCGAAGAATGTGCAGAACAGTAGCATAATGAGTCGATCGTGGAGCAAACAGATACTGGCTCACTTGGTGAACAACATAGAAAATGTCTGAATGAGTGACAGTGAGATAACTAGGGTACCGACTAATTTCTGTAAAGAGATGGATTAGAAAATGGTTTCCCCCCTGAGGGAGTCAAATGCGCATTAAGTTCAACTGGAGTGTTAACAGTCTTGTTATCAGTGAGTCCAGCTCGAGACAAAAATTCAGAAGCATACTTGGCCTGAGTAATATAAAGACCATCTGTGGAATGAGTGATTTCAAGACCCAAGAAGTAGCTAAGATGTCCAAGATCTTTCATTTCAAATTGCTGACTGAGAAAATCCTTGAGTTCTTGAATGCCATTGAGGTTATCACCAGTTATGATCATATTATCCACATATAGGAAAAGCAAAATGGTGCCTTTGTTGGTGTGACGAAGAAATAAGGCAGAATCATAATGACTAGTAATGTAACCCAAGTGAGATATGGTAGAGCTGAACTTGGCAAACCAAACTTGTGGAGCTTGTTTAAGGCCATAAAGTGCACGTCGAAGGTGACAAACCTTGTTTGGTTCAATTGAGAGACTAGGAGGAGGTTGCGTATAAACTTCTTCACTTAAATTCCCATTAAGGAAGGCATCTTTGACATCTATCTGAAAAAAGGTCTCATTTACTGGCAGTGACAACAGCTAAGAGGGCACGAACAGATGAGATTCGAGCAACCGGACCAAAGATCTCTTCATAATCAATTCCATACTCCTGTGTAAAACCTTTTGCAACAAGACGAGTTTTATATCGCTCAATTGACCCATCAGAGCGAGTTTTGACCTTGTAGATCCACTTACAACCAACCACAGATTTCCCAGAGTTGAGAATCACCAAATCTCAAGTATGGTTTTTAGATAATACATCAAGTTCCTCTTTCATTGCAATGGAGGTCTCACGATAGGTGTGAGGCTCATGTAGTGTAGCAAGGGCAGTGTAATAATGATAGTCAAGTAAATCTGCAGGAATGGATCTTACCTGAATTGAGTGACAAGGTGCAATGTCCTGAGCAAGATCTTTAGGCGGAGCTGGAGCAAGGGACCCAAGCTTAACGATGGGTGGCTCGTCTTCGACCTGTTCATCTTCCACCTATTCATTAGAGGGTGATCTAGGAGAGGCATAAAAAATATCTAGTGGTTGGACAGAGAAGTCTATAAGAGGATCAGGAGCAACTATAGAATGAATATGTGGCTTATCTAGAAAAAGATCTAAGATAGAGGAGGTAGATAGGGAGGCACAGAAATGAGAGAACTTGACAAAGGAGCGATGTTCGCAAAAGACAATATTGCAGGAGATACGAAGATGATGAGAGACAGGATCATAACACCGATACCCCCTTTTGAGTTTCGCCATAGCCAAGAAAACAACAAATTCTAAACCGAGGCTCAAGTTTGTTATGCTCATGTGGCTGAAGAAGAACAAAACAAGTAGAGCCGAAGGAGCGAAGGTGGTGATAGTCTGGAGGTGACCCAAAAAGGTGCTCATATGAAGTTTGATTTTGGATGATAGTACTGGGAATGCGATTAATAGCATGAGCAACATGAAGAGCAGCTTCGCCCCAAAAAGGAGCAGGAACTTTGGCAGAAAGAAGGAGAGCACGAACAGTGTCAAGAATATGACGAAATTTTCGTTTAGCTCAACCATTTTTCTGAGAGGTACCTAGACAAGTTAGTTGATGAATAGTGCCATAGGAATGCAAAATAGCTTGGAAAGCATATTGAGTGTATTCAAGAGCATTATCAGATCAAAAAAATTTAATTCGTTTGGAAAATTGAGTTTCAACCATTTTTGCAAAATTAGAATATACTTGCAATAATTTAGAACAATGTTTCATATGAAAAAACCAACTATAGCAGGGATAATCATCAACAAAGACAACAAAATATACTTGCAATAATTTAGAACAATGTTTCATATGAAAAAACCAACTATAGCAGGGATAATCATCAACAAAGACAACAAAATATCGAGATCCACCAATACTAGAGACAGAGGAAGGCCCCCAGACATCAGAATGAATTTGATCAAATATATTAGTGGACATTGATTCACTAGTATTGAAAAGCAAAGTTGGTTGTTTTCCTAACTGACATGAAACACAATCAAAATTTTATGTGGACACTAAACCTAACAAATCTCTAGAAGCCAAGTGTTGTACCCAAGAGGAAGGTGCGTGACCAAGTCAAGCATGCCAAAGTGCAAGGGAAAGAATAGAAGAAATTGTAGTAGTTGCAGTAGCAACAGAAATAGGAGCAATAAGTGGAAGACGAAGGTTGTCCACGGGAAACATACGTCCAACTCTGGGATCGATCCCAAGCTCTTATCCCATCCTCAGATCATGCACAATACACCCAGAATAATTAAAGCTAATGCGATAACCCAACTCAGCTAATTAGCCCATAGAAAATAAATTGTAAGAAAGGTTAGGAACATTAAAGACCCCATGACCCAAGAGGTTAGAAGTTGAGATAGAACCTATATTATAACCAAACATTGTGAAACCATTGGCTGTGCGAATATTAAGAGGGTGTGGTGCAAGTTCAAGTTGAGAAAAATAAGGATGAGTGAGGTGTCATGTGGTTGCAACAAGCAAAATCCATAAGCCAAGAGGAATAAGACATATCAGATATGATTGAGAGAGAAGAGGAATAAGATGCATTATCAACCATATAAATAGTATTGGTGATAATGTTTTGAAGGTCAACTGTGGAAATGGTGATAGTGGATCCAGAAGACTTAGACTTTGCAGAGACAAGAGCCATTGGTTGGATACTCTTAGTGTTAGCAACAATAACAGTAGAAATGGAAGCAATTGATTTGTTGCATTGATAGCAAATCTTAATATTATGGCCAAAACATTTACAAAAATTGCAAAAGCGTTTGTTGGATTATCGGTGACAATTGTTGCAATAAAAGGAAGACCTATCATTATTCTTCATTTAGAATAAAAATATGCAAAAATGGACTATAAAAATGAAATCTACACGAAAAACTGGATAAGGGGCACCTGGATTGCAAAAAGTCAACTCTGGCAAAAAGTCAACGATCAACGTAGGTCAAAGTCAACAACAAGTCAACATAGATCAGTCAACCACCGCAGGTCAAAGGATGACGTAAGCAGCTGACTTGTGGATGATGTAAGCGACTGACATCTGGATGACATGGCAGTGATGAAGCCAGCTTGATGACGTGGCAGTAATGTGGTCACCTAGGGCTGATATGGCGTAGATGATGTAATCAATGACATTAGCAGATACAGATCTGGAGCGTGTCAATGCATGGAAGCGCACAGCGGCGCGTGAAGAAGAGTGGTGGCACGTGGTAGCGCGTGATGATACCGTCAAGACTTTTAGTGGCGTGTGAGGGCGCATGAGTGGTCCGATGGAGACGAGGTTTCACAGGCGAGTAGATCAAAGAGAGTCCTTTCCGGTAGGGTGACCTGTGGTATGATCGGAGAAGTAGAAGCAATGGTGGCAGCAAGGCAGTAGTCTTTGATGTACTATAGTTACGGTGGTGGCAGTGGTGATTCTGACAGCGACGGCTGTAGTGGATGACACCCAAGAAGAAACACACCAGAGGATTAGAGCAGTGACTCTGATACCAAGTTAGAAATACTGAATGAATAGTATATGTATTTCTCAGAGAATAAAATATACATGAGTACCTTTATATAGAAGGCATTGTGTGTAGTACAAGTATGTGTGTTATACAAGCAAACAATGTGGGCCTAAAGCCTACTGCCTTATTACACGTTAACAAAAAGAAAATCACTAGCCATGGAGGCCTTTTCATTGATCCGGGTGTCTCTAGTGGTCGAAGAATTGGGCACTGGCACAGATGTGGTAATGAACTCAGAGCCTAGCTTGTTAGGTGTAGCAGCTAAGTTTGAGTTCACGTGGGAACAAATGGCAAGTAATATGAAAAGGGATGCAACAAAGAATTGTTTAGAGGATAGGCTTTCCATTTCTTTATCTGTATGTGTGACTGTAGAGTTGTGTAGGGGTGATGTTTGAATGGTTACCAATATATTAATTTATATAAAGTTATAAACTTTGTAGGGGCCATCATTCGCGGAGGAATCCAAATTAAGAGAGCTAGGGGCTGTATGGTTTTTCTGTTTCCATCACCCATAACTCAAAAATGGTGGCACCCACTCCGAGAAAGCTTGTTTGGATTTGTTTTTAAGTTTTGTTTCTATCACTCAATTCTCTAATTTTTGAGTGATGAGTTATGGAAATTGAAAACACATTTTATGTATTTTCAAGTTATGGAAACAGAGTTATGATTGCAAAGTTGTAATTATTCAGCAATTGTGGGACCCATGGCAGTGAGTGGTCACGTCAGACCCATTAAGACCGTTGGCTTTTTACTCTATTGGCTTTGTTTCATTTATTTTCGGACACAACACTCTTCACGCTCAAAGCATCACACACCCACATTTCGCTTTACTCTTCCAACTTCTATCTTCCTCCTCTCACTTTTCTTCCCTTGAAAAATCCGATGCATCCGAAGTGGTGAAGCTGTCCAGCCGAAGACACGAGTTGGCCGTAGAAGGACACGATCTATCACTGGTGGTCTGTTTTGCCAATTTTGCCATTTTGGGTCTGTTCTTCACTTTCTCCCTCTCTCTTTTCCATGTCCATTGTTGTATTTGTTGAGATGTTGCTCTGTGATTTTTTTTTTTTTTTTTTCTGTTAAAATTTATTTTTCAAGACTTTGTTGAGTACCGAAATGTATGACCGTGTGGGGTTTGTAGTTTGTGTGCTCTATTTAATGGCCTGTTTGGATGGAGGGGGGAAGGAGGGGGAGTGGAGGGGAGTAAAGTAGAGTTGGCTAAAAATAAGATAATTTTGTGCTAAATTTACTCTACTCTACTCTACTCCCCCTCTCTTTCCCTCAATCCAAACGGACCATAAATCTTATTTCCTACTATCTACTTCACAATACTAGGAAAGATTTGAAAGTGTAAGGGTTTTTGTGTGTGTGTGTGTGTGTGTGTGTGTGTGTGTGTACAGCTGCAAGCAAAAGAATTAACATGGTGCTTGGGCTTAGGGATGGCCATGGGTAGGGTATGGATCGGGTATACCCATACCCTACTCGAAATGTTTGCCCATGGATACCTAGATACTAATACCCATTATTATCCATATCCAATTCTTACCCGGATTTATTATCCATGGATATCCATACTCTACCCGAAACCCATTTAATTTTTTCTTTTTAAAATCCAAAAACATTTTAACTTAAAAATTAACCAATAACTTTATCTTAAAAAAGAAAAAAAACTAATCAATAACTTTTGAACTTCACCCATCTATGAAATTGAAACACGTGCCCACGAGACTTTTTAATTTTTTCTTTTCATCTCTTTTTTCTTTCATTTTCTCGGCAAACAAACAGCCCTTTGATTTCTTTTTCTTTTTTTTTCTTGGAAAAATAACAATATTTTTTTCTAGGCAA
The DNA here is from genome assembly GCA_028535165.1 of Quercus tomentella. Classification (NCBI taxonomy): domain Eukaryota; kingdom Viridiplantae; phylum Streptophyta; class Magnoliopsida; order Fagales; family Fagaceae; genus Quercus; species Quercus tomentella. Next base: position 44,644,165 of record JAPQVY010000012.1, on the reverse strand, counting down.
ACAATCAGTGTGCTTTGTTTTTTATTTGCACCCAATGTTTTTAGTGCATCATCTAACACACGAAGTATAGTAAAAAATAAGCTTAAAAACAAAATTAATGACTCCAGTTTTGAAATCGCCAAACGAGTTTCAAATTGACATAACAATCAAATGCACATTGAGAAAGCAAAAGAGTGTTTCTTTATATGACAATCGGCAAGGTTTTGGAGAAACCCATTCATGAAATTAAACCCATAAAAAGAAATGGACATCAAGGTCGTACAAAAGCTCCAAGACTCCAAAATTTCTCTTTTCCTTCAAGTTTTTCTCAGCAACCAAACCCAAAGAAAAAGATAGAGAGGGAGCAGAATGTATGGAAACCACAAACAGTGAGATCGGCGGTGGGTCCACAAACAGTTTTGTCGGCGTCTCCAAAGTCTAGATCAACGATGACAGGTCTACTTCAGTGATGCATGGTTCAATCTCCTCTGGGTTGAGAGAGTTTATTCGGAGATGGAGAAGACCATCGTAGTGGTGGTGCTAGTGATCGGAGGGATGAGTTCAAGGTACTAGGCCATGGAGGCTCGGGTGAGAGAAAGAGAGAGAGTGATGGTGAGGATGGAGGCTCAAGTGAGAGGGAGAGAGAGAGAGAGAGTGTGAGTGAAAGTGAGAGAGTTAGGGTTTTATTTTTTTTTATTTTTTATTTTTTTATTTTTATAAATGGGTCAGGTATGGATAATATCCATACCCTACCCGAATTAGTCGGATAATATCCATACCCTACCCAATTAAGTTCTACCCATAAAGAACCGGGTATTACCCAAAACATTTGGATCGGACAGGGTAAGATATCCATTACCCAATGGGTATGGCCATCCCTACTTGAGTTGGACGAAGCAAAACCAATATTTGCAAGATCACAAATAGCAGATAGGATAGGATTGTAGTTTTCATTGAGGGAGATTCCATAAGCATGATCCATTACGGGCCATCTTACAGAAGATGCCGAAGTGGATATGCCAATTAAATAATAAGAATGATTGCGTTAATTTAAAGAATTTAACAAGAACCAATTTCTTATGGAAGTTCAAGACTGGCGTGAAATGAAAAAAAAAAAAAAAAAAAAAATGAAAGAGAAGGAAAAGACCAAACAAATTTTAATTCCAATGGACCGATCTGCGTTCTGATGTAGGACAATAAATGGGTCCCAGTATTTTGTGCAAAATTTTGAGTTATAGGAACCAAGATATGAAACGAAATGTGTGAGTTTAGAAATTTGGGGTATATTAAGTGATGAGTGAAGAGTGATAAGTGACGAAAATTGAGTGAAGAGTGATAATAGATGTTTTTAAAAAACCATACAGCCCCCTGTTTGTCCCAAATATGCCGGTTGTATTGGGCAACATTAAATACGGTCAGAAAGTTGCATGAGCCGAAAAAGTTCAAACAGCTGCATGAGCCGAAAACTTTGGCCCCCGATTCTAGATCACAATATAAACGCGCATTAAACGTAAAACAAGCACGCGCGTATCATGTTGTACTAACAACACGTGTCGTGTTGCACTAACATATTAATTACGACGACAGATCACTTCATCAATCAATCTTTGACCGATAATTTCTCTTTAAGTTCCGTGCTTATCACATCCACTCAATTAACACATCATGTGTACTGGACGGCAACAAGAATTACCACGTGGCAGAAATTCATCGTTCTAGAGAACAGAAGGCACATACCAAAGTCTCACCTAGAAATAAAAAAAAGGCTATGCTAGAGGACGCACTCAAGACAATCGTTGATAAACAGGAAAGTTTTGAAACTATTTTCTTGAAAAATATTAAAAATTGTCCATAATATTTATTTTTATATTATTTTTTATATAAAATATTTTTAAAAATAGTTCTTTAATTAAAAAAATTGTTAAAAAAATTAATTAAATTTTCATCTTTTCACACAAAATTTCCTCAAATGAGTTTACTAAGACGTACCTAAGACATATGTCAATAAAACTTGTTTCATTTTACTAAGCATATATTCAATGGATTTGGATCCAGTGCAATACCTAAGGTGCAATACCACTAATTCATCTCACATTAATTTTTACCATTTTCTTTTTTAACTTTAAGGTTCTAATTCTTTAATACATTTTTTTTAACTTTTTTTAATTCAATGGTTGAGATTGAAAGTTAAAAATTCAACTTTCAATCTCAACCATCTAATATTAGGAAAATTCTTAGGTACTTCCGGAGTACCATAAATGCATATTTCTCCCTCTCACATAAATGGTGGGTCTCACCATGAATTTAATTAGTGGGACCTATCATTCATGTGAGAGGAGAAAGTACGTATTTATGATACTCCAAGAGTACACAATAGTTTTCCCTAATATTATTGCATTAAGTGCAATAGTATTCAATATATACAATACTATTGCAACTGATGTCAATCCATATTCAATGTATCAGCTAACACAACAACCTGCGCGCTTTCCCATACGTTTCAGGTTATAACGACTTATCGTCCAGGCATAATTGTATATTACAAATCATACCCTCAAAAAAAAAAAAAACCCTCAAAAAAAAAAAAAATATATTACAGATCATGATGATGTCTGGCGACTTAAATGGTGGATTGGGGGTAAGAATATATGTCCATTCAATCCATGAGTTATGTTTGATACAACCAGGGCCTACATGCCCTCACATTTAGTTATTGCCTAGATAGTACGTAGTGTCATTAAAAATTATTTGTGAGCACTTTTGTACCATCACAAATAATTCGATTATTAATAGTCACAACATATTATGAACAGTGATGTCAATACCCATGTTATCCGCCCCTAACCTTATTACTATACATGAGAAAGGTTAACCGCAATCGTAAGGTGGTTATTAATGATGAATTATTGTGGGGTCATAAATAAAATTCAAAAAATTAAAAATCATTAGCTCCATACTTTTTAAAGTTGGTAAAAAATTTGATATTAAGCAAAAGAATTTGATATAAAGCAATTTTTAACCAACACTTTATTCTACCTGTTAACATTGTTCTTGGATGGCAGTTTTGTCAAGCCCTTTGGCTTTGTTACCGGTCAATACCATTGAACTTTGAAAAAAAAAAAAATCATTTAATTTTCTTTTTTGTTTTGTCTTTTTGAGAACTTTAGCTGGCACCCACAATTTCAAATAAAAGAAAAACCAAAAAAGTTGATAAAGACAAGAAAGACCGTGGTTTGTGTGGGCAGAAAGCGGAATGGATTAGACACGTAAGTTATAACAGAGAGCTGGTGAGAGTAATCAGAGAAGAGAGAGGGTAAAAAGAAAAAGAAAAAAGAGAGAGAGACAAGGATGTATACGCACTTATACGTGTGGATGTGGATGTCGGTCGAAGGAGTGGCGTGAAAATTGCTTTGGGATGATAAGATTGAAGAGTATTTACACTAGTTGGTGTAAAAATTTATGTTTATTTTAGTATAAAAATTTATTTTTCAATTTTATGTAAGCACTTTTCAAAAATATTCACATAAGATTATTTATTCTAAACTCTATTTAATTTAAATATAAAATTTTCTAGATTTTTAATTATTTTTTTTTTTTGTTACATACAATAATCATCATTCACCCTCTTCCTTCATTCTCGAAATACACAAACAAATAATTAAAAAAATAAATACAAAATAGCAACTTTGCAAATTTAGAGCATCTTGAACAAGAGAGCTAAATAAAAAATTCTCCCTACTTTAGAGAATAAACCACAAAATAGGCTACTATTCATTCTCCAAAGGACTCTCTATACGCGGAATTTTTTTTTGACTCATGAATAGTAACTCATCAAGTTTGATGGGTTACTGTTTATTCTTAAATTTTTTTTTCTATTATAATAATCAAGTATTGAATAAAAAAATGTTGGAAGATGTGTAGTTGTTAAAAAAAGAATAAATAATGAATGAAGAAATAATATTTAAATGAGATAGAAAATCTGTTGGAAAGTGTATTTGAAAAAGTTGGTAGCTAAAAGTCACTGTTCATTCTCCAAACAGTACAAAAATTTGTTTAATCTACTGGAGATGCTCTTACACATCTTTAATTTGATTGATGTGAGTGATTTTAGAGTTTGAGGGTCCATTTGGTTCGTGAGTTTAAACAACAGTTTTCAGTTTTTTTTTGGAAATACATGTGGGTAAAAAACTGTGAAAATACATGTAATGTTATTTAAAAACTGAAAACAAGTGTTTAAACACATATACCAAACGGGCCTTGAATGTGTAAAATTGAGTCACATTTCAATTTTGCATTATCTTATGAAAATGCTCTAAGGGAGAGTTTGTAGAGTTATAGAGTTTTTATTTATTTTTTGTTTGAAAGAAAAGATATTGAGTTCTAGAGAGTTGGTGAAAATAGAAGAGACAACCAAATAAGGGGTGCAAAGTGAGAAGAGATAGAGAAACACCGACGAACAACTCAACAAAGAGGGAAAATAAATGCGAGAGAAGAGATTAGTGAAAAAAGAAAAATATGACTGAGGAAAATTAAAAAAAGAAATTGCAAAGTGCAAACACCAAGAACAGCTAATGAGGGAAATCAATATTTATTCTTAATTACTAGTTTTTCAAAAATCTTGGTCTCAAACTAGGACAATTTGAATTACAATTATTGAAAACACACTAGAGAAACATTGGAAATGGAACCAAAGAAGGGACTATAAAGCTAATCCAACAGCCAAAGAAGGGACTAGAAAGCTACTGTTAACTTAAGCTGCAGCCATGATCAACTTAAACCCTAATTAATAGTGCCAAGGTTTGAGCTAGTCAAATATTCAACTATTTGGTCGAATCAAACTTACCACCATTGGAAAGATAGGGAAAGTTACCTTTCTAGCAACTATTTAATAGTATTTGTATTAATTTGTGCAAACATTTCTGTCTATTTTAGTATACGAACCTAATATTTTTATTTTACATACTCACTTTTCAAAACATCTCACATAAGATTATTTATTTTATACTATATTTCATTAAAATATCATTTTTTCTTGATTTTTAAAATTAATTCTCTTTTTCACTTACAACAACTACCATCCATTCTTTTTTTTCATCCTCAAGATGTGTAGAAAAAGAATAAATAACTAAATACAAAAAGAATAGTATCAGTGTAAATTTACACAGTTACTATAGCAAACTTATAAATTTACATAATTATACACAAGCTAATGTGAGTATTTTTAGACAAAATTATGTAAATTTTACACATTTTTTCTATTATACATAGATTGATGTGAATGCTCTAAAAATGTTTAAATTAGATTTAAAATGAGCAAAATATTAAGAAATTAATAATAAGAAAATTGTTTAAACACAAATCAAGTTTGGGATATTAAACTTGTGTGTGTGTGTTAAAATACTTAGTATTCTCAACAAAAAAAAAGTTTGGGATATTGGCCTTGATTGGTGGAGCATCTTCGCAACATGTTTTCATTTTTTAAACAATATTATTTCTATACACTTTTTCACCCATACGTATTTCAAAAAAATATAAACAATATTGATCAAACTCTTCTACCAAATAGGCCCTAAAGACCGCATCAAAATGTAAATTAAAATAAGTGAATATGGATCTTTTTAGAAACCGTGCATCACAAGCTTTCTAGTGGCACTAAAATGTAAGATCACCTAAAGCTTTGAAAGGCCAACAAAGGAACCTCAAATTTTGAAACAATATAAAAAATATAAAAAATTAAATCAATTAATTATTATTATTATTTTTCAAAAGGTGCGTGCCATCAGGTTCCTTCTCTTTTAAGGAAACCAATTTTTTGTTTTCTTTGTCACTATCAACTTCGTAGCCGCAATTTTTTCGTCGGCGTGTGTGCTGAGAAGCAGCACTGACAGTGTCTGTCTCGCAAAAAACAGAAGTGATTTTTGCTTTAAATGACTTGTCAAATGTATGACTTTGAAAAACGAAGCGCAAAGTCATAGTCTCCACTTGGACTATCTAGAAAGTACTAAATGTGAACAAATTGCCCGATTCGGATTGCGTCCATTTTACGCTTAGATCTCCCTCTTTTCTTTTTCTTTTTCTTTTTTTTTTCTTTTTTTTTTTTTTAATTTTAAAATTTTATTTTAAGAAGGGGCAAATTACAATTTCCCTACTCGTTGTTTGACCAAAATTTAAGCTATCTATAGTTTAAAATTTGACATTTTATCTATTTGAAATTAGTTAAGTTAGTTTTTCTTAACCCACCTCTGTTAAAAACCAAGGTTTTGAAACCCGGACCGGACCGTACGGTCCGACCGGAAAAACCTCGAACCGTTCATCTTTGCGGTTCTTTTAACCTCAAAAACCGCTATATGTGAAAAAACAGGGACCCGTGCGAACCGCGATCAGACCTCACGGTTCTGAGAACCGTGACCGGACCGTTTCTCACGGTTCCTTACTTTCTTTTGTATCTGAACCTTAAAAAAAAAAAAAAAAAAAGCAACGAAATGGGCATTTTAGACCGTGCACGGGTTTTCCGGTCAGACCTGGGCTTTTTGTTTGAAAATATTTATTGAAAACTTGCCAGAAGTTTTGAATCTTTCATCATCGAGAGGGTCATCTTGTTCACTAGAAGCCGAAAGTAGTAGATCATGTTCATTAAATTGATGTTTTGGGGGAGATTTTACTCGGATCTTGTTCTTCCTCTTTGTTTCTTTACTGCTTCTTCTTTCGTTCCCCAGATCGATCCAATCTGTTTAAGAGTGGAGGAGCCCAAGCTTTAAATGATCTTCTGTACAACGCCATACATGATTGCATCGGCCATTTGTTCTTGCTGGATGAAAGAAAACGTAGCAAGCTTAGCTGATAGAGAGTAGTTTGAAATATGGGAGGAGGAAGATTAAAGTGGCTGTGAAGAAGGAAGACTTGGCTAGTTATGTAAAGTCAAGAGTCCACTTAGAAATAAATAGATAAATGTGTCTCCTGCCTTCAGTTTAAAGTGACGACTTCTTTTAACTTTATTTTTGCTTTTTAGTTTGGTGAGCCTAGCAGGTATGACATGACAAAGCCTTGGAAAATTTCCATCTTATTCTGACTCATTGCCCCTCCCAACGTGACATGATGGAGAAGTGAATAAGCCTAGCACGTGTGACATGATAGAGAAGTGGATGAGGACAAAAATGAGTTTGAAAGTTTCTGACTCATTGCCTCTCCCAATGTGAATATTAATACATGGTTGTTTTTTAAATTTTGACGTTTTTGGTTTTTCTTTATCATTATCATTATTATTATTTTTTACTATTAAGTTGGATTTTGAAACATTATAATAAAATTAGTGAAATAAAAATGTATTTAAAAAAGTATTTATTTAGATTATTTTAGTTAATTTTTCAATTTTTACTAATTTAATATTTTTATTTATATTTAAAATAATTATTAAATTAATTATGACGTCATCACGGTTCGACCCCGGTTCGACCTCGGTTCGACCTCAAAAACCTTGAACCTCTTCATTTTACGGTTCAATGAACGGTCCGGGTCTGAAAACCTTGTTAAAAACATGACTAAATATATAATTTTGCTTCACTTTTATGTTTCTCTTCTCCAAAAATACAAAAGTATAAGATTAAATAAGATAAAAAAGAATCCAGTAGAACACTTGCATCATGGAATTTCAAACCATATATAATTAACTTAAATTTCAGCCAAACCACGTATAGGTAAGTTATAATTTTCCCTATAATAAATATGTTATGGAGCAATCATGGGCTAATTTGGCTCATTGCAATGGTAAAGGGAGGAATGTCCACGTAAGATTATTTTTTTTCTAAACTCTATTTCATTTAAATATAAATTTTTACAGAACTTTTAATTATTTTTTTCTCTACATACAACAACCATTATTATTCACTCTTTTTTTTTATTCTCAAAATACGCAAACAAATAATAAAAAACTAAATGCAAAATAGCAATTTTGTAAATTTACACATCTTTAATTTGTTTGATGGGAAAGATTTTGAAGTTTGAAGGTGTAAAATTGAGTCATTTTTTTTTATTATTTTGCTTTATCTTATGAAAATGTTCTAAGGGAGAGAGTCGGTAGAGTTATAAAGTTTTTTTTTTTTTTTTGGAGAGAAAAGTTAGTGAATTCTAGAGAGTTGGTGTAAATAGAAGAGGTAGCCAAATAGGGGGCACAAAGTGAGAGGAGAAAGAGATAGAAGGAGAGAGGAAAAAGAGACAGAGAAACACCAACAAACAACTGAACAAAGAGGAAAAAATGTGAGAGGAGATTTGCAAAAAAAGAATAATATGACTGAGGAAAATTAAAAAAAGAAATTGCAAACACCAAAAACAGCTAATGAGGGAAATCGATATTTATGCTTAAGTATTAGTTTTTCAAAAATCTCAATCTCAAACTAGGATAATTTCTGTTTGGTTGTGTTGTTTAAACAACAGTTTTTGTTATTTAAATAACATAACATTTATTTTCACAACACTTTTTCATCCATACGTATTTCCACAATACTTAGACAATGCTACTCGAACAATATTACTAAATGGGCCCAATTTACAATTATTGAAAACACACTAGAGAAACATTGGAAATGAAACCAATTTAACCTAATCCAACAGCCAAAAAAGGGATTAGAAAGCTAACATTAACTCAAGCCACAACCATGATCAGTTTAAACCCTAATTAATAGTGCCAAGGTTTGAGCTAGCCAAATATCCTAACTAATAGTGCCAAGGTTTGAGCTAGCCAAATATTCAACAATTTGATCAGATCAAACGTACCACCATTGGAAAGATGGTGAAAATTACCTTTCTAGCAACTATTTAATGATCTAAATTAGATTTAAACGAGCAAAATATTAAGAAATCAATAATAAGAAAAATGTTTAAACACAAATCAAGTTTGGTATATTAAAGACCACATGTACAGCTTCTCAATCGTCCATTAAAAAACTGTCAATATGGATATTTTTAGAAACCATGCATCACAAGCTTTCTAATGGCACTAAGATCACCTAAAGCAGCCATCAAAGGGGACCTAGAATTTTGACACACATACCAAAAAAAAATTATAAATTAAAAAAATTAAATCAATTAATTATTAGATTCCTTCTCTTTTAAGGAAATCAATTCTTTCTGTCATCAAATTCGTAGCCGCAGTTTTTCAATTACTATTGGTGTGTGTGTATGCTTATAAGAAAACACGCCGACAAGAAGCAGCACTAACAAGTGTCTTATTCACAAAAAACCAAAATGATCTTTGCTTCTTAAATGAGTTGTCAAATGTATGACTTCGAAAAACGAGAGCAAAGCCATAATCACAGTCACAGCCACAGCCACAGCCACAGCCACGTGCAACACTTGGACTATCTAGATGTTACTAAATGAGAACAAATTGCCCGATTCGGCTTGCGTTTATTTTACGCTTGGATCTCAAATTTTTTTTTTCTTTTGTTTTTATAAGAAATATGTTAAGGTGCAGTCATTGGCTAATTTGGCTCATTGCAATCGTTAAGGGATAAATTTTGGACCTAATGTATCCCGTATTGGACCATTGCCTAAAATAAACTCGTGTCATTATCGTGCGTATTGGAGTATTTGATCTAAGCTAAGTTCATGGACAAATGTCCCTTTTAAGTGAATGTTGTGCGAATTTTTAAAGTAAATCACAATAAAATACACAACCTTAGCTAATGCATTTTGATGCTTGTTAGTTGAGCTTTTATTTATTTATTATATATATAGAGGAGATACTGCTACAACACCTTTGCTCTTTGAAATGACATTATTTTTTGGAAAACTCTAAGATCACACTCAAGTCCATACCCAATTTCACATTATGCTATTGTCAACTTGTGATTAGTGCACAATAATTTAATTTTTCACTAAGTATATATAGTGGTTCTATGTGTAAGTGATAGAATCAAATAATAAAGCATCTAGGTATGTTGTGAAATTAAGTGTTGATTATATATGTAGTGCCTTTGGTACCCAATTCATTTAGAGAAGTGTTATTACGTCCACAATATTTTTACAACAAATTATATGTGGAAAAGATGTTATTAGTTTTAATTTGAATTTACTATTTAAATTACTTTTTTGTCCATCTGTAACAACCAATAATAACCAACCACAAAATATTTGTTGTGAAAATGTTGTGGATATAACATTTCTCATTCTTTTAGGATCACACACTTTACAACTCTTATCACAACTTGCACACGTGTCAATTTGTGATTGGATTGCTATTACTTACACACGGTGTTAGCCATTGGTACTTGATAAATAGTAACTATAATTTTGACGTGGCAGATTATGATTGGTTTGTCTATCATTTTCACATAAATCCACAAATTTTTTTGTCATTCATATCACAATTGTAGCAAAATTGTGGCTCTAGATTTTCTTGAATTTGAGTCCTAGACCTTTTCCTTTGCTTTGCTACCCACGCTTAACTGATTTTTTAGTTGCTTTTTAGATTCCCGCAAAAAAAAAAAAAAACATAAACATTTTTATTTTTTATGTTCACGTTGTGTCCTATTGTTTGGGATATTTAGAAATCACAAATTTTATTTTATTTTTTATAATTCAATAATTGAGGAGGGTTACTTGAATCATTTGAGCTATAAAGTGACTTGAAATCTTGAATCATTCCATTTTAAATTGTTCATAAAAAAATTTTCATTTTAAATTAAGGATTAAACCACTATGCACACTATTTACCTCTTCAATTAGTCTCATTTCTCATCATTGATCAGTAGGCAATCTTAACTCTTAAACTTTGATCTTGCATGTAAGTTATTAATTACATAATACGTAAATTAATTTTTTTTTTTTTAAAAGCATTCTCCAATAATATAACCAAACGCAATTTCAATAAGTATAAATTGTATAATTACTTTTTTAATAAAAATTTCAGTATAGTGCAAACTGTAATTTTTCAGTATAGTAGACACCACACTCTCTCCTTCAACGTTTTTTTTTTTTTAATAATTTTTTTTTAAATTTAAAATTTTTATATATTTTTAAAATTTTTTATTTTAACAAAAAAAAAAATAATATGGGAATGGATTGAACGATCATAAATGAATGTGCACTTTTCACGGTCTAATGATAGAGGAAAAATGTCCTCATTCATTGAATGGTATTGCACCCATTACCATGGTTTTAATCAACGATGAATCACAACATAAAAGGATCCCCACAATTGCATGTGCAGGTAATTTTAAACAAACAACTGAAGCTCATTAATAGGGTGGTATAAGCTCGGGCTCTTCGCCATAATTGCTTGGGTTAGTCTCACCAATAAATGGGGTGGGTTAGCCTAAAATCAAAGTTTAAAATATCCTTGTGTTTGGGCCACATGTGGGAAAGCCCACAGCTATAATTGACACCAGACTCCCCTTCAACGTTGTTGTTATTGTTTTTTTTTTTTTTTTTTGGTTACAACAAAAATAACATAAGAATGGATTGAATGGTCATAGATTAGTGTGTGCTTTTCACTCTCATTATTGATATAACTTCTACAAAAATGCCCAAAAATTAACTCTCTCACATAGTCTTATCTCAACCAAAAAAAAAAAAAACTCTCTCACATGGTCACATGTTTAACCTTCTTCATGGCACACAAAAATTCCTTTAAATTGAGATCCTACACTGGGTGTAAATGTGCAATACCATATATGGTTGAGAAAAACAATCTTAACTTTATAGTTTCACCTAGGAGACATCCAATGGCAGAGGAAAACTGTCCTCAATCATTGAATGGTATTGAATGCATATCCCAAACTATCCTGGCATCCTGGTACATAGAACTTAGAAGTTGGTAAAGTAATCACTCTCTAATTTTCTTATCATATCAGATTGACTGGATTACAGAAAAAATTATCAACGATAGTATGTTTTTCCTATTCTAGTGTTCCTATGGAATGCCAAATTTGTCAAATTGTCTGTAGAGAGGCTAGTATTGAGCCCAAAAGGCAAAGGCTGGAAGTTTTGGTGGCCTCTTGAAATGCGTTGAGTAACTTTTATCTCCATGGTCCAATTCAGTATATTTTGAAATCTAAGACTGATGAATTTAAGAAATTTTTTATATAGCTTTTTTATGTTGGGTATATTTTATTAATATATCTTGAGATCTTGGCTAATACTAACCAAGTTTAAGACATTTCAAAATTGACCAATTTGGTTCTTAAAGCTAATTTGGTCCCTAAGACAATTGAAAAAAATAACTAATAGGCCTAGTAGTGTTTTGAGACTAAGTCGGATTTAGGGATCAAATTGAGTTGTTTTAAAATGTCTTGAATTTTGTTGATATTAGCCAAAACCCCAAGTATGCTAATGAAAAATTTACCCTTTTATATTTTTTGTTTTTTTAAGAACAGTACTTTTTTGTTTTTTTGTGATGGAAAATTATTAATTAAATAGGTTTAATTTTGTATATTTTACAATTGATAATAGTTAATCCACTTAAACTTCTTGTGATATAATGGTTCTTACTTGACACATTGATAACAATTTTTTTTTTTTTTTTTTTAACTATTTAAGATTTCAATTAAGTTGGATTTTTATTTGCTCAATACTTTGAGAGCCTTCTTGAGGTGAGAGAAAGAATGTAAAACCTTATATATATATATATATACATTTCAAGTTACAGCTGGTGTAACTTTAAACAATATTACATCATTCAATAACTTGTTATATAATTCATATTTTGAAAATTTCACCATTGAATTACTTGTTCTATATGTTCTTAATGTTCATGTCAATTGGATGTTATTTACTACTCTATATATATATATATTAAGTTACACCTGATGTAACTTTAAATAACGTTACATCACCCAATAATATAATTCATATTTTGAAAATTTCACTATTGAATTATATGTTCTATATGTTCATAACGTTGATGCCAATTTTCATATTAATTGGATATTACTATTCCATTTATAAACTCATATTTTATGTATTATTTAAACTACACAAATTTGAATTTAAATAATTGATTGATGACATGACTATTAATTTTTTATCATCTTAAAATTTTGCAAGTATAGAAAATATATAACGATATTGTAATTTAATGATAAATTTATCAAAATTTGCATTAAATTAAAAAAATATTGAGGGACGTAATATTGTATAAAGTTTATATATATATATAATCCAATTACCACTCTACAATTTTTAGGACACTTTTTTGTACAAATTTTGGAGCTTTTGTTTATATAATGGAGGACCCTGAGAAATTTGTGGGTAGGGGACCCCTTAGTCTTGCGCCTATCCATCTTTTTCTTCGATTGCAGAATAACGTTAAGAAACGTTTCAGGTAATTTAATCTTTCATTTATCTTTCTGTTTGTTTGCCTAGAAAATTGAGAAGAGACAAAAAGTAGTTTTATATTTACGATTCTTTTTTATCAAACCGTATGCATTGCCCATTAAATTTTTATTTTATGCATTTCTTGTTGGTTGCTATGATATTTTTTTGATTGTGCATCAAAATAAAAAAATTTATAATATTTAGTAGTTGCTGGGTTTCCTTGAATTAATCCAAAACACCCTTTCATTTGTCTTGAATAAAGGCTATAGCTATAATTATTATTTAGAAATATCTTTGTGTACAATTGGGAGCAAGAAGAAACGACAATCCTCAAGCCACACCTGAGGCTCTTCCTTTGGCTGAGAAAACTTTGCTAGCTCTCTTGAGTTGCGTAGTTACTGCACAAATTGGAAAGATACACATTCTAAGCATAACGTGTTTTGCCTAATATCATTTAGCTATTGTCCCTATTCAACAAAATAGTGTGCTACATTTGTAAGTGCATTATCATCCCAGCGTCTTCACATTCCACAGTCACTCTACTAAATTCCGTGGCATGATTCCATTTGCACTATATGTGAGAGAGGAGTAATGCACGTTCTTTTAATCAATGATGAATCACAAACTCTCTCAGACAATGCAGCAAACACCTCACCTGCTCTATCACGAATCACCGCTCCCACACCTCCAGTCCCATCTTTGAAGCTCAAACCAGCAACATTTACCTTAAAACAGCTTGGATCAGGAGGTAACCACTTCACTGGATCCAGATTGAAGTGAATATCCTGCTGTGTTTGCTCAATGAATCATTTTGTCATTTAAAAATTCGACATACTTTCAAAAGCCACAATAGGGAAGGAAACTGAAAAAAAAGGAGAAAGTTTCTCTGCAAACTGAGTTGCAGGAACTCTCTCCAAACCGTGAGATGTCAAAAGGAAAAAATGACACCTGTCCCATCACTAAAACTAAAATTCAAGAGGACTCCGTTAACCCAAACGTTAGGCATTCTCCCGTTAATGGACTGAGCTATATTTCCCCCTCTTTTTTTATCAAAACAGTAACTATTTCCCACCATAACCAAAACTTCTGCAAATGAAAATGTTCAGTCCATAAACCACACCAGTCACTCACACTCTCTCTGTCTCCTTCCTTCAGCCTCATATAGCTCAAATCCCTTCTCCATCTCTTTCTTTCGTTCTTTTCCCTTTATCTCTTCAATTGATCTCAGCCACACTCAACCAATGCTCCCTCCGCCTGTCTCCCCCGATCATTCCATTGTTTCCGATAGTCCCACCCATCCACCACTCTTCACCGTTCCACTCATCCAATCCCTTCCCTCTCAGTTGGCGCCACTCCCTCCAAACCTCTCTCATTCTGCCGTTCCCACTCCCTTCCCCCTTCTCTCTCTCTGCCTTCCCCATCCCCCACCCAACTTGTCCCCGCCGAGAACCACCTCTCCATACCCTTCTTTCTGTGGCAATCTTAATGATGAAGACGGTTATTTTCGCGGTTATCTCTGTGATGAAGACAAAGATGATTCTTTTGGTGGTAATCTCTGTGACGAACACAAAGACGACGATTCCTTTCGCAATAATCTTTATGACGAAAACAGGGACGACTGCTCAACCTTTTTCAAGGTTTGTTTTCCATTAGCAGATTTGAGATTTTTATGCATTGGTTTGTTATTTCTATTGTTGTTCATTGTTTGTGATTGATTTTCAAAGTTTGAATATTGGAGCTGCCTGATCTTAGTTGAGTTTTGTAGCTTCGAATTTTGGGTTGAAAAAACTTAGCTACAGTTTTACTTAGGTTCATGTAAAAACTGAGAAATCTAAATAGAATTGAGAGGATTTCATTGATTGAGAGAGAATTACGAGAATTACAAGAATTGGGAAAAGAATGAATGAAATCAATAGGTGCTCTGTTTTATATACACAGGAATATATAACTAACTCCCTAAAGGCGCCAAAAAAAAAAAAACAGTTATATGAAACTTCTAGAAACTGTACATGTGTTAGTCTTTGTGTAACAACCTCCTTGATTCACGGAACTAACTCCTTCAATGCTAAGTGAATTATCCGTAGTTTATCTTCCTTTTTCTTGTCTTGTTCTTTTTGCTGGGTTCAGAGGGATAGCAATTATGCAGCCCATGTATCTGCAAAATTTGCTTTGAACTCTAGGGACCATTTTTGTTTTTCTAATGGCAATCTCCCACCAAGAGCTTTAAAAATTGTTTAATTGTGTATTTAAAAATCTAGCAAGCAAATAAAATGAAGATTATATAGTGTCTCTGTAGATTTTGATTCGTCTTTGTATTGTACCTCAGTGGTTTCTAGCATCAATGTTTTTGTTGTGCAATGTAATAAATTTTCTACATTGTTTCCAAATAAGGTGGCTACCAATGATCCAATACTATCACATAAGTCAACTTTAACTCCACACCTAAAATGAATAATGTAATAAATGAACAATTCAATAGCAGGAGTTCTTTATGGAATTAATGACTAAATGAGAATTTACATATTTGATAGTGTACATGCCAAGGTTTAGCCACAACGTCTTCTTTGCAAAATATACATCTAAAACACTAGTACTTTTGTTACACTTGTTGTATGCTATGTAGTAGAATTTCTGGTCCAACTTGCTAATAGAGATTGACGCCTTGACCCAAATATTCACTTGCTGTGTTAATTGATTGCCATATTTATCTTTCTAACTCATTGGTTTTTTATTCAATCAAAATTTATATAAGAGAGAAAAATTATCTTACCATTTTAAGCAAATTTGGTATAGTAGAATTTTTTGTAAAATTTTTCATTGGTGGCATTATAGAGTTATTGGATGAAGATGAGAGATAGAGTTTTTTGCTAATGATATCTTCCAATAAATTTTCATTCTCAGTAGCCTTATAGGAAAGAAAAAATAATAGAGGTTTATAAATATGCACATAAAAATGATTGAGAATCTCAGTGGAAGCTTATAAATATGCACAAAAATGTTTGTGACTATCAGTAGCACTATGTGCAGTAAGCAAATA
Source organism: Quercus tomentella (assembly GCA_028535165.1). NCBI lineage: Eukaryota > Viridiplantae > Streptophyta > Magnoliopsida > Fagales > Fagaceae > Quercus > Quercus tomentella. The sequence continues at coordinate 44,627,838 of JAPQVY010000012.1, read as the reverse complement.
TTGTCTCATTCCATTGTATGAAAACCACTTATGTAACAAAAAATTACATACAACAAGCAAAGGTTGTCTCATTCCATTCTATTCAAGGCATCTGATGCAAGCTTTGTGGTCTGAGCAATGCATTCCTCATCAGCAAATACTGCACTGCTTGCTGCCCTCTTGGCTTGACCAGTGCATCTAGCATCAGCAACTGCTGCACTGCCTACTACTCTTGTGGCTTGGCTAGTGCATCACTCATCAGCAGCTGCTACACCACTTGCTACCTTTGGCTTGGGTTATGCAACTCTGCTATGGGATTTTGCTTGCACTTTTAATAGTTTACTAATTAAATTCAACTATTTAGGGGCAAATACATAGTTAAATTTAATTGGAGAACATAAGGTATAACATTGAACTAGGTGTATCTAAGTTTTGTTCTTTTTTGTAACTAGGTATCTAGGAAACAAAAGTATATACTTACTAAAATAGATACTGATTTCAGCATAGATTTGAGGCTTTCTTTGTTATTTGGAGTTATGTAAACTACATGAAAATGTTAGTTTTGTATCTTTGTTAAAGTATATGTTTCCTTTACTTAATCTGTTGTTGCATCAGCTCATTTACGTGGGTTTTTTTTTTTTTTTTTCCATATACATATTTATTTTCCTAATCTGCTTACTTTTTTTTTTAAAAAAATTCAAAAGGAAGCTCAAGTAGTACCTACTCATGGAAGCCCAAAAAAATCAAGCACTGCAATAGACACTCCAAAAATTGGCATGAAATTTGATTGTGATGATAGTGCATATGAATTTTACAAAGATTATGCCCACCAAGTTGGCTTCAGTGTACGGAAACAATTTATAAAGAGAGGAAATATGGGACAAGTCATAAGGAGAACATTTTGTTGCTCAAAAGAGGGTGAACGAGGTGTTGACAAACGCCAAGAACAGGTACATTTTCATCGCTCAATCTCACGAGTAGGTTGTTTAGCACAAATGACATGTCAACTTCAAAAAGATGGTATGTTAAAAGTTGTTTCTTTTCATGAACAACATAATCATGAGTTTGCTCCTTCACCAATGAAACATATGTTAAGATCAAAAAGAAAAATTGCACCTGCTCAAAAAGCTATTGCGAATGATGCAGAGAAGTCTGGAATATCAATAAAACAAACTATAGATTTATTGAGCATGCAAGTTGGTGGTCATGAAAATCTTGGTTTTTTAGATTATGACTATAAAAATCATGTACATCGTGAGAGGAGAAAGGCTTTAAAGAAAGGTGAAGCTCGTGCTATGATGGAATATTTTCATAATATGCAATTAGAAGATCCATCTTACTTTTATTCAGTACAAGTTGATGATGATGGTCTAATATTGAACATATTTTGGGCTGATGCTAGATCAATAGTTGATTATGGCCACTTTGGAGATGTTTTGTGTTTTGATACAACTTATAGGACAAATCAATATGATCGACCCTTTGCTCCATTCATCGGGGTTAATCATCACAAACAAACAACCATCTTTGGTGCAGCTTTACTTTATGATGAAACCATAGAGTCATTTATGTGGTTGTTTAAAACTTTTTTGAGTGCAATGTCAGGGAAGCAGCCAAAAACTATACTTACAGATCAGTCTGCTGCAATGGCTAAGGCAATAGCAGAGGTATTTGTTGAATCGAATCATTGTTTATGTGTATGGCATATTTATCAAAATGCTGCTAAGAAACTAAGTCATGTATTTCATTCATCAAAGCACTTTGCAGCTGATTTGAGCACTTGTATGTATGATTATGAAGATGAAGATGAATGGCTAGTTGCATGGAATAATATGCTTGAGAAATATGATCTTACTAATAATAAATGGTTGTGTGGGATATTTGATCTAAAAGAAAAATGGGCCATGGTATATGGTCGACATATGTTTATTGCTGATATGAAAAGCACCTAACGTAGTGAGTCAATGAACAATGTGTTGAAAAAATACTTGAAATCGAAATATAATTTTTTGCCTTTTTTGGAACATTACTCTAGAGTCTTGGTTGATAGAAGACGTCAAGAACTACAAGCCGAGTTCAAAATGAGGCAGACAACACCAGTTTTACAACTTGATGTGGAGATGTTGAGACATGCTGTAAAGTTGTACACCCCAAAAATGTTCAAAATGTTTCAAGATGAATATATGAAGATGGAGGATTGTACAATTTTCAAAGTTAGTAAATCTGATACTATCATTGAATACAAAGTTAAATATAGGCAAAAAACTCAAGAGCACCTTGTTAAATATGAAGTCTCAACAATTAATGTTCAGTGTAGTTGCATGAAGTTCAGTTTTGTAGGAATTCTTTGTGTCCATGCTTTGAAGGTTCTTGACAAAAAAAACATTCAGATACTTCCAACTTATTATATATTGAAAAGATGGACACAAGATGCAAAGCTTGGTTCTATCAAGAACTATCATGGTGTTGATATTAAAGGTAATGCTCAAGAGTCATTGGGAAAGCGTTACTCTCATTTATGTCACAATTTTTGTGAAGTTTCCATACTTGCAGCAGAATCTGAGATTATGTATGATTATGCCAAAAAATGTTCTGAAACATTATTGAAGGATTTGCAAGAAATGAGGAAAAAATGTTATTCCCTTAGCATGGAGGATCATTCAAAGGTCCATGATGAAGTTGTTCTTGAGGATGTTTTACAAGGTGATAATGGATGCCAATCCCATGAGGGCATAACTTTTCAGGATATACGTGGAATTAAAACAAAACCTACTGTTGGACGTCCAAAATCAAGGTTGAAAGGTGTGTTAGAACGGCCAAGAAATCCTAAATCTCAAAGAAAAAAGGCATGTGAGTCAAGACAAGTTCAATCATTTGGATGCCTAAATAAAGTAAGATATGCTACATTGCACTATAATATGTGAATCTATATGTCTATAAATTTATTTTAAATTTATGTGACAATTATTCTTTGCACATGTTATAGGCCAATTCCTCATTTGACATTAATTCTCTTGAAGAAAATAGTAATGTTGAACAAGTTTCACAGTTGGTGGATAATTTCACTCAGGTATGAATCTTTGGATTTGAGTTTTCAAGTACTTTTCAACCTATCGATAATAATCACTGTGCATTTTTTTTTCTTGGATAATTACCAACTTTAGGCCTTTGACAATCCCCCCCCCCCCCTCTCTTTAAGAAGGAAAAAAAGGGAAGGAAATGCTTCCTTCCTGTAACAAAGCCTGATTGACTACGTGGGGGAATTAGTTATAAGAATTTGTTTATATGTGTGTGTGTGTGTGTGTGTGTGTGTGTTTGTGTATTGAATGAACACCTCACTACTTGAAATAATAGGATATATATATCATTGACGTAAATTTGTTAAAATGTAGGAACCTGTCTTTTGTAGTCATTTGGTTGGACAAGACTATGTTGTTGGACAAATTGTTGAGACAAATCAGGTATACATATTCCTTGTGATTTTTGCTACAACTTGAACCTATATTTTTCCTAAGTTTTTTTTTTATACATATATTTATATTTGGTGGCATATTTGCAGGTTTTAGTAGCTCTTGATGATAATTTATAATCCTTGAAGAACACCATATTGGAGACTTTTTGAATTATATTTTTGCAAAGCATGTCTTAGTTGGCAAGCTAGTCCATATTTTTGGACAATTTTTTGTATAGCTAGTGGACAATATATGATACATACAAATGACAGTTAGTGGACAACAACATATTGGACAATTTGTTAGAAATAATATCTAACAATTTTTGTAACTAATGAAGCTACTCAAACATGTTAAGTTCTATATTTGCATGTTTGAGTAGCTTCTAGTTAGGCACTAATGATATATGTAAAATGACATATTTTTAAATGCAATGGAAATGTACATTTCTATATGTTAAGATCCATATGTGCATAACTGCATATTATGTAAAGAAAAAATTTTGTACATGCCTTTTTTGTTTCATTGCTAAGTGGTGTTCATTTTTGGATTTTATGTTTCGAGATGACTTTATTTCATGCTTCAGAATCTATAAACTAGAACAAATTGATATATTATAAAAGCTTTATAACCTTTTAGATTGCATGTTATGTTTGCAACTTCTTCAAAACAAGTGAATAATTCACTGTTAGCAACTTCTCTCACTTTTAGCATAATTCACTGTTGGTAGAGGTGAAAAATTGAAGCAAATATCTCCCACTTTTCAGCAATGATATCTGCATTATGCCTTAAGTTGTACTCATCTCTAAGAATATTAGTTAACACACATTCCATATACAAAGTCCAATGGAAATTTTTTTTATTTTTGGTTAAAAGACAATAACATTAAACTAAAAAGCTACATTCAGTTCAGTACAAAGTTTGTTAAAAAATACACAGAAATCCTCCAAAGGCTTAGCTAAGTCCACAGGTGGACTTGTAAACAAAATGAAATCTAGTTCTTGGTCAGCACCTATTCTAGCTATCAAATCAGCGCCTATTCTAACTCAACAATAAGGCAAGGCATACATAAACTCGTGGATTTCGTGGTGAAGTCACACAATACATAAACTCCAATGTTTGGTTGTGGATCTCCATAGGCAGATTTGGATTTGGATTTTTCCTGTTGAAGACGTATGAATTTCTGCTCTTCCATATACTCCACACAGCAAAGTTGAAATAACTTTTGTCTTCTCGTTCATTTTCAGTTCTTGGTTTTTTTTTCATTTTCCTGCTTACCCTTGTCATCCCATTCCCTATATGTTGAAATAATCATGATAAAAAAAAAAAAAAAAATTAAACATCTTATAGATGCAAACATTACATGATATGACATATATGATAAAAAATAATAAATATAATAAGGCCAATGGTGAATATAGTTTTCAAACATAACTTATTAAGGGATAAAAGCAATATGAGAGCTTCTAAACCATAGTATAGAAGCTTGTATTAGCTATTCCCTTTCTACTAAAATACAGTACTCAAACCACATGTACATGTCAAATAGCCCATGGTTTTTTTTTTTTTTTTTTGGATAATGGGAGTTATATATAAATGAACATGTAGCACTCAAATTTGTAACATTATGAAGTCCGTTACAAAGTTTAGTGCAAAATTTCACAAAGGAAAATCTAGCAATGCTATTTTATACATTATGGTTCTTGATTAGTGTTTTCTCTAGTTTGATTTAGACTTTAATCTATTCAAAGAAACTTATTTTAACATTTACAAAGCAAAAAAGAAAGTTTGAACTTTATACCACCTTTAAGCCTTTATAGACCCCTAGCATCAACAATTTTCAAAATTTCAATTATGACAATAGATTAGACAAAATAACATGACTTAGCACCTTTAAGCCTTTGACAATTGTGATCACAGTACATTAAACAATGTTTTTCTTAACAGCTTGTATCACTTAGCTTGGTATTTGCTTTCCATAACAAAGGCTGCAAACGTAAGAGCTACTATTAAGAACAAGTGCAGCGACTTTGTCTTTCAAAATACAAAGTACAAGACTTCACAAATTGCCGGATAAATGATTAGGAATTTCAACTAAGCCATCCAAACATAACAGCCTATTGCATTTTGGTTACCCATTCAATCATTGCATAGAAAGTGCATAATGCATTTACATATAATACAAATATATATATATATATATATATATTTTTTTTTTTATCAAACTACTAATTAACACATCACAATTTTAATGCCTACCCACAAACTATGAAAAACCACATATTATTTAAGCATGAGTTTTGAAACCATTCCCCTAAGTCTGCTCTGAATTATGCAGTAACAGGAAGTATTGGCTAATTGTTTCTGCTTTAACACAAGTCTGTAATGGCCTTTCAATTATCCTGTCAATTTTTTATTTTCATTCTCATTATGTTCTTTGTAATCCTACCTAAAACCCCACCCAGCAAGCAAGGAACTCCACCATCAAATCCTCCTCCAAGAATCCTGCCACCCTCCTTCACAACTTCTAGTATCCCTACCCAATTACCACCGGTAAAAAAAGTTTAGCCACAACAAACCCAACTACCACTGATAATCACTACCAACAAAAACTGATAGGAAAATTAAATAGATAGTACAACATCAGTTTCAGACACAATTCCACCGATACTAGGGGCTACAAAACTCAAGTAAAATCAGGAAAACACCAATATTCAAACTTTGAAAATCAATCACAAACAATGAACAACAATAGAAATAACAAAACCATGCATAAAAATCTCAAATCTGTTAATGGAAAACAAACCTCGAAAAAGGTTAAGCAGTCGCCTTTCTCTTCGTCATAGTCATTACCGCGAACGAAATCATCTTTGTGATGGGGATAACTGCGAAAAGAATCGTCTTTATCTTCGTCACTAATATAACCACGAAAATAATCATCTTCATCACACAGGGAGGGATTGCCACAAAAAGAAGGGTTTGGAGGGGTAGTTCTCAGCGGCGACATTGTGGGTGAGGGATGGGAACGATAGAATGAGGGATTCGATGGGTGGAATGATGGAGAGTGGTGGATGGGTGGGATCGTCGGAGACAAGAGACAAATCGGGGGGGACCGGCGGAGGTAGATTGGTTGGTGGAGTTTGGGGCTGAAAACGATTGAATATAGGGAGAAGGGTCTGGAACAAAACAGAGAGATGGGAACCGATTTTCTTTGAAGGAGAGAGAGAGAGAAAGAGAAAGGACTGATGGTTTTAATAAAAAAAAATATAACGGAGAGTGCCTAAACGTTTGGGTTAACAGAGTTCACTTGAATTTGAGTTTTAGTGAGTGGGACAGGTGTCATCTTCTCCTTTTGACACCTCACGGATTGGAGAGAGTTCCTGCAACTCAGTTTGCAGAGAAACTTTCTCCAAAAAAAAACTTAAACTGGAACCCACATTGTTGTCGCATTGAGAAACAGAGGAACTCAAAATTCGGCAAAACTGGGAGGTTCTGACCTCGACGTTTTGGTATGAAAGGTCAACTGCTAAATGGCACTTTAAGGCTTTCAATGCTGATTTATCCTGCCTTCTCCTCTTACTTTTGTCATCCTACAGGTTAGAGCTGCTTCTTGATAGTTAAATGCAAGTGTTGGGAATTTGTAACTCAAATGGGAAACTCAGATTTGGGTTAATTCATGTATCATGGTCAATCAGTCAATGTTAGTTACAAGTAGTGCATGCATATTTCACTTCATCAATATTGGCACCTGAACTTGTTGTTTTGCATCTATGATATGTGAGATTTTTTCATTTTTCATGCTATTCAACTTGCAATTCAAAGCTTGGCACCTGTGCTTGTATTTTCATTTCAAAGGATCTTCCACATGAACACTTTATGCGGAATGAGGCCGTACTACATTCTCATGGTTCCATTGTTTCACTTCTTTTCATAATGAAGATTATCTACTTGCTTGAATTACAACCAGAGGTTATTCAGCACAATTAGTTGTTTCTTATCACATTTGAATAGGTATTCTTTTGGGGGAGAACTTTGGTTTATACTTTATAGTTAATACATATTTAGATGAATCAGTTGCTTTTGGCATTTTACATTGTAGATATTGCAAACACATCTCATGGACCTATGCTTTTCTGGTACATTCATAAGTACTTGCTTTCAGCTCATTTGGCATGTTAATTGTAGTTAGTTAGTTCCCTACAAACATTTATGCTTTCAGCCCTATATGTGAAGCAGCAGCCTTCTCTGTACAGTATTAAAAAGGCTGTTAAATTTCTTTAGCTGAATTTTTGTTAAACCTTTGTATGCTTGTGCAGATGAGCTTGGAGGAGGAGAATACAAAGGCCTTACTTATACTCAATGAAAATTATACTCACATTAAAGGAGTTAAGAGCTATTATTTGTAGAAGTATGATGTTGTAACTGTCCTATACAACTTTTGTTTGGTCTATTGATTCTCTCTCAAACCTATTAGTTTATTAAGAGTACATCTTTGAAGCTCTGCCTGAATTTTAGGCCTGATCTTGTGTAAATGTGAATAATGAGATCTTTATCCCATAAACGTCACTCAGTTCTACCCTTTAAATTTTTTTTTTTTGCCAAAAACCTTGGAGCTTAAAACTCTTAATCAGATAATGGCTTTTCACTGCCATTACCCTACTATTGGTGGATTGTGATTTGGCCCACAAAAGGGCTTGATACTGATAGTGGAAGCCTAGTTGCCACTAAAGTAGCATTTGAAGTAGATTTATCTATCTACGTGAAGTCTTCTTCCACTAAATTGAATATTCATCTGAAGTCAATTATGATCCCTAGTTAGGAAGTCAATGCACTCATATAATATTTTCCCTGAGGATACGTGACAGTATGTATAGTAAGCAAATCATTAGAAAATATTGAGAGGTCCTTAAGAGCTTTACTATCTTGCAACATGGGAAACTAGATTATATGATTTGGTAGTTTATGTATGCCAATATTTCCTCCTCCCTTTTTATGCTTTCATGATTTTCTTTTGTGTGTATGTTGTGGTGGGGGGCTGTGGTCCAACTTTGTATTTCTTCTTGATGTATTACTTTGCATTTCCGTTGTCAACCTTTTGACATTAGCTTAGTACTTGAGTCATCTGAAACTTCTTGTGTCATTATTACTTAAGTTAAATTGTAACCACATGCTTTTTATAATTTTTGTTTGATATTAAACTAGAGCGAAACAACCGGTCTTTTGAGGATTTTGAAAGGACAATAATCAATCCAAAATTTTTATTTTTTAAAGCTCTATTAGATTGGATGTCTATCGTAGAAAGCCATTCTATCTCTTTGATTTATGATTTGTTGATGCTTGTAATTTATGTTCTTGAATGTATTGATCCCCAGTTGTATACGTTGTGTATACTTGGGTGACTCTCTTTTTTAATGTTCAAATAACATTTTTATTACTTATAAAAAAAAGAATCGGGGTTCAAGTGATAACCTAGTGCTAATGGCATCCTTTGTGGTGCCCCATTTTTGTGGTTTGAGCCCCACTTCCTCCTCCCCCTCTATCTACCTATCAAAAAAAGTACTAATTCCATGATAAGAGAGATTGCTGCATTAGTAATGTGTTTTTTTATATGTAGGGCAATGAAGAATTTAGGAAAACTTCTTATGATATACTCCTTAAGATAAGTGCCTGCTTGAAAGACTCATCAGCTATTTCTGATGCACCTTATCACAAACTGATTTAGCATGGTAAGTATTTAAATGATTTTACTTCAACATTTGATTTAATACTAATGGTACCTTTAAGTACTTGATCCTTTGATGTATCATCAGTTCCACAGCTGGTTTCATCATTAATATCTAATGATTTTACAATAATCAGATAATGGGCTATCTTTCTGGCTCATATCCTCAGTTAAAAAGTGGAAGAGTGTCTGCTTTGTCAGTGTTGGTTTATCAGGATGTGGATATCTCTCTGTCAATGCCTGATCTTTTCCCTTACTTTTATCTTTGCTGCATATGAAAGTGGGGGAAGTGATAAAAGTGAGTGTTCTCTTAATTGCTCCTGATTCAGAGTGTTGGTACGATTTTGCTTTCGATGCTAGTTGATTGCATATTTAAGGGCTGTTTTGGGCTTTTTGAAAGTACTAGTGTCATGCTTACAAGACAAAGACCTGCACAGTCTTTTATCTGATGTTGTGTATGAAGTTCAACCATGGTCATTGTCCCCAGACATCATTTTAGATCATAGGAACATGCAAATTTGACATTAAGCACTTATTTGCCTTATATACATTATAATGAAAATGTATTGGTGTTGGTGTTGGAAATTTTCAACACAAGCACGTACATCTTTATTTACAGGTCATTGTAATAATGGCAATTTTGATACGGAAGTGAGGTTCTGCAATAGTCGAGTCAGTTACTCCAGAGAAATATAATGGTTTTTTGAAGGCCATTTTGGAGGTGATTCTTTCATTTCCTGTTTCTGCTCTTTGTTAAATATAATTTATTTTAATTTTAGGGAGGGACTTGATCAATTAATTGGTTGAGAACTCCTTTGAGCTCTGTCTCGGCCCCCAAGTTTGAAATTTATTGACCAGAATAAAATATTTTTGAACTGTGTAATCTCTTCTGAAAATTGTTGGTGATGCAAATGTAGTTAGATCATAGGTTCCTTGCCATGAAGGTGTTGTTTTAAATGGTAAATTAATGACACATGGCATTAATTACCCACATGCTTATTCTGCTTTCCAAATATTTTATAATCTTGAGAAGAACATTAGCAATGTAATGTTGCAGCATGTCTTAAGATAGCCTTCTGAAGATTTGCTGTGTGTCATGCACAATTAGCATGGCAGAAGTGCGTCCTGTGAGCTCGACTAGGTGGATGACGAAGATGGAGGTGGGGGATAGTTAAGTGGGGTTAGAAGTTTGGAGGAGGTTAAATCATGCCAGAGACCTTGTGCATGAAATGAACCCAAGCTAGTGTTTGAAGCTCAGTGTCTGGCTTTGAGCCTTTGTATGGTCTTGTGCTTGTGTTGCCCGGAATTCCTTGTGTGTTTGTAAGAAGTTTCATAAACCAGAATTCATCCCGAATGCTGAAAACTATTTTTTTTTTTTGGGGGTGGGGGGTTTGTTAAGATATTCTGATTTTGTTATTAAAATTTGACATAGACCAGCTATAGGCGGTTATAGTGTTATTTGATTGTTATCCTTGCATTCTTCTCTTATTTTACCCTTTTTCTCTGTTCACTACTATCAATTTGGTCTCAGTGTGTCCTCACCCATTTATTAGATGAAGTCCTCTAGTTGAAGACACATAATGACTTTCTTTTCCCCCTTATTGAGCATTATTAGTTTAAATATGGGGAAACTGATGTCCCTCATGCAATGGTTTTTCTTTTGGTGGGAGTTCATTTGAAGTGTGTTTGATGAAGAATCATATTAAATATATGATGGAAGATTATGTTGTCTTTGTATATCTTATTGCAGAACCGCCATTGGAAAGCAAGTCCAAAGAATCTGGTGTTGGTTATACAGAAATGATGCTTGCAGATTCATTTACAAAGGCTTCTGGATCCATGTACGACTGATCACATTTTATATGCTGATCTCTTCTTTCTTTAGATCTCGCTCTCTCCTTTCTTTAGATCTCCATCTCATTACTGTTGGACTTGATTATTTTGCTTTATTGTTTTTAGGCCGGAGAAGAGGAAACACAAAGCAATGGGTTCTATAACTGAGGAGAATGGTTCAGTAGAACAAAGGAAAAGAAAGAGAGAGAAGAAAATCAATGCCCTTATCCCTAGCTCAAATGAGCGTCACTTGTCATCTGGTATTGTTGGTGGTTTAAGAGCAGTTTAAGTGCTAAGTGCTCTAATAATGCAAAATCACTGAAGAGTCGGTAGAAGGAAAGACAAAAGAAGAGCACTAGGAATCACAACAAAATTATGACAAGTCATGACCAGAGCAAGATGGAGCTGACTGACACTAGCAAGAAAAGCAATCCATACACCTAGTGCTTCCAAATTAGTCAAACACAAGGTAGGGATGAAAAGAGAGAAGATTCATAAAGGAGCCATGATGTGCACAAAGTCTGAATTGCAATTGCTTTCTTGAAGCATGAGAATAATTTGGCACACTGCTTATACTACTGCCCATTTAACATGTTAAATTTTCTGAATAGCAATTGCTTCCTAGTCTAGCTTCTTCTTCAATTTAGAGCTCATTTAACACTTGTTAAATATGGAAATAGCCATATATAACATATTCATATTTAGAAAATGAACAACCAACAGGATTGGAGCAAGTCCTTTTATAAATACTCAACTTGTAACTCTAATCTCTTTAGTGAATTGTGATGCATTTGCTTGGATCTTTCTCTCGTAGAATTCTATATAATTTTCTCATAGAATTCTCTCCCTAAATCCCACTCAATTTCAATTATCTCTCTATCTATCTCCATCTTTCACTTCTTCAATAATTCCTTATTCTATCTCATTCTCACATTATCTCACAACTAAACCCTACTCTAGTTTTTTCATCAAGTTTATTTCTCTAATCTCTAAACAATGAAACACCTAAACCACAAGTTTGATAAAACAATAACCCTCTTGTACCTAACGGATGCTCTAGATACAACTATCTATATATGCCACATTGCCACCCTTCTTTCCTCAACAAATTGTAAAAGGAATTGTAGATTTATAAGGAATGTGCTGACTGTTCTGGATTGAATAATGTCTTGACTGTGGCCTTCTCACAACAAATGGTCTTATAAGTTTATCTTATAGGTTCCTTTCTTTTTAATTATTTCAGGGGAGAAAGTTGTTGGAAAGAGTGGAAAACCTCTTCATTACAATGGTAGCACATTCCACTGGATTATTCCCTACTTCATGATCCAGGGAAGTAATTTTGCAGCTGGTAATGGAAGAGGTGGAGAATCAGTCTATGGCTAGAAGCTTGTTGACAAGAACATCGGGATGAAGCATACTAGACAAGGTAGGACTGGTTTCTCCTCGACCCAATTATTTCAGTAATCCTGGTAGTAACATTGTTTTGTGCATAAATATGTATCTTTTGCACAGGGCTTTTGTCAATGGAAAATGCTTGCCCTGAAACAAATGGTTCACAAATGTCATTTCTTAGAAAATGTTTCTAAAAGGACAATGTGGGAGGACTTTCGTCTCGGCCCCCAATCAGATATTGTTCGCTTTGGGATGGGCAAGGATCGACCTACGTCCCACCTGCACGAATTTGCTCAATCTCACATCGGGGAGAGACGCCTCCCACCTTTGCCTTATAAGCCTTTGGCCTAAGAAAGGGTGTACTGTAGTGTGTGTGATCACACACACTACGGTACACCCTTCCTTAGGTGAGATTGAGCATCCCAAAGCGAACAATACCTAATTGAGCAAATTCCAAAGCGAACAATACTGATTGATCCTTGCCCATCCCAAAGCGAACAATACCTGATTGAGGGTTGAGACGAAAGTCTTCCCACAGACAACACTTTTTTTTTTTTTTTTGGTTTTTGCTTATTGTTATTGATTATTTTCATTGTTGCTGTAGGGTTGGTTGGTGTTTTGTTCAAGATTATTGAGAGATATCACTTTCTTCTTTGTTGGTAATGATTCACTGTAGCTTTCATTTAAGTTTCTTGAAGTTACTTATTACATACCAAATTTGCATATTATGTATTCATTTTACCCAAAATTTATTTTCCCGTATCGCTGTTCATTGCAGTTTTACACTCCCAATTTTTCAGTTGCTGCCCCTATAGCAGAGATGTTAGTACAAATGAAGTTTATCTCTAAACTTGTAAGTGATCTTCCAATTGTTTCTACTTTCTGGGCATGTGATCGTAATGTTAGAGGAACACCTCCCATCTCTTCCATTCCTCTCTCTGCATTTGAAGTCTTGGATGGAGATGGACTATGTTCCTCTTCTGTGAAATAAAGTTTTCATATTCAATAAAAAAAAAAAAAAAAAAAAAAAGAGTATAAAACAATCAGTGAATTTTCACAAAAGAAGTCCAATTATGTGATAATTTTTCTTACTTTTCAATTGAAACGAAAGTGTGGAATAGAAATTTTATTATATTGTAATACTTGTTAGTACTATGGTAATGTTGGCATTTTATATAATTTCTCCTATGTTGAGTCACTGGATTCAATGAAAAGCTAAACTTCTACTTTTACTACCATATTTGGTCATTCTACTTCATTTAATTTTCTGATCCTCTTGTACATTCAACACTAACCAACTATCAATGAATCTCTCTTACAGAAATTATCAATTGTTAGTATTTTTTTTCATTGCTATCCATGCAAAAAAAGTAACTATTTGTGGGGTCCTAGCACCCTATATGCTTTTTCCATGGGAAAATGTGGCTTGTAGAGCTCTTGAGGGCATTTTAACATGGACGACCCTCAAATGCCCCACTCTTTGTTGGTCTCCACAATACTTGATTTTCGCTATTAGAGAAGGGGAAAGATGATCCTTTTCCAACTTTAGATCTCCAAAGTCACATCCCTAAGTGGACTTGATTGAAAAAACCTAAACTTCCAACCACCCAATTCACCCTTTTACAGTGGAGAGCAAACAACTCTCTAATCCACCAAGTGTAATTATTTGGTGTCCCCAACTCCTCCCCATAGAAAGTGCTTTTGAAGCATCTCCAGTTTCCTGGTTACATGAGTATGCATCATAAACGACGTCATAAAATAAATAGAAGTAGAAGACGAAGTGTTTTCTTGTCAAATTGACCCTCCCTCTTTTGGTCATTTACAGCTTCTTCCATCCTACAATCCTTCTCTCCACAATTTCTAAAATTGTTTGTATGATGCTTGTAATATGGATTATAATTTTCATTCTCATTATGTATTTTTTAGAATTGTGCGTGGAATAAAGTTTCAAAAAATTTGTTATGATTAATTCTATTGCCCCTTTTTATGCTTTTTTTCATTTAATTGTTAAACAAGGAAGTGTCAATGAATTTTAGGTCAATTTGCATTTCTTAGGGTATCAAGATCAGCTGTTGCAAAAGTATATCATTTTAACGCATCAAAAGTCTACTTTATTATTTTAGCACATTATTTTACAATACACATACATCATATGTTCTATTCTTCAATTCCATACATTAAAATAATATTTAGTTAAAACTCATCCCAATACAAAATAATAAAAATTTTACTATTTGTGAACAATAGGTCAGAGAGGAGAGAGTATAATAAAAAAACTATAAAATTTAATAATTTGTGAACAGTACCGTTCCAAATGGTATTGTTCACCCATGCTAAAACTTTTAAAATTTGAAACACGTGATGTGGGAGCTTTTTTTAGTTTTTGGTGTGCCAAATGCTCATTCACAATAAAAATGTTAGAGCACTCTCATCAGGTGTACCAAATGCCAAATATTTGGCATTTGACACACCAAATATTACTGTTCAAGCTTCATGAGGTGTGCTATATGTTCTATAATTTTAGAACATGCTACAGTACCGTCTCAAATATGAGACGGTACGGACACAAATGCTATTTCTGGAAAATAATTTTTTAATCAACATTTTCTCTCTCCTCTCAATATTTAATTCAATGTTTTCTCTCTCTTCTCATTGTTTTCTTTTTCCGTCTACATCTCTCTCTCTTTGTTTTGGTCGCTCTCTCTGTTCTGGCGTGTCTCTCCGTCTACATCTCTCGCTCTCTCTGTTTTGGCCCTCTCGCCTCGCCCTCTCGCCATCGCCGATCTCGCCACGCCGAGAGATAAAGACCGCCCGGCTCGCCACTGATCACGACCCACTTTGCGACAAAGAGGAACTCCAGTGTGAAGGACACGGTGGTCGGAAGTGAAACTTCCATCAGCGATGGCGACGAAGGCGGTTTGGGATGTGGGTTTGTTTGATTTGGTGGATGGGATGCGGTTTGTTGAATTTTATAATTGATTCGGTGGATTTGGTATGTGGGTTTGATTGATTTGGTGGATGTGGGTGCCGGTGATGGATGTGGGTTTGTTTGTTTTGGTCTCTCTGGTTGTGTTTTTTTTTTTTTTTTTTTTTTTTTTGAGGTGGCGTTGGTGGATGTGGGTTTGTGCTGGTGGTGGGTTTGGGATGTGGGTTTGTGCCGGTTTGGTCTCTCTGGTTGTGTTTTTTTTTTTTTTTTTTGAGGTGGCGTTGGTGGCCGTCGGCGTTGTTGCCGGTGGTGGCCGTTGGTGATGATGATGAAGATAGTGATAGGGATAGAGAGAATGTAATATATTATTTTAATGTATAGTAAATATTATTTTAATGTATAAAATTGAAGTATAGAACATCTGATAAATGGTATGTTGTAAAATGATGTGTTAAAATGATAAAGTTGGTTTTTGGTGTGTCAAAATGGCATTTTTTTGAAAGAGCTGATGGGAATGCTCTTAAAAGCTAAAAAAGCTATTTTTTAGCAACTCATTCCAAAAACACATGCTACAACAAGAGTACTATTGTTAAAATTTTTGACAACTAAAGCTCAAACACTTTACTGTAGCTCCAAAGTTATAAAAAAATATTATTTTAATGTATTGTTGGTTGTGGTTGTTGTTTATTATGTTGGATATATTATTTTATTGTATTTTTTATATTATTTTAATTTGTTGAATGCTAAAATAAAACATTTGATGTTAGGTGTATTATAAAATAAAGTGTTAAAATAGATAAAGTAGTGTTTTAAGTTGCTAAAGCTATATTTTTTAGCAACCTTCAATAGAATTTTATTTCAAATCTCCCCTTCCCCACATAATATATATATATATATATATTGGTCAACAATAAATAATTTCTGAATGGTTAATGTGTGAAATCTAGTATAACCCTTTTGGATAGAGTATTAAAACGGAGGGATTTGGATTTCACTTTTTAATTTAAATAAGAGGGTAAAATTTTTTTCTATGGGTGAAATTTTATTTGAAATTATTATTATAACTGTAAAATGTTAAATTTGTAACATTGCAAGTGTTTTTGTTTGAACAGAATTTTGAAAGCTTAAATTATTTTGTGTTGTTAAATTCATATCAACCAACTTATATTGTCAATTATTATTTTAATCCCTTGATTTTAAATCCTTATATCCAAACTCAACCTTTATTTGTCCGATGTTTTAAAATCATTTTGTTGTTAAAGTTAGAAGAAATAAAGAATGTGCGTGGGGTACCCATCGTCAAGTTTGTGTTTGTGGGACAAGCTAAGCCTAAAAGATGCATGTGTTCTCTATGGAACATATTATAATGTATTTTGCTTTATTTTATTATAACTAGTGTGGTTGGCGTGCGCTACCTCTTGAGTAAAAAAATTAAGAAATTTTTTTTATTTAGTATCCGTTTGGATACCGCTTATTTTGTTAAAAATTGAAAACTGAAAATTGAAAACTGAAAATAATAAAAAAATATTATCCGGTTACTGTTCATTAATGAAATCACTGTGGATTTGCCTAATTGCACTGTTCATGGGACATGAACAGTGCAAGAGGCGTTGGATTAAAAAAAAAAAAAAAAAAAACACAAGCAAGAATAATTCCTATCCAAACACTCACTTAAAGAAGTATGAAATTATATAAAAATTTTTATACCTATTTGCTAAAAGCAATCACTTATTAAAACTTCTAAGAATGATGACAAATATCAGTATCTTCCAATAATAATCAATTGAGTTTTACTAAAATTTTGTCACAATATTTAAATTTTTGCAACAAATAATATCATATGTTATAATTGAAACTCTTCATCAAATACCTTCAACCATACCCAATGAAAATTTTGACATTTATACTTTCTTCTTTATCATTCTACATAAGTTTAGGTGTAATCTTTAGCTTAATTAGTTTTTAATAAACACCCATTTTAGGCCAAAAAAGAAAAAAAAGAAAAAAGGCAAGGAAATAAAATATATTAATGTATTAAAAAAGGTCGTCTCTTTCCACACGTTCCTTGCTAGCACGTGCAACCGATCAATTCTAGTCGCATTCAAACATTAAAGACAAGCCAGCATGAATTTGCTTTTACAGGCATAATGACAAGCCAGTGCGTAACTTTCCTGACCCTGCCATATATGGTTATATCCTTATATTCTATCACCAAACTCCTTGACTTTTGGCGCACACGGATGCCAACATGGATCTTCCTCAAAAGTAGTAATAATTATAAGACTTTTGTTGTGAGGTTGCTATTAAGGCCCTTGTAGGACCATAATTCTTTTTTTTTGCCATCATTCTAATAATAGTTAATCATCATTTTTATATAGACTTATTATTTTTTTTTATCAATCATGTTATGTTACGTCACGGTTATAATAAGGAGTTGTAAAAAATTTTATGGTACTAAACTTTTCCATAGAATTGAAAAAGAAAATTATTTTGGATAAATATTGGTGTTGCAAATTATTAGTTGCAGGTAAAAATGTAATATCAATATTGAGCTTTAAGAATGATAGGAGTTTTGTAAACCCAAGCACTTGTTGTACCTAATTAAATTTATTTATTATTATATTTTTTTGGTTGGTGTTATTGGATTTCGATTTGCAGATGGATTTTATCATAAAACTTTTATGTGGTAATGGATTTGATAGTTTTGTGGTGTTTATTCTACTGTGGGACGGTGCTTGAATGGTATTGGGATTTAATGGAAAGTGTGATGCTTGGCGGTTGGGTTTTGGTGGGTTGAATTTTTGGTACTATGTGCTATTCATCAGCTTGGCCATTTGAGACATAAGATTCTCGCCTGGAAAGTAAAAATTAAAGACCACCAAAGAAAGTTTGTCTAAGAAAAAACCGTTCGTGTGCTGGTGTTTCTTTCACTGTAATTGTGATAGGTTACATATGCAGCTAACCATACATACACACATACAACATAGTGTCAAAGCACATACATGTATTCCCATCATCACATAATCAAAGATAAACTCAAACATACACACATACATAAAGAGTCTCAAAAGCACATACGTATATCTCCATCATCAGAGAATCAAAGATAAACCCAAACATACATACATACATAATCCATACGCAATAAAATTCATCTGGGCACTAGGGGATGGAGGTGCCTTCGTAGGGCATAAGGGGAGGAGGAGGGCTCTTCAGCAGTGAGCCTAGCATTGGTGCAGCGTTGTCACTCTCCAAAGTGCTTGTTGAAGATGGGTTATAGGTGCCTGGATTTGGAGCCGATGGCATGACAGGACCCTTACGAAGCTGTCGGCGTAGCAAATGATCATTGGCAAAGGCCTTATGGCTGATCCATGAAGGAGGGGTGTAGCCAGTGGTGGTGGGAGGACTGGACATGAACACAGATATTGGAGGCACTTGGCCTTGCACCAACGATGACCCTAACAACTGGTTTTTCTTCATCAGATTTGGCTCTTCTCCTTGGAGTTGGGGGATCCTCCTAGCTTCATATGAAGCAGGCATGTTAATAAGAAAAAACGCAACTGTGGCTAGGAGAAGCATTTTTGGAGAAAGAGATGGAGCCATATTGAATCAAAGAGGCTTAAGTAATGGTTGATGAAGAGTTATGAGGGAGCATCGGGTGTATTTATAATGAGAATCATGTAACACATCTGCATACACATTCAAACTACGTTTCACACTAGACACTGATAAAAGTAAAAGATGACGCCAAGTTTTGAAAGAATGATGGTGACAAAATAGTGGTTCTAGACTTCTATTGTAGTATTTTAATTTTAATGATGGAGATTAAAACCTCTTCATCAATAAAGTAAGAATGAGAGTGACTATTAAAAGACAAGTAGTTGTCAGTATCAAACTGACTATTATTCTTCAAAAAAGATAGTCTTTCTCAAAAAAAGAAAAAAAAAATAGTCTGACTTTATTGCCATTTTGGGGTCTAAACTGGTACCTACGCTACGGCCCAAAAAGATAAATCCCAAAATTAGCGATGGCCGCTTAAACGTGGTTGATTGAACCCATGATGGAGACCATGTGACGAAGAAATCTGAAAAGCAGAAAAATCAAAAGAGTTATTTTATTTACCATCATAATAATTTTACAACAAATTTTAAGTAGTTGATTATTATTAGTTAAAAAAAAAATGCTATTAGGCTCAGACAAAAATCAATAACAATTTATTGGAACGGAGTTGGGCTTGGAGTTAGGGAGGGCAAAAATATTTTTTTGAAACTCCAAATAAGCATTCATTTAGAAATTTAGGTTTTTTTTTTTTTTTTTTTTTGGGTGTCTTGTGTGTTGTCAGATGTGTGTGGATGTTCACTTAGACTAGTTAGAATTGGGTTAGGAATTTTTTTATTTTATTTTATTTTTTGTTTGTGTCTTGTGTTGGTTTGTTTTGGGGTGTTGTTTGGGCTTAAGTTTGCTATTGGTAAATTTTTTTGTTGAGTTTGTTAAATTTATTGCAGATTTTAGATCAATAAAAATTTTTATAGCCTTTAAAAAAAATCAATAATATTGTTTTTTTTTTTGAGAATGAGAGGGGAAAAGTGCAAATTTATTGAAACAAATTGCTAAAATTAATATAAATATATATATATATATATAAAAGGGCACTGTCCCCCAGGTACAAGTATAGCTCCGTCACTGTTATCATTTATATAAAATTTGCAGTAAAAATGTTATTATGATAGCATTACTCTTATTTTATAGCATTTTACAATCTCTGGTGCGCCTCTGATCCATTACGTTCAAGTCCCAACTACTGCAGGCTTCTTTTTTAGATCCAATTGAACCACAAAGATTGGATATTTGGTTCCATAGTCGCTGTATATCTTGAAAAAGAATCATCACTAGTTTAAAAAGTTACACTACTATTTATGTACTCCCAAAAGATAGTGATATGGTACTTTTTTTCCCCTTATTATAGTCTGAATGATAGATCCAATTATAAAAATTGAGTTATTACTATCAAAATACAATAGTATAATACCCGCTCCTTTCATATGATTTCTTTTTTGAGGGGATCCTTTCATATGGTATTTGATCTTACTAATTAAACTAAGATGAAATCTATAATTCATATGAAATGATGGAATACCACGTCATTAAACTCTAAAAATACCTAATAATTTTTTCTAAAAGTTATCAATCTATATGTGTACCCAAAATAAATAAATCAGTCATATTAAATAAAGTACACTAACTTCCATTCACTACATCTCAATAATAATGACTACTCTCTTTCTTCCACATGATAATAGATCATTGTAATTAAATTTATTGAAGGAATTTATCATTTAATGAAAGAAATGAGTACCATATCATTTTACTTTTTAAATACCTAATAATTTAGTCACACATGTCAGTATTGTTCATGTGTCGGGAAATTATTGTGTACTCCCAGAGTACCATAAATACGTACTCCCTCCTCTCACATGAATGGTGGGTTCCACTAATTAAATTTATGGTGGGATCCATCATTCATGTGAGAGGGGGGAGTACGCATTTATGGTACTCCGGGAGTACCTAATAATTTTCCGCATGTGTCAAGCTTGGACACTCATACTATTTCATTAAATATTTTAATTTTTTGATGTTCTCCAACATTTTACAGTAAAACAAAAAGGAAAATGGGTGATGATTTGTTAAGTTACTTAAGTAGGCATTGTATTGTTTAGGTAACAAATATATATATATATATATATATTGATAGGAGGTAACAATAAATTGGGATAATAGAAAATAAATAAATAAATAAATAAAATTAAAAGATGGCTGATTGCTCATGCTCTAATTTAATTCTCCTTATCTTCTACTCATCATGGTGATGCCCTTGTATTAGTGTGCATAAATACAATAAAAAGCTATTGAGTATTGATAAGTAATTAAAAATGATTTCTTCTTCTTATCTATTAAATTGAGAAGACTGGTAATTACTAACGTGAAGAGAAAGAAAAAGACCGGTAGTTATTTACTTGGAGATAAAGAACAAAAGAAAAAAATATAAAACCAAAGACGGGTAGTTATTTACTTGGAGAGAAAAAAAAAAGAAAAAAAAGAGAGATAAGATAATATAGAATAAATAGAAGGGGTATTGGGGAAAAAAATTAAATAAAGTAAAGCTTTTTTTTTTTTTCGCCTGCCGAAATACCCCTCACAAACCCACTCTCAAAGCTCACTGTGTACACAATAATGTTATTGCTTCTTAGCAATTCCTTCAGGTAATACAATGGATTTATTTAAAAAAAGAAAAAGAAAAAAAGAAATATAATGACTAGAAGTAGAGTTCTCTCTATATCAAATCCTAGTAATATTACTTATCTGAGGTTTTCTTTGCTGTGAAAACTTGTTTCACACAACTGCTTAAAACAACTGAAAACGTGAATTTAAGTCACAATTTTAAGTTGGAAATCGTCAGTTAAAGTCATGTTTATAGATAGTGTCAAGTGTGCATTTTCAACAATAAACATGGTCCTTCCTTGTAATATCGTGTTCTTTGTGTTATTGCTTTCCATTAGTATTTTTTTACTTTTTTTTTTTTATAAGAAGATAGCAACTTTCATTGAGAAGAAGATAAAAACAATACATTTTGAGCCAAGATAGACTCAAAAATATAAAGGTTCTCTTCTATCCAAGCTACATAATTATTAATACCTTGGCAAATTGTGCCGTAATATGTGCTGAACGGTTACTTTGTCAGCTTCCGTGAGATATTTGAGCTGATCTAAAGTCCTGTAGTTTGAGCTGAATCCCCTCTATAACATTATTAATATTCACTGGTGGGCTGTGAGAACCCAAGACCGCATCAACGACAATTTTTGAGTCACATTCAAACATGGCATCATGAATGCCTACATCCCAAGCAAATAGAAGTGTTCCTTGTAAGATCATAGGCTACCATAAAAAAATCATACGAATAAAAGTTTTACTTGTTAGAGTATTTACAGCAAGGGAGTTAAAAATTATAGCTTTTAGTAACTTTAAAAGAAATTTTATTTATTTTAACAACTCATTTTATAAAACACTCAACATTAAAGTAACTATACCTTTTTTACTGTAAGTGCTCTAAGATTATTAAAAAATAACAAAATAACAAAAAGAAAAAAGTTTGACATTCAATGACAATATCATATGCTACCAACCATCATGGTACGTGACCTATTAAAAAAAAGTGTCAATATCTAAAGTTCTTTATCACATAAATAACTAGATAAGATTGAATGGACAATCTGACTATTAAGAGTATATTATATACTATTATAAAGGACATGTGAATGTTCTTATCTTGCTGTCTTGGATGGTATGCCAAATTTGTCTAATTGTCCATGGTGAGGTATTTTTTATTCCTTTTTATTTATTAATAAGACAAAATTTTAACTTATAATATTCGCTTCATAATAATTCTTTTTATCATAAAATCAAGATACTAGTTATAAAAAAAATTTACATACCAAATCTCTTTTATCTCTGCTTAAGTGTTTATAGACCATGAAAGAAATTAGAGTAGTTTTTTTAGTGCTTCTTTATGTTGATTTCTATCTTATTAAAAAAAAAGAAAAAAAGGATGCCACTATCCCAATGGGATCAGAATATTTTAAGGATTGGTAGAGCCACATGGGGTCAGAGGCCATGAAACTATATTTGAAATAAAAAATTAAAGATTAGTTAAAATGGCCCTACTTTCTCCTACTTTACAAAGTAAAAAAACGTGTCAAATTCAATCACTCCTGAAGTGACTTCATTCACTAAAAACAAAAGTTTTAAAAGATTCTTCCAATTTTTCATTCATTAGAGAGAAAAGTTAGTGACTTTTGCAAATACAACTTTTCCTCCCCAAGTGTCTTGTGGTTACCCACAAAGTTGGATGTGATTTTGGACAAAATATATGTCTAGAATCTGAGTAACCGGTCCACTATAGCGTCTTTTCTTTATATTATTATTATTATTATTATTTTCAATACGAAAAAAGCAGCGGCATGCTAAAACTGGAGAGTCTCTCTAAAGATTAACGAGCCAAAATTTATTAGTGTTGAAAGGAAAAAGAAAATCCATCTTTCTTTGATTTTTTGCAGATCCAACTTTGTTTGAGACAAGATTGAAATTTTATATCTATAAAAAAAAATTGAAAAATTTAATCACTTCAAAGCTTTAGAAAGTATAAAAATTTATTTTCTTTTTGTTTGTTTGATGGTATAAAAGTTTGGAATTTTTCTTATTCCAAATCATTATACTGATTTAGCATGAGATTCTATCTAGATTTACATATTCATGTTGTAGTCATGGCTGAGTCAATATAATTTGAGGCCTAAAACAATAAATTTAAGTGAAAATTTGTAAGATTTAAAATATGAATTACATAATTTTTATTTAGTTTCTTCAGACAAGTTCTTGACTTTGCTATTGATTCTTAGACACCATTTGTGCGAATAATATAATTTGAAAGATAAAATCTATAAAAAAATCTACAAATGATAAAATCTACCCCAAAAAAAAAAAAATCTTTTAATGTCTTATATGATTATGCGAAGCATACAAAATGAGTAGAGACAAAGAAATAGTGATTAAAAGATACTGATTTTCTATTATGTTTTTCTCTTATATGATTATGTGAAGTATACTGATTTTCTATATGGTCACAACTCACAAGATCTTAACCCATGTTGAAGAGATGTTTCAAACTTGTTTTACTTATTTTCTTCTTGTGAACATCATCAAAAAAACCTAATTCATCATTTGTCTCTAAATTAAAATTTGTTTACTAAGTATTTTTTTTTTTTGTGTGGACAAACTACTAATTAAGTAATTATAGTACTTCAAGCATATAGGTTTCTATTTGTCTCTTAAATTTCATGACAACATCAATTATAATGAGGCAAAACTACAATGTTGGTCCTTTACGTTTATCCTGTATGCGCAATTAGTCTCAAGTTTTAAACGAGCATTATTAATTTCTCAAGTTTTAAAACTAGGTTGTATTAATCCTTTTCCTAATTGCTGTTAGTGATATTATTTACATGACTAACGGAACAATGACTTGATATTATTTTTAGTAATTTGGCATTTTTTTACATATAAAAAATACAAAATAAATTTACAAATATGAAATTCACGCAAAACCAGTATTTGCAATTTCACGAACCCACCCACCCACAAGAGAAAAGGGGAGACTGACCGCCACCGGCGACAACCAAAATTAAAAAACTCTAATTTCTTTTTTCCCAGAAAAGGTCATCACCTCAAAATTCACAAACCCAAGAAACAGTAACAACGAGAAGCCCCAGTTCTTTATAGATGATAGGATGAGAGAGTGATTTCATGGCACAGAAACAGTAAGAAACAAACAGATCAAATATTTTGTTATGGCAGAAACTCCAAGACAACAGTTTTGGATGCGATTGAAGACCTGTATGCTCAAAAAGTCACCGGCCGCCTTCCTATTACACACAAATGTTTTCAGGTTTGGTCAAACACAATCAAACCCAGTTGAGATCACAGAGAGACTTTTAAAACTGTTGTTCACACTTCCATTATAGAGATTGAAGACCAAGGTGGCGTGTTTAGCCGCAGGGACAGGGGTCGTTGGTTGTTCTCACACAGTACGAGGAGGCTTGTTGTCTTTGAGATCGGAGGCAACTGGTACGGATGGGTGAGGCTAAGGGTTTGTCGGTGAAAGCGATGGCGGTGGCGCCGAAATTCAAAGGGACGCAGAGGAGAGAGAAGCATCTGACGGAGAAGATAGAGAAGAAGCCGAATAAATCGTCGGCGAAAAAGTTGCCGGAATCTGAAGAAGCTTTGACAGAGAAACGTAAAGGACGAGAGAGACGAGGAGAATAAGAAATTGAGGATTTGTGAGAGGAAGTGAATGCGGAGAGAGAAGAGGAGCGAGAAATCGATGGGATCAAAGCCGAGGGCGAGATGCACAGAGCGGAGATTTCCGCCATTAGAGAGAAAAGGATAGAGATTCCTTGTAGAGAGAGAGAGAAATGAAATCTCAGAAGCAGGAAAGAAAGTAAAAGAAGGGGAAGATTGGGAAAGGTAAAAAGTAAAAAAAAAAAAAAATATTGAAGAAAGGAAAAAAAAATTTAATAGCAAAATGCTGGAGCTGGTTTAGCAAAAGGACTAACAACTTAGTTACTACTGAATGCATTTGCGTGGATCAATATATATATATATATATATATATATATATATTTTTCAATGTTGTCGCTTTCTCAGCTTGCTAAACCAGCATTTTATTTTGTAATTTTTATTAATAAAAAAATACAATATCATTAAAAAAAAAAAAGTCAAGTCATTGTTCTGTTAGTCACGTAAGTAACATCACTAACGGCAGTTTATAAAATGACTAATATAACTCAGTTTTAAAACTTGAAGGACTAATTGTTCTCGCTTGAAACTTGAGAAACTAATTGCGCACACAATGTAAACTTAAGGGACCAATATTGTAGTTTCGCTTTATAATTAATTATTACAACTACATTAACTAAATGTTTATCAAAAAAAAAACTACATTAACTGAACATGAGTTTTCACTTTTTACCTACCCAAAATGCAAGTAAAAAAACACAAAAAAAAAAAGAAAAAAAAGAAAAAAAAAAACAATTTAACAACCACTGTCTGAGGAACATTGTCAATACTCCACACATATCAACTAAAAATTAAAGAGAAATCTGTGCCGATTAAAAAAAAAAAACAGTTCATAAAATGTTAAACCAAAGGGCCAAAAAAAAAACAAAAACCCTTATGTACATTTAATTTTTGGGACTTAGTATATAAAAAGTGGGCTGTTCAGCTGGCTAAGCAAGGAGTAATTCAGCTAGCTCTATCATGCCCAGAGAGACTAGCCCAAACATGTTGGTATTTGCAATAAACAAAAATTGTTCATATAACTTGGGCTGGGACAGGATAAATATGGTGCTGATGAGTTTGGGAATTGGGCTTTCAGGTCTACTTTTGTGCTCTGTGGGCTGATTAAATAAAGCCCTAAGAGAAGCCTTTTCAATTCCAGGCTGATAAAAAAAGCTTGGTATTTAATTGAATAATTCAATCTGGGAAAACAACCTTTTTTTTTGTTCTTTTTAATTTTTATTTATTGCTTAGGATATCATAATTTTTGTATCCAGCTGTCTTCGACTCCTATGCTATACACTAAGTGAGTTTTCAAATTATTTTTCGAATATAACAGGGCGTGAAATTAAGAAAACCAATGGAAATTTTTTTTTTTTAAAGAGCTAATACGTTTTATCATTTGAATTTTCCTCTTTTGATGAAATCAGTTATCATTCTTTGAAATATGTATTACAAACAAGGTCCAATATTTTCGATCCCAAGACCAATGAACTTCTACAAACAAAATTTACTAATTGTCTATAACAATATGCAAGTCACTATGACGCTGCTGGAAGCCAATATTTGGTATTGTGGGCTGTGGCCACGTTATTCAATACTAACAAATTTCAATAGTATGATAGCAGGACCTAGATTGTGCATTATGTTTATTATTATTATTATTATTATTTTAATATTTCGAGAGGTAGAATAGCAGGACCTAGATTGTGCATTATGTATATTATTATTATTTTTTTAATATTTCGACAGTTGGGAGGAGGAATGTTAGAAACATTAGGAGGTATCAATCAGTTGAACTACAATCCTCTTTACATGCATTATTTTTATTTGTTTTTGATGATGCCGTAAAAATCACCAGTGAGTTACACGATCTCCACGCGCTTGGAATAGTGACCTGCAAGATGAAAGAAGTGACCTAACAAAGAGCACTGGTGTGGTGCCGGCTGAATTCCCTCCGAATGTCAAGTTAGAACTATTCTCACAACTCTAGAGTGCTAGAGAGGGATTGATTATGCGTACCTTGGCTAGTGAGGGTATTGGGGCTTTTATAGTAGTAGATGGTTGACAACTCTTCCTTGGTGCGGAAGTCTTTTCCTTATAGGAGTCTCCTTAGACAATCCCAAACGTGATGGACAAGACTTTTCCTTATAGAGAAGATTTTCATCAATGTGTGTATCTTCTAGAATCCTTCCTGTGCTAGAGTTCCTATTTCCGTTGGGATTCTACGAGAATTCAGGTGTGTATAGCAAGTATTTCAAGTCAAGGTTTCTGCTGTGCCTTGGGCTTACCCACTGTCAGCCCATGGGCTAGGATTCATCAGGCCTAACATAACGAAGGTCCGTTATGCCAATTTTTACCTCTTCAGTTACCCCCTTCACCCTATGGTCCGTCATGCTTGATGGAAGGACCCATTGGGTGACGGTTCAATATTCTTAGGGTTGACAGTTCTCAAAGAGGACGTCGTGAACTATGATCATTGTTGACAGGTTGTCAAGTAATTATGGGGTAGGACACGTGTCGTTTTTTGACTGGATTTTCACCCGGATCGAAGCGTCACTTCGTCTCCCATGCATTTTATGTATATATATCACACTTCTCCTATTTCATTTCTCCACTTTTCAACTAAAACATATTGTCAGAGCGCCATCGTCAACCTTGTCAGAGAGCGATCCGTCACATATCTATACCCGTCACCGATATAACCGTCGATCTTCACTTATTTAGACTTGGTGAGTATTTTCTTAAGTACTGCAAATGCATTTTTTGTTTCCTTAGACTTTTTATATGCACCCGTCAGTACTTCTAGACCTGTCAGTCTTAGTTTTTGTCGTCACGTGTAGGCGATGTCTAGTGTGTCAAGTAATCAGTCGGTCATTCGTGATGGGGCGGATTACAAGGAAGTATACCCGTCTAGTCATAAAGACCAAGAGAGTCCAAGCGAAGAGAGGAGTCTGTCCGCCTCTTCCTCGTCCACAACAAATGAGGATATGGAGTTGGCTGAGCTAGAAGATATTTCTGATGACGGAGAGAATCAAACATTAGGATCCGTCACTGGTACTGATGGACTTAGGGAGTTCATCATGCTACCAGAATGGATGGTTCATAACTTCACATCTGTCATCAAGGAGAAACACTTCAACACATGTAGGGCTAATTTTCAAATTCCAGATAACATTCCAATCCGTCTGCCTTATGTATCGGAAAAGTGTAACTACAAGGGGGTAGAAGGTGTCGGAGTGTACGAACAGATGTTGAAGGCGGGACTCAGGTTTCCACTAAGTACCCTGCACAGAAAGCTCCTGAAGTATTTGGGCCTGTCCATCACCCAAATATCTTTGAATGCTTGGAGGGTCTTCATAGCAATGGAGATTCTTTATGGTGCTATGACAGACGGCGCTAGGAGGCTGACAGTGCATGAATTCCTTCATTGTTACTGTCCAGATGAAATAGACAAGTTAAAGGGGATGTATAGTTTTGCCTGTAGGAATCCGTTGTTGAAGGTCATTTTTGAAACACCTAACTCAAATAGAGACTGGAAGAATTGTTACTTCTTCTTAGAGGGTAACGGGTGGATGGGTCGTCTAGGGGAGATGGAATATATGCCCGTCGATACAACCTGGGGAGTATTAAATCCGTCCAGTATGCATCCATCCCAATTTGTAGAATCTTTTTATATTCTTTCAGTCATACTTTCTTCATCTATTCTAACCGTCCTTTTCTATTTGTAGTTAGATGGCGTCCACAAGTCAATATTGAAGAGTTTAGTTTTCTCGAGAAGATTTTTTCAAAGACCAAGCCGGAGGAAATGACTTGGGCGAAGTTAGTAAATCTAGACACAATCTACTGGTACTATGACGGTCCTGAACCTACGCCGGAAGCCGTTAAATATAACGCAC
This sequence comes from Quercus tomentella, assembly GCA_028535165.1. Taxonomy (NCBI): domain Eukaryota; kingdom Viridiplantae; phylum Streptophyta; class Magnoliopsida; order Fagales; family Fagaceae; genus Quercus; species Quercus tomentella. The sequence goes on along the minus strand of JAPQVY010000012.1, from coordinate 44,598,750 downwards.
AAATTCATAGACGTAAGTCCGTCAACTTTTACTTTGCATAAATGGCTTTAATTTTAAGCTAGTAACTGCATCCGTCCTTTTTTTTTTTTTTTTTTTTTTTTTTTTACAGAGATGGACGATGCTAAGAAGGGGGCTTTGATTAAAACCAATGCTGCTAAAAGAAAGGAGTTCGGCGAGGTGGTTCCCAAGGGGACAACTCCGTCGATAAAAAGGAAGCCACAGTTCAAAGGGGACCGTCCCCATAAGCAACAAAAGGTACCTTTGGAACCTGTCGTGGGATTAATGGCTGAGAAGGTGACGACTGTCACCCCAGCAAAGCATGGGAAAGGCAAGGGCTTAATGAAGGCCCCGTCCACCAATGAAGAGAAGCCACCCCCATTCCTTCGTGACGACTCAAAATATGCCCTGGAGAAACTTTCATCTATCATGATATCGGAGGACTACGAGGATTTAAGCAATCATTCGACGGAGGCCATGGGGGAGACGGGTCTCTTTGCTGTTGCCCAGGTAATTCTTATCTGTCGCCTAACGTCCGTCCACTCTACTAGTTTTTGACGAACTTTTTTGTTTCAGTCCCTGGTTATGAAGAAAGGCTTGATGGATCGGTGCCTTAAGCGTGAGACAGCTCTAGAACATGTTCGAGCTAAGGCAAAGCAGACGGAGGATGAGCTGGGTCAACTTAGCAAGTGGAAGTCCACCATGGAGAAGAAGTTTAACCTTTCAGAGCAGGTGAGGAAGGAGCTTGAGCAAAAGATGGATGAGGCGAGAATAGCCTTGGAGATCAAAGATAAAGAGATCCAAGACTTAAATGAAAAGATCCGTCAGGCTAAGGAGGTAGCGGTTTGGGAATACCGCGACTCCGATGCCTTATTGGCCGAGCTGGGAGACACATTCCTATAAGGTTTTGATGATGCGCTTCGTCAGGTCAAGAAAACCTATCCTACCCTGGATGTGTCCATGGTAAACGTTGACGACCAAGCCTAGACGTTTGCTATGCCCGTCGCCTCAGAGAACACAGACGACCTTTTCGCTGAGGGAGCGGTTCAAGGCGACGGAGAGTTAGATCCAGCCAAGAATGTTGAAGATGCCGACCCTGAAGAGTAGATTTTTTTTTTTTTTTTTTTGAAAACAACCCTTCAGGGATTTTGCGTATTTGAACAATTGCCCCTTGAGGGTTTTATCCGTCAATAGTACTTGCTTTATTTCACAATTTTATGCATGCCTTATCTATTTTTATCATTTGGATGAGATGTATAAACTTATTCATCTTTGTTCATTCTAGTCAGTTTATCTAGGTAATTGATGGGTTTGTCTGTCCATTCATGTGAAACTTTACGGAACTTGTTGTTATCTGTCCATTCAAGTAGTTTCATCTGTCTGGGATGATCTTATTCATCTCGTGGATTCCACACTAACCATATAACTTTATAGGTTTGAAGAGATTTTCATCCGTCAAGGATGATTCATTCGTTTGATGGACTATCTATTATTAGTTCATTTTTTGTGGACTTCGAATATCACCCGTCTTAGAGCGATACGTCCAGTTTGTAGATTTTAATAATAGTTTTTACACTATAGGTGGTCCGTCTACTTCGCGGATTTTGTAAAAAATTCATCGTATATGTGATTCGTCCACTTTGTGGATTTTCTAATAAATTTTCCCCATAGGTGATCCGTCCACTTTGTGGACTTTGTATTTTCATCCGTTTAAGGATGATCCGTCCATTTTAGACTTTAAGATGTTTTCATCCGTCTAGGATGATTCGTCCAGCTTGTGGACTTTATTTATATTATCCGTCCATTTCCATGGACATAAGATGTTTTCACCCGTCTCGGATGATTCGTCCAGTTTGTGGACTTTATTTATATTATCCGTCCATTTTCATGGACATAAGATGTTTTCACCCGTCTAGGATGATCCGTCCAGTTTGAGGACTTTATTTATATTATCCATCCATTTTCATGGACTTAAGATGTTTTCACACGTCTAGGATGATCCGTCCAGCTTGAGGACTTTGTAAGAGTTGTCAAGATAGTTATGTTTGGATATTCATTTATATATTTATAGAAAAGTATCTGCCCTCTTGGGCTTAAAAAGATACTTGATTTATTGTAGCAAAAAAAAGTACCTGCCCCCTTGGGCTTAAAAAGATACTTGAAGTATTGTAGAAGTAAAAAGTATCTGCCTCCTTGGGCTTAAAAAGGATACTTGAAGTATTGTAGAAGTAAAAAAGTCATGAGGTAAAATTAATAATTGCAGTAAAAATTAGGAAGAAAAACTGGAAATAGCGTCGTCGCTCTTCATGCTATCTCTACTAGTAGTATTTCCGTAGGTGCTTCGTGTTCCATGGGTGCTAAAACTTTTGTCCGTCCAGTGTCTTAAGGTGGTAGATACCTTTTCTCTGCCATGACGCGACTTGGTTAGGTCCTTCCCAATTGGGGCCGAGCTTCCCTTGGGTAGGGTCTCTAGTGGCACCCATTACTTTTCTGAGAACGAGATCTTCTACCTGGAAGTCTCTGTGTCGGACCCGAGAGTTGTAATGCTTGGCCATGCGGTCCTGGTACCTTGTGAGCCTTTGTTCTGCCGTTGCCCTAATTTCGTCTACTAGGTCAAGCTGTAGTCACATTGCCTCGTCATTCTTGCTCTCGTCATGGTTGTGCACCCTGTAGCTTGTGAGCCCAACTTCAGATAGGATGATTGCTTCGTTCCCGTATGTTAGTCGGAACAGTGTCTCTCCTGTGGGTGTCCTTGTCGTTGTCCTGTATGCCTATAGTATGCTTGGCAACTCTTCAGGCCATATACCCTTTGCCCCCTCGAGCCGAGTCTTGATAATTTTCAGTAAGGATCGGTTCGTGACTTCGACCTGTCCGTTAGCCTGAGGGTGGGCGGGGGAGGAGTAGTGATTTTTTATCCCTAACTGAGAGCAAAAGTCCCGGAAGGGGTTGTTGTCGAATTGCTTCCTGTTATCCGAGACTAAGACTCTAGGGATGCCAAACCTGCATACGATGCATCTCCAGACGAAACTCCTCACGTTCTTCTCCGTGATGGTGGCCAAGGCTTCAGCTTCCACCCACTTTGTAAAGTAGTCAATGCCCACTACTAGGAACTTCAGCTGTCGTACTGTTGTAGGGCATGACCCCATAATATCTAACCCCCACTGAGCAAATGGCCATGGGGCCGTTACTGGGGTCAACTCTTTGGTTGGTTGTCTAACAATATTGCTGAACCTTTGGCATTTGTCGCAGGTCCTTACATAAGCTTTGGCATCCTTCTGCATGGTGGGCCAATAGTACCCTGCTCGCACAAGCTTATGTACCAATGATCTTGACCCCGAATGGTTTCCGTAAATCCCTTCGTGTATCTCCCTCATGACGTAGTCCGTCTCTTCCGTACCTAAGCATCTCAAATATGGACGGGATAAACCTCTTTTGTACAGGACATCTTTTATCAAGACGAATCTCGCCGCATGGACCTTCAGCTTTCTTGTAGCCTCCTTCTCGTCTGATAGGACCTCGTTTTTTAAGTATGAAACTAACGATGTGGTCCAGTTACTTTCAGAGCCTATCTCCTGTATGTCGCCAGAATCTATTAGTGGAGAAAGCTGAACAAAAGAGAGTACATTACCAGGGATGACCATATGCTTTGCTGAAACGGCTTTGGCAAGATGGTCAACTTGCTCATTTTCTCCTCTAGGGATTTGGATGATTTTGGCTTCTAGGTCGTCTACTCTTGTCCTCACTTGATCAAGATATTTTTTCATTCTTTCGCCCTTGCACTCATAGTCTCCATTCACTTGGTTAGCCACGACCTGAGAGTCGTAGTAAATGACTACGCTCGCGGCTCCTGCTGCTTTGGCGAGGTCGAGGCCTGCTACTAATGCTTCGTATTCTGCTTCATTGTTAGTGGTGGGGAAGTCGAGACAGAACATACATTCAACCCTATCTCTTTCGGGTGACAGTAGTACAATGCCAGCCCCCCTAGCGCGTCTATTAGATGATCCGTCTGTATATATGCTCCAACGAGGGGACTCTTCTGCCCCCTTGTCTTCATCGTGAGTGAATTCTGCTATGAAGTCTGCGACGACCTGTCTTTTGACTGCGGTCCGTGGGTGGTACTGGATATCAAACTCGCTCAACTCTATAGGCCATAACGCCAGTAGACCCGTAGCTTCAGGATTGCTCATCGCTCGTTGCAAGGGCTTGTCAATTAGGACGTTTACCGTATGGGCTTGACAGTATGGCTTGAGCTTATGAGTTGCCGTAACTAATGCAAAGGCAAGTTTCTCCATAAGTGGATATCGTTCTTTAGCATTGCGAAGCGCTCGGCTCGCGTAGTATACGGGGTTTTGTACTCTTTCTTCTTCTCTGACTAAGGCAGCGCTGACGGCTGCAGGGGAGACGGCTAGATAGAAGAAAAGCTCTTCTCCTGGTTGTGATGGACTTAGCAGTGGCAGGGAGGAGAGATAAGCCTTCAACTCCTCGAATGCCTGCTGACATTCGGCAGTCCACTAAAATGATCTTTTCAGCGTGCGGAAGAAGGGCAAACACTTGTCCGTTGCCCTCGACACGAACCTATTCAGTGCTGCTATCTTTCCGTTGAGGCTTTGTACCTCCTTCACATTTCTCGGTGGTGCCATCTCCATAATGGCCCGGATCTTGTCCGGGTTGGCCTCGATCCCCTTTTGGGACACCATAAATCCTAGGAATTTTCCCGCCGTCACTCCGAAGGCGCACTTTCCCGAATTGAGCTTCATGTTGTAAGAACGAAGGGTGTCGAATGTTTCTTTAAGGTCTTCCAAGTGATCTTCCTCCCTTCGGCTTTTTACTAGCATGTTGTCAACGTAGACTTGGACATTCCTCCCAATTTGCTGCGCGAACATTTTGTTCATAAGCCTCTGGTATGTTGCACCCGCATTCTTTAGGCCGAAGGGCATTACTTTATAACAGAAGAGGCCTTGACTGGTCACGAATGAAATTTTCTCTTGATCAGTTTTGTGCATTCGGATTTGGTTGTAACCCGAGAAAGCGTCCATAAAGCTTAGCAGCTAGTGCTGAGCCATTGAATCTACTAGGATGTCGACCCTTGGGAGGGGATAGTTGTCTTTGGGGCAGACTTTGTTAAGGTCGGTGTAGTCCACGCACATCCGCCATTTCCCGCTAGCTTTCTTAACCATCACTACGTTTGCCAGCCAATCAGGGTAGTAAACTTCCCTAATGAAACTTGCCTCTTGTAGTTTACGGATTTCTTCCGCTATGGCCTGATCTCGCTCTGGGACGAACACCTTCTTCTTTTGCCGAATGGGTGGGAAGGAAGAAGACACATTCAGCCTATGTACCATGACTAAAGGGTCTATCCCTGGTTTGTCCTCGTGGCTCCAGGCGAATACATCTCAATTGCTTCTAAGAAAGGTCATGAGTGCCTGACGAAGCGTGGGACTAGCGAGGGTTCCAATTTTTGTTGTTCGGTCAGGATTGGAATCGTCGAGAAGTATTTCTTTAAGCTTATCTATCGGCTCCGCCGTCGGGCAGTGTTCTTCTATGTTTATAGCTTGGAGGTGCTCATCCATTTCTACCATGGCTACGTAGCATTCGCGTGTAGCCACCTGATTTCCGCGTAGCTCTCCTACTCTATACTCGGTAGGAAACTTAATCATTAAGTGGTAGGTTAAGGTTGCAGCCTTCCATGAGTTAAGGGTAGGTCGTCTGATGATGGCGTTGTTGGCGGACGAGCAGTCGACCACTAAGAATGTTACATCCTTGGTGATTTACTGAGGGTAGTCACCTATCGTGACGGATAATCTGACCATGCCCAAGGGGAATACTCTTGTTCCTCCAAAACCGACGAGCGGGGCGTTTGTTGGAATTAATCGCTCTCTGTCGATCCCCATTTGTTGGAACGCTGGGTAGTACAGGATATCTGCCGAGCTACCATTGTCGACCAGCACCTGGTGCATGTTGTAGTCCTCTATCCGAATGCTTACAACAAGTGCGTCATCATGCGGGTGGTGAAGACGTCGTGCATCTTCTTCTGAGAACCCAAGAATGGGGCTTTCTCTCCATGCTATCTTTGGCACGACTCCCGTCAGCTGAACATTTTGAACCATCCTAAGGTAGGTTTTGCAGGCCTTTCTAGATGACCCAGCGGCAGCTGTTCCTCCCACGATCATCCTTATGTCCCCTATGGGGGGTCTTGGTTGCTCATTATCCTACCGGGGGTGCTGGTCTTGTTGGGGTGGATCTGTTCTCTCCTTACTGACGAACTTCTGCAGTTTTCCTTTTCCGATAAGGGCCTCAATCTGCTGCTTTAGGTCATAGCAATCGGCCGTGTCATGACCATGGTCACGATGGAAGCGACAATATTTATCCCTAGATCGTCTGTTGGGATCACTCTTCAGTTTTCCAGAGAACGTTAGAGCCCCCTCGTCCTTGATTTGCATTAGGACTTGATCTATCGGGGTGGTCAATGGAGTGAAGTTTGTGAACCTTCCTCCCCGGGGCTTAAGGCATCTTTCATCCCTTTGGTCTCCTATCCTGGCCTTCTTCTGACCTTGATCCTGCCGTGTGTCTTCTTGCCTCTCTCTTTTCTTGGGTTTTTCTTATTGGGCCAGCAACGCGTTTTCAGCATTCATATACTTGGTGGCTTTGTAAAGTACCTCTGACATGGTTTTCGGGTCGTTTTTGTACAGGGAGAACAAAAACTTACCCTTCTTCAGCCCATTAGTGAATGCCGCTACAAGTATCTTGTCGTCGGCTTCGTCGATCGAGAGCGCCTCCTTATTAAAGCAGGATATGTAGGATCTCAGTGTCTCCTCCTCTCTCTGCTTGATGGTCATCAAGCAAGCCGTAGAATTCTTGTACCTATGTCCCCCGATGAAGTGCGCAGTAAATTGAGCGCTTAGCTCCTTGAAGGTGCTGATGGAGTTAGGCATCAATCGGCTGAACCAAATTCTTGCCACAACCTTCAGCGTTGTAGGGAAGGCCCTACACATGATTGCATCTACTACTCCTTGAAGGTGCATCAAGGTCTTAAAGGTCTCTAGGTGATCTAGAGGGTCCTTGACCCTGTCATAACTATTTATCTGTGGTATGCGAAACTTACTCAACAGGGGGAAGGAGTTGACGGAGGCGGTGAATGGCGAGTCAGTTCGGTTAACAAGGTCGTCAAGATCGCTGGACACTCGTCCCTTGAGAGCATTCATCATAACTTCCATTTGTTCCTTCATTGCCTGCATCTCCGCGATAATAGGTGGCTGAGCTGTATCTACGAGGGAGGGGAGGCTCACGTTTTGTCGCTCCGGTCTGCTTGGGGCGTTACTGGCCTGTGGTCCCTCTTGATTCCTTCTTTCAGCGCTGGTTCCTTCTTGATATGCTCCTTGGTTATCCGGTGCTGCATTTTTCTGACGCAGCTGCTCTTCCAGATCGCGATTTTGTTTGGTGAGCCGTTCCACGGCAGCAGCAAGAGTTTTAACCTGTCTCTTGAGGGCGGTCGTGGGTGGTTCTTCTTCTTGAACGTCGTTAGTGGTTGCCATTGAGCGAGTGAGCACCATGCAACTCTTTTGTCCAGGAAGCGATAATATGGCTTATGCGAAACGCTTCCCACAGACGGCTCCAACTGATGATGCCGTAAAAATCACCAGTGAGTTACACGATCCCCGCGCGCTTGGAATAGTGACCTGCAAGATGAAAGAAGTGACCTAACAAAGAGCACCGGTGTGGTGCCGGCCAAATACTCTCCGAAGGTCAAGTTAGAACTATTCTCACAACTTTAGAGTGCTAGAGAGGGATTGATTATGCGTACCTTGGCTAGTGAGGGTATTGGGGCTTTTATAGTAGTAGATGGTTAACAACTCTTCCTTGGTGCGGAAGTCTTTTCCTTATAGGAGTCTCCTTAGACAATCCCAAACGTGATGGACAAGACTTTTCCTTATAGAGAAGATTTTCATCAATGTGTGTATCTTCTAGAATCCTTCCTGTGCTAGAGTTCCTATTTCCATTGGGATTCTACGAGAATTCAGGTGTGTATAGCAAGTATTTCAAGTCAAGGTTTCTGCTGCGTCTTAGGCTTACCCACCGTCAGCCCATGGGCTAGGATCCGTCAGGCCCAACATAACAAAGGTCCGTTATGCCAATTTTTACCTCTTCAGTTTTGAAGAAAAAGGTTCTAATCTTTGTAACTTTGTATTAAGGATAAAGTTATGGATACAACAAAAATTCACAAATTTTTTATAATATTCCTAAATTAACTTACCACCTCATGTATGGGCTTATCACAAATTCACAATATAAAATTTAAGATTTTTTTTTTGGATTATGTATGAGCTAGTATGCTACTTTGAAAATGTGTAAAATTGTAGTGTTTTTTTAATTTTATTATTATTATTATTATTATTATTATTATTTTGTATTAAAAGGAAAAGATATAAAAGACAAACAACCAAACCTAATGCAGTCGTCGCCTCCCTTGTGAAATTGTTGCGTTTATAAAAAGACTATTGTATACTTGTATTATTAAAGAGCAAAAATATAAAAGACAATTAGACAAACAACCAAATCTAATGCCGCTTTTTTTTTTTATTTTTTTGAGAATACTAACAGTATGTTTGGTAATTATTTTTTCCCTTTATTTTCTGTTTTCAAAAACAATTTTCTATTTTTGAAACTGAAAAACTTGTTTGGCAACCCAAAATAGACTAACGCTCTATTTGTTTCACTGGAAAACCTCCTATAAGGATAGTTTTCCACATTTTCCAGTATTTGGTAGCATAAAAAAAGATTGGTCAATGGAAAACTATTTTTAGTCAATGGAAAACTCTTATAAAAAAGAGGCTTATTTTCTATAGGTTGTTTTCCAATTTTTTTTTTGGAAAACAATCTCTCTCTCACACAGTGCATAGCTCCTATAAATATTATTTTCTTCTAACTTAGGAAAAAAAATATTTTCTTTCGTTCATTCAGCCTTTCTCACAATAAACTCTCTCACTTCTTCTCCTCCCTTTATTTTTTCTTTCTTCTCACACCCTCACTATCATCTCATCTGGCCTTTTCTCTTCCCACAGATTCTCTCTCTATCTACCTTTTTTCTTTTTTTTCTCTCTATTTCTTCTCCCCTCTATAACACCGTTCTTTAATAAGGTTTTTATTTTTATTTTCTCCTCACAGATCGATTAACGGTTCTATAACAATTTTTGATATATTTATCAAACTATTTGTACTGGATTAGTTTGCCAATAAAATTATTTGGCCTATATGGCATTTTGAACTATTTAAAATGGAACTTAAGGTTATAATGGTTATTTTGAATTTTGAGAAGTATGGTTTATATATATATATATATATATATGATATACGTTACTGTTCATATACATGAGCAAGATGAGTATTTGAGATCATGAAAATTGGATAGGTAATTTTGATTGTATCCGTTGTCAAAATTTTAGTTTGAAAACCAAATTCATTCTTGGTTTATATATATATATATATATATATATTGATTACATTAGGTGGGTTTACACAATACACATATTATACATGTTTTAAATTATACAAGAAATGTTATAAAAACTGTGGATACCAAACACTAGAAAACATTCTCAAACCCATTTTCAAGGTTGCTACCAAACATCAGAAAATAAGATAGTTTTTCAGAAAATGCTCTCTGAAAAATTAATCATATTCCAGAAAACATTAATGCCGAAATAAACAGAGCGTAAAAACAAAACTATTCTCAAATCTCAATTTGTGAAGGAAACTGAAAACATAGAAAATGTTGTTTTCAGTTTTTAGCTTTCAAAAGTCAATGAAAACACGCATTTGATTTAATTAATATGTCTCATTTAATGAGTTAGTACTAGAATTCAAAATCTAGTAACAACATATTTTAGTATTTTTTTTAATTTTTTTCTTCAAAAAACTATTTTTTTTTTTTAAATTTCAACTAACCAAACATGTTTTTATTTCAAAAATACAAGAAAATTATTATTTTTCTTTATATTCCCAAAAATAAGTTTTTGAAAATAGAAAACAAAAACGGTTAACAAACATAACCTAAGTATTTTAACACACATACGGAGAGAGGGGAAAAGATCTTAAAGAAACTAACAGTGTATATATCCAAAAGGGCCTAACTTTTAGATACACAGCATAGACTTTAAACATTTTTAACTCACACTCATTTTTCAATGTGGGATTAACCCACTGTTTTTTCTCTTAAAAATACGTGTGTTTTTCACTTTTATTCCCTTTTCTTATCCCATATACATGTTGGTCCTTGGAAGCATTAGCTAGAATTGTTAGTCACGCAATTTCTTATTTAGTAGTATTAAAAAAAAGAAAAATTCATATTTAGTATAGATGTTTCTCTAAAAAATAAGTATAGATGTTACCTAGCTAGGAATATTTAATAATTGATACAGTTTATGGGTGCACTTTAATTCAGCTACGTGTATCATGGAGGGATTGAACATTCTTTTTTAAAGAAACAATGGAGGGAATGAACATAGATCACGGAACTACAACCAATAAATAAAATAAATAGGATAATTACAGTAAACCTACCTGAGGTTAGGCCCGTTTTCACTTTGCCTATCCGTGGTTCAAAACTTAACACTTTGCCCACCTGAGATGCCTTCCGTTAGGGATCTGTTACCCACCTATCCATTTGCCGTTAGAAAAACACATTTTTAGGGAAAAACAAACATAACAAAGATAAAAAAAGTTAGGGTTTTTATTGCTTAAGAACTTCTATGATAACAAACACATGAATAGCACACAGATTAAAGGCTCAATGAAATCACTTTTAATCTATATCAATATCAACAATCTCATAACAACTCAAAATTGTGAACCAATTTTTACAAGAAGACCAACAATCTCAAAACAACCAGCAACGTTATTAACAAAAGAGAGTGAGATAGAGATAAGTAATCAACAACCAAAGAATGAGGTAATGAGAAATCCAGCCGTGGGTTTGGATTGTGGTAGATCAGCCATGGGTTTGGTGGCGTAATGGCAACCCTAGGTGCTGCTTGTGCCTCTCCTAATTCTTAGTCCTTTTATGCACAACCAAACACCACCAATTAAGGAAAGGAAAGGAACCTTCAAACCCACCCCCAATTCCAACTTCAAACCCACTCTAAATCCCAGCCACAGTAGCAAAACACCTGAATAAGCTCAGTTCAGCACTAAGAAAGCCAGAAATTCAAGCCAAAAGAAACAGAGAAGTGAGAAAAAACAAAGACAGATTTATATATTGATTCCTTCAACTTTCTCGAGAAACTAATGGAAAAAAATAATGAAGGAAAAGTGAAGTGTACCGGCAAATAGGTGACCAGTGAGGAAGAGGAAGAGTGCGGCATTGCGATTGGTGGATCTTCTTCGGCTTCGTGTTGTGAGCCAATGCGACGTGCGAAGAAGAGTGTGAGATCGCTCCTGAGAGAGAAGCCATGGTTGCCCCGCCGAAGCTTCGAGAGAGAGAGAGAAAGAGAGTGTGTTAAGTTTTGTTTGGCAACTTTGTGAAATGTTTAGCAGCCTTTGATAAAAAGGAGATTGCTTTTTAAGCAAAGAAACAGCAGATTCAAACCAATACATGTTTGAATAACCCATTGGATAAGAGAATAGCAATACTGTTGATTTGTGTTTTGTTCTCATAGAAGTTCTTAAGCAATAAAAAACCCTAACTTTTTGATCTTTGTTATGTTTGTTTTTCCCTAAAAATGTGTTTTTCTAACTGCAAATGGATAGGTGGGTAACAGATCCTTAACGGAAGGCACCTCAGGTGGGTAAAGTGTTAAGTTTTGAACCGCGGGTAGGCAAAGTGAAAACGAGTCTAATCTCAGGTGGGTTTACTGTAATTATCCCTAATATATATATATATATATATATATATATATATATATATATATATATATATATATATATGGAGGGAATGAACATAGACAAGGGCGGCTTGATATATTTGGGGGCCTAAGGCGAAAATTGATTATCTTGTTTTAGATACAAAATTACTACTAATTAACATAAACTACGTAGAATTATTTTTTTTTAAAGAAATTTTATAAACAAAAAAAATTTGACAAAATTTTTCATACTTATTGATAGGGTAGATTGATAATAGTAAGTAAAAGAGTGATGCTAGTAGTAGACTTAGACGAGAACTAGTAAAAGTTTGCTAACTAAACTCTTATTATTATTCTTATTTTTTTAAGAAGTACAACATTCAAAATATTTTTTTACAACAAATTCTAGGTTTTAAGTTGCTTCTTTTTTTTCTTTTTTTTTTTCTCTCTCTCTCTTTGAAAATATCACTATAATTATTTTTTTGCCATCAATAGCAGGTTGTAACAACCTGCTACTTAGCATAATTGTAAAAGTGTTGTAAAAAATATTGTGGACGTTGCATTTTTTTCTATTTTTTATTTGTTTTTCATCTGGTAAAAAAATATTATTTTATTTATTGATTATAAATAACTCTATTGGTTAAAATTTGGGGGCCTTTTTTTTACTTGGGGCCTTAGGCGACCGCCTCGCTTGCTCCACTATTCAGCCGGCACTGAACATAGATCACGGAACTACAACAAATAAATAAATATATATAAATTATATATCTATATATATATATATATATAAATATATTTATATATATTAGACAAGGAACTACAACCAATATAATAATATATAAAAAATGATACAAACCACGAGAATGCGAGTGCTTTTTATTCCCACACGACTTTGAGTTTCTGACTCATATATATGGTTCTACATGAAACTGCTATACCCATAACCCACCTCTTTAATTCCATTGAGTAAGAGAGAGAGAATCTTGCATTTCTATCTTCAGTTGGCCTCTCATTCGGATTTAGATGTAGTAATTATTGTGCAATTATGTTTATTTATTTATTTAAGTTGGAGTTTAAAAAAAATTAAATTTTTTTTTTTAACTTTTTAATCTGATCGATTGATTCACTTTATGCTACTCGATGATAGATGGGACAGATTCTATCATTCATTCTTTCCCTATTTTCTCCTGCTTTAGCATCTGTTTTAGATACAGTACTACGTATTGAAATTTCCACAAATCACATCACTATTAATCCAGTAAAACGTTGGGATCCGGCTAGACTGATCTTTAGACGAAACGAGATCTCTCTTTTTCTCTTTTACTGGATGCTGTCACATGAGACATGACCCACTGCTCCCACTCTCTTCCCATACGATCAAAATTAAAGCATGAAAACAACACAATATTAGAGCATCTACATCAATAGATGCAAACTTTTCATTTATTTTGCACAAAAAAAACTATCTTTTCTACTTTACACATCTATTTTTACAAAACACTTATATCAATTTATCTATTCTACACATTTTTCAATAAAATATTCATTTTTTTTCAATTTTTTATTATTTTCTCCCTTACTGCCCCTCTCTCTCATAGACCCAACACGCAAAGGAAAGTAGTGGTGAAGAGCACGCGAGCTCCGTTGTTTTCGTCGGCGTCTGGTTCCGGCAGTTTGGTGATTGAAATGGCTTCACTTCTTGGTTCTAATCGGTCTTCTTATGCTCCTTTTAGCACTGAAGATCCAGGTTCTTCAAGGTGCCTTTTTTTGTTGTTAATTTTCTTTATTTCTTGTTTGGTTGGCGAGAAAGTGGTGGAAAGGAGTAAAAATAGAAGGAAAATTTGGAGTATCTAGGGTTTTGATTGTACGAAAGACGATTGGCTCCACTCAATTTAGCAGAATAGTTAAATGTTAGTGTCAGTTTGAGTGAGGTTTATCGCAAATTTATTTATTTATTTATTCTTTTTTTTTCTCGGCAACCAAACAAATCTTGTGTAATACTAATTTCTTGTTTTACTTGATTTTGGAAGAAATTTTTTGAAATTTGAAACGAATGCATGGTGTAGCGTTCTCTGTTGATGTGGCGTTCTTTGATGATTGGCAACAGTGGAGGCATGATTTGATCAAATGAGGAAAAGGGAGTGTGAGGTGAGAGTGGGAGCAACCAGAGAGAAGGAGAGAGAACATATTATTAAAATATTAAATGCAAGTGCTACAGTAACTGTGCATATATGCACGGTTACTGTAGCAGTTGTGCATTTATGCACAATCTTACACCCACTGATGTGGGTATTTTTTTTAATCAAAATGTGTAAAATGAAGGAATTTTTGTATTTTGGAAAGACTTTGCATCCATTGATGTGGAAGCTCTTACATCTTTCTTTTATGTTCATTTCTTCCTTGGAGACAAACAAACAAAGCTTTAATTTGGCAAAAGCGCAGAAATTCTTGGCTGTGATCATAGAAGAGGACAGTGTTGGCTCTATTGCAATGTAATAGAAAAGGTAGAATACTGTGTTAGGAACCTAGTGGTTTGTAATGGATTGGATAGGAATTGTAGGGGGAATGTATGAGTATTGACTTAATTCAAAGTAGTTACTCTCTATAGAGAAATATTAAGAGAAAGGAAATACACTAAGAAATCAATTGGTTTATAGAGAAAGAAAATACACTAAGAAATCAATTGGTTTATTCTTCAATGATATCTAATGTTGAATTACGTATAATTATGTATATATAGGAAACTAGCTCTAATTTTAATTGGCCCACACGGCCCAAGATAATTGACTAGTTAATTCAACATGTGCTCTATGAATTAAACCATGTGTTAAATAAGTTACATGTGCTCAAATCTTAACTAACTTATCCTAATCTCAACTAACTAACTACCTAAAGGGATTATAACCAATGTTTTGAATTTCGTTCCGTTTTGGCCAGAATGGCCAAAAAATCTAGTACTAGTATGCAAACCGGAATGATAAGCCCTCCTGTTCCATCTCAGATAGAATTTCAGATTATTTTCGTGAGTTTTGGCCAATACCGGCCGAAATGGAAGATTCCGCCAGAATGGAGTTCTGGGTATTCTTCTCCTTAAACTTAAAACAACATAGGATTTCAAAGTATAAGGAAAAGATGAACCTTACATGCTTTACTTTGTTGATATTTGTAGAAGGAAAAAAGTAGATCAGATTTATTGTGAAAAAAAGAAAAAGAAAAAAAAAAAGGGACAAAGATGAGAACGGAGAGTCACTAAGAAGACTCTGTGAAGAAAAATAGAAAGAAGATGAAGATGAAAGTAATTTTTTTTATTGAGAAGTGGACTCACAGGTTATTTAGGAATGGTAAAAGTAAAAATAATCAATGCTCCATGGAAAAGATGATATATATTCACTTTTTTTATTGAGAAGTGGACTCACATGTTATTGAGGATTGGTAAGAATAAAACTAATCAATGCTCCATAGAAAAGATTATAGATATTCACGTGGGCTAAGGAGAATTTTGCAAGTAAAGTGGGAAGCTTTTTCAAAAAAAAAGAAAAAAAGAAAAGTAAAGTGGGAAGCTTCTTTCATCTTTAATGTGGTTTTGTTTTTGTTTTTTGTTTTCTTCAAACTTGTATTTGCACATTTGTTTAACAATTTGAATATTTAGATTAATAATCATAAAAATAACTTTTATTATTATTTTTATTCTTATAATTCTTTTGGGTAAATTCCAGAAACATACCCCGAGATTTAAGGAAATACCAAACACGATCAAAAGTTGTTAAAAATGACCAATTTGCTCCTTAAAACACAGACGGTGTGTACTACCATTTGTTCACTCTCTCCAAACAATTTTTTTTCCATGTTCTTTGTTTTTTCACTTTCTTCTTCACGCCATAACATAAACGCTTCTCTCTGAAGCTCAAACCAATCCAAAAGATATACACAAAACATGTATTTTGAGAAAGATTACAGAAAAAAAAAATCACTAAACCAGTACCCATTTTTCAAATCAAAACCATACATTCTCATTTGGAAAAATAAAAATTTACATTACATTCCAAAAACAAAAATCCCTCCATCAAAACAAGATCAATGCAATTAGATCCAGTATCACACAAGGCAATCAAACATAGATCAACTCAACCAATCAACCATTCAACATCTCACCTCAAATAGATCCATTTACATCACACCTCAAGCAGATCCAAAAAATAAAACAAAATTCAAAACAAAACCTAGACCCATTGGTGAGCATCGTGTGACCTAGTAATTGCCGGCCACCATAGCACCACCCATCACTACCCACCCATCGATTTCAAACCCAAACCGTTCCCACCATCAAACATCACATGATTCACACCTCAAACCCAAACAAACCCCAAATTAAAAAAGAAAAAAAGAAAAAAAGACCCACCGTTGAGAATCGTGTGACCTAGCAACCACTGTCCACCACGACACCGCCCATCACTACCCACCCATGTTCCTCAAACCCAAACCATTCCAACCATCAAACATCACATGATTTACACATCAGACGCAAACAAAACTCAAATTAAAATTTTTTTAAAAAAAAAAAACCCATACCCACAACGGCAGCTCCACCAGACTGACCTTGCAACCACCGTCTCCACTCATCGTGACCCAGCAATCGCCATTTATAATTCATCCTGATTTGCAACCCAACCACAAAGCTTTTAAGGGCGGAGTATGGCGTGATATTTGTGGTTAAACTAGCTTTGAAACCATTCCGGTGGAGGAGTTGTTGGTCCCGAGTCTGAAATTTTAGCTTTGAGCTTGAGAGAGAGAGATATTTTTTGGCATGAAGAAGAGAGAGAGAGAGGGAGAGATTTTCTGGGCGTGAAGATGAGAGAGATTTTCTGATGTGATTAGTGAAGAAGAGAGAGAAGAAAATTTGGTTTGATATATGGTGCTCAAATGGCGTTACATACCGTCTGTTTTTAAGGAGCAAATTGGTCATTTTGAACAACTTTTGGACATGTTTGGTATTTCCTCAAACCTCGGGGGAGGTTTCTAGAATTTACCCTATTCCTTTTTAAGAATCCCGAAACACCCTAAAATGGTATGCCAAAATAGGCCGGTACCGAAATATTCTATTCCACTGGAAAAACTGAAACAGGATCCGAAATGGTATTCATAACATTGATTATAACAATTATTTCATATTTATAACATACTAATTTGGTTCCTAATCCTTATAAAAAGTTTGTTTTTTTATCCCTAAACTTTTAAAAGTTCGTTTTTCATTCTTAAATTATTGAAACATTCATTTTATGTCTCTAAACTATTGAAAAGTTCGTCTTTTGTTCTTAAATTATTAAAAATGTTTACTTGAGTTCCTTAAATTTTAAAAAATTATCCATAAACTATTGAAAAAAAACTATTTTTTTCATCTCTATTTTATTTCTAAACTATTAAGAAAACTCTTTATAAAGTTTCAAGATGAAAAAAGAACATTTTAAAGTTTAAAAATGAAAAAAAAAAAAAAAATCACTTTTGGTAAAGTTCAACGATCAAAATAGTATTTTATATATATAAAAAAAAGTATAAATACTTAGCAAAAAAATAATAAACTAAAATATTTGGACCATCCTAAAAAAAAAAAGATTGAACACCCTGATTTGATAATCACAAGAATTTAGATTTAACAAATATAAGAATAATGCTACATTCACAATAATTAGATAATTACAACTACATTAACTATAATTAATTATTTCCCATCTCTTACTTTTATGATATCCATAATAATTAATTACAACCACATTAACCAAATATCAATTATACCAATGAACTATGGGTCAGAATGTCACTAAGGCCCTCTATAGACTTTTCTTGGTCTCACAGTGCTGATGGAATGTGCACTGATTAATTGTTTTTGTTTGGTGTCACTAAGGCGCCCTGTAAACTTTTTTTTTTGCTCTCGTAATAAAGGATTAGGACCGTCTCCATGTGTTTAAGACATAGAGAAAGGGTGGTTCCTTCCATGCATGCACTTGCACGTACATAATATCCCACGGTGCTTATGGACAAATTAATTAGTTAAATGATTAGCCTCGTTAAAATCTACCAACTTCCATATGGATTGTGTTTGTGCTCTGCACTTGATTGAATGATGAATATGGGTGTGATTTGATGGTAAGAGTTTTCGAATTACTTCACATAATCTTTGACGGAAGTTGAGTAGTTTTAATAGTGGCATTTCAATGAATATGCTATGCTCACCAGTAGCAGAGTCATGTTGGGACTGAAAGGGGCCTTGGCCCCCCAAATTTTTAAAAAAAGACTCAGTTGATATATATTGAATAGGTATTATCCATATCATTTGAAAATTTTAAAAGAAAAGATAAATTTTGCACCCATCACGGTTAAATGTTTATACGCATTTATAAATAGTATTAATTTGATTTTATAAGAAAGTATTTACATTCATAAATAGGATTACAACCGTATTAGTGGTTATCCAAAAAAAAAAAAAAATTGTGACTAATGATAAATTGTGTATATATCAACAAACTAATGATAAACACAAGATTATTTTAACAATAATCACAAAAGAAAAGAAGAAAAAAAAAATTCTAATTTTTGCTCCATCCTCGTTGGAAAACCTCTTACTTACTTTGGAGTTTACGGTGGGAAAGTCTCTTCTCCATCCTCAATAAATTACACCACCGCTTTGCAAATGAGTCTCCAACAGATTTGATTCTTGGCAATTGGCAAATAGGCAACACACCAGCGCCAACCACATCACGGTCTCATAGATGAGTTTTTGACTCTCTCTATCTCCCCTCTCAATTCTTTGGTCTGGTTTGCAATTTTATTTTTTCCTACTTTACTCTTCATCCCACAGTCCCAATATGCAAGATTTGAAGTCCATTATCCAAGTTCGAAGAAAAGAATTTATTTATTTATTTTTTTTTTTACAGTTTTGAGATTACAATTTGCTTCAAGTCCCACACGTGTATGGTTTACACTTAAAGTAAACTTCAAAAGCAAAAGCAAATACTCTAAAGTTTGGCCCTTCCTTTACTTTTTTTTTTTTGAGAAACAAGACCATCAACTTTCATTCATAAAAACTAGCCAAAATCGGCTTGGAGTACACTTTGTAGCTGTTGTGGGACATCCTTCATCCACACTAAATAATCACTAACATGTCTAGTTAGGTTATGTGCTATACTATTACCTTGTTTGCGAGTGTGAGAGAAACTCAAGCTGCTGAATGTATCCATAGCCGGTCTTGCTGCAGAAATCAGATGCCCAAACGTGGTAAGGGACTCCTCTTCACTGTTCAGAGCTTTAATTACCATCTCTGAATCACCCTTAACAATGATAGACGAGAATCCTAGCTCAACTGCTAGAGAAACCGCTCAGATTGCTGCCTGTGCTTCAACGTCTTCAATGGCAGGTGGAAGCTCAATATTCTCGGACAAAGAAGCTAGAACCTGGCCTTGGTGGTTCCGTATGACCACACCCAACCCCGCCCTTTTATCTTCTTTGAAAACCACCCCATCAAAGTTTGCTTTGAGTTTAGTCACTGGAGGTGGTATCCATCTGACTTGCTGCCTTTTAGCTCTCGGTAACAGAGGTTGCCTCTCTAGAAGCACTTGTAAAAATTCTTGTAGCATTTGGGTAGCAAAGGGGCAGATTTGATTGTAAGGAAAATCTTTTTGACTAACTCTCACTTGGTTCCTACGATACCATATCATCCAAACGGTGGTGGCAAAGTTTTCTAGATCCTTATTTTCAGCGATAACATGTTGGACTAACGCATGAAAAGATGAGAAATTGGTACCACCTTTGAAGTTCCATTGATTGTTTGACTCCCACACCACCGCCAATTTTGGGCATTCCTAAAGTGCATGGAGGACTGTTTCGGAAGAGGCCTGACATTGATCACACATGCTTTCAGTCAGAACTTTCCTATGGACCAAGTTTGCTTTCGTTAGGATTGCATTTTTACACGCACGCCACATGAAATTCCTAACTTTATTAGGAACTGTAGCTTCCCAAATCTTCTTCCAGAGAACTTGATGAGGGCTCAGATTGTTTGAACTTGAAACTTGGCTACAAATTTCAGTAGTAAGGAACTTATAGCCTGACTTAATAGAATAGTTACTTGAAGAAACAAATTGCCAAATAAGTTTATCCTCAGTTCGCCTCTGACTCAAAGGAATGCTCAATATCAACTCAGCTTCTTGTGGAGTGAACAACCCGTTGTTTAATTCAGTCTCCCACCTGTGAGAAATCGGGTTGATGAGGTCCACCACTTTGGCTTCTTTGAATTCTTCCACCATAGGTGATTGCACTGTAGGGTGTTCCAAAGATGGTAACCAAGCATCATTCCACACACTAATGTTGTCCCCACAGTAATGTTGTCCCCACAGCCCACTCTCCACATTGCTCCCCTCTTCAACACATCTCTTCCTTTCAATAGACTCTTCCAAGCGTAAGATCCTCCTAAAGATTGAGCAGCCTCCATGATGGAGCAATTTGGGAAGAATTTGGCCTTGAAAATCCGATAAAATAAAGAATTGTTATTGTGAAGGAGACGCCATGACTGTTTTGCTAAGAGAGCATCATTAAATAAGGCTAAATCCTTGAAACCCATACCTCCATCTTTCTTTGGTTGGCAAAGATTTTCCCACTTCACCCAATGGAATTTTCTGCAGTCTCCTCTTTGTCCCCACCGAAATTTTCTAACAAGGCTTTCAATTTCAGAGCATAAACCTACCGAAATTTTAATGCAGCTCATGGTATAAGTAGGAATTGCTTGTACCACTGCTTTAATTAGGACCTCCCTACCTGCTTGTGAAAGTAGCTTTTCCTCCCACCCTTGTAGTTTTCTCCACACCTTTTCCTTGATAAATTTGAAACTAGCCTTCTTCCTTTTCCCCACAAATGATGGTAATCCCAAGTACTTCTCATATTGCTTAATTTCCAGAACACCCAAAGCTTGCTTTATGTGATTTCTCATGTCCTCTGATGTGAGCTTGCTGAAGAATATGGTAGTTTTATTTTTATTAATTTGTTGGCCAGAACATCTACCATAGATCTGCAGTATTTCAAGTACTTTTTGGCATTCCTGTATTGTAGCCTTGCAAGACAGAAGACTATCATCTGCAAACAGAAGATGAGTTAGTTTGGGCTATTTCTACAAAGCTTGTAGCCTTGGATCTCTCCTGAAAGAGAGGCTTGACTTATGAGGCCATGTAGTCCTTCTGTGCAAAGTAAAAATAGAAAGGGCGAGAGTGGATTTCCTTGGCAAATACCCCTTGTAGGATGGATCATCCGTCTAGGCTCCCCCATTCACCAGAATAGAATATGATACCGAGGTAACACAAAGCATAAGCAAATTTATCCATTGTTCATTAAAACCCAATTTCCTCATAACCATCTCCAAATATGGCCATTCCACCTTATCATATGCTTTGCTCATATCCAATTTAACCGCCATATAATTGTCCCTCCCATTATGTTACTGCAAACTATGGAGTGATTCAAAAGCTACCAAAATATTATCAAAGATCAATCTACTCTTTGTGAAAGCACTTTGATGCTCTGATATAATTTTTGGTAAGACTTTTTTAAGTCGGTTTGCTAAAACCTTCGAAAATGTTTTATAGAGGACATTACATAAGCTAATGGGTCTGTATTCTGAAACACTTTCTGGGCTTTTTGTTTTTGGAATAAGGGTGATGAAGGTGTGATTAAGGTGGAGGGGGGGGGGGGGGGGGGAGGGTAGCAGAATTTAGGAAATTGAGAACATCATGAATAACATCATCTCCAATTAAATTCCAGTAATTCTGAAAAAAATATAGGAGGCATACCGTCAGAACCTGGGGCTTTTAGTGGGGCCATCTGTTTGATTGCTTCCTTTATTTCCCATGCCATAAATTGAGTAGAGAGCTGGGCGTTCATATCATCTGTAATTATTCTCTGGATGGAATTGATAGTCTCATTTTGCTGAAGAGGATGTGTGGAAGTGAAGAGATCTCTGTAATAGTCCACCAATGTGCTTGCCACCTCTTCAGAACTTGAACACCACTGCCCTTCTGAGTTTCTGATATTCACAATAGAATTTTTCCGATATCTTTGGGTAGCTCTTCTATGAAAGTACTTCGAGTTCTGATCTCCATTCTTTGCCCATAACACTTTTGATCTTTGTAACCACATGTGAGATTCCTTATCAAGTAGTTCATTTATTTCAACTCTAAGAGATCTAACTCAAGAGTTGTCCCCATATTGCAAAGCATCCTTCTCGACCTCAATGAGTAGTCTTCTCTTCAAGTTCAAATCAGATCTAACATTCCCAAAATTAGCTTTACTCCAATGCTTTAACACCTTCCCGCATTTCTCTATCTTCCGGACTACCCTTGTGTTTGGATCTAAACATTCTTGAGAAGACCATACCGCTTCAACCACTTCTGTGCATCCCTTATCAGCCAACCACATCTCTTCAAACCAGAATGGTTTGGTAATACGTGGGATTTCCAAACTTTTTGGCATAATCCATAGAAGGCTGTGATCAAAAGAGATTACTGATAAATGGTGAACTCTCGAGTCCACAAATCTAAGCATCCACTCATTATTTGCCAGCGCTCTGTCTAATCTTTCCCAGATATGGCCATCAGCAAAGTGTTTTTGCCACGTAAATTGAGACCCTACGAATCCAAGATCAATAAATCCACACTCATCCACTGCATCTTTGAAGAGCTGCATTTGTGCTTGACTTCTATTACTTCCACCCCTCTTTTTTGAACTTTTCAGTAGCTCATTAAAGTCCCTTGCACACACCCATGAAAGATTAAGACAGTTATTTAATTGCTGTAATAAATCCCATGATTCAAATCTTTTATGTGTAATAGGTTCTCCGTAGAATCCTGTTAGCCGCCAAGCATCCTCCTTGCCCTTATTGACAATTGCATCAATGTGATATTTTGAGCTGGTATCGACTTCTAACTCCAAAGAATTCCTCCAATACAACACCAATCCTCCGCCTCGATTATTCCTGTCTACAATGAACATATTAGAGAAGTCAAAACCTCTTTTTATTTTCTTTAGCCTTGCTTCATCCACCCATGTTTCGGCTAAGAACACGACGGAGGGATCTTTAGCCTGGATCAACTCTCCAAGCTCTTTCTCTATACATAGGTTCCCAAGCCCACGACAATTCCAGAATAAACAACACATTGCGATTGGCGGGGCTGCCCAGCAGCCTCCACCACTTGAAAATTGATCTTGCCATCCTCCTTCATAACCTGTAACTTCTTACTAGGTAAATCGGGTTGGACATCTTCATTGCAAGTCCCATAGCGTTTGCCATTGCAAGAAAGGACATGCATGGGTTGATCTTCAGAATTCACTAGCCGATAATCCTTTTCCACTTTCTCAGGGATGGTTGACCACTTGTCTTCCCACTACTAGTGGCTTCGGATAACTCCTCCACAGGGTCAAACTCTGTATGGTAATTTAAAATTTTATCCCTATCCTCTCCCAATATATCTTCGGAGTTTGAAAAAGAGTAGTGATCCACAGCCTCCATGTTCTTCTCCCCCACTACTTCCTCCTTATCCTTATCTAAATTCCCGGCCTCCATGTTTTTCTCCCCAACCTCTTCATCCTTATCTTTATCAAATCTTCCTATCTCAGCATCTATCTCTTGAATTTGAATTTCAAAATCCTTCTCCGTGAAATCTAGTTGCTGAGTAATCGGGTTGGTGAAAACAACTTCAGTGTTTGAGTGAGCTTCAACCCGAGAAGAATGTGGGATGCCTTCCTCATACTGCGGATCTATCAAATTTGAAAAACCTTGGCGGGAAACCAAAGCTTCATTCTCTGGAACTTCCGATGACGGAAGGGTCTCACCAGCATTTGGATGAACTTCCTTTACCGTTTTCTCCACTGGTACTTCTTCCCCAAACACATTCCCAAAACCTTCAACTGCCATGAACGTTTTCCTTCCCGCGATAAACGGTGATGCTCTAAGCCAAGCTCCATACTCCTGCTAGTCCGTTGTTAGTGCTCCTTTACTAGCTAGCCAAATGCTACACTCCTTATCATCGTGAGTAACCATTCCACACCAATAGCAAAAATTTGGCATTTTCTCATATTTGAACGACACCCAGCTTTCGTTATCACCGTTAAGCAACACCTTCCAACCACGGCACAGGAGTTTCGAGACATCCACCTCTACCCTTACTCTTACAAAATCACCTCCTATCATGTCCCCCTTACGCTCTGAATCTGAAACACGTCCCACCGCCTTGCCCACTTCAATAGTTGTTTTCCAGTTCAACCTGTTCACCGGAAGACCATGTATTTGAATCCATAGTTTAACCTTCGAAAACTTCAACTGTCTGACTGGACATGAACCATTAAACTTCTGAAATAGGACTAAGTGCTTGTCAAATGTCCATGGTTCCATTGCCAAAACTCGTTCTGCATCGCTCTCTAATTCGAAAACAAAAAGGATCGTGTGACTTCCAGCAACTCGAATATGGAATCCATTCTGTGCTTTCCATAGAGGTTTAAAGGTCTGACCAATGGCCTCAACATTCAAAACTCTACATGTTAAAAATCTTGCTGCGAGAATGTGCTCAGTAGCTGTAGCATCCGACTCACCCCCAAGGTTGACTCTCTCCCCTTCATCCTCAGTGAGAGATAGACGGGTCCAATTTCTTAACACTTCATCCATGGTGAAAAGCGACGTATAGGTAAAAGAGGGACTAAAAAAAACCTAAAATCTAAAACTGTTCCCCCAACCCCAAAAGGAATAGAGAAAACCACGAGCCCTACTAGTAACACTATTACTAGAGGGAAAAGATATCACTCCTGCTGGATGATAAAAAATTCTACTGTTTCGTCTCCATGGGATACCCACAGCAACGTGAACAGAGAAACTCTGAAGCTGCCTTATAATTTTTTTAAAATTTTGTTTGATAAATATATTAATAATGTATATAATATATTACTATGATTATTGAAACTGTTATTTTTGAGGAAATATTGAAACTGATATGATTTTTAATTTATAATATAAATAAACTAATATAATCTTTACTTTTTACTCTGTACCGTAGTCATTATATAGGAGAGTTAAAATTTAATTTTAAAATCTAGGTTTATGAGTACCTTAAAAATTATTGATTCATTCTTCAAAATAAAATAAAAAAGATAGTACTGTTACTAATTTGTATTGTACATAGTATAAATATATTAAATATAAAGAAAAAAAAACTTAATCATTTTTTTTTCTTCAACCCCTAAGTCAAATTCCTGACTCTGCTATTGGTGCTCACGATGATAGATAACACCAACAACGGTTCAGTAATTTAACTATTGTACCCATTGTCACATATTGCCATCACATCACGTCGACTTGATAAGTCCACATGGGAAATCTATTTTTATTATTAAGCAAATAAATAAATTGAATGGCGAGTGTAATTTTGGTGGGTCACAAATTGAGTGATAAAGGAAGTTGCATTGGTTAAGTATTGGATCACATGACCTTTCTTGGCAGTCTTCTTCTTCTTTTCTTTTTCACCTTTTTCTTTTTTTGGGATTCACTTGGCTTGAGTCTGGGATTGTGAAGCACTATAGCCTATCTCGACATGGCAAAATGGGTGGGTCGAGTCAGGTTTAAGTCGGGTCAATCGGGTTGTGGATTAAATGGGTCATTTTAAGCGAGTTAAAAATGGATTCGGGTTAATCGGGTTGTAGATTAGGTCGGGTTGACTTGTATTTTTCACATGAATTTTTTTTTTTAATAAAGAAAACAACATGTATTTGCCATTTGAAAAGTCATGTAACAAATTACTTGATGTAATATACATTACTTTGAATTCACCACTTATATCAAGAATGAACTACACTTATTAATACTTATTCCATAATTTTAAAATTATACAAGTCATAACATTACAATCTAAAACAAAATAACACAAAGATAAGTAAAACAGATGTACAAGTTTTATTTCTACACAATATCAACATTCCAAAATATAAAATAAAATTACAAATAATTTATTGGATAATTTATTTGACAAAGAATAAAAACATATAAAAAATTTACAATCTTGAAAATTAATTTTATAATCTATTGTCAATTGTGGTTGGCACTCTATTTCAATTTGAGATATACATTAAAGTTTGATTGTTTACTTATTTATACATGATCTCTTTTATAAATATCATATCATTGTTAAGCAACACATACTATAGGAAATATCATAATTTATTTTGAAAAGTCATTTATTTTGAACATAAATTGTTAAAAAATAGGTCTAAGCATTCATAATTTATGTTAGTTTGATACTTTGACTTCACTATTTTTATACTTGTGAATGTTTCTCACACGTCTACAATTTTATATATATGTTTTTAACTATACTGTAACCAAATTATCTTAGCATGTACTTTACTATTTGATATCTAAAAATCTTTATTCATTACAGAATGCTCAACCATTCATCTTTCAATTAATTTGCATGTAGTTATGTAAATATTTCAATTGTTTCTTTAAAACTCACGACAAACAATTAAATCAATATTGTCTTAATTTTATTTTTTTTAACCAAAAAAAAGGTTTTAAAAAATGGTTCGGGTTCGGGTCGAGTCGGGTTGACCCACAAAAAACACGAGTCGGGTCACGGTTCAACTCGTTTTGCTTCAGGTCAAAAAAAGCGGGTTTGGGTCAAGTATTTTTCGGGTTGGGTCGGACCAGAAAATTCTAATCCGTTTTGCCATGTCTAAACCTATCTCATCATTAATTTGAGAGAATATTATATTATTTATTTTCTTTTCTACTTTTCTACTTTCCTTCTATCTCCTAATTAATTAATCCCTAAACTTGGATAAGTGCCTATTCTTGGTGTGGTTGATTTGCAGATTTTCTTTCTCATGGGCTTTACTCTTCTCAAGTATTTATGTATTGGTTATTTGTCATGTGAGGTTTAGCAAATGATTGTTAGAATATAGATTTAGAGTTCTTTATTTTGGATTTCATCCATGGTTCTAGGTAGTAAATTAGTAATTGATAATTAGGCATAGAGTGTCTCATTGATGAAAGCACATATATTGTAACAACCCAAGTTGCCACGACCACCTCGACCTCGACTAGCACCACATTTACCATGGGGAGCTATGGTGAAGGGCCGTAACTATCTTAGTAAAAGCAATTAAAATAGTTTTAGTTCGAGGAAAAACCAAACCTCCAAATAGCATTACTGCTGATTAAATTTCTGCTTTCGTTCTATTATTATTTTTGGGTCTTAAATGGGACCTGTACATGATAGAAATTCCATAGTAACAATGAGATAGAGATAAACTTAAGCAATCCTAAAACAAAGAGATAACATAATCACTTATCCTAAACTAATGCTCTCTTTTGAAAATACAAAACAGAGAATAATTATTCAAAAATAAAACCTATCAACTAATACTCCTAATAGAACACGTTTGTAGCAATGGTCCCCAATATCCACGTAACATATATTGTAGGGACATCGCCTTACATGCAGTGACCCTAACAACAACTGGTTTTTGTTCATCAGATTTTGTTATTCTCCATGGAAGATTCTCCTAGCCTCATATGCAGCAGGCATGCTCATAATAAAAAGCGCCATTGTGGCTACGAGAAGCATTTTTAGAAAAAAAAAAAAAAGAAAAAAAAGAAGAAAAGAATGGTTGCATGATTATAAGCAAAGATGATTGAGAAATCTTTGATAAACAATATGAGGGAGCATATGGATATATGGTTACTATAACATAGTGACATCGTGTACGTCATTGGTAGAATTTCGTGAGCAGAAAGATACTAAAAAAGATGATGGAGTCTGATTTAAATTATTATTTTTTAAATGACCATCAAAGGAAGAAGGAAAATATTAAAAAAAAAAAAAAAATATATATATATATATATATATATATATATATATATATATTTGAGAGTCAGAAAAAGGAAAATCTAGTCATCATGCAGGCTCGGACTATTACCAAAAAAAAAAAAAAGAAAAAGAAAGAAAAAGGCCGCAGTTCTTTTGAATTCAACATTCCAACTTATTTCTCTCACGGAAAAAAAAATTCCAACTAATAAAAATATTAATATTTAAGAAAAAAAATCATTTAAGAGATTAAAAGATAAAATATATACCTCTATTTTTTTTTTTTTTTTTTTTAAATTTTAGAGAAAGGTAGAAATATGTATTGCATGAAAAGAGTTTACAGTTGTGCTCAAAGCAAGATGGGCATACTTGCTGCCACCTCGGCTTAGTGTAGCCAGCCCGAGTATGTTTTAGTGTTGAGCATAAACAGTAACACAACATATCAGAATAAAAAACTCGCAATACAAGTGGTGAAAACGTAATGAAACTATAACCCTTAAGGGCTTTGGCGCACACTCAGGTGCTAGTGGATGTTTTTCAGAGTCTCTGGTACTTCTGCAGGAGGGTCGTCGCTCCATGCAGAATATCGCTGGGCATGCTTTGCTTCTCTTCAAAGTGGAACCGATTCCTTGCATTCCAGATGGACCACGACACCATCGCCCATACCTCCAGGTCCTTTTTCGGTAGCTTTTCCTCCAATTGTCGCGCAAGAGTGTAGAAATTCGGAGCTTCGGAGTTACATTTCTGCAACTTTCCACGTTCCATAGCCCACACGTTTCTTGCTAATGGACATTCCCATAGAACATGGGCCACTGTTTCATCGTGTTGTTGGCAGATAGTGCAGGTAGGGTCCACCGGTACTCTCCATCGGCATAGGTTTGCAGATGTTGGGAGTGTTAACGTGTATAGTGTTAGGGGCTTTACACCCATCTAGATTACTTGTATAGCACACATGCTTGTACTACACTCTTACTTGTACTGCACACATATGCCTTCTATATAAATGCTATATTCTTTAACTGATAAATACAATACTATTATTTTAGTATTTCTAACATGATATTAGAGCCACTGTTTTGACGTTTTCTCAACTGTCTTGTCTTGATTGGTACTATTCCATTCTCATTGCTTCCGCCGTCACAGCAGCCGCCGTGGCCTTTCACTGTAGAACCTCCGACGTCTTCGCCGTGCATCTTGCTCCAATAAGTATTTTGCAGGTACCGCAGTGATCGTCTCGCCCTGATCTACTCAATCGTGGAAGTCTCGTAGTCATCGGAGCTTGCACATGCCCTCACGCGTAGCCTAAAGAAGCTGCGCCTTAGTCATGCGCTGGCCTTTGTTCCTGCTGATGTCATTAGTGACGTCATCACTACCACGTCAGCCCTAGCAGACGTCACTGTCCATTCATCTGCTGACGTCACCCGCCCCATTAGCTGACGTCATTGTTGACCAGACTATTGACTTTGACCGTTAACTTTTCTCTAAGGTTGACTTTTGTAGTCCAGATTCTCCTTACCCATTCGCGTAGATTTTATTTTTACAATTTATTTTTGTATATTTTGCTTCTAAATGAAAAATAAGGATAGGTTTTCTTCTTATTGCAATAATTGTCATCGACAATCCAGCAAACCTTTTCCCACCTATAGGTCCCAAAAAAAAAAAAAAAATCAACAAATTCCCACACTTTCCCACCTACCCCCACTATCTCCATTTAAAATTAAACCCCACCTACCCCCATTATTTTCACTCCAAATTTAAAACCCACCTACCCCCCACTCCCTTATCAATCCCTTGTCTTCACGCCTAAGTTTTTTTTTTTTTTCCTTATCTCTACTCCTCTATCTTTCTTCTTTTCTCTTTCTTTTTTTCTTTCTTTCACTCTTCTTTCACTACACATCTAGATTTATTCTTTTCTCTTCTTCTCCATTTTGATTTTATTCCCCTGTTTTATTTGTGGTGGTGTTAATGTTAGTGGGTTTTGGATTTGAAGATGGTGCTACTGTTATGGATTTGTGATTGAAGGAGTGCTATTGTGTTTGATGCCATTGATTGTATAGTTGCAGGTAAGCATTTAAAAAAAATATTTTAATGATTTTTTTTTTTTTACTGAAATAATAGAAGTATATTAATCAAAAGGAAAACAAACAAAAGAAAAACAAAAGAGGCCCGGCCCAAGAGCTTTACAAACAAAGAATGGCCCAGAGCAAACCATGCACGTATAACTCCAGAACCTATAAGGCTTTTAAAAAGCAAAAAAAAAAAAAAAAAAACACAAGGCCATGCATACTACGTAAAGGCTTTGCATACTACGTAAATGTATAAGTCTTCCGGGGGCGGGGGAAGAGACTTTGCAAGTCTCTGGTATTCTTCAAGTAAGGAGTCTGCCTGCTTGAAAATCTCGCACGGGTGGGTTTGAACATGCTTAAACTGAAAGCGGTTTCGCGCATTCCACAAAAACCATGAGATTATGGCCCACAACTCAAGGTCTTTTCCGCCAAGCCTGTGTATCATTTGTCGTGCGAGCATGAAGAAGTCCTCTGTCTCAAAGCTGCTTTTCTGTAGTTTACCCTGAACCAAAGCCCATACATTCCGGGCAAACGGGCACTCCCATAAAATATGCTCGGTTGTTTCATCTTCCTGTCCACAAAAGGAGCACTTCGGATCAATCTGTACTTTCCGCCGGGCAAGGTTGGATTTTGTAGGGAGAATATTGCAACACGCTCTCCACATAAAAGTCCAAACCTTCGGAGAGATGTTTAGGGACCACATCCTCTTCCACAGGCGCTGATCTTGGGAGGCAGAGGAGAGGAGTGCTCCCCAGAGTGGAGGTGGCGTTTCACAAACACCTCTATAGGTCCAGTTTTTTGTAGTGCCAATTTAATTCCATCCGGTAAAAGACTTTCTTTTTTTTTTTGGTTGATAGGAATCCGGTAAAACACTTTTTTTTCTGTACTGTTGGAATATTTTTATAAAGATTTTAAATATGTTTTTAAATGTTGATTTAAGTGATTTAATAGAAATCAATTTCTTTCTCAAATGCTATAAACAACATTTTTTTTTTTGAGGGACTATAAACAATGTTATTGTGTATAGTGTTGTGAGCTTTAGGCCCACCTAGTTTACTTATATAGCACATATGCTTGTACTACACTCTTACTTGTACTGCACATATATGCCTCCTATATAAAGACTGTCATGTACATTCTTTAACTATAAAATATAAATCTATTGATTTCAGTATTTCTAACATGATATCAGAACTACTGTTCTGACCTTTTTTCAGCAATCTAGTCTTTATTGGTGCTACTACATTCTCATCATTTCCGCCATAACAGCAGATGCCACAGCCTTTCGCCGTAGAACCTCCGATGTCTTCTAGCCATTGTCCTTGGGTTCCGAACCTATAGCCGCCATCGTCGAGGAGTACTGCACCACATAGACCACTACACTTACCATCTTTGCCGTGCATCTTGCTCCGATAAGTATTTTGCAGGTACCACAGTGATCATCTCGCCTCAATCTACTCAATCGTGGAAGTCTCGCAATCATTGGAGGCTGCATGTGCTCTCACGTGCCGCCCAAATAAGCTGCGCCTCAGTCACGCACCTCATGCACCGACCTCTATTCCTGCTGATGTCATCACTACCACGTTAGCTAGGGCTGACGTCATCGTCCATCATTTGCTGACGTCACCCACCATGTCAGTTGATGTCATCGTTGACCTGACTGTTAACCCACGTTGACCAAATCGTTGACACGCATTGACCAGACTGTTGACTTTTCTCTAGGGTTGACTTTTGCAGTCCAGGTTCTCCTTACCTAGTTTTTCACGTAGATTTCATTTTTGTAGTCTATTTCTGCATATTTTGCTTCGAAATGAAGAATAGGACAAATCTTCTTGTTGCAATAATTGTCGCCAACAATCTAGCAAAGTTTTTGCAAAACGTTTTGGCCACAATATTGAGACTTGCTATCATCGCAACAAATCAGCTGTTTCAATTTCTGCTGCTACAGTGTCCAACCAATGGCTCCCGTCTCTGCACAGTTTAAGTCTTCAGGACGCACTTTCACCATGTCCACAGATGACCTTAAAAAAATCATCGCTAATTTTATTCATATGGTTGATAATGCATCTTAGTCCTCTTCTCTCTCAGCTTTATCTGTTATGTCTCCTTCCTTTTGGCTTATGGATTTTGCTTGTTGTATTCACATGACACCTCACTCGTCCTTATTTTCTGAACTTAAACCTGCACCATACCCTTTTAATATTCGCACAGCAAATGGTTCCACAATGTCTGGTCATAATATAGGTTCCGTTTTGACCTCCAACCTCTCAGTTCCTAGGGTCTTTAATGTTCCTGACCTTTCTTACAATTTATTTTCTGTGGGACAATTAGCTGAGTTGGGTTATCACATTATCTTTGACTATTCTGGGTGTATTGTGCAGGATTCGAGGACGGGATAGGAGTCTGGGACTGGTCCCAGATTTGGGCACATGTTTCCCGTAGACAACTTTCATCTTCCACTTGTTGCTCCTGTTTCTGTTACTGCAGCTGCTGTAGTTTCTTCTATTCCTTCCCTTGCACTTTGGCATGTTCGACTTGGTCACGCATCTTCCTCTTGGGTACAACAATTGGCTTCTAGAGGTTTGTTAGGTTCAGTGTTTACATAAAATTTTGATTGTGTTTCATGTCAATTAGGAAAACAACCAGTTTTGTCTTTCAATACTAGTGAATCAATATCCACTGATATCTTTGACCTTATTCATTCTGATGTTTGGGGGCCTTCCTCTGTCTCTAATATTGGTAGATCTCGATATTTTGTTGTCTTTGTTGATGATTACTCTCGCTTTAGTTGGATTTTTCATATGAAACATCGTTTTAAATTATTGCAAGTATATTCTAATTTTGCAAAAATGGTTGAAACACAATTTTCCAAACGTATTAAAATTTTTCGATATGATAATGCTCTTGAGTACACCTAATATGCTTTCCAAACTGTTTTGCATTCCTATGGCACTGTTCATCAACTAACTTGTCCAGGTACCTCTCAGCAAAATGGTAGAACCGAATAAAAACTTCGTCATATTCTTGACACTATTCGTGCTCTCCTTCTCTTTGCCAAAGTTCCTGCTCCTTTTTGGGGCGAAGTTGCTCTTCATGCTCTTCATGCTATTAATCGCATTCCAAGTCCTGTTATCCAAAATCAAACTCCATATGAACGCCTTTTTGGGTCACCTCTAGAGTATTTCTGCTTGTTTCGTTCTTCTTTAGCCACATGAGCAAAACAAACTTGAGCCTCGGTCAAGGCTTTGTTGTTTTCTTGGCTATGGTGAAACTCAAAAGGGGTATCGCTGTTATGATCCTGGCGAAACTCATAGTGTTGTGGGCTTTAGGCCAACCTAGATTACTTGTATAGCACACATGATTGTACTACACTCTTACTTGTATTGCACACATATGCCTCCTATATAAAGGCTCTCATGTACATTCTTTAACTATGAAATACAATACTATTGATTTCAGTATTTCTAACAAACAATATGTTGGTCTTTCCTTATCTAACATTTTGTATTTATGATATTGTAAAGGAAAATATTTTGATGGAAAACACAACCGGCGTATGTAATTGTTATAGCCGTTGGTTTCATAATAATGAGGATTTTTTTTTTTTTTTTTTTTTTTTTTTGAGAAAGAAATCCAATGTCATATTAATCAAGAAGTTGGTAAATTAGCATTAACAAAATTGAGAATGTCTAGAGGAATAAAGTAAATCAGCATTAACAAAATTGACAATGTGACTCCATCCAAACTAACAGTGGAGTGGACAACCGGGCTTTGAAGCAAATTATAAAAATTAAATATTAAATCGTGTCTTACATCATAAATTGCTAATGGTGAGTAAAAAAAAATGTTAATGGTAGACAACAAATTCTAGATAGTAGATGGCTAATGGTGGGTAAAATAAAAATGTCAATTGATAGAATACCGGAGGAAATCTAGAGGATTTGAATTCCAAGTGAGACTAGTAACAAATTGTCACCTACAATTTGTTGTGAAAATGTTATAGATGTAGAATTTTTCATTAAAGAAAACATAAACAAACAATGAAATATTACACATTACTATTATTGAATTTTTTTTCTCTCAAAAAAATTAATAATTCAATATAACAAATAAAGTTTATTTATTTTTTATTTTTTATATTAAATTTTAGAAAATTTATTGATAAAATATGATTACAAATTGATAAAAATCAATCAATTTATCCTTACAAATTTATATTTTTTCAAATCCATCTCTCTATGGGTCAAACCCACTCTGTCCTTGAATAAATTAAAAAAACAAAAAACGCGTTATGACAGGTGGGCGGCTCTAAAATATTTTCTCCACGAACATCAATTATCATGCCCTTTTTCTTTGTGAGCACCAGCTTTGTTCAGATCCAACTTAAGAAAAGCCAGGCAGCGTCTCCGTCAAACTGAAACTCTAAAGAAATAAATTTAAGGCAAAAAGGTGCTGGGACAGGCGAAAACCTGAGGTGAGACTTCGTGTTTTTTTTTTTTTTTTTTGTAATTATATCATGCCCTTTTTCTTTGTGAACACCAGCTTTGTTCAGATCCAACGTAAGAAAAACCAGGCAGCGTCTCCGTCAAACTGAAACTCTAAAGAAATAACATTAAGGCAGAAAGGTGCTGGGACAGGCGAAAACCTGAGGTGAGACTGGGTTTTTTGTTTTTTTTTTTTTGTTGGTAATTATATCTTGCCCTTTTTCTTTGTGAACACCAGCTTTGTTCATATCCAACGTAAGAAAAACCAGGCAGCGTCTCCGTCAAATTGAAACTCTAAAGAAATAACATTAAGGCAAAAAGGTGCTGGGACAGGCGAAAACCTGAGGTGAGACTTGGGTTTTTTTTTTTTTGGTAATTATATCGTGCCCTTTTTCTTTGTGAACACCAGCTTTGTTCATATCCAACGTAAGAAAAACTAGGCAGCGTCTTCGTCAAACTGAAACTCTAAAGAAATAACATTAAGGCAAAAAGGTGCTGGGACTGGGGAAAACCTGAGGTGAGACTTGGGTTTTTTTTTTTGTTAATTATATCGTGCCCTTTTTCTTTGTGAACACCAGCTTTGTTCATATCCAACGTAAGAAAAACCAGGCAGCGTCTCCGTCAAATTGAAACTCTAAAGAAATAACATTAAGGCAAAAAGGTGCTGGGACAGGCGAAAACCTGAGGTGAGACTTGGTTTTTTTTGGGTAATTATATCATGCCCTTTTTCTTTGTGAACACCAGCTTTGTTCATATCCAACGTAAGAAAAACCAGGCAGCATCTCCGTCAAACTGAAACTCTAAAGAAATAACATTAAGGCAAAAAGGTGCTGGGGCAGGCGGAAAATCTGAGGTGAGACTTTTTTTTTTTTTTTTTTAATAAATTTGTAATT
Source organism: Quercus tomentella (assembly GCA_028535165.1). Lineage (NCBI taxonomy): Eukaryota > Viridiplantae > Streptophyta > Magnoliopsida > Fagales > Fagaceae > Quercus > Quercus tomentella. Next base: position 44,563,586 of record JAPQVY010000012.1, on the reverse strand, counting down.
GCATTGAATTCACCAAATCTTGTGTTTTTGCGGGTTCTTTTCCTTTAATGTTTAAGTTTTCGTTTTGAATAGCCTAAAGTTCTTCTTTTCTTCCCTATATTCTGTCTGTAACGCTATATAATAGAGAGCCGCGCCTATATATATAGGCATAACGCGGCTCTCTATTATATAGTATGCATGGCGTAAGTATATTGGGCCGGGACTAAACTGACTTCTATTTTTTTTTTTCGCATAAGAAAGGCTTTATTAGATAAACATAACAGAGTACTAGACAAACTAAACACTACAACTTACGAATACAGAACAGACACTACAACCCAAAGCTTTCCTGACGCCCCATAATTCTGCCATAGTATTGTTTGTAGAGCCCAGGCTTAACGAAAAGCCCCACAACCAAGCACCTGATTCAGACCGTGCCAAACCCCCTGCTCCAGAAGGACCTGGATTACCTTTTGAGCTACCATCTGTATTTATGGTGATATGGGGGTCCGGTGCAACCATCGGACTGCCACCTCCTGATACAGTCTTGATGGTAAACCAGGAATTGTACTAAGGAAAAAAAATTCCTTTGCATGTGAAAGAGCATTTCGCTTCAAAACTTCATGAGCAATAAACCTCCCATAAAAAAATAAAAGAGTTACGTCCTAACCAAATCGCCCAAATAGTGAAGGCAAAAATCGTGCTCCACGGTATGTAAGAAGATAGGCAAGAAATAAACAAGTTGGCTTTACACCAATGCTGTAAAGGGAATGTGAAAAAATCTGGCACAAGAGACGACTGCCCATACGACAGCCAAATATTTTTCGCAAAGGCACAATCACGTAAAACATGCATGGGAGTCTCTGTTTCATGGCATCGTGGGCAGAGTTGGGAAAACTTTGCTGAATGGGAGAAAAGGATGGATTTGGTGGGAATTCTATGATGCGCACACTTCCAAATGAATAGCTGAATCTTAGAGGGCACTCTCAATTTCCAAATCCAAGCCCAGGTACCATTTTTAGGCCGAGACTCCACCCTATTCCAATTTAATAAGGATTGAAAAACTGACGTCTATACTAACAGGATTCACCATTAAAATTTGAATTTTTCCTAGATTTTTTTTTTTTTCATTTCATTTGAATTTTGGTTTTGAATGTATTCCATGTTTTTTTTAATGGGTGCATTCACCAATTCCCTGAGAAATTTTTGGTTTCATTTCATGTTTGGGACTTTTCTTTGAACTTTTTTTAATTTTTAATTTTGATTTATTTTGAATTTGTTAAGAACACTTTAATGTTAGCAAATTCCATGTCCAAATTTCAAATGTACTCATTCGAGTTGTAATCATTTGAGTTGTCAAGGAATAAGAGCTGATAGAAGAAGTTCAAGTTGCTGCTATAAAATCTTGGTCAAGTGTATTAAATTTGAGCCATGAAGAAGCTCGTTCGGCACTCACCAGTCACCTTGGTCGAGTGAGTTGATAGAAAATTTCCATATTAGTTTTTTCAATTTGAGAGCAGCCATCCAACTCATAATTTGTACTAACTATAAGAATGAAAAATAAACCATAATCCAAATAGAACGAAGATAGTCTCCCATAAACTGTGAGAGAAAATCTCATATTCTTACATACCTTCGCCCTCTCCCATTGAACATATATCCTTGAGAGGAGAAATTCACCAATACACTAAGTGAGAGCTTGAGTGCTTTGGAGTCCTAAAAACCACAGAGTTCATCTGAAACCTTCAAGAGGCATTGTAGTATTCAAGTGATCAAAGGAGTATTTGATAGGGGTGTTTAAACAACAGTTTTCAGCGTTTAAAAATCATAATACATATTTTCACAATATTTTTTAACTCACATATATTTTCACAATACTTAAACAACGATACTAAAAATCTTTAACCAAACAGGCCCCAAACTTGTAGTTGGCACGAGTACATGTACATTGCTTAACCAAAGTTTTTGCAAGTCGTTATGTACTGCAATTATCTCCATAGGAGATTTCATTTACTAGGCTAGGGCACAAAGAATTTTTCCCCCTTACGAATTCTATCCATAATCACATATTGCCTTTGTGTGTGCACATTGTGGTTTATTTACTGTTATCTATTATCCTTGATGCTTGCAATATGAAATTGAAAGAATTGATGGCCTGGGTTAGAGTGAATTTGGTTAAAATCAATAGGAAGCCATATTAGGGGTCTAAATGTAATTATATTTTGTTTGTTTCAATGAAAAACCTTATGTGAAGATAATTTTCTATGTTTTCAATGTTTGATAACATTGGGAAAAAAAATGAGTAAAATAAAATTATCTTTGGTCAAAGAAAACTCTATTAAAAAATATGACCTACTTTTTAAAGGTTTTTTATTTTGTGCTAAATTTTTTAGAAAATAACTTTACCTCACACCATGCGAAATAATGAAATAAAAATTCCCATTTTCAAGATTCTATCAAAGACAAGAAAATAAGATAGTTTTTCAAAAAATGGTTTCTAGAAAATGATTAATGTCAAAACAAACAAACATTTCATTTGTTTCGCTGTACAAGTCTTGAAGTAACCCTCCCTTCACTCGCACAGAGGTCATTGGTGCGAGTGGTGGCTTTGGATACTGGTCGTGGACGAGCTTGTATGGCAAGGTGGATTGGATAGTGGTGGCAGGCAGATAGGTGCGGTTGGATTTGGCAGTTGTGCTTGGAAAATTTGGTGTTTTTTGCTTGAAAAATATTAGGTCACACCAAACATCTATAAATCCAACTGCCAAATATTCTCAATCAACAGAAAACATTTTATAGTGAAACAACAGAGCACAGTAGAATTCTAATTTGGAATACGTTGAATTTTTTTATCCTGCATTCACTACTAATGTTTTTTTTTTTTTTTTTTTTTCCTTGGATTTTCTTTTTTTGGTTTGAATTCATGTTTGTCAGGTTTCTATTGTGTTGGCATATTCCATTTCAAATTTTTATGGTAATTGATCTTGCAATTACTTTGCATTTTGTACTTTGTGGATCTATGTATATTTGGGATGAGGTTTCAAGAGCTAAATTTGAATTTATACAAGATGGAGTTTCAATCGAGTGAAATAGAGAAGTTGTCCGATGAAATGGCAGTAACAGCATTTTGTAAAGCAAAAAGTTTAACATTTTGCGGGACACTAAATCGACCAAAATGGTCAGAACTTGAGAGATTTCTATTATGAACTTTCTTTCTTCTTTTTTTAATTTATTTTTTTAAAATTTTTTTATACAAGATAGAAATTCTACTATAACATAATCTAAGTGTATGTGTGTGAAGCTCCCTCCTAGAAACTTATACTCCGACCCTTGCTCCCCATACCTTATAAGTACTTATACTTGTGAAGTAACCATCACACCAAGGGTGTGCTGTGGTTATTATGAACTTTCTATTACTCTCCAACCTTTACCTAGCCTATAAAAGTATAAATACCTCATTACTCATCAAATTAAACCTTAATCTCCATTGGCAGAGTCAGGATCTGATTTACTCAACTATGCCTCATTTTATTGAAAGTCAAGATTGTTAGTACTATTTATATAAAAAAAGGATGTTGTTAGTTTCTAAATATTTAGGAGTAAATGTTTAGGTTCTAAATTTAAGTAAGTTGGCAAACTGAAAACAAAAACATGTCTAGATTAGATGTTAGACATTGCTCATGATGGTTCAAGTAAAGATTCAAGAACAGTCAAGCTGCAGAAAGAAGAGTTTAGAATATGTCAAGCTCGACTAAACGAAAGATAGGCTCAACCGATCGAAAGTCGTATCCTGTAGAATTTTAATTAGTCCCGAAAACGTTTAAGGTTTGTGTCCAACACTAACTAGTATAAAAGGAAAATCCTAAATATGTTTTAGAAGTTCTTGGAAGTCTTGTGAGTTACTCCTGTGAGATCTGTGAGGTTTCTGTAACTTTCTAACTCAACAAGCATCTACTGGAAAGAAGATCTACAATCAAGAACTGGTGGAGGTAATTTGTTGCATACAAGATCAACAACTATTGATGATCTAAACCTTTGAGTGAGATCTCAAAGACACAAACGTGAGTGTTTGTGTGCGACAAATTCAAATAGATGAGTCCGTGGTTTCGAAGATGCATGCGATCATGTGAGTAAGTACTACAGGAGGTAGCTTTAGATTTAGGAAAAAAATCAATTGTAAAACTTTCATTCTATCATAGTGAATTTGTTGTCTTGAGGATAGTTAGGTTAAATCATCTCCAGGTTTTTTATTTGAAACTGTTTGTTTTAATGGTTTTCCTAGGTCATCATATCACTTGTCTTCTTTATTATTATGCACTTTGTGATATGATTGTTTGTATTTAACCTAGATTTGAAAAATCAACCTAAGTAACTACTTGGTTAATTAATTAGGTTAAACAATCTGGTTTGCAAGGGTCTAAACAAACAAACAGATGTTAATAACTAGACTAACATCAAGTGCAACTTATGTAAATTCTAACATATTAATTAATATAGACTAATCAAATTTGTACACTTTTAAAATTATATTGTGAATATAGATGTACTTTGAAGTTTCATATTTCTCTTTAAAACAATTTAAATTTTGGAGTTTATCATGTGTAATCATTCTCTTATTTTATTATTTATTCATAAATTTGCATAAGAATAATAAATTATTACATTACGAATTTGTGCTTTTTATAATTTTTTTTTATCACTTTTGAAATGTAATAGTACTATTCCTGTTACTTATTTTTTTTCTTTTCCAATTAAAATTCGCACTTCTTTGTTTCTTGCTGTTTTTACATTTAATTTTCTTTTCTTTTTTTTGAGAAACAACGTTTAATTTTCTTTAATTGGTTTCAAACCTTTAAAGACATTAATAAAACCAAGAAAGATCTTTTTTTGAGGAAAAAAAAAAACTAAGAAAGATTTTAATTTCCTTTTCAAATGAAGTTTGACATGAAAACAAAAAGCCTATTATTTATGATATACATGAAAAAAATATAGAAGAAAATAAACTACAAAGGAAAAATATAAAGGTCAAATTCTAATATCTGGGGTAACGATATTTGGGTGGCCAGGTGTCCCCTCGACCTTGAAAGCTCAACCCTGCTAATTCCTATCTTAAGGTTGAGAGAAACCCAACAAATATTGAGAGCCAAACACCATTAATTTCTCTACCTTCCTCTCACCATTGTTAAATTCTTGGGAGGAAATCAAATCCATCACACCCATCACTACCTTTGAGCTGTGAGAGTTGATTGGAGTTGAGAAGTATAATATTGGAGCCACCACAATATCAGCCATAGAGGCTTGAAGATGCAATTGCTAATCAATTGTGGATCCAGTCTCTAAAGTAGAGAAATGATTTATATAGTCAGTTGTGAGCAAAAGCTTGGAGGACTTGAGTATATCTTTACTACATTACTTGGAGAATTTTGTGAGTAAATTATACTGCAACTATCGATTCTAATGAATCATTTTTGACAGTGAGGCTACGAAGAGATTTTTATGTGTAATACTCGAATTTTCCTCTTCGATAACACATTGGGTGTTAACTGTGTTATTGTTTCTTTATTTGCTATGGTTGTGTTGTTTTTACATGCCTTTATCCACGTTCAAGTTAATTGGTTAATCACTTAAAATTTTGACTTAATTGTTAGATTAGCCTAAAATTAACTTAGGCGCTATTGAAGTTAAAATTTGTCAATACTTTCCAGTTAGTAGGTTGCCTAATTTTGTCAATGTGAGATTTGGTTTTGAATAGCTTTAGAGTTTTTCGCCCCTCCCTTTGTTCATCACTATTGTTGGGGTTTTCCTGAAAAATTTTGTTTTGATACCTTTTCTAATTTTGGCTTTACTTATTCTTTGGTTGTCTGGGTTGTCGTTGCAGTTGCAACGTAGAGTTTTGGCAATACCATCCAGGTTTCGGCAATAATGTGTCCACATAATAGGAGTAGATTGGTGTTTTAAAATTTTAAAATTTTATTTTTGGGTAACATATAATAGGGGTATTTTATTTTTTATTAGAATAAGTGTTTGTTTGAAAACAGTTTATTTAGCTGAAACTGAAGATATATATATATTTCCTGAAAGTACTTAGATAGAGCTAAAAAGTAGCTGAAATGTTATAGTGAGATTCATGAATAAAAAGTGCAATAGGATCCATGAATCATAGCAAAAATAAGTCAAATAGTTAAAATTACTAACTTTTTAAGTCAATACCAAACACACGCTAATAGAAGTATTTTAGAGCGTAAAATGGAAACCAAAGAGACATGTTGGAAGTCGTCGTTTTCTTTTTGGAGGAAGTCCGTGTGTTTGTGTAGTGGTTGGAAACTGGTATATATATGTCAAGGGAAAACATACAATTATAGATATAAAAATAATGGGGACAGCTAATAATGGGGACAGCCCTTGAATGCTTCTAGTAAACCTCCACCACCTCACTAATTACTTAATTAGTGCATGCTTTAAGTTGAGGAAATAAACAACATAGTGGAAGTATAATTATCTTCAACCACGACTACCTGTACTTTCTAACAGTTTCCTGAGGAAAACGTTATCTTTCAACCTTACACGTGAGCAGATATGTGTAGTGGTTAAACTCTTACACAAGCTGACAAAATCTCAACCACTACACAAACCTGAACTCTCACACTTTTGTGTAGTGGTCGAAGAATTGTTAATTGTGTTCTTCAGTGATCAGCGAATTAAAAATACTTACACACGAGGTTTTTCTATAAACAAATACAATCGAACAGACACCTATCTTTCTCCAGTGAGGTATATATAAACTTTTCTAGGCTTAAATGCGTCACAAAGTTTGTCCAGTAATGCTATTAATTTTTTAAATATTTTTTCCCCTGACCTACACATTGAAGCCAGGGTGGTCGCTGACCACCCTACCCTGAGAAAAAAAAAATTATTATATATGAATTTTTAAAATTTTTTGAATTTTTACTTTTGAAAAAAAAAAATTGTTACTACCCTAAATATTTTTTAGGCCCAGCTTAATTTAACTTTAGACAAATTTTGGCAACAAAATCAGTCGTAAACTAAGTTTACAACTCCACTTAATATTTTTCTATTAGATATAAATTTTGACAAATACACTAGTAGATTACATTTTCTTCTTATATAATTTATTCTTGGAAAATTTCAATAAGATCAAAGATCAATAGTTATATCATCAATTAAAGGTTTAAATTTTGAGATTTGTAGTGTAAATTTATACATAAAAAATAAAGTTATGGATTGAATAAAAATAATTAGATTTTCAAATTTTGTAGTCATGTTAATTTGTTTAGTTATGATTGTAACCTTAGGCTATCACTAAGTTTGTAGCCAAACTTTGGTTCCCGTAATAATATATTAGGCCCCTTACCAAAAAAAAAAAAGCGCGAGAAAATTTTAAAAAACTAAAATTTTGAAAGAGATGTGGCTCGTAGTATTAATAATGAGACTATTATGCAACAATATTAAAATAAGAAAACTTGTAGAAGGAAATTGTGAGATTTTATGTATTTGTGCGTTTTTTTTTTGGGTCAATATATGAAGTTCTCTTTTTATTAAATTTTGTATAATTTTAGTTTCATAATGATCATCCTGAAAAAAATTTCTGGAACCGCAATTGTTGACCAGGTGTGTTCTTCTTTTCTAATTGATTTGGAATTTCATCACAAAGCTTTGTTATAGTTAGTAGTTAATTATTGTCCAAAGACTTTGTAAGCTGATGGCATGTTTCAAATGTCTAGTGAAGAAGCTAATAATTGATTTTAGTACTCATAATATTCATGCTTAACTTTTATAGTTATTGTTGTGAGTGTTTTTGTAAGAGCATTCATATTGGGTGTTTAAAAAAATACTCATTTTATCATCTAAAAACCTACTTTATTTGTTTTACAATATCATTTTACAGCTTACATTACATCTCATTTCTTATTTTTCACATCACAACAAATACAAATACTATTTATTATTATTTTTTCGCTCTCTCTCTCTCTCTCTCCAAAATCACCCACACCACAACGGTACAACCCATACAAAAAACGACTAAACCACCACTACAGAACCAATAAACCACCAAGACCGACCACCATAGACCTAATAAACCCCTAAGATTGACCACCATAGACCCAACAAACCACCAAGACCAACCATTCACCCAACAAAAAATCGAGAACCACCCATCATACCCATACAAAACCTGCAGAACCACCACCACATCACCCCCGAGCATCACAACAAACCCACTAAACCACCATCATAGCACGCATCAACAAACCACCAAACCCATAAAATCAACCAAAATCCAAAACCACTGAGACCCAATTCTGCCGGCCCAAATCCAAATCCACCAACCTAAACCACAATCAACCATGACCACGACCATTGATTTGCAACTCGGAGGACCTGCCACCCTTGCCAACCTAAACCACTCTCTATCATGCCAATCCACAACTCATCGAACTTGCCATATTTGCAAACCCAAACCGCACTTAGACACAGTTGATCTACACATGTGGCAAGGTCTACAAGAGAGAGAGAGACAAGGAGAGAGAGAGTTTATCGGAGAGAGGTGATAGATAGAGTGACGAGAGAGAAGATATATATTTTTAATTTATTTGGGAAAATAGAGAGTATAGTCATTTAAGGCCAATTTTTTTGGGTTTTGTAAATCAAGGGTCGTTGGATCGAGTGATAGTGTTTGTTTTCTAAATTAGTGACCTAATTTGCAAAGATGTGGAGGAGTATGCCACGGTCTCCAAAGCTTGTGGGCACACGTGGGGGCACGTGGTGGCTCTGTAGAGGTTAGTATTTTTTGGGTTTGGTAGATCGAAGTTTGTATAAGATCCCTATGGGGCCAAGTTTGTGAAATGAAGACTAGGTGCCCCAAACCTACGAACGTTACAGTCTAGCAAAGTGCATTTGGGCTTCCAATTTATTTATTGGTGGGTTTCTTCACAATCCTACAGGTTTCACTTCAAACGTAGCCTAGATAGCCCAACCTCAAGTCTCCTTATGATTTCCTACCCAAACTCCCTCTTTCTCTGATCTCTCTTTCTCTATTCTTTCGTCCTCCTTGTGTTTACTCCCTCTCCTTCTCTTTTCTTACTCTTTCTCTCACTTTTATCAGCGACCAACCAACCTCACTATCTGCTCTCACTCCCTTTATATAGTCTCTCTTTAGTGGGGTTCAAATCATTACTGTTTCACCAATTTCCATGCAATCCCACTTTCATCCAGAATCCCAAGGAACCATCGTGTCTTCTAAGGATTCTCTTGAAACTTGTTCCAGATGCCAAATTGTGTTTGGTAGCGAACTCCCCAAAAGCATTACTAGTACTCGAGGCCGACCTAAATTTCTCTATCGCCTCATTGATTTCACATTGTCTTATCGGTCAGTAGTGGGCCGAGATCTCTGCAAACACTTAGTGAATTCCCCAAACAATACTCTCCATATCCTGATATACTTATTGTTGGGTTGAGCCCATTCCCATAGGTTTTGGGCTAACTTTAATCCCCTAGGCTAGCCTCCGCAACCCAAGTCGATCTCGGGCTTAAGTTTGGTGGGCCAGTATTGATCACATGGGGATTCCTATTTTGGTGATCAACTAAGTTTTTAAAAAATGGCGGATATGTCTCGAGAAAACCAAACGTCACTCAATCAATATAGCGGACATGACAATTCACTCTTAGTGCACGCATGGTAGCATTCTTTACATCGGACGGTCAAGATGATTTGATGCTTCGATTACCAAGGCGTGCATGAAAAAAAACAACAGTAAGTATTAATTAATTTGTTGCAGTTGCATTAAATGACCTTCACTCCTATAAATACCAACACAGTATACGTTATAACTTTCTTCAGTTTTTTTTAAGTTCAGAATCTTCTTTCTTCTTTCCTCCCGAGCCCTTAAATTTCCTCCATGACCATCCTTATCATCAAGAAGTTACTCAGTAAGTCTTCTTCCTTCTGTCTCTTTTGTAGTAATCTTGATAGGAAAAAATGGGTTTTTTGTATCTTTTTAAAACTAACGTAGACGTAGAATCCTTCAAGGCTAGGTTCGATATCCCTCATGATGTGAACATATCATACTGCCACGAGGGAGAAATAGAAGACCAGAGATTACCTCATGTACTCTTTTTTCCCTTAATGTCTATATTAGAGGGTGGAGTTAGATTTCCAGTAGATCTCCTTTTACTTAGGACTTTTAGTTTTTACGGGCTCAGCCTCGACTAATGTTTACCTAACTTTTATAGGATAGTAAACTGTGTGGGGTGCCTTAACCGTCTATACGGCCTAAACCTCACCCATCACAATATTAACTTCCTATATGTTATTCGGGGGAGCCTGAAGAACAGGTATTACCTTCAGACCTGAAATATCATGGTTAGGTTGATATCCTATCTTCCCGACTCTAATAGGAACTCTAAGGGGGAGTTTGTGAAGGTGAGCAGGAATTGTCTCAATGGAGAACACACATGCCCAACCTCTCCTCGTTAGATAGGTCAATACCTTCTTTTCTAACTCCTTAGTATGACCTTACCGTGCATATTTTTTTCTTTAAGTTTCTTTTTTTTGTTCATGTTTGGTACGTTTCTATTACTATTATTACATATATTTTTCATTAACTTGTTCATGATTCCTTACTGCAGTTTCCAAAAAATTTTGAACCGAATCTTAGCGTGGTACAGACTCGGGAGCTTAATTTTATCCTGCATTCGGAAATTTTTGTGCATCACAATGGGCAACTGAGAGCATGCCATTTGATTCTCAGTTACGTGCGTTCTAACACCAACTACCAAGATTCATCGGGCACTTTGACAGTCGGAAGTCTACTCTTGTCCTACCTCGATGTTCAAATGCCTAGATTTCTACCACACGGACTCACAAGCGGTGAGGCAAGACACCAAAGGCCCAGAAGGGTTAGGTAAGGCTCACTCAAACCCGTTTGTGACGGTTCGGCCGACATGATTTTTCACGATCAGGCCATGCATATTGTAGTGGATGCTCCCATTGTAGAAGCCCTTGTTTTAGAAGCCCCCATTCCCATCAATCCGACTGCAGGGATGTTTCCGAGGCGCACCATGGCTTTAGACTGCTGGTTTTTGGCTGCATAGCCTGTTAGGAGCCAAGCTGCTCCTCAACCAACTCCTCAGCAGACAACTCTCCCCGCCCCTTATCAATGAAGGAAGAGACTGAGGGGTATTGACGACCCCATGACAGAGTCCAATGCCCCTCCTGCCGACCAGCTCCCTACTCTAGCTTCGTGCGCGACAATGACCCAACATAACCTCCCAAGAAAAGAAGCTCACCAGTCAACGGACCATTATAGGTTCCCATGTAGCCTCCACCTCCTCAACTTCCTCTATAGGATGGAAATGCACCTTCCATCCGGGAGATAAAGTCTTGCCTACCAACTCCTCCATTCGAACTTGGAGAAGCGGCCTTGGGGGACAAGTCTTTGATAGCCTCGGGCAGGCTCTATTGTTGCCTGCCGATTTGGATCATTATGCGAGCTGTCGAGATGAAGACATCATCCTCAAACTGAAGTGGCACACCATAGCAATGAGTATTCCTTCTCTCAATCATTATTGTTTTCACTATTATTTATTTTTATATTTTTCCATCTCTCACTTTCTATAAGTGTTAGTGCTCAGATGACACTAACCCCCTAATCATTTCTACTATAGTTTCAGGCCGCCCAAATGACCCATGTTGTGGAGGGTCGACTAAAGGGCATAATGGAGGAGGTCGACTAAAGGGCATAATGGAGGAGGTCGACAAGGAGAAGGCCTTGAAACAAGTATCCAAGGCAAGTTTGAATGGAAAAAACCTTGGAGCTGAACGTAGTTAAGTGGCAAGCAACTACCGTAGAAAGGGCACGGGAGTTGGCCGAGCAAAAGGCGGAGGATCTTCAAGGGAAACTCGGCGAGGCCGAAGTTAAACTTGTTAAGGCTATGAGCCTTGTCTCCGCCTATGATAAATAACTTGCTGATTTGAAGGAGACGATGAAGACTTGTGAGCAAGTCTTTTATAATATGGGATTTAAAGACGCCAAGAACTCGGTTGGGGTAGTAATCCTTCAGGATCGGAAGTTTGGGTTCGCAAAGGGTTGGATGGCTGCAGTGAATGCCATTGGTCTCCCTGACACCTCCCCATTTAGGAATGTAGACCAAATTCTATTGCCCAAAGACCCACAAGTAGAGGCCTAAGCTCAAGTGCAACCCGAGAACGACAGTGAGGAGGAGGGGGAGGGGGGTGGGGGCAGAAAGCCCCGGCATGATGGAGTTGTCTCAGTAGATCAACTCTCATATGGTGGTGCTTGATGAAGATAACCCGACAACCACCACTCCCACCGAGACGCAGGGTGCTTCATAACCAAGTCTCGGCTTGGCCCCTCTAGTTGCCAGTGAAGTTCCTTCAACAAATCCTGCTGCCCCAGAATTCGATTTTTTAATTTTGTTAAACCATTTAACTATATATATATATATATTTGGATTAGCCAAAATTTTCTGTATCTAACTAATTGGAACACTATTCGTGTATTAAACTTTATTAAGTTTACTTAATATTGATGCTTTGAGTTTCTTTGGTTAAATTCTTTACTTATTGCTTTATTTTATTTCCTTATAATGTGGTTGCAAGGCTAAGCCTCGTGCATACAAGAAATTTTCCATTTTTAAGGAAAATTGTGCCATTGTACTTCAAAAAATCTTAAGTGTGAACGATCAGTAACACATATGAAATGTACCCATATCCACTGACCGAGTGATTGATTTATTACAACCTCTTGAACCAAAGGACTCAATCTTTAGCTATCGCAACCAAGGCCCTTCTATCAAGATAGCCTCCATTTTTTTAGGTAAAATTTATTGTAGTTTTTTAACCAATCAGTGAATAGGTTCATGTTAGGACTATGTTCCTATCCTTGGGGGAGTTTATTAAGGTTTCCACCTGGTCGATGACTGGAGTCAGGCCGAGGCTAGGGTTCTGTCCTTAGAAATGTTTATTAAGGTTTCCACTTAGTCTGTGACTAGAGTTAGACCGAGACCAGGTTTCTATCCTTAGAGGAATTTATTAAGGTTTCCACTTAGTCGGTGATCGGAGTCAAGCCGAGGCTAGGGTTCTATCCTTAGAGAAATTTATTAAGGTTTCCACTTGGTTGGTGACCAGAGTCAAGACGGGGCCAAGTTTCTGTCCTTAGAGAAATTTATTAAAGTTTCCACCTGGTCAGTAATCGATGTCAGGCCGAGGCCAGGTTTTCATCCTTAGAACAATTTATCAATTTTTGTAAATAACTCTACACAAAGTAACTGAACTTTTTCCACATTCTCTATTCAAGCTTATTTACAACCTCAGACATATCTTTCACATTTCCTTCCACACTTATGGATAATACTTTTTTAAATTACAAATGTTCCATGGTCAGGGTATAGGTTTTTCTTCCATGTCTTCCAAGTAATAAGCCCTTGTTTTGGCTGCGGCTGTCACTCAGTAGGGTCCCTCCTAATTCGGGGTGAGCTTGCCCGCATTTTGATCTCTCATATTCCCCGCTGCTTTTCACAAAACGAGGTCTCCTGCCATAAACCCTCTGGGCTTCACATTCCTGTTATACCCCTGGGCCAACTTCTACTAAGAATCTGCAAGCTGAACGGATACCATGTCTCGTCTTTCCTCCAAGGAGTCTAGATTCTCGACCATTTGAACATCATTATTGCTTCGTGAAAATTCAATGATTCTCATGCTTGACCTCTATTGGTATAACTACCTCTATTCTATATGTCATGGAGAAGGGGGTTTCACCCGTTGACCTCCTCGATGTTGTTTGGTAGGCCCATAAAACATTCGGAAACTCCTCGGCCCAATTTCCTTTCGCCCCTTCCAATCTCTTCTTCAAACCATTAACTATTGTCTTGTTCATTGCTTCTGCATGGACATTGCTCTAGGGATATGTTGGTGACAAGTACCTATTAGTTATCCCGAGATTACTACAATACTCCCGAAAAGCCTTACTATCAAACTGTAGCCCATTATCTGAAATCAGTGCCTGAGGTACCCTGAACCTTGTAACGATATTTTTCCATACAAATTTCTTCACATCCACATCCCTAATGTTCGCCAAGGCTTCGGCTTTCACCCATTTGGTAAAGTAATTTGTTACGACCAACACATACCTCCTGTTTCCCAGCACACGAGGGAACAATCCAATTATATCTAGCCCCCATTGAGCAAAAGGCCAATGGCTGATGATTAGGTTCAAGTTTTCACCTGGCTAATGCAGGATTGGTGCATGCCTTTGGCATTGATCACACTTTCTTACGTAGTCGGCCGCATTGCGTTGCATATTTGGCAACCAAAATCCCTAAGCCATTGCTCGTTGGGACAGCGATCTTCCCCCTAAATGTCCTCCACATATCCCTTCATGCAGCTTGGGCTAGGAGCTTGGCGGCTTTGCTCAGGTGGAGACATAACAGATAAGGACCTCCAAATGAACGCCAATACAACTTTTTGTCCTCGGATAACCAAAAATGAGCTGACGTTCTTCGTACCTTCTCTGCCTCTTTTGCATCAGTAGGTAAAGACCCATCAGACAAAAAAGCGACATAAAGATCTAACCAACTGGACTCGAACACCAAAGTTGAGGATACATCCGCCCTCTGCTCTATACTCGGTTGCTTTAACAACTCCACAAAGATCATTCGGGGAACACATTCATCTAATGACAAAGCCAAAGTGGCCAATGAATCGGCGTGATTGTTTTGACTTCTTAGTACTCTGACCAGGTCTACCTTTTGGAAGTTTGATCGTAGTGCCCCGAACAACTTTAAATACTATGACATATAGGAGTCCTTCGCCTTAAAGCTCCCTTCTATTTGACTTACCACCAATCTTGAATTCGAGAACACCTCCACTTCCTCAGCATTGAGCTTCTACACCGCCCTAAGACTAGCAATGAGAGCTTCATATTCGGCTTCATTGTTCAAAGTACGGAAACCCAATCTTAGTGATTTCTCTAACCATAACCCTTCGGGAGGTATCATTACAATACTGACCCCCGATCCTTTTGTGTTAGACGCACCGTCCACATACACTCGCCAGTGTTTAACCATAACTTGGCATATTCCAATAGGGGCTCTTGGCGTAGGACTGAATTCGGCCACAAAGTTTGCTAACACTTGACCCTTTCTTGACTTGTATCGTATATCAAATGTTCCCAGTCTCATTCCCCATTTAGCTATCCTTCTAGTGAAATCTGACATTCTCAAAAGTGATTGCAAGGGATACTCGGTCAGCACCCATATCATATGTGCTTGAAAATAATTTGGCAGTTTCCTCATAGCATGCACCAATGCTAGTGCCATTTTCTCTAACAGCAACTACCGAATCTCTGTATCCACCAACGTTTTACTAAGAATACATTGGTTTTTGGATCCCCTCCTGATGTCTGAGCAACACTGAACTAACAGCATGGTCAGAGACCGCCAAGTACATGTGCAAACCTTCTTCGGGCTTAGGTCGGGATAAAATAGGTGGACTTACCAAATAAGACTTCAAGTCTCTAAATACCATATCACATTCCTCCGTCCATTGAAAACCGTTCCACTTCTTCAACAACTGAAAGAATGGTCTACACTTATCCGTTGATCTTGAAACAAACCTATTTAAGGCGACAATCATTCTAGTGAGTCTTTGCACTTCTTTAGGGTTGTCGGGCGGGTTAAGCTATTGAATTGCTGTAATTTGGTCAAGGTTAACCTCTATGCCCTGTGTAGTTATCATGTAACCTAAGAACTTACCTAACCCCACACCAAAGACACACTTGTCTGCATTGAGGCACAACTTATGTTGCCTCGGTATCTTGAAGACCTCAACCAGGTTAGGCACATGCTCTTCACTCTTCCTACTTTTTACTATCATGTCATCAATGTAAACTTCTATAGTTTCCCCGATCTGATCCTTGAACATCCAAGTAACCATTCGTTGATACGTAGCCCCTGCATTCTTTAGCCCGAAAGTCATCACTGTGTAATGGTAACTACCATCGAGCATAATAAAAAAGGTTTTCTCCTAATCCTCAAGTGCTAAAATGATCTAATGATAACCTTGAAAGGCATCTAAAATGCTCATTCTCTAGTGTCCAACTGTAGCATCTACCAACTGATCTATCTTCGGTACAGGGAATGAGTCCTTCGGGCTTGCTCGGTTGAGATCAATAAAGTTAACACAAACTCTCCATTTCCCACTTTTCTTATTCACCCCCACCGTATTAGCTAACCACTAAGGGAAAAACACCTCCTTAATGGCCCCCGCCTGCTTCAATTTCCTCACTTCCTCCTTCACTGCTTTCACATGTGGCTTGACCAATCTCCTGGGTTTCCGCTTTTTTGGTGTGACCAAAGGATTTGCATTCAACTGATGTGTAATGAAGGTTGGGTCCACTCCGGGCACTTCGTATGGATTCCATGCAAACACTTCCAAATTCTGTATTAATGACAGAAGAACTTCTACTCGATCTTCTACTTGAAAACTTTTCCTTATTCGAAAGTACCTATCAATATAAGGAAAAATTCGTACTTGAACCAATTCCTCCACACTATCTACCCTTGTTAGACTCTCGGGACACTGTAATTGCTATAACTGTTTTGTCTCAACTTGCTCCTTCTGTTTAATCTTATGATTTATCACGGCCACCAAGCACTGTCTCACTACCTTTTGGTTAGCTCGAACCACAATAACCCCATCTTCAATAGGGAATTTAATCTTTTGGTGCAACGTAGAAGGTACTGCCCTCATAGCATGAATCCAAGGCCGCCATAAAAAGATTCCTCGTGTATCATCTGTAGCAAAACTATAAACGAAAGCTAGCAATCCAAACCGTATTGAAAAGGTTCCTAAGACATAGCATGGAAGAGTCGCAATATTTAAAAACAAGGTCTAAGAATAAAGTAGGGGTAGAATTACTAGATGAATATGAGCTATGGCTAACACCCAAGGCCCAAAATCGCAGTGTATGATGAAAAGGCATTAACCACTATGAAATTTACCTCAACCTCCTTCCCCTCAGTTACCACTGAGAGTTTTATTTGCCCCTCGGGCATTACCACTTTTCCATTAAATCCCACTAACGGTGTGTCATACTTACTCAAATCCTCTGGTTTCAATCCTAGCCCCTTATATAAATCGAGATACATGATCTCAGCTCAAGTCCCTTGGTCTATCATGACTCTATACACTAAGAAATCACCAATTCGTGAAGTCATTACCAAGGAATCATCATATGGTTGTGACGTTCCTTCCAAGTTTGCTTCACCAAAAGTGATCGGGTTTGAATTCTTCCTAAGCTTCTTCTCAAGTTGATTTGTTACCTCTGTCTCAGGCGGGGTAACAACACTCAATATCCCCCTCCGAAGGTTCATACTTACACTGATGGAAGTTGCATGAATGACCTCAATAATTCCTAGGGGTGGGGGAAGTGTATTACCTCAGCTTCTCGATTCCTGGCCTGTACTTCCCCCTCCTTGCCTGACCACAAATTCCTTCAAATGCCCCGCCTTTACGAGCTTCTTCAAGTGGTCCTTCAACACACGGCATTGCTCATTAGTATGACCTTTCTCTCTATGGTAAGTACAATATAAGCTCTGATTCCTTCTAGCCAAGTCCCTACCTATCTTCCCCGGCCATCAAAAATAAGGTTCATTCTTGATGTGCTCAAGGATCTTGTAGATAGGCTCCTTAAATGTCACATTAACTCCCTTGGTTCACTGCACCAAGTCCACACTCGGGACCCTTGGTTCCCTCCTAGTTCTCTACTGAAATCTCTTGGGACGATAATCTTTGTTGTATTGTGAAGAGGCCGGGACTTTGCCTTCACCTTGTAGCTTGTCGTCATCCAATCTCTTATACTCCTCAATCCTTCTCATAAGCTGGTGCATGTTCTCAGGAGGACGCATGGTTAGAGAATCCCTTGATTTCGACTCTTGAGGAAGCCCAAGCCTGAAGGTGTTGGCGGCCACTTGCTTATTCCTCCCTCATATTTTGTTATATAGCTCCCAGTACCTATTTGCATACGATTGTAGGGTCTCCCCACTCCTCATCCTCATGGACGACAATGCATTGATTTGTTGAGGGACCTTGCTACACGTTATGAATCGCACTTCGAACGCCTGCATCAACTCCCTAAAATTGCAAATGGAGCATTTTCTTAAACTATTAAACCACCTCATTGCCGTAGGCCCGAGGCTGGCGGGAACACTTTGTACATCAAATCATCGTTCTGTGAATAAAGCGACATCATCTGAATATAGTGACTTCATGTTCCACTAGATCAGTTTTTCCCCTCATAAATGGTAAACAAAGGGTGGGTGAAATGCCTCGACATTTCTATACGCTCTATTTTGTCGAAAAGGGGTGAATGGACAGATTTCTTCAACGCCCAGCTCATGGCATCCAACGCGGCATTATGATGCCCGTGCCTATCATGATGGGGAGATTCATGACGACATCCCATGGTTTTGTGAGATCTTTCCCTCGACCGATGTGAATTGCCACCATGATATGACTCTCCCCTTGTATAGTCGAGGTCATCAGATGAATCCTTATGGTCCCTCCTATGGAGTTGGCCTCTCAACTCAATCTCCAAGTCCTTAACTTGCTTTTGTAAATTCTCCAGCTCTCATTCTCGGTCACTACGATGAGATCGCTTGGGAATATAAGACATGGTTCGTTCCCCTTGTGAGGACCCCTCGTCAGAATCAAGTCTGGTCTGATGGCCTTCTTACATACGCTGCTGTTCCCTTCTACGCTCCATTTCCAACCTTCTATGACCCTTTAAGGAAGCCCTTAAATGATTTCCACCAACCGACCTTTCATTAGCATGCAGACCCTCCATATTTGGATGATATCAAGCTAGTTCAAAGCCTCTAGTCAAGTAGGATTACCACAAATAGCACTAATTGTGGTGCCCCAAACCTATGAATGTTACTGTCTAGCAAAGTGGATTTGGGCTCCCAATTTATTTATTGGTGGGTTTCCTCACAGTCCTACAGGTTTCGCTTCAAACGTAGCCTAGACAGCCCAACCTCTAATATCCTTGTGATTTCCTGTCCAAACACCCTCTTCACCTTAGACTTAGTCTTTTCTTTCTCTGATCTCTCTCTCTCTTTTCTTTCGTCCTCCCTGTGTATACTCCCTCTCCTTCTCTTTTCTTACTCTTTCTCTCACTTTTACCAGTGACCAACCAACGTCACTGTCTACCCTCACTCCCCTTATATAGCCTCTCCTTAGTGGGGTTCAAATCATTACTATTTCACCAGTTTCCATGCAATCCCACATTCATCCAAAATCCCAAAAAACCATCATGTCTTCTGAGGATTCTTTTGAAACTCATTCTAGACACCAAATAGGGTTTGGTAGCGAACTCTCCAAAAGCACTACTAGTACTTAGGGCCGATCTAAATTTCTCTATCTCCTCGTTGATTTTGCATTGTCTTATCGGTCAGTAGTGGGCCAAGATCTGCCTGAACACTTAGTGAATTCCCTAAACAATACTCTTCAGATCCTAATATACTTATTGTTGGGCTGTGTCCATTCCCACAGGGTTTAGGCCAACTCCAATCCCCCGGGCTAGCCTCGGCTACCTAAACCAATCTTGGGCTTGAGTTTGGTGAGCTGATACTGATCACCTGGGCCTAAGTGCCCTACAACTAGATTTGCACAAATTTGAAAGAGTAGACGTAAGGACAACCCCCTCGAGAGTTATGAAGAAAATTTCCCTATGGAGTTGATAAAACCCCTTCGTGAGGGGAATTAACACAAGTTCCTCAGTGCACTACACACCATCAAAGACTTCCTCATAGGTCAAAATCACCACAAAACCCCCTCAACAAGTTATGTTTTCCCCAGTGGACTACACCCCATCAAAGACTTCCTCATAGGTCAAAGTTACCAAGAAACCTCCCCTGCGGGTCACCAATACACTCTTCAACAAGTCATTCTCCCAAGGGGATCTTTCACCAAGGACTTCCTCATAAGTCAGAATACTAAGGCCACTTGTGCACGTATCCTTCAAGAATTGAATATGCAGGCACAAGACATACACTAGTTAGAATAACCAAGAAACTAGTGCACATATCCTCTAAGAATTGAATATGCAGACATAGGTCTTACACAATTCAGAAGAAAAGAATACAAAATTTGTGCACATATACTCTGGGAATTAAATATGCAAGCGCAAACCCTATGCAAGCCAGAATTTGTACACATATCTCGAGGGAAGTGAATATATAGGCATAATAGAAGAGGTAGAGATAGAGATAGAAACTAAGGTCACCCTGAGTCAAGAGATTACCAGAACAGGTAGAGATAGAGATGGAAGACAAGTATTACCCAAAGGCATAAGCCACCCGGAGAAGTTTGAGACAAGAGCCCTAGATGGACACCACAAATATGTATCATTTTAAGCTCGTAAGAGCACTTTGTTTGTTAATTGATGATTACGGCCGTTGGCGATATTTATTTTTCTTTTTAAGTGAGTATAGGATAGTGAGTCATGCATCTTTTGCTTGCAGTTGGAAAAATAGGTTCTTGGATAGTGAACTTGTCATTCCTTCTTTCCCAAGCAATAAAGGTAGGAATTTAAACATATGAATCCCATGCAACTCTGTGGAGTTGCACCCTACCCCATGTATGCATGTTGTCTGCCGTGTGCGAGGGTTAAGCCAAGCCATACGTTGAAACAAAATGTTTTGTCTCTTATTCTTTTGATTCCATTAGTGGAGCTCACAAATCAAAATATTGGCATTTATAGATACCCATTTTGTACCCCTTACTATAAGGACCCCCATTCCCCAATAATGGTAAAATTCTAAAGCGTAAGATTGGTTTAGGGCCTAATCAGATTGAAATTGACTTTAGGAATGTTTTTATGGAAAATATAACTTTTTATGAGCTGAATAAAACTATTTTTGGAAAATAAAGGCCATGGAAACCCTGGGGCATACATACGCAGACACATGTATGCGTACGCATGCTCCAGACTTGCATATGCATGCTTCATGTATGCGTACGCATGTATGCATGTTAGGGCTCTAGAAACTATAAAAGACAAGTTTTTCTGCATTAAAACTGAGGTTTAGAACGAATCCCACATCGTCTAGGAGTCACTCCAAACCCCTATTTTCTCACTATAAAATGCCATACACAGTGCCTTTTCAAAACGCATAGAAAATCCTAAGGGAAAACCTAAGATTCACTAGAAATAGTGAATTAAAGTGGGATTTTTTCACAAAACATCCTCAATTCAATATTCTTTTGATTGAGACCTTTTTTGATCTTGATCTTTGAGTTTTGAACTTTACTAATCAATTTTGTTTGATTATGAATAGATTGACTGAGAGAAATGGTCAAAAACAAGCTTGAAAAGTTTTATGTTTGAGGTATTGAGTTCTAACCTTTTCCTTCTCTTTTCTTTCTTTTAATTTTTCTTTTTTTTTTCTTTTTTTTTTTCTTGTTTTGGTTATTTTTTAATATGTTCCTAGGGTTTAGTAGTTTTTTGTTTTAAAGAATGATAGGTTGTTAGATTTATAGTTTTTAAGTTTTGTTCAGTTTTTTTGTATTGCTGTTTCTGGGTTAGGGTTTGGGTGTGTATGCGTATGCATACAATTGGGCTGCGTACGCAGGCCTATGTATGCGCACGCATACTCAAGCCCGTAAATCCAAATTCGACATTTTCTACTTCTTTATTTATTTTGTTTAATATGCCTCTGTTCTAGCTTGGTTCCACATGTATATGTCTCTATTTCTCTGTTTGTTTGCTTAATCATCCTTAACATGTTACATTAGGGTTTTTCTTCAATGTTTTCTTTGTTTTTCCATAAACATGCATATGATATGATTATGTTGATAGGCCAAAAATGTATTGACCCCTTTGGTAACTTAATCAATTAATTTAGCTAAGTGAAATTAATTAGATTCAATTACATGCAATAAGAGTGGTAGCACAAACAAATTACCAACTAAGTTAAATGCAGTAGAAAATAAATTTGACATAGGTGATTTGTTTACGAATGGGGAAAACCATTAAGGCAAAACCCTACCGGGTGAATTTAAGGTCACCACTCCCGAGAATTCACTATTATCAAAACAAGCAATTACAAGTAAATGAATCACAGTACCTAATACCAACCTACAGTTGAACCCTTACCCCAATACATAATTGGACTTGCAATGTAGTGACAATCTCTCCTTTCAATGCACAGCTCCCAGTACGTGACTAATCAATCAATGAACGATTCCAAGTACGTGACTAACACACTAACTTGAGAAAGATGTTGGCTGCAAAGTTCTTCAATTCATCCAGACGATGACGATCAAAAAGCTCCAACCCTTGGCGCAAAAACCCAGTAGCTTCTACAAAGAAAGATGAACTAGGGAAAATTCTCTCTGGTCACAATTTGAGTGAATAATCACTTTGCATCAAGTTACATCACCTTAGACGACCCTTAAAATAATCCTTATATATGTCTAGGGTTGTGAGAAAAGAAACCCTATACAAATAACTTGGATATGCGTGAAAAACAGATCTAGAAATCTGAATTTCGTAATTCTCGATAGAGACAGCTTCTGTCGAGAGCTGTCGAGAATTAAACATTAAACCTCGATAGATTTATCCGTCGAGCTATCTGTCGAGCTTTAATGAACAATACTTCTTTACTTGATTCTTAGACAGATTTGCATGGCTTCAATACTAGACTTGAACTCTTGTTCCTGGAAGTATTAAACACATCCTAGATCTACCCAAATACAAGTAAAGTGCGTTTTGTCAAAGGATTAGCCAATTTACAATAACATACGTTCTAACAATCTCCCCCTTTGGCAATCCGTGACAAAACCACAACAAACAAATGAAATATGAGAGAAGTCATAAATCACTAACCTCATAGTCACTTGTTAAGTACAATAAAATCTAATCCTAACACAAACTCTTGAAAAACTTTGCAAAAAGAGAGTTCATGGCATAATAGATTTTGACAACCTATCTTTCTGAAACACTTTAAACAAAACTCATCAAGGCATCTTAGTGTGAAACAAAAATAAAAGATTGCATACAATAAGAAACATGTGTATAATAGAGAAAAGAAACAACACATGGAGAGATAGGTGAAATGATAACAACATCATATATATATGAAATAAATAAGTACAATGTTTGCTATCACTGAATGGTCACAAGACCAATGTACAAAAGGATAATGTATCTAAAGAGAAAGAAAAGAAAAGTACATAAATCCTCACTACATCCCTCAAAAGTATAAACACTCCCCCTATAAAAAAGTCCTATGCTAACTTTCCCCCTAAGTACATGACTACTCTTAACCCAAAACTACTTCCCCTTTTTGTCACGAATGACAAAAGGCAAGTCACTAAGAAGTGGTCATCTCCTCATCACCAGAAGAGCTAGCATCCTCATCCTTATCATCATTATCATCACCAGAACCATCATCGGCATCCTCGTCCTCAGAAGCCTCTAGAGAAGGAGAGGGAGAAGCGATGAAGCCACCAAGGCAAGCCTGTCATCATGCAATATGACCCACACGAGTGGTCACTTGACTCAACTTATCAGTGAGAGTGTCAAGGCAAGCATCCATGCACTGAAAGTGTGCCATAATCGCCTCAAGAGTCACACCACCACTCGAAGAAGAAGAAGCGGAGGTGGATGGAATGGAAGGGGCTGGAGGAGAAGCTAGGCCTCGCTCCATCGAACATACACCACACTAATGGCATCCATGACGGGGAATTGAGAAGACTCAGGATAGGAGACAGAAAAATGGCGTATGATCCTCGTGATAGCAAAAAGAAAGATAAGCTTATCATGAGTCACCGTATCCTTATAGATATCTATAAGGGAGAGAATGAAATGAGAGGGAAAGTCTATAGTAAAGTCCTCAATGAAGGAAAACAAAAGCTAACACAAGGCTTGGTAATGGAGTTATAATGAGACAAGGGACGGAGAACAAACGTAATCACCATATTAAGGAAACTCGGACCTTTAGCAAAGCCCAAGCATAAGGTATTTTGACAATCACCCCATGAAGAAGGCATCTCATAAAAGAGAGACAGAAGTTCGTCTTTAGACACAGTCCTTAGACGTGGACATGAGGGGTAATCAAGATGCGATACCCTCTGAACTTGTAGTACCTTGGAAATAAGCTCCAAAGTGACTACGATACGTGTACCTCAAACCTGTGTAACAAACCGAGGTATAGAGGTATCAAAACCGTGCATATTGGAGTAGAACTCTTGTATGATCATGGTGGGACAACTCACGGGTATCTCACATAGAGATTCCCATCCCCAACTGTGAATGACAGTGGGTAGAGTAGTATCGGAAAAATTCGATAGAATTGCGTGGTGTTTTGAATGAATGCCACGTTTGGAGAAGTTCTTCGAGAAGTCTTGATGGGCCTTCTCATCACAGAACCGAACGTGAAGAGGAGTGGGGTTAGAAGAAGATGTCTCAAAACGAAGAGGGTTCCGAGATGGAGTGGTTTTACGCTTAGGTGCCATGCGCAATCTATCCGAGAGAGAGAAAGAGAGAGAGACAAACAGAAAAACACCATCACAAAAAAGTACCAAAGATAAGGAAAAAGAGGGTACGAATGAATGAAATGTGCATGAGCATATGACGTGCAAAAATAATTTCAGCATGGGTTCAACCCAATCCAAACCTAACAACACGCAATTTTTCAACATATAAACACATATCTAAATGCATGAAATATTGTGAAAATGCAAATGGGATGCAATGATCATATAGCATCAAAAACAAAAAAAAACCCAACCCAAAAAATTTTACAAAATATTTATCAATATTCAAAAACCCCAAACATTTCACAAAAACCCAAAACCTAGGTCTAAATGCATGAAGAATGAGGGATAGAGAGATCATACCGTAGGAGAAATGATCAACCAAGGCCGAAAACCAAGAGGGTAGGAGGTTTTGAGTGAGAAGAGAGTGTTTGGGAGGTGAAAAACAAGATTCTATTGAGAGAGAACGAGATAAATGAGAACAAATTTCGCGTTGAAGCTATTTAAGGAAATTGTAGCTCGATGGATCGAGGATCTGTCGAGCACTAAAGCTCGATAGATAGAATCTTTTAAGGTGCTGTTGAGATTCTATCGACGGCAAAAGCGCTCGATGGATCGAAAAGCTGTCGAGAAGCTATCGGCCAAACAGAAGCTTTCTCAATGGATCGAGAATCTATCAAGAAGCTATCAAGACAAATTCCAAAAAGCTTCGATGGATCGAAGATGCGTTAAGAACTGTCGAGAAAAGAAGTCCAAGGGTCTTGATAGATAGCTATCTGTTGAGATCTGTCAAGAAGCTATCGAGCTTAATAAAAAGCAGTTTTTCAAAGAGAGGAAAAACATAGAAATGAATGCAATCAAGCAAGCTACTCAACCAAAGATCCAAACAACATTTTAAGCTCTCAAAAATATCTCTCAACAAGAAGATGCAAAGCATTCATAATCCAAAACACACACTAAACAAGTCTAACCAATTTTATATTTCAAAAACAAGTCAAAACAGTTTAGTGAGCATACATTAACTTGTATTCCTTGTGATGGCCAAGTCACATTGTACCTGCACATGTATCAAAAGTAGCAAAGAATTTTACGTGTTGTATGTGAAAACATCGTAAGAGTGCATAAGTGTCTCATGTTATGACGATTTAAGATATGAGAAAATCAATTTAACTCACACACAATCATAACTGCTTGATGGGGGCTATCACTTTTGAGGTAAATCCTATAATTCTTACATCTCCTAGAAACACGCTTGCAACCATATTTAAAAGCATTTTGATTCTTTTTATTTTTGTTTTTCTTTGCATATTTTTTTCTTTCTTTTGACCATATCATGCATGGGTATATAAGAGAGAGAAAAGAAATACCCAATTATGTTAAGCTTAAAACATCACAATTTTGCTATGCCAAAGCATACAGATGTTTATTTGTGATTGGCGGGCTTTAGTGGTGAGATGGTTATTTATGCCTTTCTCTTAGGATTTTTTAGTTCTTCCCATCAAAAAGAGTGATATGAGTGTTAAGTATAAGAGATTACTTAATTGTGCTCATCACAAGCACAAGCCACAAATCTCACTTGCTTAGTTGTGCATTGAGATGCTCATCTAACTTACAAAAGATACAAAGTTTAGAAAACTTTGTTTCAATGGCCATCCAAGGTACACAGTTACCAATGTACACAAAACACACATTGTTTTTGTATTTTTCTGATTTTTCAATTTTTTATTTTTTATTTTTATGAAAACAAAGAAAGCAAAAACTAAAAACAAACAAACAAAAACATGTTAAACAAAACATAGCATAAAACTAGATTAACTCAGAAAGAAGAAAACAAAACACACAAGTAATGCATAAACAAAAAGAGAGGGAGAGAGAGAAAAAGTGACTAAATCACTATGAACCTATTTCCTTCCACACCTTGGAAGAACCTTTCCGTTAAGCGAACCTTTGATCTAGTGGTGAGGGAGAAGAGTTGAAATCGTTTAAGTTCAAAACGAACATGAGGGCCTTAAGAAGATCTCTAAGAGGAGCAAAAGAGGAAGGAAACTGATTTTGGTTTCAAGATGAGATCATACTATTACTTTATTGAGTGGCTAACCACTTATAGCAATTAGGTCGAGTATGTCCTGAAGCTCCACAGTGATAACAGAGATGCTGCTTCTTTTGTTTAGACTTTTGGTTATTACTCTTTTTAGTCCTAGGGTTTCTAGTCTCTTTCTTATCAGTTTTACATTCATTGTTCTTAGAATTAACATTATTAGCAGGTGAGACAAACACAGTAGTACTAGAAGAAGCAATATTAGGAGAATAAAAATCATACCCCAAGCTGGTTCTATCAGAAGTAGATTTCTAAAAGCTAAGCATCTCATCAAGTTTTGCACTAGAAGTCCTCTCCAATTGAGCTCTTACTTGAAACAGCTTCGCCTCAAGCTTCTTGGTTCTTTCAACCAAGAAATTGTTCTCAAACCGCATTGCTCTAATAGTCTTATTTGTCATACTTTATGGAGAGCTCTTCTCGATCAAGTTCCATTTTGCTCAGCTTCTTAGTGGCTAGCCTATACAATTTCTCATGCTTTTGAGATACCTTGTACAACTTTGCATAGGCTGTATGGATGTAATCATGTTCATCCATTTTCTCAAACTTAGACTTCATCAAGTCCTCTTCTTCATCTACCTCTTTAAGAATGCCCTCAGTAGGATTCACTGTGATAGTGAAGGCATTCAAGATTCCCTCGTCATCATTGTCATTTGAATCATGCTTAGGCTCGGTGTCACTCAAGGTAGCAGCAAGGGCCTTGATTTTCCCAATAGTCTTGAGATAAGTTGGACACACTTGTTTCATATGTCCAAAACCTTGACATTCGAAGCATTTTGGTCCGGAGGAAACAATGTACTGACCACCTTCCTTAGCATCCTTCTCCCCTTTATCTTGGCTCCTGAATTGTGAACAACTGGGCTGCTTACGATCTTTATCAAATCCGTTTGCATTGGCATTCTTCATGAACTTTTTAAACTGCCTAGTGATGTAGGATTTCATCTTAGAATCTTCATCATTAGAAAACTCATCTATATCACTGCTTTGATTCCTCAATGGCGGTGATCTTGGCATGGAATCTCTCTGGTAGAGATCTGAGCGCCTTTCTTACAATCTTGGGTTCGGGAATGGTTTCCCTAAGATTAAAGGCAGTGTTCACTATGTCCATTAGCTTGGCATAGAACTCATCAAACGACTCCTCCTCCTCCATCTTAATTTCTTTAAAGCTTGCAGTAAGCCTTTAAAGTTTTGAGTCCTTGACAGCCTTAGTCCCTTCATAGGTGGTTTGGAGGATAGTCCATGCTTCCTTAGTAGTTTCGGTGGAGGATATCTTCTTGAATTCCTCATTGGTGACTGTACTAAATAAAGCATTCAATGCTCTGCTGTTGAAGTTAGCCACTTTAATCTTAGCATCATTCCAATCAGCCAGCACTTCCTTTGGCTTAGTCCAGCCAATCTCCACAACTTGCCACACCTTCTCATCTAAAGACTGTAAGAAAGCTCTCATGCATACTTTCCAGTATGCATAATTAGTGCCATTAAATAAAGGAGGTATAATAAGAGATTGTCCTCTATCCATTACCAGGGGTCAATGGATCACACAGCATAGATTAACCATAATTAGAGTGTGCCTACTCTGATACCACCTGATAAGCCAAGAAAGTGTTGACCCCTTTGGTAACTTAATCAATTAATTTAGCCAAGTGAAATTAATTAGATTCAATTACATGCAATAAGCGTGGTAGCAAAAACAAATCACCAATTAAGTTAAATGCAGCGGAAAATAAATTTGACATAAGTGATTTGTTTACGAATGGGGAAAACCACCGAGGCAAAACCCCACCGGGTGAATTTATGGTCACCACTCCCGAGAATCTACTATTATCAAAACAAGCGGTTACAAGTAAAAAGAATCCCAGTACCTAATACCAACCTACAGTTGAACCCTTACCCCAATACACAATTGGACTTGCAATGTAGTGACAATCTTTCCTTTCAATGCACAGCTCCCAATACATGACTAACCAATCAATGCATGGATCCAAGTACGTGACTAACACACCAACTTGAGAAAGATATTGGCTGCAAAGTTCTTCAGTTCATTCAGATGATGACGATCAAGAAGCTCCTTGGTTACAAAACCCTTGGCGCAAAGATGCAGTAACTTCTACAAAGAAAGATGAACTAGGGCAAATTGTCTCTGGTCACAATTTGAGTGAATAATCACTTTGCATCAAGTTGCATCACCTTAGACAACCCTTAAAGTAATCCTTATATATGTCTAGGGTTGTGAGAAAAGAAACCCTACATTAATAACTTGAATATGTGTGAAAAACAGATCTGGAAATCTGAATTTCGTAATTCTCGATAGATACAGCTTCTGTCGAGAGCTGTCGAGAATTAAACATTAAACCTCGATAGATTTATCTGTTGAGCTTTAATGAACAACACTTCTTCACTTGATTCTTAGACAAATTTGCATGGCTTCAATACTAGACTTGAACTCTTGTTCCTGAAAGTATTAAACACATCCTAGATCTACTCAAATACAAGTAAAGTGCATTTTGTCAAAGAATTAGCCAATTTACACTAACATATGTTCTAACAAATTTCAAATATGTCCTTACACATGCATTGATGCATAGGTGTTGTGATGCAGTGAGGTAAGTCAGCATTCACTGAGCAAGGATGTTGACACCATCCCTATTGATGAACTTGTAGGATCCCTTCAATTCTATGAGTCGGACTTACCCAAGACTAGCAAATCCAAATCTATGGCTTTAAAATCTGTAGATGATTGTGAAGTTGATGATGAGATCTCTTCTACAGAGATTGCTTATCTTGCCAAGAATTTTAGAAACTTTCTAAGAAACAATAATAGAAGGGCAAGAAATTGAAATAAAGCTGATCCTAAGAATGTGAAGAAGAATGAAACAGCCAAAAACAATGTTTCTAAAGAATCAAAAGATAAAATTGTTCAATCTTCTAACAATTCTTTAGGCCAACAGTGTTTTGGTTGTCAAGGGTATAGTCATGTTAAATCTGAATGTCCCACATTTTTTAGGTCAAAGGGTAAATTTATGGCTATTTCTCTTAGTGATGATGAAGGATTTGATCACGAGTCTGAAAGTGATCAAGAAGGAAATTTTGTGGCTTTCAGTGCTATAGTTGTTGTAAGTGAAACTGAGATTGTTGAGGAGAGCTCTTCTGATGGGGAACTCTCTGAAAATGCTGACTTGCAAGAAGTATATAACAAGATTTGCAAGATTGCAGTAAAGGATGCCATGAATGTTGACCTAGGATTGAAAAAGATAGACACTCTTGAACATGAAAAGAAAAATCTTTTGGTCAAATTGTTTAATGCCAATAAACTTATAACTGCTGTTAAGATTGAGAACATGTCTTTGATTGAAAAAGTTAAAAGTTCAAAATCTGAATTATTTGTTGCTAGACTTGATAACATGTTGAATGTTAAAAGTTCAAAACTTGATAACATGTTGAATGTTCAAA
Source organism: Quercus tomentella (assembly GCA_028535165.1). NCBI lineage: Eukaryota > Viridiplantae > Streptophyta > Magnoliopsida > Fagales > Fagaceae > Quercus > Quercus tomentella. The sequence goes on along the minus strand of JAPQVY010000012.1, from coordinate 44,533,482 downwards.
AATATGCATCTAATAAGACAGGGTTAGGGTTTGTTGAGAGTGGTTTATCTTTTGTTGTGACTCCCCCCAAGTTTGTCCTGGTTGTATCTATACCTAAACTTGATGTTAGAATACTTAAGGAAGAGGTCTTAGCTACTATGAGAATTAGGGTAGATCTTAGTGAAACAAAACCCAAGAAACCTACTCATCCTATGGGTAAGAAATAGCATAAGCCTAAATGGTTTTGTCACTTCTGTGGTAGAGCTAGGCATACACGCCCAAATTGTTTCAAGTTGTAAGCAACCAAACAAAAAGTTTCTGTGCCAAAAGTACAAGATCCCATAACACTTATTTATGAATTGGTAAAGGCTCTTAGCCTTAATACCATTGCTAGAGTTGATCAAAAATCTCATATGTCTAGAAACTCCAACTTTAGGCCTACATCTAAGAAAATGTGGATGCAAAAGACTCAACTTCACTGAGTCTGTCTAACATGGTTCTCATGCTATATCTTTCATTCCTTTGGACCAAAATGTTTTTGCTTAGGATTTTACTTTTCTGCATTTCATTCATGCATCTCATTCTAGGGTTGATTATGATGTTTTTTAGTTTTTTAGTTTTTTTTTTTTTAAATTGAAAAATTCACAAAAAGAAAAATTTTGTGTATTGCACCACTAAGTGTGTAATTAAGGTTGGCCAGTGAAATTTACATTTCATGACTGTGTACCTTGTTTAACTTTGATGAACTATTTTCCGCACTTTGCTAGTTTGTGCTATGTAGTGCTTAATTGTGTGAGTTGTTTATAGTCTGTAAACAAACGATCTTGATTCTAATGTCACATATTTTGATCGTAAGGACTAAAAAATCCTAGGAGAAAGGCATAAATAACCATCTCACCATTGTTATTCACTAATCATGAACACATGTATGCAAATTATATATAAAAGTCGTGCTCGGTAAGGTGTAGCACTTGCACAGCAAGACTAACGAGGTGTTATTCTCAAAAGTATAAAAATGTGTAACAAGGCTATTTATTTTCTATCTCCTATATGCCTATGCATGATATCTTTGATTGTGCTCAAAAGAAAAATTCAAAAAGAAAACATATAAAAAGAAAAAGAAAAAAGAAACAAAATACTTTTACATTATTGCAAGCGCGTTTTCTAGGAGATGTGAGAGTTATATGATGTAACTCTTTAGGTGATAGTCACTTTCAAATTGGCTTGATTACTATCTACATATCACCTATTTAGTGCTTTGTACACTTACTAGTTGCACACACTTCACGCAGATCTATGTTAAACTCAGAACATATTGATTGTGTGTTAACTAATATGGCCTTTTGAAATTACTTATTATATGATGTTTAATACTTTTTCTTTGGGTTGGGTAAAATTTGAAAAGAAAATTTCCAAAAACTTGAGTGGAATATGTCTTTGAAAACTTTTGAAATCATTTGTATGCATCTCATATCATGAAAACTAGTTTTCAATTGTTTTTCTGCAAAAATTTTCAAGTTTTTCAAAATTTCAGTTTTTTAGGTTTTCGATCGATCGAACTTGTTTCTTAACCAATTGAAAAAGTCCAATTTTTAGGCCAAAAGTCCCTGTCTCTTTCTATTCCTGTCCAATTGCTCTTCGATCAATTGAAATTTTTAAAAGCCTTCCTTCGATCACAGCTCAATTCCTCTCGACCAATCGAAATTTTAAAATTTCGAATTCTTAAGGCTTGACAGATCAGTTTTTTCCTATTCTCTTTTTCTTTTCAATTCCTCTCGATCTCTTCTTAAAACACAAATTACTTTTTTGTCTTTTCTGAGTCAAAAGCTTCAAGGGTTTTCTTCTTTAACATCTGGTAAGGCTCTTTCACCCTTCCTTTTTGATTGTTTCACATTCATACATGCATAATCATCAAATTTTTCAAAAAATTTCAAACTTAAGATTTTTAGAGTTTTCAATGATTCTAGGTGTTTTGATCAAATTTGTTTAATGGGTTTTTTTTCATGCATGATATAAACATGTTTCCTTTGTTTCAATTTCAAAATTTTCATGATTTATGAAAATTTTCAAAATTAGGGTTCATGTGTTTTTGAGGATTTGGGGTTTTTGTTAAATTGGTTGAAATTGACTGAAATTAACTCTTGTAATTGATTGGTTGATTTTTTATAACATGTTTTGTGATTGTTGTGATGGTTAATTAATCAATTCATGTGATTTTTGAAAAATTAGGGTTTATGTTCTTCAAAATTTGGGAATTTTTCATAAAACTTGATTTTTTGGGTTATTTTTCAAAATTGTGATAAAATTGAACAATTCAAAACATTAGTTCATGCATCATTGGAGTCTATGCTTCATGCATCATATAGATTTTGAAGATTGCATATACATTGTGTTTATCTCTCTCTAATGCAGTTTGCCCTTGGTTTTTGTGTTTTGTTTTCTTCTTGTTTCCAACTCCTTAGATCATAGTAATGGCCCTTAAGAAGTCTAGAAACATTAAGACCAAAGCCAAAAGATTTTCTAAGTCCTCATCTAAAACAATTGTTGAGTTTGATCAAACTAGGTTTCACACTCTTTAAAATGAACAAAAATTTGAAACCTTGATTAAGTTTAGGTCTATTTGGGGTAAAAGACAAGTTTATCTATATGAGTTAGATCGTTCTATTCGTAGAAATCTAGAGTCTAGAAAATGGTTCTCTTTATCATGATCTAGTACCCCCTTTTACTATTCTGATCAGAGAATTCTATGCGAATCTCTCTACTCATTCTGATGATTCCAGTGGTCATTACTTGACTACTTGGATTCGAGGTGAAGAATTTCAAATAACTAAGGAAATAGTATCTAAAGCTCTCCATGTGCCTCTTGTCTGTAGGCCTACCTATCCATACTCTGAGTCTCCTCCTATTGATGATATCATGACACTTCTTTGTGGAAGAACTGTCACTTAGGGAACTAAACCGGGACTTAACTCTCATGAGTTAACCGAGTTCAATTACATGTTGTTTAGGATAGCATGTCACAATATCTTTCCTATCTTTCATGTGCATACTATTCTTATTGATAGATGTGTATTTCTGTATGCCCTTAGTACTGATGGTTCTATATGTGTTCCTTCTCTCTTTATTCAAACCATTGTTGAGGTACATAGGAAAAAATCTAGGAAATAGTGCCTATTATTTCCAATCTTTATTCGTAGGATCTTAGACTTCTTAGAATTAGAGCACTTTCCTTCCCTAGAATTGTTTCATCAAAGAGACCACAAGTAGAGTCTATCGCTGGAGATATGGCTGCTGAGGGGATTCTTGTTAATCCTATAGATTCTGTTGCTAAGGATGATGTTGATGAGGTAGATGTTGAGACTGGTGATGCTGAGCCTACTATTCCTCCTCCTCTTTCTCTTCATGCTATGATGGAGACGTTTATGACGACTCAAGCAGCACATGGACAACTTTTGGATGAGCTTATTATTGAGGTTACTGCTCTGAGGGCGGATTTTACTGAGTATAGGAGTTCTTTTCCACCTCTTCCACCCTTTGACCCTTGATGATTGCTTTTGGCAATACATAACAAAAATGGGGAATAGATAGTTAGTGAGAGTATCTCTTGTACTTAAGGGGAGAGCATTTTTATGTAGCTTTTGTAGCTAAGGGGAGATGATTTTTTTTTGGATGATTTTTTGTTTTTTGTTTTTTTTTGTTTTTGTTGTTCTTGTTTCACAAACATGGATTGTTGTGTTAATACATTGATTATATTGATGGTAGTGATGTTTTCATTTGATATCTGGTTCTCTATTATGTTTTTTGAATTCAAGTTCAGTTTTTAGTTTTTAATTTATGTTGTATTTTTCATACATGTGCTTATGGTTTGTTTTCAGTGTTTCAGGAATTTACAAGTTAATTCTTTCAACAATTGCTGCTTTTTTTAGCAATGGATAGATAGTAGATTGTGATAGAATTGTATTAGGGCAACATCTTGTATGTGGGTTAGTTCTTGAATTGAGCAATACATGTTTATGTGTGTTTTGTCACAAATTGCCAAAGGGGGAGATTGTTAGGTTCTAAATATTTAGGATTAAATGTTTAGTTTTCTAAATTTATGTATGTTGGCAAACCGAGAATAAAAACATGTTAAGATTAGATGTTAGACATCGCTCATGATGGTTCAAGTCAGGATTCAAGAACATGCAAGCTGTAGAAAGAAGAGTTCAATTTTTGTGAAGCTTGAGCGATCGAAAGATAGGTTTGACCGATCAAAAATCGTGTTTTGTAGATTTTAAATCAAGCTCAAGCCCGTGAAACTGTTTAGGGTTTCAATCCAACACTATAAGGTATAAAAGGAAAACCCTAATTATGTTCTAGAAGCTCTTAGAAGTCTTTACTTTTGTGAGATCTGTGAGGTTTCTATAATCTTCTAACTCTACAAGCATCTATCGAAACAAGATTTACAATGAAGAACTGGTAGAAACAAGTTGCTGCATAAAGATCTATTACTGATGGTGATCTAAACCTTTGAGTGGGATCACAAAGTCACAAACGGGGATTTTGTGTTCAGCAAATCCAAGATTGAAAAGTCCGTAGAGTCAGAGCTGCACGTGGTCGTGTTAATAAGTTCTACATGAGATAGCTTTAGATTTAGGATTTAAATCTATTATAATCTTCCATTCTATCATAGAGGATTTGTTTTCCTTGAGGATAGCTAAGTTAAATCCTCCCCAAGTTTTTACCTTGAAATGGTTAGTTTCATTGGTTTTCTTGGGTCATCATATTACTATCTTCTTTACTTTTCCGTATCAAGTAATATGTTTGCATGTGTTTAACTTAGATCTCATAATTAACCTAAGTAAACACTTGGCTGATTCATTAGGTTAAACTAATCTATTTTCAAGAGGTCTAAACAAACAAACAATTTTGATTGCATTTTTTTTAGTACCCGCATCACCTTGATAGAGCAAACAAATTGAAGATGTTTTTTTCTTATAAACGTATTAGATTTTCAAAATTCTCAGCATAGAAAATAGTTGTAAGAGAAATTTATATTCAACCATTTGATCTTCATACAGAATTGTCGGTTTCCTTTCTTTTGAGAAAGAAATAGCCAATTAATGTTATTTATGGGTTCGTTAATTCCTCAAGGATTAAAATTAATCAATTTAATCTAATGAATAGTCCGTTATTAGGATATGGGCTCCGGTAAAAGTTATCATCATCAAGTGGGGGCCCAAAAGGGTTTTTTTTTTTTTTTTTTTACTCGTTTATTAGGGCTTAAACTAAGGTTAATATTCAATCATCGCTACCGCTTACGTCTTTGCATATAAAGAGTCTCGCAGTTTTCTTTATCAAACAAAAGGATATATCATCAAAAAAACAAAACAAAAACAAAACAAAACAACACCAAACGACACTTGGGCTATTGGAGCTACTCCACTATTGGGTTGGTTAAATGAATCATTTTCCTCTAACATTGGACAATATCAGATTTCAGCGGTAAATATTTACTTTATAAGCAACATATTTTCTTAAGTCTTTCATGCAAAACCATTTGTCAATCTAAATATGAGACCATTTCTTATTCTAAAAGTAGCCACAGTGGCGCTTTTTTTTATGATCATGCTGCAAGGCCAATTCCCTAAAATATCAGTGTCCAATACTTGGATCAACCAAAAGGTCATTGCCAGTGATCGCATAAATACATCTCCTTTGCTACGCCGACATCTGCTTAGGGGTTACGTTCCTCCATCTGAACCAAATCCGGGGACCGAAATCCCAGCATTAGCTGCAAAGGGACATGACACCGCTCCATCACTACAAAGCTCACTGCAGAAGAATCCTCGGTCTCCCTCTAGGCCCAATGGAGACACCTCCATCCCCTAGCCTCGATGAATATGTGTACAGCCTTCTTTTCTCTATCTATATTAAGTATAAAGCAGCATTTCAGAAAATTAAAAAATAAAATAGAATGGCACTAGCCTATATATATATAAAAGAAGTTTGATATTTAGTTCAATAAATATACGGGGCTTATATATCTTTATGTCTTTGATGATGTGAATTTGGGTTTGTCTTGGATTCTCAGCTGATGAGTCTACGCAAGGGCGTAGTTAGGAATTTTTGCTTGGGGGCCAAGTTATTTATCAAGACAACTTTGAGATGATGTGAATTTGTTGCTATTGCATCTCAACACCTTACTGCAAAATTCTCAACATAGAAAATAGTTATAAGAGAAATTTATATTGAACCATTTGATCTTCATACAGAATTGTCGGTTTCCTTTCTTTTGCTATTACATCAGTATATATCAAATAAGCACGAATTATGTTTTCTCTATCCCTCTCTCTCTCTCTCTCAAACAGAAACTGAAAATTTTTCAAGAACACAAATGACACGAGTATGACTCTTGATTGCAGGGGGACAAGCCAGCAGTTATATGCGTGGAGAAAGTAGAGGTGCTCATGCCTCTGTTGATGTATGTTTGAGTTGTTTTACGCCCAAACGTTGGCAGATTTGAGGTTGTTAGCCAATAACCGAGTTTTATGCAGTGTTTGAGAGTGTTAATTTTTAGAAGTGTCTGAGAGTGCTTATTTTTATTTTTGCTTCAGTATGTATTTGAGTACTTAGCGTAATAGCATTTAAACTTTAAAGGTTGCTGTCATTTGTATAAAACCAGTGAAGTGAAGGTATTATTGTGAAATAAATCATGAGAATTATTATCCAAAATCATTTCTTATAAGACAGCCCGGATTACCTCGAATCAAATCTAATAATTTTTCCTTATTTCCTTTGTGTTCTTTCCAAAAAGCGCAAAGCCAACTAAACCACAAAGCATCGTCCAACAGTAAAATAAACGCTGCAAAACTGAAAGTTCAATTAGTGTATAAAACACTATAAACGTTTAGACCCTCAATTAACAAATTACCAATTCAAGCTTAATATCAAACAATTAATGTGCGGAATATGAACATAAGCTTAATACAGAATTGATAAACAATCTAAACCAAATAAAATCACATCCACAGCAGAAATTAAATGACAAAGATTAAAGGAAGAGAGATGCAAACACAAGGACAACACAACGATGTGTTATCGAAGAGGAAACCGAAACCCTCGGTATAAAACCTCTCCGTTGCCCTCCAAGTGGTAAAAAATCAACTAAAGAATGTAGTTGGGATACATGAACAGCAAAAGACCCTCCAAGCCTAATCTACCCAATGTACCTAAGCCCTCCAAGCTCCTATTCTAACGAGGTTACGTCGAACCTATTTCTTCTTTAGCTTACCGGATTCCGCTACTTGACCATAGTATCAACCAATATGAAATTGGTTTCTTCTTAACTGCTTCCCAAACACCAAATGACTTTCTCACAGATATGGGTATGGTGAGAAAAAGTTTTGGTAATGTACCTCTCAAGGATTTAACAATGGAGAGCAAGAGAGTAGAGGAATTTGAAGAGTCTCTATGTGAAGATTGTGAATGAATCAATCTTGTTTTTCTCTAGGGTTTCTCTCACAAAATTCTCTCTAGAAGCCCTCTACATTTCATGGATATAAAGGTATATATATAGTAGGATAAGAAGGAATGTAAAAAGTTAGTTTTTCCCAAACAGAGTGGTCTGGCGGCTTGGCCTTATGACTGGGCTGAGTCACGAGTTCAAGCCGCGAGCTAATGGCCTGGCCAGCCTGGGACTTTTGTCCTATAGTGCAACAGCTAGCATGACTCTTCAGCTACCCTGCATGCTTCACACGTGTGCCAACTTTGGCGGCTTGCCAATCGCAAGTCACCCGCGAGTCCAGCCGCGAGTCTCTGCATCCTTGCACAATCTTGAGCATTTCTTCACACTCTCTCACTCACTACCCTTACATGATTCCCACCTAAATACAAGGTTACTAATTGCTAAAATACAAGCAAATTTGGCACGGAATAAAGCCAACAAGATGGTTGATAAAATTCAACCTTACAATTTCCTCCTTTGGCTATTCCGTGACAAAATCCTAAAACAAACTCTAGACTTAATATGTGAGTAGGGAACAGTTGAACAAAACTCACTCACACCTAACTCTAGAATCTAATAAGCTCTTGAATCATATGAACAAGAATCTCCTGAAACATAACAACATAGTATCATCATTGTATGCAGAAAACTTATAATTGTATATGAGACAAGCACAATGCGATCAAGCAAAATGAAATGAGAAATAAACCATGACTTGACCAAACAAGCAATCACTATAAAATAGTGACCACAATGCTCATTCATACTTGGAATGAACATCCGGACTTACAAGCCAATAAGCTCAATGCAAATCACTTGCATGCCCAACACTTAACCAATGCACAATACATACAGTATATGCATCTAGGAAAAAAATCCTACAAGGGCACAAGAGTGAGAATACTTAAAGAAAAATACATAACATTTAGCTTGAAGTATTAGACAACAAAACATAAAGGCTGCATAGCATGGTACAAACCATAAGAGCCTACAAATCCTCATGGAAACAAACCCTAAAAGTTTACAAAAGCAATATGGGCACAAACTATACCATAAACAAGTTCCATAAAGTACTTAAATAGCATATGCTAATATGAAGCAAAATATTAAACAGAAATATTGAACATAGGCCTGCTTGTTAAAAGCTCCCCCTTTGATAGACTTCTCCCCCTTTGATCAAGCTATTTCTCCCCCTATGAAGGACATCATTTCCCCCTTTTTGTCATGGAATAGCTAGGCCATATCTTCTTCTAGCTTCCTCTGAATCTAATCCAATTAAGTTTGTAGAGAAGTGAATTTCATATCCCATCGAATGCTGTGATGATGCAGGATAGATGTGAGTCCGGACATCTTGGTGCTCAACTCGTGGACAGATGCCACAATGTTGTCGAGTTTTTCGTCAAAGGAGAATGAGCTGGAGCGCGAACCACTATGAGATGCGGAAGTTTCTGTTTTGACTTTCTTCCGACTGTGACCAATGCTTGTGTTGAATGTACGCATATTGATTGGACTCGGTTTTGTGCAGGGAGAATCATCATCTGTTGGATAAATCCCTTTGAGCTTCAAAATCCTAAAGATAAGACAACAAAAAGGAACACATATCCTTGACTCAGTGCGTAGAACCGTTTTGCACAGAACATGAAAGATATGAGCACAGATGTCAAACTCTACATCAGAGATGAGGTCATGGAGAAACAAAGCACGTCCAAGGTTCATATACCCAGTGCTAGATAAGGGGTACAAGTTGTGAAACATAACAATTGTAAGCACTCTCAATTTCGGAGGAAAAGAGGAAACGCTGACTGAATTCCCATTTGATGAGAATTCCAAGTCTTGTCCAAGACCTTCCAGAAGAAGTTCCTCATCTAGACATAGATCATCATAAACCGGTAAGTATTTGAACATCGGCTTGTTAATGTGAAGGATCTTTGCCAAATATGTGGGAGAGACGGAGAAACTTTTTCTTTTAACCCAGCACTTGAGATCGTTGTCTTCCACAATTGCATTGGCATAAAATTCTTTTACCAAATTCTCATAAGCTACATCTAGGTCAGAGAGAAGGTAATTCTAGTCCTTGTGGGCAAACCATTTTGGAATGTCAATGTCGAGAAGTGACGATTGATCAACAACTCTTTCAAGTAATGGAAGTAATTCTCATGAGTTTGAAAGGCAACATAAGATCTGAACTTGTTGGGATCAAACACTCCCGATGGTGAACGAGTCCTTTTTGTGCTAGGGGAGAGGTCATCAATATCAATGACAGGCTGCTTCCCTTTGCTACTCCCTCCTTTCACATCAGCTCTCTTAAATGGAGACATTTTCACTCTGCATCATATTTCACCAAAAAAGACAAAAGAAATCCCACAATGCCATAAACATTATTAGCAATGGGTTAGTTCAAAAGCAAGGATAATGAACAAAACCCTAATACTTTGAGATAAAGGTCCTAAACAAGACAATGAGAGTGGGTGAGTCACTAAAGACTAAAAAATAACTCAATATAGAGTAGATCAGTATAAAAACACCAAAAATCATACAATGAATTCACCAGAAAAACAGATACCCATAAACAATCAAGAGATATACAAATATCAAAAGAAACACACAATCCAAAAGACATATGTACTAAATGTGAAAGATAAAGTGTAAGAGACAAGACCCAAACCTTTCCTTGAAGATTGGATGAAGAAATGATGCAAGAATTGAGGTTGTTCTAGAGATACATGGTGAGATTAAGAGTGTGTCAGGAAGGAAGAAGATGAACAGACAGAAATGTTCGAGGGAAAACTGAAAAGTTTTAAAAACTGCCCAATTTGCGCAAAACACGCGTTTTTCGTGACTGAATCAAGTCGCGTGCAAGTTGCCAGGACCAGCCGCTAGAACACTTCAAAGAAAACTTTTGAAAAAATTTTCTAAGTGTTTTTCACGACTGGAAGTTCCACTCGCGATAGAGTTGCGAACTGAGCCGCGAAAATCTTTGTGTACCCCTCGTGACTGGACCTTCCACCTGCGAACAAGTCGCCAACCTGAGCCGCGAAAAGCATGAAATTCCAAAATTTTGAAAAATATTCTAAGTTTTTTTCGCGACTAAAGCATTTACTCGCCAATGAGTCGCCAGTGAGTCACAAAAAATCTCTGTGATGGACTCGCGACTAGGGCATGCGACTGGTTCTACCCGCGACTGAGTCGCCAGAACAGGGCAACACAATTTTTTTAAAAAAATTTTGACAATTTTTGTAAAAACAAAGTACTTTCCAAAAACAACTAAAACACTCAAAAATCTTTTTGTGAATGATTAATAAAGATTGAACATGTGAAAACACATTTAATCAAGTACAATCACACGAATGAATAAGGCATTCATTGAACATAGGCATGTGTGTTGTGTGTTGTGTGTGAATATCAAAAATGAGATAGTCCTTAGTCTAATGTGAAGCTTCAATGATCAATCCAATCAAGGCATACACAACTAGCACTAGATAATGTGACCTATCTCAATTATAGAAGTATGCATATATGACCTCCCACAAAAACTTGAGTACAATATTTTTGAAGCTTTTCATTTGGCTTCATGTTTAACATATCATTTGATCTTTTTGAAAAAAAACATCTCATTGTGAGATTGATACCTGAAATTTTGATATTTCACTTTGATGAGTTGGCCTTTGGCTTTTTGAACATCATACAATTTTAATTTTTGATTGCTTTCCCTTTTTCCTAATCAAATACTAGTATGTGCGACAGGCTTTTGCAGTTTAATATCTCTTTTCATTTGGAAATTTACATTTGGAGAGCTCTTTTTAGTAAAAACAATAAAGAGTGGGAAGATATATAGACACAAGTCTATGCATGTATCAAGATCAACAAAACCATTCACTAATCATGCATGTCAAGGTTGAAGATCTACTAACAACAGTCACAAAGATTTCAAGATTTCTCCCACAATGATATACGTGCATAGGGAACAAGCTATACTCGTAGATGCATAAAACCATTTGCACAAAGGAACAAGAGAAAAACATATTTTGAGACAAAACTCAACAATGTTGATCAAACTTTTTGGATTTTCAACTTTTTATGTGATTTTTGGATTTTTGACAAATGAGAAGGAAAAGATTGATCTAAAACAACAATGTAAAAACAACTAAACAGATAAAGTATTAAACAAAAGTAAATGCTATACAGATAGCCAACAAGGAAGTGTGTGCCTTACAAACAAATAAACTCAATATAAAGTGGTGAAGGACACAACACACAAAAGAGTCAAAAAATTGTACCAACACCAATGGTCTTATGGAGGGATTCAAACTGTGGACCATCGAGAGGCTTGGTGAAGATGTCCGCCTTTTGATTGTCTGTGTGTATGAATTCAAGACACACAACCTTTTCTTCCACCAGATCCCGAATGAAATGGTAACGTATCTTAATGTGTTTAGACTTTGAATGCTGAACTGGATTCTTAGAGAGATTAATGGCACTGATGTTATCACAGAAAACACACATTGTATCTTGAGGAATTCCATAGTCATGAAGTAGCTTCTTCATCCAAAAGAGTTGTATGCAGCAACTTCTAGCGACTATGTACTCTGCTTCAGCTGTAGAGAGAGACACGAAATTTTGTTTCTTGCTCATCCAAGAGACGAGATTGTTACCAAGGTAGAAGCATCCTCCTGAAGTACTATTTCGATCATCCACACTACCAGCCCAGTCTGCATCTGAATAACTTTATACTAATGAAACAAATATATTTACGTTCTGACCCAGTGTATCTAAAAAGTTTCAATAAATGTTTAATTAGCAACCAAATACCAAAATATTTATCAACAATATGAAAATAATTTCCAAGTTTTAAGTTCCATGTTTAAATCCAAAATAAGTTATCAAATGGAAACTAGCTAACTAAAATATGAAATCCAAAAGCAAGATTAACATTAAGGTGAAGTGAACAATTAATTATTCTCATTATAGGGTTCTTATGACCATCGTTTTAATCATCATCAACCATTTCATCATCTATGTAGAAATTGTATATTTGTATACTAGAGTTGTAAAAAAGATCAGGATACAATTTCACACTCAACTATTCAAGTTATACCGCTCAACAACAATTACATAGCATGCTCAAAAAAATCAATCAATCAATATACAAATACAAGCATACTAATAAAATTATATATAAGAAAAACATTTTAGTAATATTATAACACAAATTAGTATATTAATCAAACAAATTTAACAATATTATAGCTTAAAATGTAGTAAAACCAATATAAATTATTCATTTAGAAATGATGAAGCATTCCTTCATTTTGATTATAAGTGAACTAAAAACTAGAAAATATTTTCTTAGGTTAACATAGTTTTATAAAAAATAAAAATAAAAAACCATACCATCACAACATAGAAAAATAAAAACCCTTAAAATTTCATCAAAACCAAAAATTTATCACTTAAAAAAAAAACCAACCAAAAACCAAAAACTGATGTTTTGGTAGGATCAGTAGAATTGATAGGATCCCATATGATCCTATCATTTTTACGATCCTAATGCGATTCTAAACGTTTTGGTGAGGTGGGATCGTAAAATCATACAATCCTACAATCCAGATCGCAATTTTGACAACCATAATCACACCTAATTACCACTTCGTAAGAGTTAAAACTCAATTGCAAATCGAGGTCCACTAAAAAAAAAAAAAAAAAAAAATCGAATTTAATTAGGCAGAACAAGCACTAGTTAACAAAAGTGTGATAATTCTCTCCGTCATGAGTGGTAGCAAACAACATCCACAACAGTCTAATAAACTAGTCGCTAACCCGTGCATAACCTACTTATTTGTGAGGTAGACTAAAATAATTTTATAAAATCTTAAATTAATTAAGAAACTATACCATTACATGATTTGCTTTTATATGACTTCAATTTATATTACAATTTGCTCTTGTATGTTTGAATGTGCAATGATTTACAAAAAAATTTGTCAGACAATTTCATATAATGCAAAAAAATAACTCAAAAATAAAAATAACTCAAAAAATCAGATATTAAAACTTCTTAAAGACTAAAAAATATTAAAGAATAAGATGATTCAATGCTTAGAAATTATTAAAACAAAACAAAATATATATGACTAAACAATAAAGAAATGTAAGAGAAAAATGGGTTACATTCAAAAGAATAATCCATGACTATAACTGTTGAAAAAAATCAAAAGATTTAGGGACTACAAATTATAGATTATATATATGTGTGTGTGTGTGTGTGTGACTACACAAATTTAGATGTTAAAATTTCCAAAATGCCAAAAAAAATATATAATCAAAGAATAAGTTATTGAAACAATTCATAGAGATATGCAGTAGTAGCAACCTTAAATTTCAATTATTGTAAAAAGAAAAAAAATTATCTTGTAAAAAATGGCTAAAGAGAATTTGGTGGTTCATTTACGAAAATTACTTTTTAAAAAATACATGATAATCTATAAATAATTTTTTTTTTTACAAAATAGAGGAGAAGAAAATAACAGTAGAAAAACTCATACCTCTACTTGGTTTTTTTTTTTTAATATATATATATATATATATATATATATATATATATATTATGGTTTGCACTGCGTTTATAGTTTTTATAATTAACCTCACAAATTTGAAGATAAATTATCAAAGCCAAAGCCAAGAGAGAGTACAGCACATGCCAATAATATTAAAATAGTCGTATCTTTAAATGCATCAAACACAAATCTTAGAAACCTTTTCGGTGGTGGTTTTTTGGTATTTGTTGGCACCAAAAACATTTTGTCTATGAATAAGATCAGCCTTACAGCCATTGATACCATTGATAATTTTATAAGTCTTAAATTGATTAAGAAACTATACCATTGCATGATTTGCTTTTGTATTACTTCAATTTATATTACAATTTGCTCTTGTATGTTTGAACATGCAATGATTTACAAAAAATTTGTCAAACAATTTTAGATAATGCAAAAAAAATAACTCAAAAATAAAAATAACTCAAAAAATCATATATTAAAACTTCTTAAAGACTAAAAAATATTAAAGAATAAGATAATTCATTGCTTAGAAATTATTGAAACAAAACAAAATATATATGACTAAACAATAAAGAAATATAAGAGAAAGATGGGTTACATTCAAAAAAATAATTTATGACTATAACTATTGAAAGAAATCAAAAGATTTAGAGACTACAAATTATAGATAATATATATATATATATATATATATATATATATATATATATATTTGTGTGTGTGTGACTACACAAATTTAAATGTTAAAATTTCCAAAATACCAAAAAAGATATATAATCAAAGAATAAGTTATTGAAACAATTCAAAGAGATATGCAGTAGCAGCAACCTTAAATTTCAATTATTGCAAAAAAAATTTTATCTTGTAAAAAATGACTAAAGAGAGTTTGGCGGTTCATGTACGAAAATTACTTTTTAAAAAATATATGATAATCTATAAAATAATTTTTTTTTTTTTTTTTTTTAACAAAGTAGAGGAGAAAAAAATAACAGAAAAAAAGCTCATACCTTTACTCAATTTAAAATATATATATATATGTAAGGACACGATTCTGTTGATGCCCAATAAGGATGTTGGGCTCGTACATGAAAGATCCCTCACAATATGATTTGTAGAGAGTGGGCTTGAAAAGCTAGCCGTTAGGCACGGGGCGATATTCCGGTCTTGATTTTAGAGGAATTCATATAGAAAGGGGAGATGGGTTTGAACATTTAAGCCCTATAATGTCGCATCCCATGGGGTTGGACTCCTCGGACTTGATCCGAGGAGCATTAAGGTCCTACTCCGTTTCCCCAATGGTGGCTTTCCTTCTGATCAGCATGAGTCGTTCTGGTGTTTCCCCCATGGAGTTTCTTCCTTAGGTGGGATGGAGAGAGCCCCCCCCCCCCTTTGGCTCACTTAGTTTTCCTTTTATATTAGCCTGCGTTCGCTGTCCTTCGTCCACGTGTAGGGTCAACCTTTATAAGACTGATATTTGTCCCATCAGTCTCATCCCGGAATTGTTAGGGATGGTTGATAAAGCTGATGAATACGACTCTGTTAGGTGCAGAGCCTTATCTGGGAAGGGTAGTAAGGATAATTCTCCCAAGATATTTTAGATCTTCTTTCAAGTTTTAGTCCTATACCAGTTTTACCCTTCTTCTCAATGGAGCTTTGGGTCTGCCGAGGACTAGACTGTCCTCGGCTGCGTCTCCGGACCATTACCTTTTTCGGCTTGGGCCTTTGGAATCCTCATGAGCAAGTGGGCCTGACCCATAAATTATTGGGCCCCACAATAGCCCCTCAAAACCCTGCTATCCGACCTCCTGGTTGGAAGGGAGGGTTTTGGTAAACCCGGGCCTTTAGTATGGCTTATTTAATTTAGCCCCGCATTAATGTAGGCGGTTTTCCCACCTGTCTAGGAAACTCACCGGTTTACAAGGTATTCCCTTTAATTTCCTCGTGACCCGCTCCTGCCGTTTGGCTGTCCAAGGCGCGCCTTCAATGATTTCCCTTTACGAGGCTCATTTACGTCCGGCGGCTCATCTGATGAGGTGGGGAAGTGGAACGGACACATTTTTATTCTTCAGATTTTTTTTGGAAACCTGAATGAATTTAACACCTTCCGTTTTGCCCTTACTATAAGAAGGCAAGTAGGAAGCCATCACTTTCGTGCAGACACCCTTCCATCTTTCTGAGATCTGAAGCCCTCAACCTCACTTAGCGTTCACTTAACCCGATTGTTATTCCCACATCAGAATACGTTTACCATAGCGAGTGATGAAGGAACCATACCCCTCCTCAAAACATCATGTTCTAATAAAGCTCGAGATGGCTCGGTCAGGGCAAGGATGGCGGAGACTTAAGATTTGCCCCACCTCCCTTTCAGCCAAAATCCGAAGCAGGAGCTCGTCACGTCAAAATTTCGTCGTGACTGAGTCGAGAACACCCACTATCAGCACCACCCGGCTCCTTACGAGCATACCTAACATGGCACCAGTGTGTTAGGAGTCAGGACGGAGGCAGGGGCCAAGTGTCTCTGCTTCTTCCCCTCTTTGTTCACTGGTGCCCTCCTCCGCCTTCCTCTCTTAGTCTTCCCAGCACCAGCTCCGTCCTGGTGCTGTCCTTCTCCCTCTTTTGCTCCTCTCTCTTTCTTTTCATCTCTTCCCCTCTTCTTCTCCTCCTTCTCTTACTCATGTCCTCCATCTTCTTCATTCATCTCCTCCATCTTCTTCTTCCTTCTCCTTCAAATTCTTCTTCTTTCTCCTTCATCTTTTTCCGAAGAAGGTTCTTCTTTAGATATGAGCAATACTGAAGCAGAGACTGGAGAGACTTTGAAGACGAGTTTAAAAGACACCAGGCTGTTTGCTTATATGTACTGCGAATGTTAGTGTTGCTTCGGCAGCTCACCTTTTGTATAGGCTTGTTTGAGCCCTACTTTGTACGTTGTAATAATTTTTCATATTAATAAAAATTGTTGTTATTTTACTTCGCATGTTCAGTCTGTGTTTTTACAAATTTGCAAACGCTGCTCGGCACAATAATATAACATTTGAATCGATGACCACTAAGGCCAAAATACTTGCTAATAAAAAGACGTCAACTTTAACAGAATTGTTTGACATAGCGGTGTGTACCTGTGAATAACGATACTTGCCCGAAACAATGCCGAGACTAGAACTGGATGCCCTATTCAGTGTAGGAAATAATCATTCGAAGACATATCACCCGTAAAAATGAACAGCCTCCTTAGGATATTGAATAGTGGAGTGCCCCACCATCATCCTAACACTTTTATTGGCCTTAACATTTCAGTATCTGAGCCGGGGATCTTTCCCATCCGAGCAGTTATAAAACTTGACTTTCCTCCCTTTCTTTCTTTTTTTTTTTTACTTGGTTTCCCCATAGGCTTGAGTCCGAGGACCATGCAAGGCCTTGGTTCTGTATAAAACTTGTAATGTTTTTCTTTTTTGTACTTGGTTTCCCCATAGGCTTGAGTCCGAGGACCATGCAAGGCCTTGGTTCTGTCCAAAACTTACAATGTTTCTTTTTTGTACTTGGTTTCCCCATAGGCTTGAGTCCGAGGACCATGCAAGGCCTTGGTTCTGTCCAAAACTTATAATGTTTCTTTTTTGTACTTGGTTTCCCCATAGGCTTGAGTCCGAGGACCATGCAAGGCCTTGGTTCTGTCCAAAACTTACAATGTTTCTTTTTTGTACTTGGTTTCCCCATAGGCTTGAGTCCGAGGACCATGCAAGGCCTTGGTTCTGTCCAAAACTTATAATGTTTCTTTTTTGTACTTGGTTTCCCCATAGGCTTGAGTACGAGGACCATGCAAGGCCTTGGTTCTGTCCAAAACTTACAATGTTTCTTTTTTGTACTTGGTTTCCCCATAGGCTTGAGTCCGAGGACCATGCAAGGCCTTGGTTCTGTCCAAAACTTACAATGTTTCTTTTTTGTACTTGGTTTCCCCATAGGCTTGAGTCCGAGGACCATGCAAGGCCTTGGTTCTGTCCAAAACTTACAATGTTTCTTTTTTGTACTTGGTTTCCCTATAGGCTTGAGTCCGAGGACCATGCAAGGCCTTGGTTCTGTCCAAAACTTACAATGTTTCTTTTTTGTACTTGGTTTCCCCATAGGCTTGAGTCCGAGGACCATGCAAGGCCTTGGTTCTGTCCTGGGCCCCTATGTTGAATGGGCCTGGGCCGCGAATTTACTGGGCCCATAAATTAGGGGGTATTTCCGTAGTCTTAGGTCACGCGGTACTTTTTGGCGTCCCAGTGTTCGAGGTGCGCCTTCACGAGGCTCCTTTAATCTCAGGGTTGCAGACGGCATTGGAAATCGAGCCGGAGACATTTTGTCTGTAGCGTTCCTTGGGACGCTGCGTGAATTAAATGCCACCACCTTATCTTTGAAATAAATAGGAGAGAAAGTTGCTTTACCTTCGCACAAATCCTTCAGTCTCCTCTCCTAGTACATCATGTTTGAGGCGAGGGTTGGGGCAAAGGAACTCTCTCCGCCCCAAAGGCGCCGTGTCCTCCTGAGACCCCAGATAGTGAGGTACGGGCAAAGGAGGCATAAATTCAAGAGAATATTCCAGTTTGACAGAGGGGAAAGGGTGTTTCTCTCTCTTTTAGTCAAAATCCGAAGCAGGTTCTGTTCACGCCAGAATTTTGGTGTGTCAGAAGAAAGATTCTCCGCCATCAGCGCTTCTGCCTTGTTGCAGGCAAATTTTTGGTGAAGGCTCCTCAACTTCCGGCTCCCTGCACCTTTCCTTCAGCGGTGCAGGCCCCAAGCTGGGTTCTTTTGCTGCCTGAGTTATGGGCATGCAAAAGCATTGAGGAAGAACAAAGTCCTGAAGGAGTAGCCACCCTCTCATCTGTGCTTCTTCTTCGGCTTTACCTTCATTCTCTTGTATTTTTCTTTTCACTCATGTAGTTAGCTTTAGCATAAGCTTATTTCAGCTTTTTCAATGTACGCTGTACTGTTTCTTTGTCTCAATAAAAAATGAATTTACTTCTTTTTAAATATTTTTCCTTTCTGTAACGATTATTTTGTGCATGGGATGCTACATGTGTGCTTTCCTTTGTTGATACTTAGAGTAGGAAACCTTGAAACAGAAACCTACTAACTCTAGTTTACCGACATTAACAAGCATAATAATGATAATTCCCAGCGAATTTAAACTCGTAAAACTAACCGGAATAATGGTCGAGTGCTTCATAATGCATGCAAGGCGATCGTCCGAGAACGATAAGCTCTAAATAATTCGCCCGAGAGGGTAGCCGAGCAGTGAGGGACTTCGACTGTGTGTTTTTGGCAAAATATTGTCTTATATGGCATCAATCCTCTAGGTGTTGAGGATCTGAGGATAGATCGGGGAATCCGTGTAGTTTAGGGGTTAGCCCGATTATCAACGAGGAATTCTCCTCGGATAGATTCTATGGTCCAGGTAACGTCCGGGTCGTGCCCAAACCCCCTGTTGGCTCTTCTAGGCAGTTGGTTTCCCCATAGGCTTGAGTCCGAGGACCATGCAAGGCCTTGGTTCTGTCCAAAACTTGTAGGATTTCCCTTTTGTACTTGGTTTCCCCATAGGCTTGAGTCCGAGGACCATGCAAGGCCTTGATTCTGTCCAAAACTTGTAGGATTTCCCTTTTGTACTTGGTTTATTTTTCGACCATAAGCCCCTATACCAGGGCGGGGAAAGTTGACTTGAGGCCGGAAGCCCCTAGAGATGCCTATGCCCTTGGCACCGCAAGGCGTAGCCCCTAGTAGAAGTTTATGTTGGAACAGCAACTGTATGTCGCCGGAGACGGAGGAAACCCCAGGAATTTCTGCTTGCTAGAGAGTTGACTCCAACGCCACCTGCGCCAACGCGCAAGCTTTTCCCACAGACGGCGCCAATTGTAAGGACACGATTCTGTTGAGGCCCAATAAGGATGTTGGGCTCGTACATGAAAGATCCCTCACAATATGATTTGTAGAGAGTGGGCTTGAAAAGCTAGCCGTTAGGCACGGGGCGATATTCCGGTCTTGATTTTAGAGGAATTCATATAGAAAGGGGAGATGGGTTTGAACATTTAAGCCCTATAATGTCGCATCCCATGGGGTTGGACTCCTCGGACTTGATCCGAGGAGCATTAAGGTCCTACTCCGTTTCCCCAATGGTGGCTTTCCTTCTGATCAGCATGAGTCGTTCTGGTGTTTTCCCCATGGAGTTTCTTCCTTAGGTGGGATGGAGAGAGCCCCCCCCCCTTTGGCTCACTTACTTTTCCTTTTATATTAGCCTGCGTTCGCTGTCCTTCGTCCACGTGTAGGGTCAACCTTTATAAGACTGATATTTGTCCCATCAGTCTCATCCCGGAATTGTTGGGGATGGTTGATAAAGCTGATGAATACGGCTCTGTTAGGTGCAGAGCCTTATCTGGGAAGGGTAGTAAGGATAATTCTCCCAAGATATTTTAGATCTTCTTTCAAGTTTTAGTCCTATACCAGTTTTACCCTTCTTCTCAATGGAGCTTTGGGTCTGCCGAGGACTAGACTGTCCTCGGCTGCGTCTCCGGACCATTACCTTTTTCGGCTTGGGCCTTTGGAATCCTCATGAGCAAGTGGGCCTGGCCCATAAATTATTGGGCCCCACAATATATATAGGCGGTTCATGTACGAAAATTACTTTTTAAAAAATACATGATAATCTATAAAATAATTTTTTTGTTTTTAACAAAGTAGAGGAGAAAAAAATAACAGAAAAAAAGCTCATACCTCTACTCAATTTAAAATATATATATATATATATATATATATATATATATATATATTGTGGTTTGTACTGCTTTTATAGTGTTTATAATTAACCTCGCAAATTTGAAGATAAATTATCAAAACCAAAGCCAAGAGAGAGTACAACACATGCCATCTTTAAATGCATCAAACACAAATCTTAGAAACCTTTTTGGTGGTGGTTTTTGGTATTTGTTGGCAGTAAAAAAATTTTGTCCATGAATAAGATCAGCCTTATAGCCATTGATACCATTGATAATTTTATAAAGTCTTAAATTGATTAAGAAACTATACCATTGCATGATTTACTTTTGTATGATTTCAATTTATATTACAATTTGCTCTTGTATGTTTGAACGTGCAATGATTTACAAAAAATTTGTCAAACAATTTCAGATAATGCAAAAAAATAACTCAAAAAATAAGATATTAAAACTTCTTAAAGACTAAAAAATATTAAAGAATAAGATGATTCATTGCTAAGAAATTATTAAAACAAAACAAAATATATATGACTAAACAATAAAGAAATGAAAGAGAAAGATGGATTACATTCAAAAGAATAATTCATGGTTATAACTATTGAAAGAAATCAAAAGATTTAGAAACTATAAAATATAAATATAATATATATATATATATATATATATATATATATATATATATATATGTGTGTGTGTGTGTGTATGACTACACAAATTTAGATATTAAAATTTCCAAAATGCCAAAAAAGATATATAATCAAAGAATAAGCTATTGAAACAATTCAAAGAGAGATGCAGTAGCAACAACCTTAAATTTTAATTATTGCAAAAAAAAAAAAAAAATTATCTTGCAAAAAATGGCTAAAAAGAGTTTGGTGGTTCATGTACGAAAATTACTTTTTAAAAAATACATGATAATCTATAAAATATTTATTATTATTTTTTTTTAACAAAGTAGAGGAGAAGAAAATAATAGAAGAAAAGCTCATACCTCTACTCGGTTTTAAAAAATATATATTCATACCTCTACTCGATTTTTAAAAAAATATATATATTGGGGTTTGCCCTACATTTATAGTATTTATAATTAATCTCACAAATTTGAAGATAAATTATCAAAGCCAAAGCCAAGAGAAAGTATAGCACATGCCAATAATATTAAAATAGTTGTATCTTTAAATGCATCAAACACAAATCTTAGAAACCTTTTTGGTGGTGGTTTTTGGTATTTGTTGGCACCAAAAATATTTTGTCTATGAATAAGATCAGCCTTACAGCCATTAATACTATTTTTACATTAGTTTCAAGAATTAAAGCAAGTTCTTTAACCCCTCCAAACTCACTCAAAGACTCAAAGTTTTTGTCCCTTACCATATCACGAAGCTTCTTTGGATCAACAGTAAGCAAAGAAACTAACAAACCAAAACAAAATATAAATTTCCATAGAGCATAAATCAAAGAGAAGACTACCAAACGTATTTGCAGCACACACAAACCAAAATCAAAAGACATAGCACTACCAAAGAGATCTCTCATCTAAGAAAAGATTAGCCATGACCACTCCATCAGACTAACCAATCACATAAAATTGTACATCCTAAAATCAAACTCAGTCCCTTTTTCTTCAAATTGGTATGCAAATATCAAAACTATGTAAGTGAAGTAAGTACAAGGCAACCCCATTGCAACATTCCAGGTATCAAAATTCTTATCTACTTAATAGTTGCCGATAAAATAAAGCATATAAATAAAGAAGAATCACGTGAAGGAAGTACTGCCCGAACCTTACTAATCAAATTGTGAATACATCTATTCGAAAGGTCAAGAGAGGAAACACTCTCCAATTGATGGTCACCCTCATGGATACTGCTTGGATTATCCTTTCCATACACTCCTCCACAGAAACCCAACGCCCATGCACCAAATTTAGCAGTGAAACACGAGTTGTAAATTTCAAGTCCTTATATATATAAGAGAGAGTCCTAATAAGAATCTCTCTTTGAGAATGAAAAGTTTGAGTTTAAGTTGAACTTATTAGAAAGATTAGAGTTTTACTCCTTGTTAAGTTTAGACTAAACAAAAATAATTTTATTTAAAAATAATAATAATGATTTATTTTTTATTTTTTAAATATTGTACTGATGTGAAAAATTGTGAGAGTTTCAGAGATTTCAGTTTTATATATATATATATATATATATATATATATATATATATATATATATATATATATAATTATTTCAACTTTTAAGGATGATCCAGATGCTACCTGAGAATTTTATGAACAAAGGAGATCGGTGATAGAGCATAATCTATGATTGTCAAAATCGCAATTTAGATCATAAGATCGCACGATTTTACGATCCCAACTCACCAAAACGTTTAAGATTGCACTAGGATCGTAAAAATGGTAAGATCGTATAAGATCATATGAAATCTTACTGATTCTACCGATCCTACCAAAACATCAATTTTTGGATTTTTATTTTTTTTTATTTTTTTATGAGATAAATTTTTTGTTTTGATGAAGTTCTAAGAGTTTTTATTTTTCTATGTTGAGATGATATGACTTTTTATGTTTTATTTTTATAAAATTATGTTAGCCTAGACAAATGTTTTCTAGTTTCTAGTTCACTTTCAATCAAAATGAAGGAATACTTCATCATTTCTAAATGAAGAATTTATATTGGCTTTGCTACATTTTAAGCTATAATGTTATTAAATTTATTTGATCGATACACTAATTTGTGTTATAATATTACTAAAAAAAATTTATATATAATTTTATTAGTATGCTAGTATTTGTATATTGATTGATTGATTTTTTTGAACATGCTCTGTAATTGTTGCTAAGTGATATAACTTGAATAGTTGAGTGTAAAGTTGTATCTTGATCTCTTTTACTGCTCTAATATACAAATATACAATGTCTACATAGATGATGAAATGAATGATGATGATTAAGATGATAGTTATAAAAACCCTAGAATGAGAATACTTAAATGTTCACTTCACCTTAATATTATTTTTGCTTTTGGATTTCATATTTTAATTAGCTAGTTTCCATTTGATAACTTATTTTGGATTTTAAACTTGGAACTTGGAACTTAGAACAGAAAATATTTCCACATATGTCAATAAAAATTTTGATATTTGGTTGCTAATTAAACATTTATTGAACTTTTTAGATACATTGGGTCAAAACTTAAATATATTTGTTATGTTAGTATAAACGTAGCAATGTATGACATGCAAATTACATCATATAATGCAAATCTTCGTTTTTTTATGGAAAAAATCACAATTTACTTGATTATTCAACATACAAAGTCATTATCTATGTCCTTTTTTATTTTATATCTAAAAATATATAGGATCTTACGATCCACGATCCTACTTACCTCCCACGAGCCTATGTAGGATCCCGATTTTGACAACCTTGGCATAATCATATATGGATATGGTAGGGTAATTCATGCCAAAAAGTATTAGAGGCACAAATTTTTTTTACAAAACCTTCCATAACTACTCATGCTATAGGAACTCTTTCTAGGCTAATCATTAAGAAACTTAAATTCTGTGAATCATATTAAGTATTATAAGATTCTATTTTTATTTTTAAAAAATCATTTCTAGCGTATCCATACCAACTAAAATACTATTACATTTTTTTTAAATGAAATAATTAAATTTTATGCAAAACTCTTTAAAAAATTAGGACAAAATTTTGCTACAAACTTGGTTGTAGTCTAAGACTACAACTTCCTTTAAAACGATTAACATTAGTACATATTTTGAAAATCTAACTATTGAATTGTATGTTTTTTACGCTCTTAACACACATGTCAAATTTTAAGCCAATCAGATTTATTTACTATAGGATCTATAAGGCTTTTTATAACCAATGGTATATCATATTTATCTATCTTATAATGCAAAAACAAGAAATCAAGGCCCCCTCACCTAGGAAAAAGAAAAAAGGCTCCCTTTATTGTCCAATATATGTATTATCTATTTCTCTCATAGTGTAAACATTGTAATTAAGGTCAAAAAACTTTAATCAACAATTTATATACATACATACATATATATATATATATATATATATATATATACATTGTAATTCATGCTATAGGCACTCCAACTAATCTAATTTCATTTTCTTTATTAATTTGCTAAACATACTATCAAGGAGAGAGAAAAAGAAACATAAATCTATGATGAAGTGATATTCAGGGATGATTTGTTGATGTGGTTATAATACCATTTTCTCTCCTCATTTAGTTGTTTGATGCCATTTGTAGCTCCTGCCATGAATATTTTTGCTTGAACATTTTGTAAAACAGGTACAAGGAAAGTGATATTCAGAGAAAAAAAAAAAAACTGAGAAAGTAGAAACGTAGGAGAAATTGCAAAGAAAATGGAAAGAAAGACTTAATAAGGAGAGAGAAAAAGAGGAATAAGAAATATTTAATGAGGAGAGAGATAATGAGGAGACTATTAATTAGGTAAGTATTTAATGTTGTAATGGATAATGGATAATGGTATTTTATTTTTATCTGTTGGATCTCTCATAAATCTATGGCTTAAAAAATGTGTAACTTAAACCCATCACACACACACACACACATATATATATATAAAGAGAGAGAGAGAGAGATAGGTTCAAGTTACACCTAGTGTAACTTGACAAGAGTTACACCATTTGTAGACCATAGATTTGTAATTGATCTAATAGTTTAAAAAATAGTATTAAATGCTAATTGACTTACACCTTATTCACTTAATTAATAGCAATTTTGTTTCTCTCTCCTTAGTTATTATTTAAAACCTTTTACATATATTCCTTTTTTTGCCAATGACTTTACAAATATATTTGCAATATTTTTTTTTTTTTTTTGTTGAGTTCGTACTTTTTTTTTTTTTTTCTTTTGAGCCGGTCATAATCTTATAGTGAATCTGGGCTAACCCCGGTTCAATTGCTCCCTTCTCTTTCGGCTCTTTGCTAGGCACTTAGCTCCTCCTCATGGGCTGGGTTAAGAGCAAGAGATGGGTGGACTTCTTCAACCCAGATTCACAATCTGTGGAATGGGCTACATCGTGGTTGAAGACGGCTGATAATTTTTTATTATGTAATAACACCAATGTGACAAGAGATACCCTACAACGAATCAACATAGAATAAGATGTGATGATGGATTATTTAACGGCTTGCTTCTCCGGAATAAGCCTGCACATATGACAAACTTGTGCAGGCAGGAACTATTAAATGAGCACGAAATGGCTAAGAATATTGTGCAGTTTCGCATACCTTTGCTCTCTCAATTGGATTTACGTTGGCATTGGCGGAAATTGCTAATGATCTGAGGCAGAGAAAAGAGTCTCTATGTACAAAACCCTTGTAAACTAAAAAGAAATTGTACACTAATTTTATTGATTCCGTGTACAGTGTCAAATCCTTTTTTTTTTTTTTTTTAACCTTCTTTTCAATTTTTCACCACAATAAAGTAAGATTGATTTCTGGTTTTGGATGTTGGTGTTTAAAATGTGATCCCTAATAAGATCTGATGTAACCTTTTTCCCATTTGAGAGTTGGAAAGATTTTACAGATTTTAATTCGCATGTGTCACTTTTCCTTCTTCAACTCAACTTTCCAAAATTTCAACTGCATCTTTGAGGGATTTGAGTGATGGAGGAGAAAGAGAGTGCAGAGAAAAACGTGAATTATGGAGGAGAGAGAGAGAGAGAGAGAGAGAACAGTAGACCCTTTTTTTGGCATAGAGGTAGGTATGGAAGGTAATAAATAAGGGATAATTAATGAGATTATAATTAGAATATTATTATTAATGAATGTCTTTTTTAACCGTTGGATCTACTTAAATCCAATGGTTTAGAAAATATGTAATTCTTTAGATAGTGAACTAACCATTCCTTTATTTCTCTATCAAAATTAAAATTATATTAATAGTGTTTTAGAAAAATTTATTACTAAAATTTAATATTTATTATCAAAAGTTAAATAAATATCATTTAATTAATATTTAAACATGAGAAAAATTCCAACTCAAAATTCTTGATTTACAATGTTTCTAATTCTATACCGCACAGCTAAAGGCAAATTTTGATAGCTGGTGCATCTAGATAAAAGGTAATACACAGCATATAAGACAAATGTTAATGCAAAAAAACACAAACACGTACACATTAATTTAGAGCAGTTAGAAAGTCTTTAATAAAACAGATAATTCATCCCATATATAAGCACCCAGTCATGAGCTTGTTAGTTCACAAAGCAGTATATCTTGGAATGACCCAAATCACCCAAATGGAACCATGAGGTTGCACTGACAAAAGCAGTATATCTAGGTTCATCTCAGTATGCCTAGTTTGCCAAAAACACTGATAATTTAGCATAACTTCTTATTACAAATATCAATTAAGCATGTGAAATAGCAAGGAATATGATATACTGCATTGCTTATAACCAAAAGCATACTAAGAGCATCAGCAGTGGGCATTCTAAATGTCAAATGTATGACACATTTAGCATTTAGGCCCAAAAACATGCTGGCAACTGGAAGGTTAAAACTGAGAAATGCCAAATTTTTTTGGCATAGCGCTACAGTGCCATCTTACATGTAAGATGGCACTGTAGCGCTATGCCAAACCAAAATAATATATTTTAATCCTTTTATTTTTTCTCT
Organism: Quercus tomentella; assembly: GCA_028535165.1. Lineage (NCBI taxonomy): Eukaryota > Viridiplantae > Streptophyta > Magnoliopsida > Fagales > Fagaceae > Quercus > Quercus tomentella. The sequence goes on along the minus strand of JAPQVY010000012.1, from coordinate 44,506,013 downwards.
CTCCTCTGTGTCACTGTAGCATCTCTGAGTATTTCGTCTCCCTCTCTCTCTCTCTCTGACTTCTCTCGTCTCTCTCTCTTTGTGCTCCTCCAGTTGAAGAACTCGGTCTCTGACCCATCAGCTTTGCTCTCTACTTAGGACTCTGATGATTACTGCTCGTGGTTTGGCCTCTCCTGTGACTATAATTCCCGTGTAGTTTCACTGAACATTACTGGGAATGAGCACAAAGGTAATTCTTGTTCCAACTTTGCTCAATTTCCGCTTTATGGGTTTGGGACTAGGAGGGACTGTTGGACTAGTAGTGGAAAATTGGTTGGGAAGCTGTTGCTTGTGATTGCTCAGCTAACTGAGCTTAGGATTTTGTCACTGCCCTTTAATGGTTTTCATGGTGAAATTCTTGCTGATATTTCGTCTCCTTGGAGTCACCGGTGGCGGCAGAAGGGATGAGTTTGGTGTCAAAGAGCTTGAGGATTTCGTCGCAGATGTTGGAGAGCTCCGACTCGATTCGGGTCAAAAAGCGCCGCTGAAGTGGGTTGCGATCCGGGTTAAGAGTGGGTTGCGCCGCCGAAGTAGAGAGTCTGGTGTCAAAAAGCGCCGCCGAGTGGGTTGCGATCCGGTTCTTCTGGGTTGCGATCTGGGTTCTCTGTGTGTGTGTGTGTTTTTTTTTTTTTTTTTTTGTGACCAACGGCTTAAGGAAGATGTGGATTTTGCTGTGATTTTTTGTGATTTGTTGTGATTTTTAGATTTTTTCTTCTGGGTTGCGACATGTTTAGATTTGTTGTGATTTTGCTGGGGTGGCAGGTGGATTTCTGGTGCTTGTTTGATTTGGGTGATTTTTTGTTGTGATTTTGCTGGGTATGGGTTTGCTAGAGGTTAAGGCCGGTGCTAGAAGTTGAGGGAGAAGAGAGGAAAAGGAAGAGAAAAAGAGAAATATTATGGTAAAATAGGAAAATAAAAGTTGGTGGTGGTGGTTTCAGTGGAAGTGAGACAGAGGAAGAGAGTTAAAAATCAGAGAGAGGAGAGAGATGGGAGAGAATAGATATGGATTTGGGATATATTATTTTATTGAGTAGATATATTATTTTAGAGAGTAGAATATGAAAATAAAAGTTGGGATGTTGAGTATGTTGTAAAATTGTATGGTATAATTGATAAAGTTACTTTTTGGGATGGTAAAATAGGATAGGATGGGATTTCCGGCTGCGGATGCTCTAAGAAATAATGCTAAAAATGCCAATTTATACCAGCAAGTGAGAAAACTTATCTAATGGCATGGACATGTTAATAAAGATAAAATTCAGTGACAGACAGAATCAACATGACCCAGCTACAAGAGCTGCAGACTTCCTCAAATCTAAGATGCAATTGAGAATTGCTGGCTCAGGTCAATAGTGACCCCTAATATGAGGCTCAGGGGCAGTCAATTGTTTGTTTATGACTGCATGATTTTGTAACAACGTGAATAGTCATGCCATGGTTGCTTATTACTTTTTTGCCAACCTACTAGATGATATTGGTATTTTTAAGTTCCTTTGATTTCACTAGCTGGGGTAAGATGGGGAAAAGATTAATTTCTGTTTATCTTGAACCCACACTTGTATTACACATGATGATCCCTATAAACAGTAGGACAATTTTTACATGCCAGACCTAGTGTGAGAGGGGTTTTCCAAGACTAATGAAGTCCAAACTATTTGACAATAAATAGACCAAGTCAGTAAGATTAAAGTCATAAGATAATCTAAATTAGTAGCCATTAAGGCGAAAACAAGAAGCATTACATGACTCAATTTACCTTAATATGAGGGAACTTATATGAGACATGAAAGATTTGTAGGCCAACTTCTTTGAAGTCAAGTTCAAGTTCAAGGACATACCTTGTCATTATCCAAGCCAGCCTCCTCAGATGCTGAAAAGGCATCAAAAGCTAACACCTCTGCCCACTGAAAAATCAGAATTCTAAGGTCAAAAAGATACATTAAAATTAAAATGAACTGGGTCTGGGAGCTGATACCACATCCTATCAAACACAAACACCATAGATACATACCTTAATTACTAACAGAGCAACTGAACCAGCAGAAACAAATGAGAAGCTTGGAATAAAACACCTAGGAAGAGAAAAAGTAGATACCTTTATAGTGTTTCCTAAATAATCACAAAAGGCCATCAAAAGGGTCTTTTGCCTAACCAATCTGCCATGGCCACTCTACAATATTACCCAAAAGCCAATCAGTTTGAATCATTAAATGCTGATAAATACAATAGCTCTAAAGCCCATTATCCACATTATAGAGAGACAGAACATACCCAGAAGAGGAAAGGGAGAAAGGCAGTGTAAAAGGGCACAGAAACAACACAGGACAAACCAGAGAACAAAGCATCAAAAAACCAATGCTGGTATTTCCTTTTGCCCGCACTATTTAAATATGCTTTTGGCATCCCATTTCCCATCAAGTACACCCAAATGCAGAGTATAGATAGTTTAAGACAATGTCAGTGAGAGCAGCATCTAGAAACTATTGAATTGTACCTCATGGAAAATTTTAATTTACTAAAGCGAAAACATGGAAAATTAAGTGGCCTCTCTAAAGCCTTTGTTAAGTTCAGCAAATTATCCACTAAGAATTACTGCTAATTTGTATGTTCCTAATTGGCAGAGGGGATTTTCAAAAACCAAAAGTGGAGCATGGATATGATTAGTGCTATTACTATCTAGATATAGCAACTAACCAAAAATAAAAACTATCAACAAATAAAGAGCAGCAGAACAAAATTGAATAATTATACAACAAATTGGATGTACAAAATCAGGTTAGGATTACAGAGTAGTGTCCACACAAAAAAACCCTTTACTAAAAAAAATTATTGATGTATAAGGAACAAGTATACACAGTTTCTACATAAATTAGCATAAGGCCTAAGAATGAGGAATTGACATTCTTATCCCAATTTTACAATTACCATCAGAAGAATGCAGTGTAGAATTACACTACACAAATGATTTTCAATCCCTAAAGCAGATATTACTCTCTTTTTTTGTCAATGTATACCTTATCAGTACTAGGCTGTGATGCTGACTTAGAAGAAAACATACCGCAGAATCTCAAAAAAAAAAAAAAAAAAAACACCCTGTTTGGCCAAAACTCACAGCCTTTTAACTCTCCAAAACGAAAAGTTCCCATAAAATAGAACCGATTCAACGAAGGAGCTAACTGTTTAGTTGTTTGACTCATAAGTTAGAGAGAATTCAAAAAATCTAAATGAATTCGCGTTTGGCTTCTGAGAAAACGCAAGAAATTGACTAAAACTTTTTTTTTTTTTTTACCAAAACTTGAAAATGTTTCTTAATTTGGTTTTCTAACCGATTCAAACAGAAACAGAGTTCGAAAATTTCACCTAAAAAAAAAAAAAAAAAAAAAACTGCCTCTAATGAATAAAAATCATAATTCGAAATCAGATCAACCAGTATAACATTCATTTCAAATCACAGATCGGTACGGTACCTTTAAAAATCATTTCAGAAAAAGATTTTCCAGATCATAATTCAAATAGCTGTACGAATATGAAATTCATCACTGAAAATAGCTTTAGCATCTAGATTTAAAGTTCACTAATGATCAAAACGTATTCTCCAAAAACAGATTTACGAATCAAAAATAGCTTCTCTAAGAAAGAATTCATTTTCGATAATTGTGAGAAGCACAATCGGAGAGTTAAGGCTGGGGTTAAGGTTAGAAAAATGAGGACCTGAGCCTTATCGGCGAGCTGAGCGACCGACGGGAACAGAGAACACGGCCGTCGGCGGTGACTCCGGCAATGGCGACGCCAATGTGGTTGTCGACCTTGAAGATCTTCTTCTGGTGAGAGGAGTGCTCGGAATTGGCGGCGAGTCTTCGATCGCTTTAACCCAATCCACCATTAGACAACTATCTGAGGTGTACGTGTAATGAAAATTTGAAGGGAAAGGGAATTTTTTTTGAAACAGCAATTAGGGGAAAAATAAATAGGAGAATTTTTGTAAGAGTGATTAGTTTAATGCAACAAAAATATTACTACAAATTTTTGCAACAAATAGAATATTGTTGCAGTAAATTAGTTCTAATTGTCACTAAACTTCCTTTCTGTTGTAATAAATTTGGTGCAATATAGGTTTTTTCTTGTTGTGATATGTGGGTTTGCTTTTCGAAGCTTGTTCACTGTGTCTGAGTGTTCAAAGTTGTAAAATAGGTACTTTTAACATGCATTTGCAAACTGGCATAGTGGCATTTGGGATCCGGGGTGGATTTTTGGTGCTTGGACTGTTGGGTTGTGGTAAATCTAGGTATGGTGGATCTGAGTTTGGGGTTTAGTTTGAATTTGCGGATTTTGGCTGAACTTTATGGAATTAATTTGATTTTTTTTGATCGATGGCATAAGATTCACTGTGATTGAAAGACAAATTGAAGGTTGAAAACAATGTGATCTGCGTTGATTTGTGATTGTTGGACTAGATTAGTCTTTGGTTACGAATAAATTGCAAGAGAGGAATGGAAAGGAAATTCTAACTAGCAATAGAATTAACTTATTGCAATGTTCACTGTAACAATTGCACCAGCCAGTTTAAAATAGAAAAAGTTGCAAATTTTAGCAATTTAACACATTTTTGCTAAAAAATTACCCACATCAATCTATTTAAAACACTGTTTATATGCAAAATTACTATAGTAACTATGCATATAACTAGCAATAGAATTAACTTATTTCAATGTTCATTGTAAGAGCAATCGCACTAATCAGTGCAAAATAGAAAAAGTTGCAAATTTTACACATTTTTGCTCAAAAACTACCCATATCAGTCTATCTAAAACACTATTCATATGCAAAATTGCTACAATAAGAGCAACCACATCAGTCCATGGATAATCTTGCAAAATACAAAAAGTGGCTCTTTTTACACATTTTGACCAAAAAAACACCTACATCAATGGGTGTAAAATTGTGCAAAATTGTGCATAAATATACAAGAGCTACAATAACCGTGCATATATGCACGGTTACTGTAGCTCTTCTATACATTATTTTAATAATTTCTAATTCCGCTCATTTTTTTCTCTCTCTTCTCCAACTGCAAAACCAACGCCCTTATCATTAGCTTTCTTCCTCTGATACACACACTCCCATAGACAAAATCAAAAATCAACCACAGACACCACAAAACCAAATACACCTACACACGGACACACCAACAGAGACAGAGAGAGTGGATTGGCACTTGTGGCGAATTAGCATGCTTGGAACGGAGTGCTCGGATCGGCGTTCTTCTCGCCGTGCATGGATCGAAGTTTCAGGTTGGCGCCATGCTTGGATCGAAGTTTCAGATCGGTGTTTGGAATATATCGAAGTTTTAGATGGAAATTTCAGATTGGTGTTTGGAATAGAGAGGAAATTTCAGTTTGGATCGGAGTTTCAGATCGGCGCTATGCTCCTTGCTTGGATTGAAATTTCAAAGAGGAGTTTCAGAAAGGAGTGAAAATGTTGGAATAGAGAGGAGTTTCTGAGAAGACTCTAGAATAGAGTCTCGTGACTAGAGAGAGAGGGTTTGAGATAAAATAATAATAAAAAAAGTGAGAAAATGATTATTTAAATAAAACAGATGATAGAATGGATAACCTGATGTGGGTGTTTTGTAAAAATGGATGTGTAAAATAGAAAAAGTAGGTTTTTAGTGTAAAAATAGGTGTGTAAAATACACTAACTGATGTGGTTGCTCTAACCGTGCATATAGGTGGCACGATTACTGTAACTTTCTATATGATTATTTTATTTTTTTCTCTCTTCTCTCACTTGCCTTGTCAGACTCTCTCTCACCCACTCTTCAATGCCAAGCTAACCACCAACATCCATCCACCATCACAACTAACCAACCAACCACCACCACCACCACCACCACCACAACCAACCCATTACAACATCAATTTAATCCAAACACAATCAACCCAAAATTAATGAAAATCATCACAAACCCAACTTAAAATCAACTCAAAGCAAAATCAACTCAAAATAAAACACAACAGAAAACCCATTTGGCAAAATACAAATCAGCCCAAAACCCAAGCTTGCCGCCGCCGTGAGAGAGAAAGAGTGTGAATGTATTGAGCCATGGAGGCTTGGTAGAGAGATTTTTTTTTTTTCTTTTCCAGATTTGAAGAGAGCACCAATTTGATAGAGAAAGAGAGGGGAAGAAAGAGAAAGATTTTTTTTTTTTTTTTTAAGAAATGAAAAGGAAGAAGAAGAAAGAAAGAAAAAAAAAAGCAAAAGAAAAAGAAAAAGAAGAAAGAAAGAAGATGCTGAAGAAGAAAAATCGTAGAAGAAGAAAGAAGAAAGTAGAAAGAAGGATAAAAAGAAAGAGAGAGTGTTTAGAGAAGTGATGTTTGGTAAGGTGGTGGGGCCGTGTATGGATAAGCGAAATAATAATAAAAATATGAAAAAGTATTATTTTAATATAAAAATGATATTTTATAGATAATCTGATGTAAATGTTTTTGCAAATTGATGATGTAAAATAGAAAAAGTAAATTTTTAGTATAAAATAAAAGAGAATTTTTGCACTAACCGATGTAGTTGCTTTAAAGAGAGATAAATCTGACAGTTTTGTTAATAACTCATCATCGAAATGCTCATAATTACAAATTTACAACTTCAAAGAGAGATAAATCTTAAGAGCATTCCCATCAAAACTTTCAAAAATTATATTTAGCATCTCAAAAAGTTACTTTATCAATTTTAACAACTCATTTTACAATACACTCAAAATCCTTCGTCTCGTTAAAATAATATAAAAAACTAACTAAAATAAAATATAACTTCCAAAAAAAAGTTCACAGCAACTAACCACTTTCACCACCACCACTGCCATGGCATCCACAACTTACTAAGAAAAAAAAAATAAAAAAAACCCACCACCATAAACACAACTACTACCATCATCAATAACTCACCACAAAACCCATTAAAATAGACCAACACCACCAACCACAATAACAACAACCATTACAATCACAAGCCACCTCAAAAAAAAAAAAAAAAAAACCCACCATTGCCTACCATTACCACCATGACCTGGAGAGAGAGCAAACCCATCATGACCCACCACAGTAGCAGCACCACAACACACCGAACCCATGACCCAAAATCCACCACCACCACCATAGCACAGCAAATCATGACCCAAAACCATTTGCCACCATCACATTTTTTTATTATTTTTTAGAGAGCTTGAGCAAGAGGAGAAGAAGAAAGAGCGAAAAGAGAAAAAGAGATAGGAAAAGGACAAAGGGAAAATAATGAAGGAGAAAAAGTCAGCATATAAAGAAGTTTTTAGAAGATGTAGATGTATTTTATTGTTTGTGTTGCTAAAAAAACGTTACTTATAGCTATCCAACTAAGACCCACGGGAGCTTAATGAAATTCTTGTTCAAATTAAAGTATCAGCAGTCAGCACAAGTAACTCGTTGTTTTAGCGTGAAAAGAAATCAAAATGAAGTTTTATAACATGTTAAAGCCCTGTCATGTAGAAGACGAGTAATATAGAAGCACTATCATGCTCAGAGTCATAGGTTAGCCTAAAGCCCCAAACTTTCTGGTGTCTGCAAATTGCAATAATCAATGATTGTTTCATATCCATATACTTGGGAAGGGCTGGGATAAATATGGTGCCGGTGAGTTTGGGAAGTGGGCTTTCAGGTCTACTTTTATGGGCTGTGGGCTGAATAAGTAAAGCCCTAAGGGAAGACTTCAATTTCAGGCTCACGTTCTTATTCAAAAGGCTTGGTAGTCAATGACCAGCTTAATTGATAATTCAATCAGGCAAAATACTTCTCTATGTACAATCCAATTTAATATAATCTAGGAAAAGACCACCCTGTGCAATATACTTGGATCTAGCAAAGAATAAATTAATTCCAAATGTTCACACAATTGCAAGTGTAGAGAGTTTAATCATAAGTATCATAGGTATGGAGATACAAATGAGTGCTCTGGATTCAAATTTAAATTCCAGGATTGAAATATGAAAAATCGCTACAAAATAAGATAACCTTCTTAGCTATTCTATTAACATCATTTCCTAGTAATTAACAAAAAAAAAAATAATAATAATAAGGTGGGAAAATATGTTTACAAGTGCATATATGCCCACCCATTGTATAAAAATATTGTTAGGTTGTAAATATTTGATTTTAATGTTTAGCTTCTAATGATTTGTTCATTGACAAACTTAGTACATAAACTTGTCTAGGAATAGATCTTAATAAACTTGTCTAGGAATAGATCTTAGTGTCTACAAACTGTTTTAGACATTACTCAAAGTGCTACAAGTCAGAATTCATGAATGTACAAGTTGTAGGAAAAAAGAATTAAAAAGCTGAAGAGCTCAACCGATCAAGAGACAACTCCAATCGATTAAGATGCGATCAATTAAAGCCCATTAATTAGCCCATTAAATGTTTAAGATTTCAGTTTAGAATTACTTGGTATATAAGGAAAACCCTGAACCATGTTTTTCAAGTTTTAGAGAGCTACTCTTATGAGATTTGAGAGGTTTGGTGCCTTTTACTCTTTCAAGCATGTACTACAAGTACTGGTGGAGTAAAGTTACAGCCTAAGCTTCAGATATCAAGCATGCTAAAATTCAAAGACATGAATTGGAGGTTCATGTTGGGGTAGATCTACATTAAAGAAATCTAAGGGTTTCAAAGCTATGTTTGATAATCATAGTGAAGGTTACTACGAATTAAATATTCTTGATTGTAAACTTCTATTTGATATAGTGGATTGTGTTAGGAAAATTTAGACCCCGATTGATAGAATTAACAAGTTTTAAACCCAAGTTGTTAATTTGATTTATTATGAATAAACCTTGCTAAAACAAACAAACATCAATATCATGTCAATATAATGCACAGTGGAAAAGTAAATAAGACAATATATGATAACCTAAGAAAACCAATGAAACAAATTAGTTTCACAGTAAAAAACCTGCGGGGGAAACCTTCCGGAAAAGCAATCCATTATAGTAAAGAGAAGTTTCATTTCTAGTACAAAACCTTTGTCCCTAGACTCTACAATCCTCGTAAATAAACTTATAGTAGAAACCTTTTACCGCTTTAGAACCTCTAAACTCTTCAATATATGAACGTCACTCTTTTGCACGGATCCCAGTACATAACTAACTCCAGCAACTTGAAGATGTTGTTGGCTGCAAAGTTCTTCACTTCATCAACAATGAAGATCAAGAAACACTTGGTTATAAAACCTTAAGGCGCAAAGACGCAGTAGCTTCTTTCAGAAAGAATAAGGCACTGGTCACTTTTTGCATGTGTTCTCCTTATATTCTCTTATGTGACGACTTATATATGTCTAGGGTTGTGAGAAAAGAAACCCTATACATACATGTCAACATGGACCGAAAATCAGATATGGAAATTCTGATTTTGTAATTCTCGATAGATATAGCTGTCGAGATATCTGTCAAGGCCTCGATAGATATATCTGTCGAGATTCATTAAACCTCGATAGATATTATCTGTCGAGTAGCTGTCAAGAATCTGTCTAGCTTTAATGAACAACTTTTTTTCACTTGTTTCTTAATCCAATTTTCATGGCTTTAATACTTGGCTTGAACAACATGTTCTTTGAAGTATTAAATATATCCTAGATCTACTCAATTACAAGTAAAGTGCGTTTTGTCAAAAGATTAGCCAATTCTAAATGACATATGTTCTTAACATGATCCACATATGTCCTAACAGATTGTTCTCTTAGGATAGTTCCTCACAGTTTTTTTACCTTGAAACTAGATTGTCTCGTTGGTTTTCTTGGGTCATCATTTGTGCCTTAATTATTTTTCCATTGCATGATATGTGTGATGAATGTTTAATATAGATCTACACAATTGACTTAAGTTTCAACTTGGTTATAAAAATAGGATAAAAACTATGTTTCCAGGGATCTAAAAACTAACAAATATATGTAGAATTTTCAATTTTAAATTATAAATTTTCAATGTTATAAGGTAACAAGCCTTTTTTTCCTCCCTCTATTCTATCTCTCCATCTTTTTAATTATATATCATAGATATATAAATATCGATGACATTAGAAGTCATCAGCGTTCAAAATATTGAGGGCTTATTGTGGCCTATTGTAATAGCTAGAAGTCTAGTTCATGGTTCACATATTTGTTTTTAAGGTAAATAATTTCCTTAACACATATATACACTTGGTATATGTATGTGTAAGTTAGATTTGAGCTTATTTATAGGACTAAAATAAGTTATCTAACAGTACATTTACATGAGAAAGCTCAAAATGATGCAAGTTTTGACATGACACTTAAACAAGAAATAAAGAAAGGAATGGTAAGACATGAAAAAGATGCACATTTAAACAATAAGAAGAAGCTGATTATAAAAACAACACAGGATGTATGTGAAAAAACCCTAAAGAAGGGATAAAAAACCACGATTTAAGCAAGAACATAATATTCTTGCTCAGCTCAGCTTGTATTATGTATTAGAGAGAAATTAGTTTATAATGAAGTTGCCTTTCTTTCCTACCAACCCTCCACTTTCATCTCAAAATCTCTACTTGGGTTCTTGCCCTAGAAGTTCACCTGCATGTTCCTTTTACACTCTAAGGAATATGGCTGAGTACAAAGGACAGGTGTTAAGTCATCATATTCTCTCTTTTAGATATTTTCACAACTGTGATATTATCTGCTGACTAAGATATAAAAACTGCGCCAACGTGACACTGGGGCCAGTAGGTAGATAGTTTTGCCACTGTTTGGGAGACAAGTCTTGGTCATCAGGAGGGATATCAAAAATACTGTGATTGGTACACATGTCTCTAGGATAACTTATTGTACATTCAACCAATAAGGGATGTCCCTATAGCCTTCAACTCTGAAAAGTCTCTATGTCCCTTTTTGGTGATTGCTTGAGTACCGTGTCAAGTGTAAATCACAACCACAATAGTAATTAAAAGGCACAGATTAAGGGAAGAGAGATACAAACACAAAAACAACATATCGATGTGTTATCGAAGAGGAAACCAAAGTCCTCGGCGTAAAACCTCTCCGCCGCTCTCCAAGTGGTCAATAATCCACTAAAGAATAAAGTTGGGATACATGAATAGCAGAGGACCCTCCAATCCTAATCTACCCAGTGCACCTAAGCCCTTCAAGCTTCTTGCTCCAAAAGGGTTATGTCGAACCTTGTCTTCTCTAGCTTACCGGATCCCGCAATAGCCCATTGCATCAACCAAAATGAATTGGTCCCTTCTGAACTACTTCTCAAGCACCAAAATACTTTCTCACAGATATGGGTGTGGTGAGATAAGGATTTGGCTAAATGTACCTTTCAAGGATATAACAATGGAGAGGGTGAGAGTAGAGGAATTCGAAGAATCAAAGGATGAAGTTTGTGGATGAGTTAATCTTGTTTTTTTCTAGGGTTTCTCTCTCAAAATTCTCTCTAGAATCTTTCTACATTTCGTGGGTATAAGGGTATTTATAGTAGGGTGTGTATGGAATGCAAAGAGTTAGTTACAACCAAACAGGATGTTCTGGCGACTTGAGCTCGCAACTTGAACGAGTCGCAAGCTAACTGCCTTGTCAGACTGGAGGTTTTGTCCTGTAGTGCAACAGCTGGCGTGACCCTTCAGCTCCCCCTGCATGCTTCACACATGTGCCATTTTGGTGACTTGCTAGTCGTGAGCCAATCGCGAGGCTCTTCTTGATTGCACACTCTTAAGCTTTTCTTCACACTCTCTCCCACACTACCCTTACATGATTCCCACCTAAATACAAGGTTTCTAAATGCTAAATTACAATCAAATTTAGCACGGAATAAAGCCAACAAAATGTTTGAATAAATTCAACCTTACAATCTCCTCCTTTGGCTATTTTGTAACAAAATCCTAAAACAAACTCTAGACTTAACATATGAGTTGGCAATAGTTGAACAAAACTCCCTCACACCTAACTCTAGAATCTGTGAAGCTCATGAACCATATGGACAAGTATTTCCTGAAAACAACAATATAATATGATCATTGTAAGTAGAAAACTTGAAATGCAAATGAAGCAAGCACAATGTGATCAAGCAAAAGAGTTTAAAGCAATAAAGTATGGCTTGACCAAAAATGAACAATCACTATAAATAGTGACCACAATGATCATTCACACAAGGAATGAAAATTCGGACATGCAAGCTAATAAGCTCAATGCAAAGTATCATTTGCATGTCTAACACTCAACTAATACAACAACACAAGGTAATTGCATTAAGGATATAAAATCCAACAAGGGCACAAGAGTGATATACTTAAAGAAATGCATAACATTAACAACAAGTACTAAGCTACAAAGCATGGGTACAAAAACAGTATACTGAATATGAACTTAAATATATAAACCAAAGTATTGCTCCCCCTCAAAATAGTGCTAGCCCTCAAGAGCTACTTCTCCCCCTTTTTGACTGGAATGGCCAAAGGGCTATTGCTGGGTAGTGAAGCTGTCAAACTTTGCTGAAAGAAGATTCATCTACTCTTGGATAGTAGTTAGCTTGTCAGTTTGCTCATTCTGGACGTCTCGAAGCCAGTCAATCCTTTCAAGAATGATCTGAAATGCATTTGGAGGTATTATAGAGGATGATGAAGCTCGGCTCCTTTTGCCACGGCCTCTTGAGCTTGAAGGTTGTTCTTTAGCTTCTGTCTCAGTTTCCATAGGTTCTTCTTGTTCTTGATCACCCTCCTCTTCATCACCTGGAAGACGAACTTTGATCCGTGTAATGGTTAGTGCATTGATAGCTGAAGGAGTAGGCACGAGACTGATGTCTTGAGGAATTTCCACACCCTTTGCTCGAAAGAGCCTTATGAGTAGACTAGGGGAAATCAGCTTTTCCCGTGAAGTGGTTCTTGTTTCATCAGCAATAATGCAGAAGATATGAGCACTTATATCAATATAAGTGTTCTCCCGTGGCTCCATGAGAAAAATGGCTCTTGCATTATTGATAGTGGTTAGCTTCTTTACTGGGTACAAGTTGAACATCATAATGTATGTAAGACGTCTAAGGTCCGGTGGAAAGGCAGTAGTGTTGAGGCATCTTCCTTCTCTAACTCCACCAATGTGAGATTGAACAATTTCTATGAAGAGCATTCTGTCCTTATAATGTGTGAAATCATGGTCTAACTCCTCAAAACCAAGAATTTCATTAATGTCCTCCAAGTCAATGTCGAATTCATGGCCTCTTATCCAATAGTTGATTTCATCCTCTCTTAAGACTGCATTGGCATAGAATTCTCTGATCAATGGTTCACATACCCCAGGCAGATCATCAAGGAGATTGTCCCAACCTCTGTCCTGAAAACAACCGGGAATGAAGTCGTTCTTTAAATTAGCCAAATCCACAAATCTATCTTCGATGATAGGAGCCTTTTTATAAAATTGAGTGTATCTCTCAAAATGTTTGGTAGACCTGATAACGCCTTAAAATGTATACTTGTTATATATTTATGTGGGCATTATCTCCTTATTACTATGCTTAATTTGTATGATTAAGCCATGATTTGCATTAGTCCTTATTATTTATCTTTACATAATTTCTTGAATAAGATGCTATTCATTGTGTGTAATTTTCTACTTTCAGGAAATCATGTGAGAAAGATAAGTTTACAGGAATTTGTGAGAGAATGGAGGCCAAACTAGAATTAAAGTGGAGCTAAAGGACCATGCTTAAATGTCTAAGGAGGTGCAGCTGGAGTGCTTGGATAGTCTACCATGATTAGAAGCTTTAAATAAAGAAAGAAATCAAAGAGGCAGAATCTGAAAAGGAAAAATCTGATCTAAGCATTGATCAGTATTCTGGGCGTATCTCTCTCCTTAAAAATCCAATTGACACAATGCTAGATGGGTTGGAATTGTGACTTAAATATCTACAACTTTCCAGTTTTGAGTTTTTCGAAATTCTCAATTTTTGAAGGCCGAAGTTAACTCACAATTTACTGCTGTAAACCTGGACGGAAATTAAAATAGTAAATGTTTTATTTTCTTTGGACACTTTTTACATTAGGGTTTTGGAATGGAGGCTGGTAAAACGAATTTTGGCAGAGAAAACCTTGTATTTTTCTCTCTCTAATGGCAGCCTAAACTCTTTACTAGGGCTAGGGGTTATATTTCTTCTATACGGTATGAATATTCAATGTGATTCTTTCTAGGATTTTATCAACAACATATTTAATTGTTCAATTAGATTTCTTTTGATGTATTAGTTCTTCCATACTTTCAATAAGTTCAATAATGTTTTTCTTATTGTTTAGATGAATTTCTAATAGTTTCAAATAGAAATCAGGTTTTAAAGTAAATGAGTTTTTTTGAAAACTTTTCTAACCGCATTATTAATCGAGGTTATCATGCGTTCTTGAATTGTCTCAGTTCAACCGAATCATAAGTTTTTAATTGTATAAGAACAATCAATTATGAAATAGATATTTTCTTAGATTACAAAGAATTTCATATCGATATAGGGAAACACTTCGATGCCCTAGTATTTACATTATTGATTTAAATAAGTTTTTATCATTATTCTTGTTAACACTCACCAAGCAAAAGTATTTTTCTTCTTCATCCAAATTGTTATTTAATTATATTGTCTTTGGATTTACCCTGCTCCTTGTGGTTCGACCTCGGTACTCCGAGAATTATATTGCTACGATCTCCTGCACTTGGGAGTGAGCAAACAATACCTGAACTAGGTATTATCCATTTTCTGCCTTTTGTCAGCCTTGTGTGCAGTAGTCTTCTTCTTTGGAGTCATCTGCAAAGACATAGTAGAAAAGACCACAAAACAAAGCACAACATATGGTAACACTAAACATTAGTAACAAATTAGTAGCACTAAAAAGTTAGACCAAAGATTTAGTCTACAGCAAAGTTTAGAAACAACTTGACATGAGAGAACACACAATAACAAAACACAGTAGAGTTTTATAAAAAAAAAAAACTTCAAACAAATCACAATGTAAGTGTGTGCTCAAAAATTCCATGAACAACCTAGGGCAAAATGCAAAATATATAACCAGTGATGCAAATACCAATCATTGTATGCCAAAGACACCCCCACAAACATTGAATTTCACAAGAACCCCAAAAACACAAATACATGTCTACGAGACATTTTACCATGGGTATGATATGCACAACACAACTTAGATCAAGTATCATACTAAAAAATGATAAGCAATCATGAGAACATGTATATCAAGCATCATATTATCAATATCAACCAAACCCATTCAACAAACTCAACAAAAACTCAAAAATCAAGAAATCAAAGGCTATAAACATGAAATACTTTAAGAAAGAACTAGAAGCCATGCCTTTTCTTGAAGATTGGTGAAGAGATGATGACGAAAATGGTGGATTTTTAAGAGAGAACACGGTGAGCTTGTGAGAGAGATGAACGGACAAGATAATGAATAGTCAAAATAAATGAGGGAAAAATGAAAAGTTTTTAAAAATCGTCCTTAAAGCGCAAAACATGCGATTTTCGCAACTAAATTAAGTCACAAACAAGTTGCCAAAAACCTTTGAGACAAAATTTTGAAAAATTTGTCTAAGTGTTTTCCGCGACTGGTCCACCCGTGAGGAAGTCGTGAAGGGAGCCGCGAAACATTCTGAATACACCTCGTGACTGGAGCTTCCACTTGCGAACAAGTCGCCAAACTGAGTCGCGAGAAATCTAAATGCCTAGATTTTTGAAAAATTTTCTAAGTCTTCTTCGCGACTTGGACTTTGACCTACTAGAGAGTCGCAAAAACCTTCTATGTAAGCTCGCGACTAGGGGCTCACGACTAGCTTGACCCGCGAGGCAAGTCGCCAAAACAGGGTTGCATAGTTTTTGAAAATTTTTTTTGAAATTTTTCAAAACAAAAATACTTTCCAAAAACAATTAAAACACTCAAAAATATTTTTGTGTTCGATCAACATATAATTTAGCATGTGCAACATATTTAGTCAAGTACAATCACACAAATGAATAAAGCATTCATTGAACATAGACATGTGTGATGTGTGTGGATACCAAAAATGAGATAGTCCTTAGTCTAATGTCAAGTTTCAATGATCAATTCAATCAAGACATACACAATTAGCACGAGGAAAAGTTACCAATCTCAATTATAGAAATATGCATATATGACCTCCCACATAAACTTGATAACATAATTTTGAAGTTTTTCATTTGGCTTCATACACATTATATCATTTGATCTTTTTGAATCAATACATCTCTTTTTGAGATCGATGCATGAAATTTTTGATATTTCAATCTAATGAGCAAGCCTTTGGCTTTTTGGGCATCATACATTTTCATAAAGGCTGCTTTCCCTTTTTCCTAGTCAAATACTAGTATGTGCGACGGTTTTTGCAGCTTATTATTTCTTTTCATTTTGAGATTTACATTTGTTGAGCTCTTTAAGCAAATAAATAAATAAATAAAAGAGTGGGAAGATATATAGGCACAAGTCTATGCAAATTTCAAGATCAACAAAACCATGGATTAATCATTCATAACAAGTTTGAAGATCTATTTACAGTAGTCACATAGATGTCAAGATTTTTCCCACAATGATATGAGTGCATAAGGAACAAGCTATGATCGTAGATGCACAAAACCATTAGTACAAAGGTACAAGGCAAAACATGCTTATAACAATACACAATAATGCCAATCAAACTTTTTGGATTTTCTACTTTTTACGTGTTTTTGGATTTTTGACACAAAAACAAGTAAAGATTGATAAAAAAAACAAATGTAAAAACATTCAAAGTAAAAAGCAAATGAACAAACAAAAATTTTCAACACTTGCTGGAGAGATAACACAAGTCACATAAACAATTGTGAGAGTGCCTTTTTTTGTGACACTCAGGCCTAAGGATCCCTGGCCTAATAAGTGGTTTGGTGAATCGGGCCCTGACTCACCGCAGCTAACAGGCTGTTTAAGAGTCAAGTGATGCATAGGGGATGCTTCCTACAATACAAGTAAAATGACAAGCAAGGATATTCGTATTGAAAGACATGCCAAAACAACAAGGTAAATTCGGAAAAAAAAAAAAGGATCAACAAAGAGGCACAAAATAATGTTGAAAGGATCCTTGAATTACTGAGACATATTTCATTAAGATGTTCTTTGTTATAGTTACAGAAGGCTCACTAGGACGTAATATAAGGTTCAATCAAGCTCAAAAATTACAGTCTTGAATGGCTATTTCAGCCTTCAAAACTTGCAAAGTTTAATTCTCTTTGAATCCGAGTATGTGCAATAGTGGCTTTTACAGGATACCGGGAAGCAATGTTAACTTTTCCCTTAGTGTTTCCTTTCTTTTCGCCACAACTTTACTAATAGTTATTTTTCTCTAAAAATCTCTTTCTCTCTTCCTTGTCTTCGTAACCTACCCCTTCCTTTTATAATGAAGTTCTGGCATCCTAGGGGAACCATTGGTTCCCCTGTTTTGTCTTATGGTGAACAGAGCCTGTTCCGTGCCTATCACTCGGCAGCTTCTATTTCCTGATTTTCTCATTCTTTCTTTTTTTCAGCTTTGATTCCTTTGAAAGTCCCTAGTTGGTTACCTTCTTTGGGATGTGCTGAGGTATGCCCTTCTCGATCTCACCATTTGTCAGTTCCTATTTCCCCTTTTTTCCCATATGGGAGAAATCCCATTTTGCCGACTTGAAAGTCGCCTGTTGCCATTCTCTTTTTCGTATTTCTCTGTTCTAGTTCCCCGAGATGCTTCCTGCTTGTGCCATGAGAGGTCGCTGGGTCTTTTGGCGCTTGTGTTTTTTTGCTCTGTTTCTCATTTTCTTTTCCTATCCTTTTCTTTCGAGCTGTCTTAATCTTCTTTTGACTGTGCGCCTGGAAGGATCCGCGCCTCTTGATGGTTGCTGAGGATCCTGGCTACTTAATCTCTTGCCGTGGGTTTCTTTTTCTTCTTGATGTTTCTTCGTCTGGGCTTCAAGCCTCCTGGGCCTTTTTATTCTTTCGTGGTCCCCTTGCACCTGCTTCTTTGGACTTGGCTTGTTTTTCTTTTGGGCTTGGCTCACTCTTTTGGGCTTCTCTCACTGTGATCCTTTTAGACCTCAACAACAATCAATGTCACAAAACATAGGAAGTATTAATGCATGGACATGTTGTAATGCTTATGCATGAATACCTCTCTTCACCCATACGACACGTGTGTTTGGGGTGATATCCCTAGAGGATTAGGTACGATCGTTGTGACTTTCAAACCTTTTGGTGAAGCTTGCCAAACAAGTGGTGAATGCATCAATCATCCTTATCACATCCCTCACTCCGGGATCACCTTCTTGACCTTTTGATTGCTTAGCAGTCCAATTCCCCTTGCCATGTCTTGGTCCTCTCGACCTCTGAACACTTGAATTCTTCAATGCTCTAAGCTTATGACAATTTGGTCTGGTGTGTCCTTGAAGTCCACAATGATGGTAGAAATGTTTTGTTCTTGGACCTCTTTGGGATTTTGGAAGTGATTTCCCGTTAGCTTCAGGTTTGACCACTGATTGGTTACGAGGCTTTATCAACACCTGTTGATCAGTCACATTCCTCTTCTTCTTCAGCTTCACTTTCTCAGCAGTAGTGGTGACTACCATCGGTTCCTTGGCTTTCATAAACTTCATTTCCTTGGATGTATTTGTAGCTGAACTACTTTCTCCGGTGTATCCCAATCCGCTTCTGTTGGTGAATGGTTTTTGACGAGCAAGTACATCATCAAGCTTCTTGGAGGAAACCCGTTCTACTTTAGCATTTGCTTGAATCACCTCAAGCTTAAGGAATTTGATTTTTTAATAAGCTTCGGTTAACTCTCCGTTCAGCATCTCCATTTCACATTTGGTCTCTGTAAGGTTGAATTTATTCAACCATCTAATTGGCTTTATTCCGTGCCAAATTTGCTTGTATTTCAGCATTTAGTAACCTTGTATTTAGGTGGACTTGTTGTAAGGGTAGTGAGTGAGATAGAGTGAAGATTGCTCAAGAGTGTGCAAGAAAATAGAGACTCGCGGCTGGATCTCGCGGGTGACTCGCGACTGCAAGCCGCTAGACGCAGCACACGTGCCAAACGTGCCGGAAGGTGAACAGTCATGCTAGCTGGAGCACTACAGGACAAAATAGGACAACTGGCCATACGGTTATCTCGCGACTGGATCTCGCGACTCAATCAAGTCGCGAGGCCAAGCCGCAAGCCAGCCCTGTTTTGAAAAACCTGACGTTTCACATTCTCCTCTCACCTCAGTATAAATACCCCCCTTATACCCACAAATGAGAGAGAGCTTCCAGAGAGAATTTTGAGAGAGAAACCTTAGAGCAAAACAAGATTGAACCATCTACAATCTTTACATTAGTGTCTCTTCAAATTCCTCAACTTTCTTCCTCTCCATTGCCAAATCCTTGAGAGGCCTTTTACCAAAACCTTGTTCTCACCATATCCATTACTGTGAGATGGTTGTTTGGTGTTCTGGGAAGCAGTTAGGAAGGAACCAATCTTCATTGGTTGATGCTATGGTCTAGTAGCAGAATCCGGGAAGCTAGAAAAGAAAAAGGTTTGACGCAACCTCGTTGGAGCAAGAAGCTTGGAGGGCTTAGGTGCACTGGGTAGATTAGGCTTGGAGGGTCTATTGCTGTCCATGTATCCCAACTACATTTTCTAGTGGATTATTTACCGCTTGGAAGGCGGCGGAGAGGTTTTACACCGAGGGCTTCGGTTTCCTCTTCGATAACACATCGCGTGTTGTCTTTGTGTTTGCATCTTCCTTCCCTTTATCTTTGCCTTTTATTTTCTGCTGTGATTGTGATTTTAATTTGGCTTAGATAGTTTTGTCCAATTCTACATTATAGTTTATGTTCATTTTCCGCACACTATTTGTTTGACATAAAGCTTGAATTGGTTAATTTGTTAATTGGGGGTCTAAACGTTCAAGGGTGTTTTTACACTATTTGAACTTTCAATTGGTATCAGAGCGGGTACACTTTTATTGGTTTCAATACCATTGTGTGATCCTTGACTCCCTTTTGAGATGGATCGGTCTCAATCCCTAAATGCACCTCCATATTTTGATGGTAGTAATTATGCTTTTTGGAAGGTTCGCATGAGAGCTTTTCTATGCTCCATTGATGAATCTGTTTGGGATGCTGTTGAGAGTGGTTGGACCAGACCTGAGGCAGCCAAATCCACATGGGATAAGGTAGCACTCGCTGCATCTAATGCTAACAGTAAAGTCTTAAATGCTATTTTCTGTGGTGTGTCTCCAGATGAATTTCACAGGATCTCCCACATCACAGTTGCCAAAAAAGCATGGGAGATATTGGAAACCACCTACGAAGGCACGAAGAAAGTGTAAGACACCAAGTTGCAAATGCTGACCACTCGGTTTGAGGAGCTCAAAATGAGTGAGGATGAGTCTTTTGACTCTTTCTATGGGAAGCTGAATGAGGTGGTAGTCAGCAAGTTCAATTTGGGGGAGAAAACGGAGGATTCTAAAATCGTAAGGAAGATCCTTCGATCATTGCCGGAAAGTTTTCGTGCTAAAGTGACAGCGATTGAAGAGAGCAAGGACCTCGATGACATCAAAGTCCAGGAGCTGGTTGGTTCTCTTCAGACTTATGAGATGTCGCTGTCCAATCAACGGAAGAGTAAATCTCTTGCTCTTAAGACCATTAATGAGAAGGTAGAAGTCCATGACTCATCGGAAAATGATGTGGTTGATAAAGATGTTGCATACCTTGTAAAAAATTTCTGAAAATTCTTGAAATTCAAGAATAATGGAAAATTTGGTGATAAAGGAAAATTCCAAAGTTCAGGAAGAGAGAAAAGGGAATTCAAAAGGAAAAATGGAAAAGAATCCCAATCTACACAAGGTGTCACTTGTTTTGAATGCAACGGGCATGGACACTTTAAGAAAGAATGTTCAAATTATTTGAAATCGAAAGGCAAGGTGTATGCCACGACATTAAGTGACTCGGATTCATCCGACTCAGAATCAGAAGAAAGCTGTGATGGAGAGGGGAACTATTTAGCTTTTATGACTATTGCCTATGTTGAGTCTTCAGACGAGTTGAATCTGCTTGTACGAGACCTTGGAGAACATAGTGATGAAGAATCATTGGGAGTTGTCGAGGAATCAGATGTTGAAGAAGATGTAAGCATAGCCAATCTTCAAAAGAATTATCACTTACTCCTTGAAAAGTCGGGTGAGTACACAAGGGTGGCCAAGGCTGCTGTGAGAAAGATGAAGAAGGCAGAGGAGGACTATAAAAGTCTCCTAATTCGCTATAAGGAGGCCAAATGTGAGATAAAAACTTTGAATGGTGAGCTGTCAGAAGCTTACTCAAAAGTGAGATTTCTTGAGCAAGAGGTTGTGCAAACTAATGCCAAGATAGAGAGGGTCTCCACCAAGAAGCTAGATGATGTTATTTCATCTCAAAAGAGCTTTTCAGACAAATCCGGATTGGGATATACCGGAGGAAGTGGCTCATCTGGAACTGTCACTAAAGAAGTAAAGTTTGTTAAGGCTAAAGATCCAATTGAAGTTGGTCCTACTGCTGAGAAGCCCAAGATAGAGGAGAAGAGGAATGTGGGGAACGAACGGTTGTTGAATTCCCGTAATCAATCTGTGGGCAGGTTAGAATCTCGAGCCAAGTCTCGGCCACGACCACAAAGAGGTCCTAGATCAACTTATGTGTGTCATCATTGCGGACTTCAAGAGCATACTCGACCAAATTGTCAAAAGCTGAGAGCAATGAATAGTGCAACTCCTCAAAGGTCACGAGGACCTAGAAATGATAGAAGAAATTGGGCAGGTGAACAATCTAGAGATCAAAATGGTGATCCCGGAATGATGAACGTGATGAAGATGATTGGTGCATTCACCTGCTTGGAAAGCTTCTCACGAAGGTTTGAAAGCCCTAACTCCCGTACCCAATCCTATAAGGAAATCACCCCAAATGCAAGTGACGTGTGGGTGAAGAAGGGTACTCATGCATAAGCATTACAACATGTCCATGCATTAATACTTCCTATGCTTTGCGACGATGTTTGTTTGTTTGCTTATTGTTTTTTGCTGATGGTTGTTTGCTTGTCTACTTGTGCATACTTTTGATTTTGTTTGTGGTCAATCTTTTTCTTCTAGTGTCAAAAATCCAAAAATCACATAAAAATTAGAAAATCAAAAGTTTGATTGACATTGTTGAGCTTTTGTCTCAAAACATGTTTTGCCTTGTACCTTTGTGCTAATGGCTTTGTGCATTTTCGAGCATTACTTGTTTTTTTGCACTCATATCTCTGTGGGAGAAATCTTGAATTCTATGTGATTGTTGTAAATAGATCTTCAAACTTGTCATGAATGATTAATGAATGGTTATGTTGATCTTGAGACATGCATAGCCTTGTGTTTATATATCTTCCTACTCTTTATTTTTGTTTTTGCTAAAAAGAGCTCACCAAATGTAAATCTCCAAATGAAAAGAGATATTGAGCTGCAAAAGCCTGTTGCACATACTAGTATTCGACTAGGAAAAAGGGAAAGCGACCAAAAATTAAAGTAAATGTTTATTCAAAAGGCCAAAGGCTTGTTCTTTAAAGTGAATTGTCAAATATCACTCTCACAATGAGAGGTAATTGTCTCAAAAAGATCAAAAAGATCAAGTGTTATGATTGAAAGTGGAGTCAAATGTAAAGCTCCAAGTTATGTTATCAAGTTTTGTGGAAGGTCATATATACATATTTCTATAATTGAGATAGATCACATGATCTAGTGCTAATTGTGTATGCCTTGGTTGAATTGATCATTGAAACTTCACATTAGACTAAGGACTATCTCATTGTTGATATCCACACACAACACACAAGTTTATGTTCAACGAATGCCA
Organism: Quercus tomentella; assembly: GCA_028535165.1. Classification (NCBI taxonomy): domain Eukaryota; kingdom Viridiplantae; phylum Streptophyta; class Magnoliopsida; order Fagales; family Fagaceae; genus Quercus; species Quercus tomentella. The sequence continues at coordinate 44,483,034 of JAPQVY010000012.1, read as the reverse complement.
TATTCATTTGTGTAATTGTACTTGATGAAATGTGTTTTCACATGCTCAATCTTTGTTGATTCAAGCACAAAAAGATTTTTGAGTATTTTAGGTGTTTTTGGAAAGTATTTTGTTCTTAAAAATGAAATTTTCAAAAATTTTTATTTGCCCTGTTTTGGCGACTCAGTCGCGGGTAAGTCAAGTCGCGAGCCTCAGTCGCGTGTTCGCGGGTCTATTTTGGCGATTTGTTCGCGAGTGAAAGGTCCAGTCGCGAGGTTACTCAGAGTTTTTTGCGGCTCAGATCGCGACTCCCTCGCGGGTAGACCTTCCAGTCGCAAAAAACACTTAGAAAAATTTTTCAAAATTTTATCTTTGAGTGTTTTGGCGGCTCAACCTGGCGACTCACTTCAATCGCAAAAAACGCGTGTTTGGCAAAAATAGGGACAGTTTTTAAAAGCGTTTTTCAGTTTTTCCCTCGAACTTTTGTGACTGTTCATTGTCTTTCTAAAACTGTTCTTACCCATATACACTGTGCCTCCATTTTCGAACTCCATTGTTACTTCCTTTCAGTTCGAAATCTTCAAGTAACAGGTATGAGTTTTCTTTCTTGAACTCTATTTCACTTGACTCTGTGATTTTCCCTCTTAATTACTCGCATTTGTTTTTGTTTTTGTTATGGGTTTCTATTCGGCTGTTGCTCTTTGTCCTTGCTTAGTTTGTGTAGCTATTGTTTTAGGTTGCATTTAACTAAGTTGTTGGTTGATTCTTCTTCATGTGCTTAGCTAGGGCTTGCTATTTGTTGGTCTCATTTCCTGTCTGATATTATGCTAATATGTTGATTCAAAATGTTCCTATTGTGGCTGTGAGGTTTACTGTGCTGAAATTGTACCTGTCCATCTCTTGTGTGCATCTGTCTTTTGTTCTTTGAGTTTGGTCATACACATCAATCTGTATGTCTCATTGACATATATTTGTCTTTCGGATGTCTTCAAAATCTTTCCCATGAATTATACTAGTTGTTCTTGTGTATCCAATTTTAAGCCTGTTCATCTGTGTGGTTGACTTAAGTAGCATGAGGTTTAATTGGTTTTAGTTCATTTGAGTGGTGGCATTTTTGTCCTTGTCATTAACAATGTACTGATCTGGTCTACACATGTATTGTACTGTGTTGTTGTGGCCTCTTCTGTTTGTTCACAGATGGCTCCCTCACCTCCGAAGAAGAAAACTCCTGCAAAGAAGGCTGACAAACGATTGAAAATGGATTCTAATCTGTTTAGGTCGGTTCAACACTTTGAGAGATACAAAGATTCTTTCATGAAGGGGACCATAATTCAAGAGAGATTTGTGGATTTAGTGGACCTAAAAGATACATTTATTCCCACATGTTTTGAGGGCAGAGGCTGGGAAAAGTTGTTAAGTGGATTACCGGGTGTGTGTGAGCCACTGATAAAAGAATTTTACTCTAATGTGAAGATTAGGGAAGATGAGCTAGATTGTTGGATAAGAGGGCATGAATTCACTCTAGATGCCCATGATATTGATGGGGTCCTTGGTCTTGAGGGTTTAGAGGAGCATGAGTTTACCAACTACAAAGACAGAATGTTGTCTTTGGAAACTGTTCAAAACCGCATTGGAGGACAGAGAGAAGGAAAGTGTCTCAATACCACAGTTTTTCCAGTTGACATGAGGTGCCTCACCATCATTATGATGCACAACTTGTATCCTGTGACGAAACTCACTACAATCAACAATGCCAGAGCCATTTTTCTTATGGAGCTAAAGGAGAAAACATTCATTGACATCAGCTCTCATATATTTGATACAATCATGGAAGAGACCAGAACAACTTCCCGTGCTAAGCTGATTTTTCCTAGCCATCTCATGCGGATTTTCAGGGCAAAAGGAATTCCAATTCCTCAAGACCTCAGCCTAATGCCAATACCCTCAGCAATCAACAAGCAAACCATCATAAGGATACAAGTACGGCTTCCGGGTGATGCAGATGACGAAGGGGCTGAACAAGATGAAGGTGCTCCAATGGAGACTGAGACAGAGGCAGCAGGCCAGGCATCAACTTCAACACCCAGAAGGAGTGGCAAGAGGACTAGAGCATCAAATTCTTCAGCTGTACCTCAAGACGCATTTCAAGTAATTCTGGACAGACTTGATGGACTTAGAGAGGTCCAGACAGAGCAATCTGAGAGGATGATAGCCATGTAGGACCAGCTGGATATTCTCTCTGCAAAATTCGACAACTTCGCCACAAATCATGGGAACTGACCCTTTGGCCATTCCGGTCAAAAAGGGGGAGAAATTTTTGAGCATTATGTTGAGGGGGAGCATTACTTTATCTTATATCTTATGTTTTGGTTAATGTGGTGTTTATATGGGTTTGATACACTGTGGTTTGGTGTAGTTTTGTTTCTAACTCATAACTTATCAACTTGGTTTACTTTATATATATATTGTTGATGTGTTTCAGTTTATTTTGAGTCTTGTACCCATGCTGCTTATGTAAGCTTTTAGGGTTATGTTTTATGCATAGTTTGTAGGCTTTATGGTTTGTACCATACTTTATGCAGCCTTTTATGCCTTGTTTAAATCAGTACTTCTATATAAATGTATTGCATTTTCTTTATGTACTGTCACTCTTGTGCCCTTGTAGGATTGTTCCTAGATGCATATACTTAGTGTATTATGCATTGGTTGAGTGTTTGGCATGCAAGTGACTTGCATTGAGCTTGTTAGCTTGTATGTCCTAGTGTTCATTCTAAGTGTGAATGAGTATTGTGGTCACTACCTTGTAGTGATTACTTAGTTGATCAAGCCATGGTTTGTTTCTTAACTCCATCTTTGCTTGATCACATATTGCCTGTTTCATATGCATTTCACGATTTTCTGCTTACAATGATCATGGTGTATTGTTGTGTTTCAGGAGTCTTATGTTCATATGATTCAAGTGCTTCACAGCTTCTAGAGTTAGGTGTAAGTGAGTTTTGATCAACTGTTCCCAACTCACATGTTAAGTCTAGAGTCTGTTTTAAGGTTTTGTCACGGAATAGCCAAAGGGGGAGATTGTAAGGTTGAATTTATTCAACCATCTAATTGGCTTTATTCCGTGCCAAATTTGCTTGTATTTCAGCATTTAGTAACCCTGTATTTAGGTGGGCTTGTTGTAAGGGTAGTGAGTGAGATAGAGTGAAGATTGCTCAAGAGTGTGCAAGAAAACAGAGACTTGCGGCTGGATCTCACGGGTGACTCGCGGCTGCAAGCCGCCAGACGCAGCACACGTGCCAAGCATGCCGGAAGGTGAACAGTCATGCTAGCTGGAGCACTACAGGACAAAACAGGACAACTGGCCATACGGTTATCTCGCGACTGGATCTCGCGACTCAGTCAAGTCGCGAGGCCAAGCCGCGAGCCAGCTCTGTTTTGAAAAACCTGACGTTTCACATTCTCTTCTCACCTTAGTATAAATACCCCTTATACCCACAAATGAGAGAAAGCTTCCAGAGAGAATTTTGAGAGAGAACCCCTAGAGCAAAACAAGATTGAACCATCTACAATCTTTACATTAGTGTCTCTTCAAATTCCTTAACTCTCTTCCTCTCCATTGCCAAATCCTTGAGAGGTCTTTTACCAAAACCTTGTTCTCACCATATCCATTACTGTGAGAGGGTTGTTTGGTGTTCTGGGAAGCAGTTAGGAAGGAACCAATCTTCATTGGTTGATGCTATGGTCTAGTAGCGGAATCCGGGAAGCTAGAAAAGAAAAAGGTTCGGCGCAACCTCGTTGGAGCAAGAAGCTTGGAGGGCTTAAGTGCATTGGGTAGATTAGGTTTGGAGGGTCTATTGCTGTCCATGTATCCCAACTACATTTTCTAGTGGATTATTTACCGCTTGGAGGGCGGCGGAGAGGTTTTACGCCGAGGGTTTCGGTTTCCTCTTCGATAACACATCGCATGTTGTCTTTGTGTTTGCATCTTCCTTCCCTTTATCTTTGCCTTTTATTTTCTACTGTGATTGTGATTTTAATTTGGCTTAGATAGTTTTGTCCAATTCTACATTATAGCTTATGTTCATTTTCCGCACACTATTTGTTTGACATAAAGCTTGAATTGGTTAATTTGTTAATTGGGGGTCTAAACGTTCAAGGGTGTTTTTACACTATTTGAACTTTTAGTCTCCTTGTATCGCACTAGAAGACTTCTATAATCTTCCTCTGCCCTCTTCATCTTTTTAATGGCTGCCTTAGCCACTCTTGCATATTCTCCTGAATTCTCAAGAAAGGAACTGTATGTTTCTTGCAGTCCCACCGTTCTTTCATCATCCTCAACATCGGATTCTTCTACTACTCCCATTGATTCCACTTTAGTGTGCTCCCCAAGCTCTTCCACTAGCACACTTAAATCATTCGAAAATTCCACATGAGCAATGGTCATGAATGCAAAGAAATTTCCCTCTCCATCATAGCTTTCATCTGAATCTGAACTAGAAGAGTCTGAATCACTAAGAGTAGTGGCATACACTTTGCCCTTCCCTCTCAAATAATTGGGACTCTTTCTTGAGATGTCCATGTCTGTTGCATTCGAAGCACGTGATTCCTTGAGAGGATTGAGACTTCTTCCCATCTTTCCTCTTGAAGTCCTTTTTCTCTTTTTCAAAGCTTGGGAATTTTCTCTTCTCAGCAAATTTTCCATTCTTCTTGAACTTTAAGAATTTTCGAAAATTCTTCGCAAGATATGCCACATCTTTCTCGACCTCATCCTCATTTGATGAGTTGTGAGCTTCCATCCTCTCATTAATTGTCTTAAGAGCAAGGGATTTTCTTTTCCTTTGTGATGGCAACGACAACTCATATCTTTGAAGTGAGCCAATTAGTTCTTGAACTTTGATATTATCAAGATCCTTACTTTCTTCAATTGCTGTAACCTTTGCACGAAAGCTCTCCAGCAATGATCGAAGGATTTTCCTCACTATCTTTGAGTCCTTCATTTTCTCACCCAAATTGGACTTGCTAATAAGAGCATCCATAGCAGTGGAGCTAAAAATTTAGCTTTTTAGCTCTACCAAAAGTTACTTTATCTATTTTACCTACACACATGCTGCAGCAGTGGATCTATTTTAGCTTTCAACACAATAAAATAATATAAATATCATAATAAAATAATATATTTACTACAATAAATAACAATCACAACCACCTACAACCAACCGCCACCATCGACTTTTCTACTGCCACCGTCGCTGCTGCCGCCACCGACTCTTCCATCACCGCCATCGCCACTGCCACCAACTCATCTCTCTACACCATCAACAACGGTCAATGCGCTGTCATCTTCAACCGCATTCGTGGAATTCTTGACGAAATCGTCGGCGAAGGCACCCATTTCCTTATCCCATGGCTCCAAAAGCCTTTCATCTTCGACATCCGTACGAAGCCCCCACACTTTCTCCTTCATCTCCGGCACCAAAGACCGCTAGATGGCCAACCTAACCCTCTGCGTCCTTTTGCACCCTAAGGTCATGCACCTCCCTTAGATCGTCCAAACCCTATGTCTCGAGTACAACGAGAAGGTCCTCCTTTCGATCGGTAACAAGGTCTTGAAGGTCATCGTGGCTCAGTTCAACATCAATCAGCTCCTCATCAAGCGCCTGCAGGTCTCAGCGCTCGTGTACACCGGGCTCACAGAGCATGCCAGAACTTCAACATCGTGCTCGATGATGTGGCGATCATGCACCTGTCATACGACATGGATTTCTCGGGCGCCATGGAGCAGAAGCAGGTGACGTAGCAGGAGGTGGAGAGGTCGAAGTTTGTGGTGGCGAAGGCGGAGCAGGAGAGGCACACCACCATCATTAAGGCCGAGGAAGAGAGCAAGTCAACGAAGATGATATCGAAGGCTACTAAAAAAGCTGGAACGGGACTTATTGAGCTCAAGATGATTGAGGCCATGAGAGAGTTTTGAGAGATGATGTTCAGATGGAGTGACTAAGAGAGTGAGAGAACAGAGTGATTGAGAGAGAGAGAGAGAGAGAATCAATTTTTGTTATTTTAATTGGGCCAGAGTAAAATATTATTATTTTTGTTTAGCTCTCAGCTACAGTTCACATCTATCTATAGATGTGCACTGTAGCAATGGAGCTAAAAAATATAAGTTTAGCTCCACTGCTAAAGCATACTTTTTAAGGGTTTGAGGAGCTAAAAATACCAATATGGCTTTTTAGCATCACTGCTGTGAGTGCTTTAACCACCTCATTCAGCTTGCCAAAGAATGAGTCAAATGACTCGTCTTCACTTATTTTTAGCTCTTCAAATCGAGTGGTTAGCATCTGCAACTTGGTATCCTTCACCTTCTTCGTGCCTTCATAGGTGGTCTCCAAGATCTGCCATGCCTCTTTGGCAACTGTTACGTGAGAAATTCTGTAAAACTCATCTGAAGAAAAACCACAGAAAATAGTATTTAGTGCTTTGCTATTTGCATTTACTACCGCAAGAGCTGCCTCATCCCATGTGGATTTAGCAGCCTCTGGCCTAGTCCATCCTTTATCTACTGCATCCCAAACACTTTCATCAATTGAACACAAGAATGCCCTCATCTGGACTTTCCAAAAGGTATAGTTGCTACCATCAAAATATGGTGGAGCATTTAGAGATTGAGATTGATCCATCTCAAATGGGGTCAAGGATTGCACTAAGGTAATTAAACCACAGCAAGTGCACCCACTTTAATACCAATTGAACGTTCAAATAGTGTGTAAAACACTGTAAGGGTCCTTTTTGGACAGTGCCCAGGCTCAAGTAGAAACAAGGTTCCTGGGCCCTTTACTTGTTGTTTGGGTGGATTGGGCTTGGTTCACCGCAGCTAAATGAGGCTGATTACAAATCAAGTTGTGCGCAAGTCACATAAAACTCCTCAAGACTAAAATGCGATTCCTCCTAAGTAATAAAAAAAAAATACCATTATAAGTGTTTTAGTGTCATAAAATGACCTTTTACTCTTCCAAAATAAGTAAAATAAGTGTTCATAATATTCACAATGAGAAAGAGATTGAAATAGAATATTTAAGACTTATCTTTTATTGTATAAACATTTAAAAGAGTTCCTTCACTTGGTACCCTGGGCGTACTGTCATGGGATCCCGGGGCATACTAGGCCTGTAAAAACCTAGAATGCTGATTCTCTGAACTATATGATCTTTCTCCATGCTTATTATGCAATAGAATTTTGTCATTTCCCTTTACCTCTATAGGTCCTGCATAAAAAACACACTATACAATACACATGTCTTCAAATTATTGTTAGTTTCTTAGATTAGGATATACATTTTAGTACATATACATATATGTAAATGAATTTCATGAGAATGATTCAGCCATGAGGATCTTGGCCCCAATTCTCAAAGACTTAGTGCTTTTGCACAAGATTTGTGGGATTTGGAACTCAAGTCCGAGTGGCTTTGCTTGGGCATTGCCTTCCAAGATGGTTAGGTGAGAAGGATTTTTGTGGGAGAGAATGATATCTGATGTGTGCATGTTTTGACATATGTTTCTTTGGAGGCTAAGTGTGTCCAAGGCCCAAGTTGAAGTGAGGACCCCGGTAAAAAGACTCAACTTTTGGCTGAGTAAAAGGAAAAACTAACAAGCAAGAATATATGTATTGAGCAGTAAGAAATAGTAAAGGAAGACAATGTAATAAAGAAATACGCGAAATAATTGTTAGAGATCCTTAAATTTATATGAGATATTTCATTATTTTTCTTAATTGTGGATTACAATGTACTCACTAAGAAGTGTTACAAGGTCCAAATAAGCTCAAAAATTACAGACTTAGATGGTTATCTAAGCCTCTAAGACTTGTAAAGTTTGAATCCCTTTGAATCCAAGTATGTTCTATAGTGGCTATTTTTGAGATACCGGGCCTTGTTTTCTACTTTCTTCAAGTTTTTGGCAGAGTTTTCTCAATGATTCTTGTTTTGATTCCCTATACCTGAATCCCCTTTCAATGTTGGCTACCTTCCCCTTTTATAGTGTCATTTTAGGGTTTAGGATACTATTGATTCTCCCCCTTTGGCTCCTTGGGTACCAGAGCCTCTGTTATGCCAACCATTTCTGACGGTTGATTCTTTCTCTATTTCTCATAGTTTTCTTCTTTTAGTTCTATTTTCCTAAAAGCTAATTGCTGACCTTCCATTCCGGGGTGTCCTTGGAGAGCTAACCTTCACCCCTCTCTTCTTTCAAGGCTTTTTAATTTTCAGACTCAGCTTTTGGTTGTCTTTCCTTGCTATCATTTTTCCCAAGTGAGCAAAATCCATTCCTACTGGGTTTAAGGTTTTCCCAGCCACTTCCTTTTATAGTTCTTCATTTTTGGTTTCTCGATGTACCAGCTTTTTGTTTATGAATTGTCACTCTCCAAGCTTTCTAGTTCTTTGCTGCACCACTGGGTGCTTGAGAAGGACATATATGTTCTTCATTTCTTATATTTTGTGGTACCCCTCTTGAGTTGTCTCAATCCCACGTTAGCTGTGCTGCACGTCCCGAGGATCCCGAGCCTTTGGCAGCCTTTGGGTATCTCGGCCCAGTTCTTTCACTGGATTTTGCTAGATTTTTTAATGGCCTTTTTACTGGAAATCTGAACATACATAGGGCCTTGATGTTGATTCTTCTTGCTGCACGAATTGGGCCTTCTTTACTTTTCATAGAATAGGCTTTCTTGTGAAATTTTGGACCTCAACATTAGCCCCCCGAGCTTGTGGGTTACCTGTAGCCCATGCATGAGAAAATAAATTATTTTTGGACACTTTCCTGGTTTGTAGAACCAATGTGTAGATCAAATAATTCTTGAAGGAAACTCCAAAGGAATTGCTACACTTCCTTCATGGGATGAACTAACATGTTGCGAAAGATTAGAATTCACCTTCATGTTAGTATTAAGCTGTAGATTGGTATTCAATAAATCAACATTGTCAAATTGACAATAATATATGTAGATATATATGTATAACCAAATTATATTGGTATCGCATTTGATGCAAAGAGTATATTTCTAGCATTAATGTTTTTGCTAGTAGTTTTTTTTTTTTTTTTTTTTTTTTTTTTTAGAGTAGCATAAAAATCATGTTGAATACATATTAAATCTTAATATAAGATAGCATAGCTTTGTTAACAAGATTTTGTTTGTTTTACAAAATAGGTTGAATGAGGGAAGCCCCCATGAACTTTGACAAAGATATTCTATACATTGTAGTACATGCTTGCTATGGCTAAGGTGAATGACACCAAGATGTTTGCCACATGAGAATTTTAGTCCATGGATAGTGACTTACCAATGGGACCATGATATCATAAATCATTTAATCATAAAACACATGCTGATTTAGAGTCTAATCAAGGTTAGCTATTCTTCTCAAAATGTAATAAGAGATAGAAACTTCCCTGAGGACATGACTTAGAAGGATTAAGAACATCTCCACGCCTTACTTTAGCTAAAGACCTTGCTTTTCTGATGGATGCTCTTGATCTTTGCCTTATTCTTTTTCTAGATTATGAGAGATTGTATAATATTTCAAATTGCAGTAGATTATTCACATATCATGCCACCAATTATATTGTTGTTGAATTGCTAGATACCATATAGTTCATGAGCCAAAGAAAATAACAGGGCTGAACTAATGTACCATAAAGTTTGCACTGGACTTCTTAATTTTCATCAAGTGAAAGATATATCTAAGGAAAATTTTTAATCTTACCTTAGCCCCCAGTGTATGCACTGGAAATGCCAATTGCCAAATACGATATAGCAATAAAAATTACTTCATGTATATGAAACCATGTGAGGATTTCAACCACACAAGAATTCCAAATTTTGATTTTTGATAATTGGTCAAGTAAGAAGACCAAAATATTAGAATTTTCGTTTTAATCCATACGAATAAAATATTAGTGCATGGGTGATACCTCTTGCATAACATTTTGCAATGTTTTGATATATTCAAACATGGTATTAACGAGTGGGCTTACCAAAAGGGTACCTTTCTTTTGTTGAGTCGAAGTACCTCCAAGCCTTTGGTGAGTTTGCACCTTATAGGAGGAGGGAAATGTCGCTAGCTGGTTTGCAATGTCATTGACTAATCTCTTTGTATAGAGACTTGCAAAATTATCCATGCTTTTGCGGCTTCAAGTGATGTACTCTTAGAATTTTATTTTATTTTATTTTAAAGTTACGCCTTCCTTGCTTCCTTAGGCTCCCTTGAACCAATTCTTTTCAAGGAGGTCAATCTTTTGCACTTTATACACCCACTTTTAGGTTTTCATACCCACTCAAGGCTCTTTCTCTTTGTACCCCTCATTGGGCCTTACTTACAATTTGCACCCTTTGCTGGGATGTGCTACAGCTTGTACTTATTGCTGGTACGTGCTACAGTTTGTATCCATTGCTGGTACATGCTACAAGTTGTAGCCATGACTGGGATATGCTTACAATCTGCACTTTTATCTATTGCTGGTACGTGCTACAGCTTGTACCCATAAACTTTTGCTTTTGACAATTTTCTTGGTCGTACTTGGAAACTTTTGCTCTTGGCCAATTTCTGGGCCATGTATTTAGAAAATTTGTTCTAGGCCAAGTCTTGGGCTAGGTACATGGAAAGTTTGCTCTTCCCAAGTCCTAGGCCATCTCATTTGGAAAAAATCCGTTTTGGTCAAGTCCTAGGCTAGGTACATGGAAAGTTTGCCCTTTCCCAAGTCCTAGGCCATGCCACTTGGAAAATTTCTTTTATGATCAAGTCCTGGGCTAGGTATATGGAAAATTTTCCCTTTCCCAAGTCCTAGGCCATGCCACTTGGAAAATTTCTTTTTTGATCAAGTCCTGAGCTAGGTATATGGAAAATTTTCCCTTTCCCAAGTCCTAGGTCATGCCATTTGAAAAAAAATTCTGTTCTAATCAAGTCCTGGGCTAGTTACTTGGGAAATTTGCCCTTTCCCAAGTCCTAGGCCATGCCACTTGGAAAATTTGTTCATAACCACTGAATTTTTCAATCTTCAGAAAAAGTTCCTTCGTAGCCCCTCATTATCCAGTGGGCTCACTGAATTGATTTCTTTTTTTTTTCTTTAAAGGGTTGAGGATTTGTTTCCTTCTCCGAGGATCTTCTAAAATATCCTCTCTTAGCTGTGAACAAATCCCATATAGAAATAATCTTCTTTTATGAGTCATCTAAGGTTGCTCTCATTGGTGAACTGGTGGCCAGGAGCTCCACCAAAATGATTCTGTCATGGTGTTTTCTTCAAGTGGGGGATCCTCTTACAGGGATCCTAGAAGAGGATGGCTTCCTCTAGGCATGCTCATTACAGGCTGACTTCACACACCTCATAGTCTGTTTCTTTACAAGGATCTCTACCGCTACAACTTTTTTTTAGAGATCTTCTCACTCAAAAGGTAGTCCTCTTCTTCGGGTAACTGGGTCAGTGAGTTTGCTACAGCCTAGCTCTTAACAACTCTGGGGATCCTTCCGACCCATATTGTATTAGGAACTTAATATTAACCATTGGGCTACTCTTCAAAATCGCAAGAGCTGATGGAGGAGGGCTTTTATTAGATAAGAGCTTATCACCAATAGGATTTGGTGGTATAAAAAGTAATGATTCAGTTGTTGAGATGCATGACTGCCAAACACGTCCTTTCTATGTTAGGATACCTCATGTCGATATCCTTTAATGCTCTATATGCTTGAGATCGGGATCCCGAGTACAATAATAATGATTTTGCTATGGACTAGTACCCATAAGGTAGGCAAATGACTCATGATCTGTTAAAATTTTATGAAAGACATTTGGATGCTCAGCTCCCCATATGAAAACATTCTCCTTTTTCAACAATTTGGATAGTCCACTAGTGACCAAGGTTGGTCTTGGTGTGAACTTCCTAATATAAGAAATTCTTTCCAAGAAGCTCTTTGAGTTCCTTGACCGTAGCATGCCTCTCATGGTTGATATTGTTGTTGCCTTAGTTGGATCTATGAGGAGATCGTTGTCAGGCAAAGGAAATTTAACCTTTGGATGTGCCTTATTTAATTTGAAGGAGTCTACGCCAATAAATCCTCATATTTTTCAATAGCTCCACTAGTTGCTTTTTTTTTTCTTTTTCTTTTTTTAAATGATAACTAGCTGCTGGTTAGGACAGGCCCCAGGTTCCTTGGGTCGGCCCCCAAGTTCACCTCTTCTAGTTCTTCCTTTGGTAGGATTTATGCCTTCCTTTCCATATCCATAAAGTTTCTTCGAGATCTTCATAAGTAGTATATTAGCCTTCCTCCTTTTGTCTTTTTCTATCTAAGGGATCCCTCAAACCATGAGTATTACTTCCTTCTTCTGGGATGGGAGCCCCTCGGGGTCCTAGAGGTGGGATATTTTGACTCATTATATCCTTAGGTTCCTCCAGGATCTCTTCCTGGGCTATCATGTAAGATGGTAGTCCAGGATCCTCTTGTAGGCTACATTCAGGTCTCGTGTGCCTTCATAAGCAATATTTTGCCTTCCTTCCAGATTTCTTCTTCTTCTGGGATACGAGCCCCCTAGGATCCTAGAGATGGGAGCCCCCCGGGATCCTAACAATGGGATATTCTTCAGCTGGAGCTGATTCATCATAAAGAATATTTTCCATAAAGTTTACTTTGTGCTGAATGAAAGGACTAAGATTGGTAGCAACTTTTATGGGCTTCCCATTCAATCTCTCTTTCACGTGCTAGTGGTACATTGAGAGGATCAGACAATACTTGTGATGTTATGGTTGACCTTTAGAGCTAGTTGTAAGTTTCCTCCAGTGGTCTCTGTATCTCCTCCAAATCTTGTTATTTCCATGGGTGAGCCCAATCATTGAGCTGATAGATGCACTGTATAGTTGTTGAGCTTTCAATAATGTTGATTTTGCTGTTGACTTGCAATATAGTGTTTCTTTTGATTTTCTTCAAAATATATTCAATGGTCCACCGCACAATAGGCTTTAGCCCCTAAAACATGAGGCGGTTGTTGAATCATGCTTGATCCATCTTCTCTTGATGCTATTGTGGAACTTCTAACCATTTTCCTGATGCCTTCATTCTTTTTTTTTTTTTTTTGAACCATTTTACTTTACTGGATTCATGGGAATACTTTGCCTTTACTGGAATTGGAGGTGTACTCAGCTTTGCTTTCCTAAAACCAAGGATCTCCTAGGCTTTACTTCTTGGAGTCAAGGATCTTGTCCATTTTACTAACTTGTGCTATGTGATATTATTATCAAGTTGCTGCAAAATTATTTAGCCCCAGAATGTGAGGCAATTGCTTTTGCTATGTAATTTACATTTTATCAAGCCTCTTTGATTCGCTTACTTCTCTTTCTTCTTTTTCTTTTTAAACAAATGAAACAATATCATGATTTTTTTTTTTTTTAAAGAAAATACATTAGCCCCCAAATGCGGGGCCATTGCTTTATTATGTAGCTCATACAATCTTCATTTCATCAATCTCTATTTTTTTTTTTTTTTTTTGCTCACTTCTCCATTTTTTTTAGTAATGAGACAATGTTTTGATTGTTAAAATATTATTACATGACCCCTCTTACCCCCCCTCTTTTGTAAAGAGTAGAGCAATGATCCATTATGTACAAAATATAAAATGGAGAAAATAATGATGCATAAAATTTATCTTGTATTGGGAAGTTCCCCAAAATTCCATATAGAGTCCCTCGGGGGACGTTCTTTGGAAAAAACCGCACTTTTGGGATCTTGATGTTGAATGTACTAAGAGGAACTTTCCTTCCTCTTAGTGTCTCCTAGCTTTGAAGCAATGCTTGTGAAGGGACTGCTTTTTCCCTCTCCTTTTTCCCAGTCCCCAGTGAAGTCGCCAAAATGTGAGGGTCCTTTTTAGACAATGCCCCGGCCCAAGTAGAAACAAGGATCTTGGGCCCTTTAACAAGGATCCTAGGCTCTTTACTTGTTGTTTTGGTGGACTAGGCTTGGTTCACTGTAGCTAAATGGGGCTAATTACAAACCAAGTTGTGCGCAAGTCAAATAAAGCTCCACAAGACTAAAATGCGATTCCTCCTAAGTAATAAAAAATACCATTATAAGTGTTTTAGTGTCATAAAATGACCCTTTATTCTTACAAAATAAGTAAAATAAGTATTCATAATATTTACAATGAGAAAGAGATTGAAATAGAATATTTAAGGCTTATCTTTTATTGTAAAAACATTTAAAAGAGTTCCTTCACTTGGTACCCCGGGCGTACTACTGTGGTATCCCGGGCGTACTGTCATGGGATCCCAAGGCGTGCTAGGTTTGTAAGAACCCAGAATGCTGATTCTCTGAACTATATGATCTTTCTCCATGCTTATTATGCAATAGAATTTTGTCCTTTCCTTTTACCTCTATAGGTCCTGCATAAAAAACACACTATACAATACACATATCTTCAAATAATTGTTAGTTTCTTAGATTAGGATATACATTTTAATACATATACATATATGTAAATGAATTTCATGAGAATAATTCAGCCACGAGGATCCTAGCCCCAATTCTCATAGACTTAGTGCTTTTACACAAGACTTGTGGGATTTGGAACTCAAGTCCGAGTGGCTTTGCTTGGGCATTGCCTTCCAAGATGGTTAGGTGAGAAGGATTTTTATGGGAGAGAGTAATATCTGATGTGTGCATGTTTTGGCATATGTTTCTTTGGAGACTAAGTGTGTCTAAGTTCCAAGTTGAAGTGAGAACCTCGATAAAAAGACTCAGCTTTTGGTGAGTAAAAGGAAAAACTAACAAGCAAGAATATATGTTTTGAGCAGCAAGAAACAGTAAAGGAAGACAATGTAATAAGGAAATACGCGAAATAATTGTTAGAGATCCTCAAATCAATATGAGATATTTCATTATTTTTCTTAATTGTGGATTACAATGTGCTCACTGAGAAGTGTTACAAGGTCCAAATAAGCTCAAAAATTACAGACTTAGATGGCTATCTAAGCCTCTAAGACTGGCAAAGTTTGAATTCCTTTGAATCCAAGTTTGTTCTATAGTGGCTGTTTCTGGGATATTGAGCGTTGTTTTCTACTTTCTTTGAGTTTTTGACAGAGTTTTCTTAACGATTCTTATTCTGATTCCATATATTTGAATCCCCTTTCAATATTGGCTACCTTCCCCTTTTATAGTGTCATTTTAGGGTTCATGATACCATTGATTCCCCCCTTTGGCTCCTTGGGTATTAGAGCCTCTGTTATGCCAGCCATTTTTGACAGCTAATTCTTTCTTTGTTTCTCATAGTTTTCTTCTTTTAATTCTGTTTTCCTAAAAGCCATTTGCTGACCTTCCATTATGGGGTGTCCTTGGAGAGCTAACCTTTACCCTCTCTTCTTTCAAGACTTTTTACTTTTCAGACTCAGCTTTTGGTTGTCTTTTCTTGCTGTCATTTTTCCCAAGTGAGTAGAATCCATTCCTCTTGGGTTGAAGGTTTTCCCAGCCACTTCCCTTTATAGTTCTTCATTCTGGGTTTCTTGATGTACCAGCTTTTTGTTCATGAATTATCAATCTCCAAGCTTTCTGGTTCTTTGCTGCACCACTTGGTGCTTGAGAAGGACATATTTGTTTTTCATTTCTTGTATTTCGTGGTACCCTTCTTGAGCTGTCTCAATCCCACGTTAGCTGTGCTGCACGTCCCGAGGATCCCAAGCCTCTGGGTATCCCGGCCCAATTCTTTCACTAGATTTTGCTAGATTTTTTAATGGTCTTTTTGCTGGAAATCTGAACATACATAGGGCCTTGATTTTGATTCTTTTTGCTACACAAATTGGGCCTTCTTTACTTTTCATGGAATGAGCTTTCTTGTGAAATTTTGGACCTCAACAAACACTAATGAATGTTTAGAACCTCAATTTACAAATTACCAATACAAGCTTATAATCAAACAATGTATGTGTGGAATATGATAATAAGCTAAAACAGAATTGGTAAAACAATCTAAACCAAAATTAATTACAACCACAGCAGTAATTAAAAGGTAAAGATTAAGAGAAGAGAGATGCAAACACAAAGACAACATAGCGATGTGTTATCAAAGAGGAAACCGAAGTCCTTGGCATAAAACCTCTTCGTTGTCCTCCAAGTGGTCAATAATCCACTAGAGAATAAAGTTGGGATACGTGAATAGCAGAAAACCCTCCAAACCTAATTTACCCAGTGCACTTAGGCCCTCTAAGTTTCTTGCTCCAACAGGGTTACGCCGAACCTTGTCTTCTTTAGCTTATCGGATCCCGCAATAGCCCATTGCATCAACCAAAATGAATTGGTCCCTTTTGAACTGCTTCCCAAGCACCAAAATACTTTCTCACAGATATGGGTATGGTGAGATAAGAATTTGGCTAAATATACCTCTCAAGAATGTAACAATGGAGAGGGTGAGAGTAGAGGAATTTGGAGAATCAAAAGATGAAGATTGTGGATGAGTTAATCTTATTTTTTTCTAGGGTTTCTCTATCAAAATTCTCTCTAGAAGCTCTCTACATTTCGTAGGTATAAGGGTATTTATAGTAGGGTGTGTATGGAATATGAAGAGTTAGTTACAACCAAACAGGGTGTTCTAGCGACTCAAGCTTGTAACTGGAACGAGTCGCGAGTTTGAGTCGCGAGCTAACTACCTTGCTAGATTGGAAGTTTTGTCCTGTAGTGCAACAGTTGGCGTGACCCTTTAGCTCCCCTTGCATGCTTCACACGTGTGCCATTCTGGTGACTTGCCAATCGCAAGCCAGTCGCGAGATCCAGTCGCGAGGCTCTTCTTGATTGCACACTCTTGAGCTTTTCTTCACACTCTCACACACACTACCCTTACATGATTCCCACTTAAATACTGAGTTTCTAAATGCTGAATTACAAGCAAATTTGGCACGGAATAAAGCCAACAAAATGATTGAATAAATTCAACCTTACACATATTAAATACTAGTAATAATAAGAAAAGTCAGTAGTGTTTTAATTTTTTTTTTTTTTTCCATCTGAGATAGAATTTTACTCTAGTCTAATTTTAATTTAAGTATATATTTAAGTATATGTGTGTCTTTCCTTTCTTGAAACTTGAATTGTAACCCTCCCCACCCTCCCCATAAGCACTAATATTTTTGAATGCACACAACTAAACTAAAACTAGATACTTTTGAATGCATATATGCACTAATAAGTTCTCAGCACTGCCTATCAAAAAAAAAAAAAAGTTCTCAACACTAACAGTAAAGTTTTCCTAAGTCAAAATAAAATAAACGTAACCACCGCAAATCCTTGGTGCAATGGTTGCTCCACAAGTATAAGAATTTGTAGGGTGTGAGGAGTAAGGGTCAGAGTTCAAGTTTTCAGGAGGGAACTTCACATACATATACACTTAGATTAGACTAGAGTAGAATTTCTATCTTGTATATAAAAAAACCTTAATATCAAAAAAAAAAAAAAATCTTTCTCTTTTTGAGAATCATTAAAAATTAATCTATGAATCCAAAGAGCGTGAGGATTATCATCAATAACAAATTCAATTTAAACATAAAATACCAACCGAAAAGAAATTGCATGGGCATGTACATTGTAATTCATTTAAAATAATAAATAAAGTAATTTATACTTTATATAACAATCAAGCAGAATTTCTTAGCCTTTGTTAATCCTTGCTGAACCACAATCCCTCTGAACCTCCATTTCAACTTTCTACTTATTCATATGCTTTACAAAGTTTCTTATGAAATTTAAAAATAAAAAATAAAATTGGATTCAAAGAAGCAAAACAGCAACAAGAAGTCATAGTCCACAGTAATATGAATGTTGAAGTAAAGCTACAAGTTGCATTGATGAGCATTGAAGTAATACACAGTTGTTTTGAAGAGTAGTTTGAAATTCACATAAATTAATAAGGGTAAATTACAAATTGCACTTCTAAAGTTTAGGAGTGATTGGATTTTACACCTTAAAGTTTCAGAATTTGGATTTTATCCCTCGACGTATGGGGGTGTTTGGATTTTACATCCGGACATTTTAGAATTTGGATTTTACTCCCCATATTTTAGAGGTGTTTGGATTTTACTCCCTAAAGTTTGGGAGTGTTTGGATTCTATTCTATATGACTCAAAGATGCGTTTGGTTAAAAATCGTGGTGATAGTGTTTCATAAGATAAATATGCACAAATTATTGGTAGTTTAGTGTTTTTGACAAATTATACTCGTTCTGATATTGCATATGATGTTGGTAGATTGTGTAGATACACTTATAGTCCTAGTATTGAGCATTGGGATGTAATATCTAAATTATTGAGATATTTAAGGGGACTTTTGATTTTGGTTTGTCATATTGTGGCTATCCTACTATTTTAGAAGGATATTGTGATGTTAACTAGATCTCTGATACAAATGAGGTGAAGCCCACTAGTGGATATGTGTTCACACTAGTTGGAGGGGCTGTCTCTTGGAAGTCATCCAAGCAGACTTGCATAACGAGATCCACCATGGAAGTAGAGTTAGTGGCCTTAGAGAAGGTTGGGTCCGAAGCCGAGTGGCTTAGGAGTTTATTAATTGATATACCTCTTTTTACTAACTCTATTGTTTCTATTTGCATTCATTGTGATTGCCAGGCTGCCATGGCACATGCTAAAAGCAAAATTTATAATGGGAAAAGTCGACATATCCGTTTAAGGCACAATATTGTGAGGCAGCTTATTGATAATGGTGTTATGTCCTTGGACTTTGTGAGGTCAGAAAGGAACTTGACCGATCCTTTGACCAAACCACTAGCAAGAAGGCTGGTGAGTGAGACATCTAGGGGGATTGGATTGATACACAAATTGTGATACTATGACTAATGACCAACCACTATAATGGGTGATTCAATGTAAGGGGTTAAATGGTTAGAGGTCATTAGTGGTCCATGTGGGCACTGTCATTTATTATGTGTTTTCCACTATCTTGTTAAGGAGATTAGTGATGAGTCCATCCCTATGGTGTGAGATAGTGCTAAGTTGCAGAATTTGGTGAGGATGAGCTTAGGCTCTTAATGGATCCATATCCCCACCTGTTAGAATGGGGTGTATCTGCACGCACTCCTGATGGATGCCACAGATTAAGTTGCAGATTGTTAGAGGTTGAGCTTTAGTCTCTTAATGGATCCATACTCCCTACTTGTTGGGATGGGGTGTTCTGCTCACACTCTTGATGGATGCCATTTATGTGTGAGTGGAAGTTGTGCCCTTTCCTATGAGACTTTTTAGGTAGGTCTCTAGAGCTCTCATGAAACCTAGTGGTGCATGGCCTGGATAAAGCACCAACCCGCTTAAGAACAACCTTGATAAAGAAAGTTATGTGGGTGGTAAGTTTGGTTTACTAATAGCTTGGTTAAAAAAGTTTTAACTCCACCATTGTCTTTTAGTTCCTACTTATTTATCCTATGTATGGTTAAAACCTTTTGGAACCATATTGATGCATGCTTTCTTTAGTTATGTGCATTTCCTATTTTGTCTTTGTAACATGTGGGGGATTGTTGGTGTGGATGTGTGTTCCAAACACTTTTATTCTTATTTATTTTCTAGCCATTAGAAATTTATGAGTAAAATAGTCGTTGGACAATTATGAGAAAAATATCCATTAGGCAATAATTGATAATATAGCCGTTGGGCTTTTAAGGGTTATTAGTAACCAATAATTATTTACTATTATCTTCATAAGTAGCCTAGATAATACTCATCATAACACCTTTTCTAAAGGGTCTTTTACTACTCTATATTTTAGATATACACAAATCTACTATCTTTCTCTCCCACATATTTTTCTACAAGAATATTTTTTTAAGGCAATAGAAGGTTGTTCTTAAACCTTTTGTGAGTCAAAGTGCGTACATCATAAAGGTTGACGCTATAGTCTAATCCTGGGGGGGTTATTTGGCCAAGAGAACCAATTACACCAAGTTTTACATTGGGTGGCATGAATTAACCTTTAAAGACAACGCTTTCGCAGTGTGATTCTATAGTATTGTGAGATTGTTCTAAACTTTTATTTTTTTATTTTTTATTTTATGTTTTTGCTAATTATTTGGGATTATTATTTATGTATTAAAATTTTTTTATTCACTAATTTATTTCCAATTGAAAGCTTGAAATTGTGTGAATACACAAGAGTTGTTTAGATCCCTAAATAAAAGTTATGGCTTGGTTGATTTTACTCTAATATAAACTAAGTGCGGAATAAGAGTAAATGCGAGCAAACAAACAATAAAACTACTCTAAGCCATATTCATCAAATATCAACAATAAAATGAAAGCTAAAAGAGTAGGAAAGAAGGATGTAAACACTAGATAACACTGAGACGTGTTATCGAAGAGAAAACCGAAGAACTTGGCGAAAAACCTCTCCGCCACCCTCCAAGCGGTAAATCAATCCACTAGAGAATGAGTTGGAGTACATGAATAACAAAAGACCCTCCAAGCTTAGTCTACCCCATGTACTTAAGCCCTCCAAGCTCCTGCTACCAACTGACTTCACGAATCTTTGTCTTCTCTAACTTTCTGGATCACGCAATTTAGCCCGATTGCATATGCCAAACGATTGGCTTCTTCCAATACTTCTCAACAACACCAAAACCTCACTTTACACTCAGATTGGGTGTGGTAAGTGTTTGGGCTATTAACCTCTTAAGGATATGGATAGGGAGATGTAGGAGTAGAGGAAAACCACAAAAGATTGTGTAGATGATTGTAGGTATGACAATCTCTAACTCTCAAGGGTAATATCAAGGGTTTTCTCTCTGAAAATCACTCCTCACAATAAGTGGGTAATGAGGGTATAAATAGTGTGGGTGAAGACATGGTCAAGCACATATGGCAAAATAGCAAAATAGAATGTTTTGCGGGTATTTCGCAGGAAGGTCTTACCCACGAATTACTTGCTGTCATGACTCTTCGTATTCCTCTCATGTGCTCTACATGTGGCTCACTTTGCGGGATAGCTTCTTGCGAATCTTCTCGTAAAATCCACTTCGTCTTCAATAAGATCTTGAGTCTTCACACTCTCTCTCATACATAACCCTTACAATAAAATCTCACATAAAATACAGGGTAAACATGATTGAACATAATTACAATCAAATTTGGCACGGAATTAAAGCCAATACAAAATAGTTGTAAATAACAACTTTACAATTTCCCCCTTTAGCTATTCTGTGACAAAACTCCTAAAATAGACTCTAGACTTAAACGTGAATTTGGGAACAATGGTAAAACTCACTCACACCTAATTCTGGAAGCTGTGAAGCACTTGCATTGTATACATTTGTATCTTGAAACACTCACACACAAACAAAACTTTCATTAAGCTTATGACAAGTTGAATACAAGGTATGTATAGGAATAAGTAAAATGCGATCAAGGTAATTAACAAGATATAAACTATGAGGCATAACTTGATCAAACATGAGCAGTCATTAAAGAATGACTACAATGAACATTTATCTAGTACATGATCATCTAGACATGCAATGCAATTAAGAGCAATGCAAAAATCAATTGCATGTCCAACACACAACCAATGTGAAACATAAAGGTATTCGTATCAAGGATACAAGATCCAACAAGGGCATAAGTGTGTAGTACTAAAGATAATGCATATATAATCTAAAAGTACTTAACAAGCTACAAAGCAAGGATACAAAACAAAGCACTAAAGATAAATTGAAGTTTTAAACTAAAGTACTTTAAAGCTTTAAAAGAAAGCAATGTAAATATCCATAAGTTATAAAAACTTTAAAGGAAAAAGAAAGTAGACTACTAAAACCAAAAGTAAACCACCACCAAAATGAACCAATATCTATGAAATGCTATGCTATGATCCCCCTCAAACTACTTCCCCTTTTTGATTGGAATGGCCAACGAGGCTAGAACTCTTCAAATTCCGAGTTGAAACCCTTTTGTTGCTACCACTGCTACTCCATCATCATGTCATCAATTTGAGATAAGATTGCAGTGATTTGGCCTTCGATGTAGGTGAATTGATCAGTGGTGTTTTGCACATGTGACTCTAGCATACCATACATCTGCTCAACCCATGCAATGAGACGATTAAGGCGATCAAGTGCCCATGCTTGGGAAGAAGGTTGTGCAGAGCCCTTCGGGGCTAATGTGAACCTGTCAATCTCTTCCTCCGTGTCCCCACCTTCTTCCCCAACATTGTCCCTTGGGATTTGAGAAATGCTAGTAGTTGGTCTGGTGATATGGGCGTTGATTTGGGTCATTGTTTGAGCACTAATCGGATAGTCCCTTGTCACCATGTTAAGACCACTCAAAAACTTCAGCCTTGCTTTTGCTATAAGAGCCATGAAGAGACTTGGGAATGGCAAGACTGTTCTCGAGTTCCTCTTGTTGATGCATTTGGTAAAGAGGTAGTAGATGTGACCACATATGTCGATCTCCTTATGTGTGAAGAGATCATACAGAAAAAAAGCTCTTTGTCCGGATAATGTGGTCAAATTCTTTACTGGGTAGAGGTTGTGGAGCAGTATGTAGGCCAATGTCCACATCTCCGGTGTGAAAGGAACTATGTTCAACACCTTCTTTAGGAGATTACAATCGAGGAGTTCTGCAATTGGCTCAAGAGAGTCCACTCTATCATCGTATTGGATAAAGGATTGTTGAGTCAGAGGATAAACTTCCAATATCTCTTGGATAGATTCCCTCATGACAGAAAATTCTCTCTGCCTCACCCAACAATTTATGCGCTCTCCTTCCATAAGGGCATTTGCAAAGAATTCCCTTATGATTTCGGCAAAGACATTCCTACTAGGATTCAACAACTTTTTCCATGTCCTCTCTCTGAACACTTTCGGAATGAAAGTGTTTGCAAGGGTCTCCATATTTAGCACCCTTTCCATGATGATTGGTGCTTTTTTGTAGAAGTCATTGTAGGCCAAGTCTGCCTTAATGCTTTGGAAATTTTCCAAGTTCAAGCGTGGATGCTTTGATGACTTCTTTGTGGCCGAATGCTTAGTAGGAGACATATGCAAAAATAGTCACAAGACACAGAGAGATAAGTACAAAAACAAAACAAGAACATAAACTTGATTAGTATCAAGTTAGTCCATAAAACAAACACAAAGTCTTTAAAGGAACATAAACAATATCACAAGATCATGTTATAAGTGCTAAACATGTACCCAACATTTATCTAGCATGAGTGATATGCAATACATGACTAGTGAACAAGTGTGTGCATCAAGTGTGCATATGTGATGCATGAGCAAGGCATTACTAAGCACATTTGGGTTGAAATGTGTAAAACACACAACCATTGATCAAAACATGATAAACATGCATAATCATGGTAAGCCCTAAAGTTTGGTACTCATCGGAGTCCAAAACAACACCAAAATGCTATTTGGGCATTTTATCAAACACTTGGTATGCACAGACACAACTAACATGTAAGCAATGCATGAACATGTGTAAATCTTGCCTAAATACAAGTTAAAATGCCACAAGGAACCAACACAAACACAAACAAAGCAAATGGGATAGAGCCCAATCAAGAAATTGAAAAAATTTTGCACAAAAATAAAGTTTCCTAGCCCTTTAAAAAATATACCCAACTCAGGAGAAAAACTAGAATCTAAGGCTTAACTAAAGAAATTAAAGAGAAAAGAATGATTAAACATACCTTAGAAAAGACTTTGGGTAGATTTCACTTGAGTTTTTTTTTTTGGGTTTTTGAGAGAAAATAGGTTTAGGGTTGAGAGAGGCTTGAGGGAGACAAAGGGTGAATGTTTGAAAAATTGTCATGATCAGCCCTTAAAAACTGAAAACATGCATTTTTCACGAGTTAGCTTCTCGTGAAATTACTCGCGAAAAATGCCACTGAAGCACATCAACTTTTTGCGAGTAAGATTATCTCGTGAGACAGTTGCGAAAGTTTTTGTCTGAAATCTTGTGTTTTCAATTTTTGCCAACCTCATTTTCGCGGGAAGAGCTTACTTACGAAACTTCTTGCAAAAATGCCTCCGAAGGAGTTTTTTGTTAAAAACATGAAATATGCAATATGAACAAAAACTCTAAACAGAAAAGCATAAAAAAACTTTCAAAAATAAATAAAATACTCAAAAATCTTTTTAGGTTTGATTGACGGGCAATTGAGTATACACATCACATTTGAACACGTACAATCACACAAATGAAATAAGCATTCATTGAACAATAGTCTTGTGTGTTGTGTGTGTGGATCATGTATGAACTAGTCTATAGTCTAGCATGAAACTTCAATGATCAATTCAATCAAGTCATACACGACTAGCACAAAGTCAAGTGACCTATCTCACTTGTAGAAATAAACATATATGACCCCTCACCAATGTGATTACACTTTATTGAAAGCTTTTTGTTTAGCTTCCATTTTATATACTTTTGATCAAAACAACTCAAATTTTTAAGAATCGATGCCATAAACATTTTGAATGAACTTTAACAATTTAGCCTTTGGCTTTGGCACCATATAATTTAGTACAAATCGCTTTTCCTTTTTCCTAGTAAAATACTAGTATGTGCAATAGCTTTTTCAGCTCAAAATTCTCTTTTTGAGATTGACATTTGTAGAGATCTTGAAAAAAAATGTGATGAGATATACAGGCACAAGTCTATGCATGTATCAAGATCAATTAAGTCTATTGACCAATCATTCATGATAAGCTTGAAGATCTATTTACAACAATCAAACGTAGATTTCTAGATGTCGCTCACACTTAGATAATGTGCATACATAATAAGCTAAGCTCGTAAATGCATTATGCCATTAGTACGAAGGTACTAGGCCAAACTCACATGTGATATACACGACACAATCGATCAAACTTTTTGGAGATTTTTCAATTTTTATGGGTTTTTGAATTTTTCAACATACTAAAAAATAGAACATGAAAAGTATGATCAACAAAAACAACAAGTACAAAAAAAACTTGAAAAAAGAAACATGCTAAAGCGAAGACATAAACAAACAACCAAACAATGTCATAACATATTGAAAGAATTGGTGCATGGACATATTCTAATGCTTATGCATGTGTACCGTTCTTTACCCATATGACACATGCGTTTGGGGTGATATCCTTTGAGGATCGGGTATATGAGTTGTGATTCTCAAACCTTTGGGTGAATTTTGCCAAACAAGAAGTGATGGTATCTATCATCCTTATCACATCACCAATACTGGGATCGACTTCTCGTTCTTTTGATTTCTTGGCATTCCAATTCCCTTTTCTTTGTCCTCTTAGCCTTTGAGAATCTGCCTTCTTCAATGCGCGAAGCTTATAACAGTTAGGTCTAGTGTGTCCTTGAACTCCACAATGGTGGCAAAAGTGTTGAACTTGAGGACCTCTTTGAGATTTTGGAAGAAACTTCCCTTTAGCCTTGGGTTTGGCCATAAATGGATTTTGAGGTTTTGTTAAAACCTTTTGAGCAGTTCCATTTGGCTTCTTCTCCACCTTCACATTCTCAACGCTTGGAGTTGCTACCATTGGTTCCTTAGCCCTAACAAATTTCATCTCTTTAGACACATTGGTGCTTGAACTACTCTTTCCAGTGTATCCTAAGCCGCTTTTATCAGAAAAAGGCTTTTGATGTGCAAGCACTTCGTCAAGCTTCTTGGAGGCAACACCCTCCACTTTTGCATTGGCTTGAATCACTTCAAGCTCAAGAAACTTGATCTTAGAGTAGGCTTCGGTTAGTTCTTCATTTAGCGCCTCACCTTCACACTTCGTTTCTTTGTACCTCATGAGTATGCTCCTGTAGCATTGTTTAGCTTTCTTCATTTTCTTAATGGCTGCCTTAGCCACTCTAGCATACTCTCTGGTCTTCTCAAGAAGAGAATTATAGGATTCTTGCAATCCCTTTGTTCCTTCCTCTTCATCATTGAATTCTTCCCCAATTCTCATAGACTCTACTTCAGTGTGCTCATCGAGTTCTTCCACTAGAAGGCTCAAATCTTCTAAAGAGTCCACGAGTGCAATGGCCATAAATGCGAAGTAGTTTCCTTCTCCGTCACTTTCTTTCAAATCTGAATTGGAGCCATCCTAGTCACTAAGGGTAGTTGCAAAAACTTTACCCTTTGCTTTCAAGTACGTAGGGCATTCTTTCTTCACATGCCTATGCCCTTTGCACTCAAAGCACATGACCACTTGAGATGGAGAAGAATCTTTGGAATCTTTCTTCTTGAAGTCTTTCTTGTCCTTCTTGAAATTTGAGAATTTTCCCTTCTCAAAAGACTTCCTATCTCTCTTGAACTTTAAGAACTTACGAAAGTTCTTAGCAAGGTACGCCACTTCCTTTTCAACTTTATCCTCATCCAAGGAGTCTTGAGCTTCCAATCTCTTATTGATTGTCTTGAGAGCAAGAGATTTGCTCTTCCTTTGTGATGGTAGAGATAGCTCACAAGTTTGAAGAGAACCAATGAGTTCTTGAATTTAAATCTCATAAAGATCTTTGCTCTCTTCGATGGTAGTAACCTTTGCATGAAAGCTCTCCGGCAATGATCGTAGAATCTTCCTCACAATCTTGGAGTTCTCCATCTTTTCTCACAAGTTGAATTTACCAATCACCACTTCATTTAGCTTTCCATAAAATGATTCGAATGACTCGTCTTCACTCATCTTCAACTCCTCGAAGCGTGTGGTAAGCATTTGCAACTTGGTATCCTTCACCTTTTTTATGCCTTCATAGGTAGTATCCAAAATTTGCCATGCCTCCTTGGCAATTGTAACATGGGAGATCCTATGAAACTCGTCAGGTGAGACACCACAAAAAATAGCATTTAAAGCCTTGCTATTAGCATTAACTGCCGCAAGGGTTGCCTTATCCCATATGGATTTGGCAGCCTCCGGCCTAGTCCATCCTATCTTAATGGCATCCCAAACACTATTATTAATAGAACAAAGGAATGCCCTCATACGTACTTTCCAAAATGCATAATTGCTCCCATCAAAACATGGAGGAGCATTAAGTGATTGAGATCGATCCATCTCAAAAGGGGTCTAGGATCACACTTAGGTAATGAAACCACAAAAATTGCAAATTCTCTAATACCAGTTGAAAGCTCAAAATTGTGTGAATACATAAGAGCTATTTTGATCCCTAAATAAAAGTTACGGCTTGGTTGATTTTACTCTAACTTAAACTAAGTGTGCAATAAGAGTAAATGAGAGCGAACAAACAATAAAACTACTCTAAGCCATATTCATCAAATATCAACAATAAAATGAAATCCAAAAGAGTAGGAAAGAAGGATGCAAATACAAGATAACACCGAGACGTGTTATCAAAGAGGAAACTGAAGAACTCAGTGAAAAACCTCTCTGTCACCCTCCAAGTGGTAAATCGATCCATTAGAGAATGAGTTGGAGTACACGAATAACAAAAGACCCTCAAAGCCTAGTCTACCCCATGTACTTGAGCCCTCCAAGCTCCTACTACCAATTGACTTAACGAAGCCTAGTCTTCTCTAGCTTTTTGGATTATGCAATTCAGCCCGATTTCATCCGCCAAACGATTGGCTTCTTCTAATGCTTCCCAGCAGCACCAAAACCTCACTTTACACTCAGATTGGGTATGGTAAGTGTTTAGGCTATCAACCTCTCAAGGATATGGATATGGAAAGGTAGTAGTAGATAAAAACCATAAAAGATTGTGTAGATGATTATGGCTATGACAATCTCTAACTCTCAAGGGTAATATCTAGGCTTTTTTCTCTGAAAAGAATTCCTTACAATATGTGGGTAATGAGGGTATAAATAGTGTGAGTGAAGACATGGTGGAGCACATATGACAAAATAACAAAATAGAATGTTTTGCGGGAAGGCCTTACCATTGAATTACTCACGAAAACCAATTGTCATGACTCTTCGTATTCTAGTCATGTGCTTTGCATGTGGCTCACTTCACGAGATAGCTTCTTGCGAATCTTCTTGCGAAATCCACTTGGTCTTCAATAAGATCTTGAGTCTTCACACTCTTTCTCACACACAACCCTTACAACAAAATCTCACATAAAATACAGGATAAACATGATTGAACATAATTACAATCAAATTTGGCACGAAATTAAAACCAAAACAAAACAGTTGTAAATAACAACTTTCCACCAACAATTTCTACACATCAACATTATACGTTTTAAATGTGAATATCAATAAAAAAATGTATATATCGTACATAAAAAATTATAGATATTGTATATATGAATGTGCAATAACAAGTATGAAACAATATTTTCTATTTTGGTAAGTAGTACTTGTTCTATCCAGTTAGATATTTGCGTGTGTGTGTGTTATAGCCTTATTGCATAACTTCTATATATGGATGATGAAAATTTTCAGTTTTTATTTTAGATAAAAATGTTTGGTTAATTCATGCCAAATAATCTATTGATAATGAGGTTTCATCATCGTTGAGATGGGATTTGAATTTGATGCAATTATTGAATTATATAATTACTATGTATTCTAAGATATGAAAGTTAAAATAGGGGGGAAATAGAAAAGTTAAAAAGTGATAAATTAAAAAAAATTTGGATCTAAAGAGTAAGTTTTACATTGTGTTTGGCAAAAACAAGGGAGATAGAAGGGAAGGGAAATGATGGAAGGGAGCAAAGAGGAAAGTTTTTGGATCTGAAATTTTCTTTTCACTTGTTTGGTTTGTAAGATAGTAATGGAATGAAATCTAGCTTATTGGTATATTCAACATTTTCCTTTTCTTCACCCTAATCCCATCTTAACTAAATAAAGGATTTATATTTCCTTTTTCTCCTCTTCTTCTCTTTTTCTTCCCCATTCTTCTCTACCAAACATAACTTTAAAGTATATTTTTAAAATTTTAATTTCAAACATTGATTTACCATTGCACCTCGGATATGGATCCGTAGGTATGGAATGACAATGTGCTAAGCAATTGGTTGATTGATCTATTAATTAAGAGGTTGTTGGATCTGGTACTACAAGACATACATAAGCTCCTAAGGCTTTGCTTACTCTTGATTGAACATTTTTGACATGTTTGGTCAATGGGTGTGTGTTTTACACACTATGCTCATTTTGTGCTTCACAATGCTATGCCATGCACCACCTAGGCACTCACTAAGCACACACCATGTATCACCTCCTGCACACACATGCACAGTTGCTTATTTCTTGCATTTTGCTCATGTTTACATGTTTTAGCACTTTCAACATGTTGTTTTAACTATGTTATGCTCTGTTTTAAGTTTTTATACTTCTGCTTTGAACTAACTTGAATCTAATCAAGTTTTGTGTTCTATTTTTGCACATGTTTTCCTTTTGTGTTCTCTATGTACATGTGCAGATGTCTCCCACCAAGCATTTAGCGTCCAAGAAATCCTCCAAGTGTGCTTGCATAGATTTTGATAACTTCATATTAGCTGATGCAGACATGGCTTACAATGACTAGTACAAATGAGCCACAATAATTATGGAAAGGGTCGTGAAATTGGATACCCTTGAGGACACTTGCATATTTGAAGTGTTCAAGGAAAGGACATGGACGAAGCTACTGAATCCGACTGGAGTTGTGTACTCGAAAGATCATAAAAGAGTTTTTCTCAAATGCTAATGTAGATGGAGACCACATCAATTGTTGGGTGAGACATAAAGAGTTTGTGATTACAAGGGAAAGCATTCAAGAGTTTTTGGAAATTCGTCCTCCCTCATAGCCAATCCTAGTCCAATATGATGATCGCTTGGACTCTATTGAGGAGATGGTGACAATTCTTGGTGGTACACTTAAGAAGTCTATGAACACAATTCCGTTCAGTCTGGAGATGAGGACTTTAGCTTATGTGATGATCCATAATCTGTATCCAGTCACCAACCTGATGACATTGTCCGCTCCAAGGACAATCTTCCTGTATGATCTCTTTACTCATAAGGAGATTGATATTTATGGACACATCTTCCACCTCCTGACCAAGAGTATCACCAAAAGGAACTCAAGGAAAATCATGCCATTCCCCTCCCTTATTATGAGCCTCATTACAAAGACAAGGCTCAAACTTCCGAGTGGTCTCACTGTGGTACAAAGAGACTATCCTATTGGTGCACACATAGTGACTCGAAGCACAGCTCACATTAAAGGCTCTAAAATAGGTGTGTCTTCAAAACCACGAGATCTTGTTGAGGAAGGTGGAGATACAGAGGAGGAGATTGAGAGATTCACCACTGCTCCAGAGACTTCAGCTCAGCCATCATCTTCAGCACTAGGTTGAGGATCCGACAGACTTCATTGCCTCATTGCCAGAGTAGAACAGATGGTTACTACGCTAAACTCCCATGTGCAGCACATCGCGGACCAACTTGCATACATCCAGGGTTAGATCACTGCCTTATCCTCATAGATCGATGATTTGTCTGTGGAGCAGGGATCAGATTCAGAGTCCGATCAGTTCTAGCCTTTTTTGCCATTTCGGTAAAAAAAGGGGAGAAAATTTTGAGGGGGAGCTTGCACATTTGAGGGGGAGCAGAGTGTAGACAGAGTTTAGATTTAGATACATTGGTTCATTACAGGTGGTTTAGCATTATTTATGTTTGGTTTAAACTGTTTTAGTGTTTATAACTGTTTGGTTTATAGTTGTTTTTTATTGCTTTTCTTTAAAACTTTAGTACTCTGTTTTTAATTTCAGTTTATTATTTAGTACTTGTTTATCTCAATGCTTTGTAGCATTTTTTTTTGTACTTTAAAAATATCACTAATATGTCTTAAGTACCTCACACTTGTACCCTTGTAGGATCTTGTATCCTAAATGCATATACTTCTTGTATTTTGCATTGGTTGTGTGTTGGACATGCAATTGATTATTGTGATTGGTCTTCATTGCATTGTATGTCCGGATGAGCATTTACTTGCTAAATGTTCATTGTAGTCATTCTTTAATGACTGACCTTGTTTGATCAAGATATGCTTACATGTTATATAGTGTTTACAAACTTGATCGCACTTTACTTGCTCATGTATGTACCATGTATTCAACTTGTCATAAGCTTAATAAAAGTTTTGTTTGTGTGCGAGTGTTTCAAGATACAGGTATATACGTGCAAGTGCTTCACAACTTCTAGATTAGGTGTGAGTGAGTTTTGCCACTGTTTCCAAACTCAAGTTTAAGTCTAGAGTCTGTTTTAGCGGTTTTGTCACGGAATAGCCAAATGGAGAGATTGTAAAGTTGTAATTTACAACTATGTGTTTTTTTGGCTTTTATTCCATACCAAATTTGATTGTAATTATGTTCAATCTTTTATACCCTGTATTTCATGTGAGATTTATTTGTAAGGTTGTGTGTGTGAGAGAGAGAGAGTGTGTGAAAACTCATGGCATTGAAGACTGAAGTGTTTTCACGGGTAGCTCGTGACTTAACATCCCGCGAAGTAATGCATGTGCCCTGCACATGACTAGAATGCGAAGAGTTAGGACAGGATGGAGACAGCTGGTTTTTGCGAGTATCTCGCAGGTAAGGCCTTCCCGCGAGACACCCGTGAAACATTCTATTTTGCCAGACTGTCATTTATGATACACACTTTCTGTACTTACACTATTTATACCCACATTACCCATAGATTTTGAGGAGTGCTTTTGAGAGAAAACCGTAGCCACAAACCTTAAGAGTTAGAGATTGTTATACCCACAATTCTCTACACAATTGTTTGTGGATTTTCCTCAACTCCTACCTCTCAATTTCCATACCATTGAGAGGATGATAGCCCAAACACTTACCACACCCTTTTAAAGTGTTTAGTGAGGTTTTGGTGCTGCTGGGAAGCATTGGAAGAAGCCAGGCTTTGGCAGATGCAATCGAGCGTATTGCGGGATCCGGAGAGCTAGACAAGACATGGTTCCGAGAAGCTTTGTTGGAATAGGAGCTTGGAGGGCTTAGATGCATCAGGTAGATTAGGCTTGGAGGGTCTCTTGCTAACCCATGTATCCCAACTGATTGTCTAGTGATCCATTACCGTTCAGAGGGTGGCAGAGAGGTTTTACACCGAGTACTTTGGTTTCCTTTTTGATAACACATCGGCGTGTTATCTTGTGTTTGCATTCTTCATCCCTACTCTTTTAGCTTTCATATTACTGTTGTGTTATATTGAATATGGCTTAGAGTAGTTTTTTTATTTATCCGCTCGTATTTACTCTATTCCGCACTTAGTATAAGTTAGAGTAAATTCTATCGAGCCGTAATTTTTAATTTGGGGGTCTGAATAGCTCTTGTGTTTTAACACATTTTCAAGCATTCATTCATCATAAAATTTTGTTCTTCTCTATAGAGGATTCTCCTTGACTAATATGCAGGCATGCTCATAATCAGAAAAAGCACCATTGTGGCTGCGAGAAGCATATTTTTAAGATGGTTTAGAAAATTGTGATGAAGAATATACTGAACATAATCACTTGTTTATAGAAAATCATTTATAGAAGAATTTCCAGAGCAGATACCATTTAAAACTTAGGTGTATCATAGTGGGCAAAATCATTAGATTCAGGACATTTTTGTTAGTACATGAAGCTTCCTCTTCAATACTGGTGAGTTGTTCACCCTTACAAAAATCTGTGGCCAACGTTTACACCTCAAAAGGTCAACATATTATTATATATAAAGACTGCGACTTTTGCCCACAATATACCAAAGTTATAAGCAAAAGATAAGAGTGGTGAATTAAAAAAGAAGATGATAGGCCACAAACTGAATAACCCCTTGTGATAGAAATTAATTAATTAATTAGCCAAGTTATTAATTAATCAATTTATCATGCAAACGCGTGGTAGCACAAACAAATCACCGATAAACTAATTATGCAGCGGAAAATAAATAACACGGTGATTTGTTTATGAATGGGGAAAACCTAATGGCAAAAACCCCATCGGGTGATTTTCAGGTCACCACTCCCGAAACTCCACTATTATCACAACAAACGGTTACAAGTAAAGGAATCCTAAGTACCTTACCAACCTTCAGTTGAACCTTTACCCCCAATACCCAATTGGACTTGTTCTATAGTGACAGTTCCCCTTTTTGATACATGGCTCCCAAGTATGTGACTAACCAATTGCGCGGATCTCAGTATGCGACTTCAATCACCAACTAAGAAGGTTGCTGGCTACAAATTTCTTCAGTTCATCCACACGATGAAGATCAAGAAGATGCTTGGTCACAAAACCCTATGGTGCACATACACAACAACTTCTTCAAGAGAAAGAGATGAACTAGGGCAAGAACTTCGTCTCTGGTCATAATTTGCTTGAACAGAGTTTGCTCAATGCTTGTGCAACTTGTGAATTGTTTGACGGCCCTTAAAACAATCCTTTTATATGTCTAAGGTTAGGAGAAAAGAAAGCCCAAAGACATATTCACGGATCCCAAGAAAATCAGATTAAAATTCTGAAATTCTTAAACCTCGACAGATAGGAGGTGTCGAGAAGCTGTCGAGAAGGTATCGAGCACACGGGGCTTGAACAGCTTTCTTAAGCTCGATAGATGCAGCTGTCAAGCCAGTTGTCCAGCTTTAATGAATTTGCACTATCAGCTTGTTTTCTTGGACAGACTTGAAGGCTTCAACACTTGATCTTGAAACATGGTTTCTTGAAGTATTTCAACACATTTTAAATCTACCCAAATACAAGTAAAGTGCGTTTTGTCAAAAGATTAGCCAATTACATAAAAGCATGACATATGTTCTTAACATGTGAACCACATATGTCCTAACAGAAGAAAACAAAACTTTTATCATATATACAATGACACTTTTTAGAAGATTTTTCCAACTCATCACTCCAATTTAGAAGCATCTTAATAAAGCATGCACAGGCTAGCTAGTCTGAGCACTAACTAAAATAAAGGGATTGACTTACTAGTGCAAATTAAAATTATGATGAAGATAAGAGATCAAAAGTTGAAGACAGGGTTAATATATATAGCATGGCTTTCCAATAGGGTATCATGCTTAACTCAACTTAGCATTGTAGGGAATTTAATCAAAATTCCAACCTGTGAGAAACAAAACAAATAGAGAAAACACACGCCAAAGAAAAAAAAACAATCACACGCATAAGACAATATTTACGTGGTTCGGCAATTTGCCTACGTCCACGGAGTTGCAGGGATTTCACTATTATCAGGGAAAATACAATAGTACACAAGAACACTCTCAAGAAACCCAAATCCCAATTACACCCTAACACTCTCACAGAAAAAAATAAGAATAGAAGCTGGCTGCCTCTCTTTTCTCTATTTTCTCTCATGCGGCTGCTCACTAGGTTAATTGGAATTACTCTTCAAATCACACGGCTGCCCTAGAAATATAATATATATATATATATATATATATATATATATATATATTAAAGTCAGCTGAATAAGGTTTCCTATTACAAATAGGATTTGGTCAATAAGGTGACTTAGACTTGACTTGGGCTTGTGGCAATTCAAGCCACACACGGGCCCAATTCAACAAATCTCCACCTTGGCTTGAATTGATCAAGCTACACTAGCAAACTCCTCCATCAGCTCCACCTTAGCCCTTAAGGGCACACAAGCTGCAAACATCAACCACAATCCTCCATAACACAATCCCTCATCCCTGCAACTCATCCTCCTATCCTCAAGCTAGAAAACCAATTGAAGCTGCGCACAGCTTCAACTTCTCAATAGTGACACCCTTAGTCAACATGTCTGCCGGATTCTTAGATCCACAAATCTTCTCAAGTATTACCAGTTTATCTTCAACAAGGTAACGAATAAAGTGGTATTTTGTTTGTATGTGCTTCGACTTTGAATGAAAAGCCGAATTTTTGGCAAGAAAGATTGCACTCTGACTGTCACTGTGTAGAATGCCCATCTCCTGCTTCTTACCCAGTTCATCTAAGAAACCATGTAGCCAAATCATCTCCTTTCCAACTTCAGTTGCTGCAACATACTCAGCTTCTGTAGTCGACAAAGTGACAATCTTTTGTAGATTTGAAGTCCATGATATAGCTGTACCACCCAGAGTAAAAACAAACCCAGTAGTACTCTTTCTACTATCAATATCACCAGCAAAATCAGCATCTACATAACCCTGCAGTTTCAAACTTGCACTTGTGAAGCAAAGACATGTATCTGATGAACCCTTTAGATATCTTAGAATCCACTTGACTACCTCCCAATGCTGCTTTCCAGGTCTACTCATGAATCTGCTCACAACTCCCACTGCATGTGCAATGTCTGACCTTGTACACACCATAGCATATATTAAGCTGCCAATAGCTGAGGCATAGGGCACCTTACTCATGTGGTCCCTTTCTTCTTCTGTCTTTGGTGACTGTTCTTTGCTTAGTTTGAAATGACTACCCAAGGGTGTGCTCACTGGTTTAGCTTCATTCATGTTGAACCTGCTGAGAACTTTCTTCACATACTTTGACTGTGAAAGCTTCAATGTACCATTAGCCTTGACTCTAATGATTCTTATACCAAGGATTTGCTTTGCAGCTCCCAAATCCTTCATTGCAAACTGTTTGGACAATTGCTTCTTCAGATTATTAATCTCCTCAATGCTAGACCCTGCAATAAGCATATCATCCACATACAACAGTAATATGATATAAGAATTGTCAAAAGACTTAACATAGCAACAGTGATCAGCTTCACATCTCTTGAATCCAATTCTATGCATAAAACTGTCAAATTTCTTGTACCACTGTCTAGGAGCTTGTTTTAGGCCATACAAGCTCTTTCTCAGTTTGCAGACTAAATTCTCTTGTCCTTGAGCAATGAACCCTTCTGGCTGAATCATGTAAAGGTCTTCCTCCAAGTCACCATGAAGGAATGCTGTCTTCACATCTAACTGTTCAAGATGTAAGTTTTCTACAGCCACCATTCCCAGTACCAGTCTGATTGTTGACATCTTCACAACTGGAGAAAATACCTCTGTATAGTCAATGCCTTCCTTCTGCTGGAACCCTTTAACAACTAATCTGGCCTTGTAACGTTTGCTACCATCATGCTCATTCTTTATTCTTTATACCCACTTGTTGTCCTAAGCCTTCTTTCCTACTGGCAATTCAGTCAGTTCCCATGTCTGATTCCCCAACAAGGAATCCATCTCATCCTTCATGGCTAACTCCCACTTGCTTGAATTTTCATCTTGTAAGGCTTCATGATAACACTCTGGCTCACCACCATCAGTCAACAGGAGATAATTTAGAGTGGGTGAATAACGCTGTGGAGGTCTAATGTTCCTGGAAGATCTGCGAACTTCAGCTACAGGTGTATTTAGATCTACCTGTGAATTTACATTCTCCTTATCTTCTTCACCCCTTTTCTGGACAGTACCTTCAGTTAATTCATCTAAGTTGACAAACTCAGATTTCTTTTGATCTATCTCTGTAATATCTGACACTACAGTTGACCCGTCCTTATACATAACTTGTTCATTAAATATCACATTTCTACTTTTGATGATTTTCCTGTTCTGTTCATCCCAAAACCTATAACCAAATTTCTCATCACCATAGCCAATGAAAAAACATATTTTAGACTTTGCATCAAGTTTACTACGAGCATCAGAATCAATATGAACATAAGAAACACAACCAAAAACTTTTAAGTGTGAAAACTTTACCTCTTTACCGCTCCAAACCTCCTCAGGAAGTCTGAACTCCATGGGAACTGAAGGTCCTTGGTTTATCAGGTAAGCTGCAGTACTAACAGCATCAGCCCAGAAAGTTTTTGGTAGTCCAGCATGCAACCTCATACTTCTAGCACGCTCATTGAGAGTTCTGTTCATGCGCTCAGCCACACTATTCTGCTGTGGTGTCCCAGGAATGGTCTTCTCCATCCTAGTTCCCTGTGCAGCACAATACTCACTGAACCCTTCATCTATGTACTCTCCTCTATTATCTGACCTCAAACATTTTACTTTCAAACCTGTTTCTGTCTCAACCATGGCCTTCCACTTCTTAAAAGTTTCAAATACATCAGATTTATTTTTCAGAAAATAAACCCATACCTTTCTACTTGAGTCATCAATGAAAGTGATGTAGTACCTTGAACCTCCAAGGGATGCAACCGGAGAAGGCCCCCACAAATCAGTGTGTACTAACTCCAATTTTTCAGCCTTCGGTGTCTTGTCAGTTTTCAAGAAGCTCACCTTTTTCTGATTTCCTAAGATGCAACTTTCACACATGTCAAAATCAATGGACTTCAATTCTGGTAGTTTTCCTTTTGACAGCAACATCTTCATCCCTTTCTCACTCATATGACCAAGTCTGCGGTGCCATAGGCTTGTATCAGTACTTGCATCAGCAACTGCAATTGTGTCTCTTGGACTTGAGGTCATGTACAGAGTACCAGTCTTCTGTCCACGAGCCAATACCCTAGCTCCCTTTGTAACCTTCCAAGTACCACCAACAAATAGTATTGCATGTCCTTCATCATCAAGTTGTCCAACAAAAATCAGATTCCTCCTTAGGTCAGGAATATGTCGAACCTTCTCCAGTAACCAAACAGATCCATTGGGCAACAATATCCGGACGTCTCCCATATCTACAACATCCAAGGTTGAACCATCAGCCAAATACACGTTACCAAAATCACCTGCAACATAATTCTGTATGATTTCTCGGTGTGGAGTGGTATGAAACGAAGCTCCTAAATCCAAAACCCAATCATCAAGTGGACTGTCTACTGCAAGAAGTAATGCATCCTGTACCTCTTCTGTTACAGCATTAGCAGAATCATCTCTATTCTTCTTCTTAGGACTTTTGCATTGATTCCTAAAGTGACCTGTTTTCCCACAGTTCCAGCGTTGTACTTGTTGGCCTGATCTAGATTTGCTTCTGTTCCGATTAGAATTTCTAGATTTTGATCTGCCCCGATTTGAATTTTTGTCATTACCTCTGCCTCTTGTCTCAAGGTTTAGGGCAGAACCAGATCCTGAGGTTTCACCTACATCTCTTCGGCGAATCTCCTCAACCAGAATTAAATCTCGTATATCATTGTACTTGAGCTTTTCCTTTCCTGTAGAATTGCTTACTGCCATCCTCATTGCCTCCCAACTGTTTGGCAAAGAAGCCAAGACGATCAAAGCACGAATCTCATCATCAAAATCAATTTCTACAGATGACAATTGATTTGTGATAGTATTAAATTCATTCAGATGTTGTGCTACTGATGCATTCTCTGTCATCTTCAAATTGAACAATTTCTTCATCAAGTGCACTTTATTATTTGCTGACGGCTTTTCATACATACTAGACAAAGCCTTCATCAGATCTGCTGTGGTCTTCTCCTTTACAACATTGTGTGCAACAGACCTAGACAGAGTTAACCTGATAACTCCTAGTACCTGTCTGTCAAGAAGAGCCCATTCCTCAGCCTTCATAGCCTCAGGTTTTGTCCCTAAAAGAGGCAGATGCAATTTCCTCCCATAGAGATAATCTTCAATCTGCATCCTCCAATACGCGAAGTCTGTGCCATCAAACTTTTCTATTCCAGACGCCTTTCCTGCTTCCTCTGCCATTGCTCCCACTCAAACCTAACCCTAGGCTCTGATACCAGTTGTAGGGAATTTAATCAAAATTCCAACCTGTGAGAAACAAAACAAATAGAGAAAACACACGCCAAAGAAAAAAAACAATCACACGTATAAGACAATATTTACGTGGTTCGGCAATTTGCCTACGTCCACGGAGTTGCAGGGATTTCACTATTATCAGGGAAAATACAATAGTACACAAGAACACTCTCAAGAAACCCAAATCCCAATTACACCCTAACACTCTCACAGAAAAAATAAGAATAGAAGCTGGCTGCCTCTCTTTTCTCTATTTTCTCTCATGCGGCTGCTCACTAGGTTAATTGGAATTACTCTTCAAATCACACGGCTGCCCTAGAAATATAATATATATATATATATATATATATATATATATTAAAGTCAGCTGAATAAAGTTTCCTATTACAAATAGGATTTGGTCAATAAGGTGACTTAGACTTGACTTGGGCTTGTGGCAATTCAAGCCACACACGGGCCCAATTCAACAAGCATATGATATGACCCCCTCAGCCGCAAGCTAGACCTCTTCTCCCTCAAGGAATATGGTGACAAAAGTGAGAAAAATGGAAAACAAGTAAACTGGGACCTTTTACAAGTCAGTGGCGGCTCTAGGATTTTTTTAGGAGGGTCAATAGTGTCTTGAGTAAGGATTTTGTTCTAGGGGAGTAAAACATAAAATGATTTTTTTTTTTTTTTTTTGTATATACAATTGTCATATTATATACGAAAATCTAAGATAGTATTCTAAATAGTATATGATGATGTACGAAAAATCAGTAGGTTGAATGCTTCGGGTTTCAATGGGCTAGTAGTTACTTGGAAGGCCTAGAAAGAAAGAAACACAAGATTAAAGGTGACCGGGGTAAACCGGCCAAGAACCCTTTGATGCTTAAGTTAGTTTTCCCTCTAGAACTTAAGAATTCTAACTTTAGGGGTAGTGGAAACTTACCTTCATTTGATATGGATGAGTCCTTTTATAGTGAGCTTTGGAGTGGTTACTTATTTAGTTACTTCCTCAATATGTATGAAATTTAGAAGGTTCAGACTTAACTTCCACAACTGCTATGGAAGTTAGAAGGTTCAGTCTTATCTTCTACAACTGCTATCAGAAGTTAGGAACTTAGTGGGAAGTTATAGCGATGAACAAGGATAGTAAAACGTGGTCCAAATTATAAGCTTTTGAACATGAATTTATTCTGAAAATTTCAAAGTGTTGAGAGGTCGTCCAAGTGCTTCCATGCTGGACGACCTTCTTACCCTTGGACGACCTTCTTATGTTGGACAACCTTCTTATATTGGGATAACTTTTCTGGACTTGGACGACACTATGGACGAACTGGAGATAGTCCAATTTTTGGTTCACCATCAGTATATAATACAACTATATTATATAATAGTCAAAAAATTATTAATAGTTTAAAGATTGAAAAGAAAAAAAAATGCTTAAATAAATATAAATAAATAACTAATCATAATATTTGTCAAATTAATAATAATTTATTATAATCATATGTAATATCAATTAAATAAAAATATATGATAAAGAAGAATAGTAACACACACCTAAGAGTAGGTCTGGGAGTAAACGTTAAACTAAGGAAAAAAATAGTAACTTATATAAGATTTTGCTTTTGAAGTGTATGGATTTTTAACCACACATGTGGTCATTCTCTTGGAATTGGAGCAAGCACTAAAAGACTTTTTGGATTCGAAAAACTGTAGAACACTTATCAAACTACTTGATTAGATAGAAAGAAAATATAGAAGGGAGAGAGAGAATGAGAAAAGAATCATAGATATAAATACAGATTAGTTCGTTGTACAAGTGGTGTAATTTTTTTTTGATGAAGTAAAAAAGTGCAATAAAAAACAATTCATTCCACCATTAACAGTAAAGTAAGCCAGAGTCCAGAGAAAATGTTTATTTATTTTTTAACAAATGAGCAATTTTTAGAGTAGTGCTACTGCCAAAACTTTCACGCAATAAAATCTAGATGACAAATTGTTAAAAGTATGTAAAAAAGTGATGTCAGTTATGGGTTGAGATAAAAAGCCAATTGCAACTTGTCACTTAACCTATATTGTAAAAATATTGTGAAAATAATACTAATATAATCATATTTCAAGTTTATTTCAATTGAATTTAAATAAAATTTAAAGTCAAGGTGTTTAAATTTTATTTTAGGGGTCAAAACGAAAAAATAAAAATTGTATATATAATTTTTTTTTTGGGGGCCAAGCTTGGCTATAAAGCCGACCCTGTTACAAGCAAAGCTTGATTTTTCACAAATTATAAATATTCTACTCATCTTCTATATTATTTGTGGGTCTTATAAATGACCTTTACATCCTAGAAATTCCTACGTAATAACGAGTAAGTTTAATGATACTTATATGTTGAAACTATCTCTCCAAAAAAAAAAAAAAAAACTCCATGTTTGAATCGGAAAATTATTGTGTACTCCCGGTGTACTCCCTCCTCTCACATGAATGGTGGGTGCCACTAACTAAATTCATGGTGGGACTGACCATTCATGTGAGGGGGGGAGTACGCATTTATGGTACTCCGGAAGTACCTAATAATTTTCCGTCTGAATCAATTATGATTGAAAAAATATATAAACCATCCATATATAGAACTAACAAGTTAAATAATAAGAATGATGAATTCATACTTGCTATTGAAACTTACAAGAAAATTTTAATTCCATAATTGGAAACATTAGTATAAATGTTAATCTGGTCAATTATTTAGGGGGAAAAAAAAAATCTGGTCAATGTTATTCAAGTGCCAAGAAGCAAGCCCTGTACGGCGATTACAAAAGTGCTGAAGCCCTAACATTTTCCCATTCCCAACAATATTACGAAGCGTAATCTATATATCTATATATATAATAATAGGTGAAACCGAGAGAAAATCCAATTAGATTTCAATTGAATTTTCAATTTTGCGCCATGTGTCTTCTTCTTCTTCTTTTTTTTTTTTTTTTTTGAAAGTCAAGTGAGTTAATTGGATTCTCAATTTTGCCCCATGTATCTTATCTAAAATTTTAAAATTTTTGTGCCAAAATAAATAATACATTAACACCTAATACAAAAACCAAGAAGACCACAAAAATAACCTAAACAAGAACATTTCACCTGGACACTTCTATGTAGACTCTCAAGCTCCTCTCTCTCTCTCCTAAATGTTTCTCTAAATATAATCTCAACCCCTAATCACTTGCTACCATTGGCAAACAACTCTTAAAAACACATCGGCAACCCCCCAATGCATAACAAACAGATTTGTAAGTAAACTTGCAGCCCCTTTTCTATTCATATTCACTGACTTATGAAACATTGTCAATTCCTTTTCTCAAATATTTTTTTTTACGGTTAACAACTCTTTTGCTTCATAACTAACCATTGAATTTAACAATATCAATATTCAAATGTATAAATGAAACTTAAATCCCGTATGAGGATTAAAATAAGCAACCATACGAATTTGAAAAATATGGCTTTTGGAAACAATACTTCATTATAATGCTATTTGGAGATTTTATTTATTATTAATTTTGTTGTTGTCATATGCTTTTTTTGTTTTGGGTTGCATCTCAACAATAAACAAATCCAGTAATCCAATTATTTGTGGTAAGAATATAAGAGTATGATTGGGCAAAACCAATAGTTCTTTTTCTTTCAAGTTTAATGTACATGACTCAGTTTTTGGAGACACTAAGTTGAAAGTGGTATTTCTTGAAATTTTTCATATTGCAGGAGATAAGATCTATAATGAAAAAATATATAGTTGAATTTAGTTATACAATTAGAAACAATGACCAGACTTTAATACAAGTTTTTTATACACTTAGCTAGATGAGATTTATCGATTAAAAATTTAAAATATATTTAGTTTCTCAATAGGTAAATATAGAGAGATAGTATTTACTTAGATCCAATATGGGGGATGGCACTTAAAAGTGGTAAATATTCATCAATAGCTAAAATATATCATTCCATATGAGTGTTGTTACTTATCTTTGAAAAGATCATATCCCAAAAAAAAAAAAAAAAAAAAAAAAAAAAAAAAAAAAAAACCAAAAAAATAGGAAAATTATAAATTCATCCCATTTTCAAAGAAATTTGTTTAGTTTACGAGCTTTTATAATAGGTTTTTTCTGTTTTTTTTTTCATAGTTTGTAATGCTCTTCAAAGTATATACTTAGTTATGTGTGACTTTTAATGAAGCTAAGCATTGCTAGAAACAATGGTATCATATAGCAGAAAATATAGTGGAACAAATGAAAGCTCTCAACGAAAACTATTTATTTGTCTTAATTCGTGAGCGAATTTTGGTTTGGAAGATTCACATATGAGTGAATTTGGAAATATTTCATATGAGAATCATATAGCATAATATAATAATGGGTGAATGCCATGGTTGAGAGAGAAGATACTTTAAAGTTTGATTTGTGAGCCAGAGGATAATAGTGGGTGCATGTCATTTGATAATTGTATCTTTGAACTTAAGCTTCGCAAATCAAATGTACATAACTTAAACTTGACTCTTGAGGCATTGTCATTGTCCATAGTTCAAGGCAAGCTCTAAGTTTTAAATTTTTTAAGACAAAACTTTTTCTCCTGAATGTTGTCATTCATGGTCATTTTATGTCATGTTGAACTTGATATCAGAATCATGCATGAAGCATAGCTCCTACATGCACCCATGGAATGTGGCTTATAATGTAGCTTATTCGCCTTCTCAAAAAAAGTGAATACTAAGGTCCCTATTCAAGTGGAAGCCAAAGCTTTTTTGTGGGTAGTGGAATTAGCAGGTCAAAAGTAGCTTTAGAATGTGGTAATTGAAGGTAATTCCTAAATTTGAGTTGAGGTAGTGACCAATAGATCCAAATTAGTGCACTAGAGAACTGTTAATTTTATTGTTGAAGTCAGATTACTATATGCAAGATTTGACCAACTGGAGTTTAATTGGGTGTATAGGAATGCTAACAAAGCTACACGTCTTAGCAAGATGGTCTATGTCAAACTCTTTTCCAAGTTATTTTGGTGAAGGGATTGGTCCCTTAGGAAATGTTGTCTTGGCATGACTAATTCTACTTTTAAGTTTATTATTCTAAATGTTAATTTCAATTTTTTTTAATTCATAATCAATAAGCAAACAATTTATATATATATATATATATATATATATATAAAAAATTGTGATTGTTTTTAAATGTACCGTGCACATGCACGGGGTTACACACTAATTATAAGAGTAATGCTAGGGACATTGAATTTGACACAATTTTGTGTCATAACTCGTCACGTGGTGAGTTTTTTATTACATTCTTATCAATTACAACTCGTCATATAGTGAGTTGCGGTACAAAGTTGTGCCAAATTCGGTATCCCTAGCATTACTCTTAATAAAACTACTGCCTTATCAAAAATAAAAGGGTTATGTTAACAGGTACTTTTAAGGTAATGGTTAACAATTCATTTTAAGAAAGTTTTGATACTACTTTTATGGAAAATGAAAAAGGCAGTCAAAACATTATTTTTTTTTTTCCTTTTTCATAAAAACTTTTTAAAAATGAATTGTTAA
This sequence comes from Quercus tomentella, assembly GCA_028535165.1. Lineage (NCBI taxonomy): Eukaryota > Viridiplantae > Streptophyta > Magnoliopsida > Fagales > Fagaceae > Quercus > Quercus tomentella. Next base: position 44,438,855 of record JAPQVY010000012.1, on the reverse strand, counting down.
TCATTACGTTAAGGGCATCCGTTAACATTTCTCAAAATAAAATAAAACTACTGTAGTAACTTCCAACATCCATAAGTGACAGAGAAGAATTAATACATATATCAATGTCAATGTATGTATGATGTGATGAAGATCGGGAGGTCTTTGTAGTGCATATAGCACAAATAGGTTTCAAATCAATAGCAGCAAATGAAAGAATAAATAATAAACACACATACAAAGAACAAAAATATATATACAATGGAAAATGTTAACGGATGCCCTTAAACCAATGGTTAACAATCCATTTAAAAAAAGTTTTTATGAGAAAAAAAAAGTAATTAATATTTTAACGGTTTTTTTCTTTTCCCATAAAAGTGGTGTCAAAATTTCCTAAAATGGATTGTTAACCATTACCTTAAGGGTACTCATTAGTATGACCCATATATAATTATATATATAATATGATGGACTATTTATTTATTTTAGGAAATTAAAATAATAGAAGACACAAATTTAGTATTTAATAAATTAGATGGACATGTGGTATGTTTTTATTTGTGAAGTATATAGTAGAGTAGAAAGAGTAAGACAAAAAATTTAGATTCTAATAGTAGACGCAATAGTAGACAAAAAGACCCAACTTTGTGGGTACCCACAAGACACTTATTGGGAAGGAAAAGTTGTATGTGCAAAAGTCAATTACTTTTCTCTCTAACGTAGAGGGCCATTTTATTTTTACCAAAGCAATTTGATATATGCTTTATATAGAACTGCCATGTCTTCCATATATTTGGGTTTAACTAATCTTTAATTAAATATTTGGGTTTCATGGCCTCTGACCCCATGTGGCTCTACCAATCCTTAAAATATTCTGATCCCATTGGGATAGTGGCATCCTTTTATTTTTTTAATAAGATAGAAATCAACAAAAAGAAGCACTAAAAAAACTAATCTAATTTCTTTCATGGTCTACACTTATAAGCAGAGATGAAAGAGATCTGGTGTGTAAATTTTTTTTACACTAAAAATCAACTAGTATTGATAATAAAGTAATTATTAAAAAATGAATATTATAAGTTAAAAATTTGTCTTATTAATAAATAAAAAGGAATAAAAGATACCTCGCCATAGACAATTAGACAAATTTGGCATGCCATCCAAGACAGCAAGATAAGAACATTCAAATGTCCATTATAATAGTATATAATGCTCTTAATAGTCCAGATTTTCCAGTCAATCTTATCTAGTTATTTATGTGATAAAGAACATTAGATAGTGACACTTTTTTTTTTATAGGTCACGTACCATGATGGTTGATAGCATGTCAATTAAACTTTTTTCTTTTTGTTATTTTTTAATGATCTTACCAGGAAAACTTTTATTTGTATGATTTTTTTTTATGGTAGCCTATGATCTTACAAGGAAAACTTTTATTTGCTTGGGATGTAGGCATTCGTGATGCCATGTTTGAATGTGACTCAAAAATTGTAGTAGATGTGGTATTGGGTTCTCACAGCCCATCAGTGAATATTAAGAGTGTTATAGAGGGGATTCAACTCATACTGTGAGACTTTAAATCAGCTCAAATATCTCACGTGAAGTGATAAGGTAATCGTTCAGCACATATCTTAGCATAATTTGCTAAGGGTATTGATAATCATGTAACTTGGACAAAAGAGAATCCTTATATTATTGAGTTTGCCTTGGCTCAAGATGTATTATTTTTATTTTCTTCTTAATAAATGTTGTTACCTTTTTATTAAAATAGAAGAAAAAAATACTAATGGAAAGCAATGACACAAAAAACACGATATTACATGGAAGGACTTTGTTTATTGCTACAAATACATACTTAGAGTCTGTTTGAAATCTACTTATTTTGTTGAAACAGAAAACTTTTTGCCGAAAATATTTTAGATAAAGGTAAAAGTTAGTTGAAATAGTACAGTGGGACCATGAATAGTATCAAAAAGTGCATTGGGATCCATAAATAGTAACAAAAATAAGTTGAATGGTAAAATAAGTTAGCAAAAATAATTTTGCCAAACACACACTTAACATTGCCAGAAACGTGACTTTAAGTTACGAATTCCAACTTAAAATTGTAACTTAAATTCACATTTTCAATTGTTTTAGGCAGTTGTTTGAAACAGGTTTTTACTATAAAGAAAACCTCACAAAAGTAGAAGGGAAACTTACTAGGATTTGAAATAGAGAGAACTCTACTTCTAGTCATTATATTTCTTTCTTTAAAAAAAAAAAAAAAAAGAAGCCATTATATTACTTGAAGGAATTGCTGAGAAGCAAGAAAATTATAATGTGCACAATGAATTGTGAGATTGAGTGTGTGAGAGGTATTCCGGCAGGAAAAAAAAAAAAAAAAAAAAATTACTTTATTTATATTTTTGCCCCAATACCCCTTCTATTTATTCTATCTTATCTCTTTTTTCTTTCTCTCCAAGTAAATAACTACCAGTCTTTAGTTTTATATTTTAATTTATTTTCTATTTTCTTCTTTAACTCCAAGTAAATAACTACTGGTCTTTTTCTTTTCCTTCACGTTAATAACGAACGTGAGTCTAGTTAACTCAACTGATAAAATTTTTTATGGTTGAATATGAGATCTGAGATTTGATCCATGCCTACACCAAAAACCAGTTGGTGTCTTGGTTTAATAATAAAGAGTTATCATTAAAAGCGAACGCTATAAGTTAAAACTCTCTCAATAAAAAATTGTTAATAATTATCGGTCTTCTCAATTTAATAGATAAGAAGAAGAAATCATTTTTAATTATCTATCAATACTAAATAGCTTTTTATTGTATTTATGCACACCAATACAAGTGCATCACCATGATGAGTAGAAAATAAGGAGAATTAAATTAGAGCATGAGCAATCAGCCATCTTTTACTTTTATTTATTTTTTGTAAAGTTGTAATTTACAACTATATGTTTTGTTGGCTTTAATTTCGTACCAAATTTTATTTTAATTATGTTCAATCTTTTGTACCCTGTATTTACTGTGGGATTTAATTGTAAAGGTTGTGTGATAGAGAGAGAGAGTGTGAAAACTCAAGCAATTGAAGACTGAAGAGTTTTCGCGGGTAGCTCGTGACTAAGCATCCCGCGAAATGATGCATGTGCCCTGCACATGACTGGAATGTGAAGAGTCAGGACAGATGGAGACAACTGTGTTTTGCGAGTAGCTTGCAAGCAAGGCCTTCCCGCGAGACACTTGCGAAACATTCTGTTTTGCCAGACTATCTTATCTAATACACACTTTCTGTACTCACACTATATATACTCACATTACCTACAAAATTTGAGGAGTACTTCAGAGAGAAAACTCTAGCCACAAACCTTAAGAGTTAGAGATTGTTATACCCACATTTCTCTACACAATTGCTTGTGGATTTTCCTCAACTCCTACGTCTCAATTTCCATACCATTGAGAGGTTGATAGCCTAAACACTTATCACACCCTTTCAGAGGGTTTAGTGAGGTTTTGGTACTACTGGGAAGCATTGGAAGAAGCCAAGAATGGCAGATACAACATGGAGCTTGTTGCAAGATCCGAAGAGCTAGATAAGACACAATTCCGAGAAACTTTGTTGGAGTAGGAGCTTGGAGAGCTTAGGTACATCGAGTAGATTAGGCTTGGAGGGTCTCTTGCTAACCCATGAATCCCAATCGATTGTCTAGTGGATCAATTACCGCTTGGAGGGCGGCAGAGGGGTTTTTCGCTGAGTTCTTCGATTTCTTCTTTGATAATATATTGGCGTGTTATTTTGTTTTGCATTCTTCTTCCTTATTCTTTTACCTTTCATTTTACTGTGGTGTTATAATGATTATGGGTTAGAGTAGCTTATTTGTTTATCCGCTCGCATTTACTCTATTCCGCACTTAATATTAAGTTAAAGTAAAATCAATCGAGCCGTAACTTTAATTTGAGAGTCTAAATAGCTCTTGTGTTTTCACACATTTTTGAGCAATCATTTTCTATTATCCCAATATATTTGTTACCAAAACAATATAATGCCTACTTAAGTAACTTAACAAATCATCACCACTTTTCCTTTTTTTTTTTTTTTTTACTATAAAATTTTGGAGAACATCAAAAAATTAAAATATTTAATGAAAGAGTATGAGGGCCCAAGCTTGACACATGAACAAAATAATCATGTGTAACCAATTATTAGGAATTTATGGAGTAAAGTGTTATGGTACTCATTTCTTTCATTAAATGACACAAATTCCACTAATAAATTTAATTACAATGATTTATTATCATACGGAAGGAAGGAGGGAATACCACGTCATTTGTTTCTTAGTATACTAAATATCGAGTTAGTTAACTATGCAATGCAAGAAAGTTTAACAAAATGTGATTTTTAATTTCTTTTTTGTTTAGATATGCAATTTCCAAATCGTGGTGTGTGTAACATAATGCCATGCATCTGTGGTTCTCCTTCTACGTCCAAGCTTCTATATGAGCTTGATTTTCGACATATTAAAGAGCAAAAGAACTATAAAGTAACGTATGGACTCACTTTTTATATCAAATTTCCAAAAAGATTTTGTATAAATTTTTTTTTTTTTGGCTTACTTTTTGGCACAGATTTTTCTTTAGTCTCCTAGTTGGTATGTGGACCATATATGGAAGTTGTTTCTTAGATTAATAACCATATTTTTCCAGTCATTATATAGAATAATTATAGGTTTACATTATAATATAAATGTAAACCTTTGCACAATGCAAACTATATGTATAGCCAAACTTAGTTGTAGTCTAAAACTAGAACTCTCGATAAAAAAAATTAACATAACTACATATTTAAAAATTATAATCATTGAATTGCGTATTCTTTATGTTTTTAACACATATGTCAAATGTCATGTCAATCTGATATTATTTATTATTTAATCTGTAAACTTTATTTTTTTTTTATACTACAAAAATTTAAAATTTAAACATTTTATTAATGAAATAATTATTAATATTTAATCTTTTGAAACTTTTGCAAGCCTATAGGATATAAAAATAAAATGTAATCCAATAGTAAATTTTTCAAAATTTACATCCCAATAAAAAAATATTAAGTGGAGCTGTAATCTTAGACTACAACCAAATTTGTTATCAAACTTTGTCATATATATATATATATATGGACAAAACTTAGATATAGTACCTTAGGTGCTGTTCTTTATAAGGTTTTCCTTTTAAGATTCAAACATGTGGCTATTTAACTAAAAAATACACTTTCATCCTATGAGTGAAAATCCATATGACAGAAATCTTAAAAGGAAAATCTAAAGAATAGTACCTAAGTATTGTACCTAAATATATATATTTGGGAGAATGATATTCCGTATTGCATGGTACGCTTTTTAATTTTTAATTTTTTTATTTAGAAAATTGATTGCACAATTACTTCGCATTTGAATGTGATTGTGGGAACAATATCATATTCTTCCAATCATGATATATGGGTAAACACTTGAATCATAAATTTTTGAATAAGTTCATGAACCAAAGTACAAATGCAAAGTTAAATAAAACACAAAGAGAGCAACAATTACATTGTTTACTACGAAGATATATTTATTTTTTAAGACTGCTGATGTAATCCGCTTGTGGCTCGAAATTTGTTGTTCGTGATAGTCAACAAAGGATTTAATAAACCAGGAAAGGAGAATACAATATTAGCTAGGAAGAGATTGCTCCTGCGGTAATACATCAACAAAATTGCAACAGCCAATAAGTTGGTCATAATTATTTTTGTTTGGTTTTGTATTTAGCAAAATAAATAATTGGTCATAATTTTTTTAGGAAATAAGGAAACTTCATTAAAAATATCGAAACCAGCCTCCACCAAAGGGAACACAGTATTCACACGACATACCAACCAGCACCATCTAAATTTAAAAGCATTAAAACATCATGGGGAAGTTAATTATGCAAAACATATATAGTCCTAAGTTGATCATAATTATGACCAAACCTAACCCACTAACATTATATGAGTCCAAATCTTCTATCACACTTTTTTTGCTCCACTATATACTTCATAAATAAAAACATGCTACATGTCCATCTAATTTATTAAATGTTAAATTTATGCCTTCTATTATTTCAATTTCCTAAAATAAATAAATAAATAACCCATCATATTTAGGTAATTGAAATAATAAAAGGTATAAATTTAGCATTTAATAAATTAGATGAACATGTGGCATGTTTTTATTTGTGGAGTATATAGTGGAGTAGGAAGAATGAAACAAAATTAAGATTTGGACTTCTACTATTGCGTCTTTTCCTTATATTATTATTTTCAATACAAAAAAAGCAACAACATGCTAAAACTGGAGAGTCTCTCTAAAGATGAAACAACTAAAATTTATTAGTGTTGAAAGGAAAAAGAAAATCCATCTTTCTTTGATTTTTTCAGATCCAACTTTGTTTGAGACAAGATTGAAATTTTATATCTATCCAAAAAAAAATTGAAAATTTTAATCAATTCAAAGCTTTGGAAAGTATAAAAATTTATTTTCTTTTTGTTTGTTTGATGGTATAAAAGTTTGGAATTTTTCTTATTCCAAATCATTACACTGATTTAGCATGAGATTATATCTAGATTTACATAATCATATTGTAGTCATGGCTGAGCCAATATAATTTGAGGCCCAAAATTTAAGTGAAAATTTTTAAGATTTTAAATATTAATTACATAATTTTTATTTAGTTTCTTCAGACAAATTCATGACTCTGCCATTGATTCTTAGACACCATTTGTACGAATAATAGAATTTGAAAGATATTGATTAGATAAATGATATTTGAACACTATATATATATATTTCTTTTTTCTTTTTTCTTTTTTTTTTTATATCATTTGACCTATGTTTTTAAATGATAAAATCTACAAAAATAAAATCTTATTATATCTTATATGATTTTGCGAAGCATACAAAATTAGCAGAGACAAAGAAATAGTGATCAAAAGATACTGATTTCTATTATGTTTTTTTCTTATCTGATTATGTGAAGTATATTGATTTTATACATGTTCATAACTCACATGCTTTTAAACCCATGTTGAAGAGATGTTTCAAACTTGTTTTACTTATTTTCTTCTTGCGAACATCATAAAAAAAAATCTAATTCATCATTTGTCTCTAAATTAAAATTTGTTTACTAACTAAGTAATTTTTTTTTTGGTGTGGACAAATTACTAATTATGTAATTATAATAATTCAAGCATATAGGTTACTATTTGTCTCTTAAATTTCATGACAACATCAATTATAAGTAATTATTACAACTAATCAAACATAAATTATGCCAATGAACTTTGGGTGACATGGCACCTTCACACTCGTAAGTATGAGATGATGGGAATGAGTTTTCACTTTTTAGCTACCCAAAATACAAGTAAAAAACTCCAAAAAAATAAAAAATAAAAAATAAAAATAACAACCACTGTCTGAGGAACATTGTCAATACTCCACACATATCAACTAAGAATTAAAGAGAAATTTGTGCCGATTAAAAGAAAAAAACAGTTTATAAAATGTTAAACCAAAAGGGCCCCCCAAAAAAAAAAACTTATATAAATTTAATTTTTGGGACTTAGTATATAAAAAGTGGGCAGTTCAGCTGGCTAAGCAAGAAGTAATTCAGCAAGCTCTATCATGCCTAGAGAGACTAGCCCAAATGTAATACCCCAAATTTGTTTTTATGATTATCACCGTACATTGTCATTATTATTATTATTATTATTATAGAGTTAGGGTACTATATGTGTGTGCATGATAAGATGGGAGCAGACAATTTTGTGGTGCTACAAAATAGGTGAGAAAATTAAAGTTTTAGTGCATACAATTTAGTGCAGCAATTAAAATGATAAATAAATAAATAAAAGAGGAAGATGTTTTATGGGCTTCTTGGAAACTAAAGAGATAAGTTCTAGTGGGTTTTAAACTCTAGCCCACTACCCCACCAAGCCCACATCTCTGATGTGTTAAACGTAGGGTAGAGGAAAAGATAAATTAGGATTTTCATTGAAAGGGTTTCTTAGTAAACGTGAATGCCAAAGAAAATTTGAGAGGGAGAGAGAGAGGTGGTGTGATAGAAGGAGGCAAAATTGTTTAGGGGCATAAGGTTTGGCTACGAAATCAAGATGAGAACACCATCTCAATATTTCTATACTGTTTATAAATCTTGAGATATATTTATGGTTTTGGCAAAGTGGTAAGATTCGGTTATGTCCACTAAATCGACTATTTGATTACAATGGAAAGATGGTTAATTATAAGTACTATTCATGTAAAGATCCGATTGTAATACTCTTAAGTTATGGTACTTTTGTATTTAATATTGATTACCTGTTGAAATTGAGGACCTTGGGTCTAACAAAGGATTATACATATTAGATTAATTCCTGAAAGTGAGTACATGATTTCATTGAGTTGCCTAAAGATTTCATTTGAATATAGACTTCATGATTATAACCTTTAATCGTAAAAGTGGCCCTATATCCTTATGATTTCAATGGGAATATTAATCTAAGGTCTAGAGTATTTCAGCTGCTACTTCTCTAATGGTAATATAAGATTTGACCCAATGCAAGGAAAGATTATTGGCCTCCATGTATACGGCTTGCATGTTGCCCACTGTGCATCCCTAGAACAAGTGATTTTTCGCCATCAAGTTTTCTTTCGAATATTTATATATTAAGTCCTATTAGATTTGCAACGTTTTCTTTGATTATATATACTAGAATGTAATTCCATGCAAATGCATGGATGCATTTAAAATTTTTTTAAAAATGATTATAAAAATATAAATAATTAGTCAAATTAATTTTTTTTAAAGCATGTAACACATGCATTCATGCATGCATATAGATACATTTAAAATTAAACATAGTTTTTATCATAAAATATAGATAATTAGTTAAATTATTTTTTTTAAATTAAATATAATTAGTCACATGTTAAAATTCTTACCTAAATTTAATACTACTTATGATCATTTTTTTCTAATTTTTAATAAGATAGAACGTGTGATGATTTTTGTTATGTGGTGATTTTTATTTCATTTATTTTTTGAGGAACGTGTGGTGATTTTTGTTATGTGATGCTTTTTATTGAGTATATGTGATTGTTTTTTTATTTATTTATTTTATAGTTCATTAATTTTAGATTCTTAGTATTTTGTACTCATTAATTCAATTGACAAAAAGATTTAAAAGCTTATATAAGTAGACGCATAGCACAAGCTTAAGTGGATAATTATGGTGTAGTTCCCACATAAATTTAAACATATGGTGCAAAATTGGATTATAATTTCAAATTCTAATTCAATTTTCTCTAAACTCTACCTATTAATATATATATATATATAGTTTTTTTTAGTTATATGATTATGCTTTTTTATGGTTTATTATATTGGACTCCTCGTTTTCTACACTAAATTAATTAATTTGGCACAAAAATTAAAAATTTAGATTGGATTAGACACATGGTGTAAAATTAAACTCTAATTAAAATTCAATTTTACACTAAATTAATTCACTTGGCACAAAATTATAAAATTTAGATTAGATGAAATACATGGCGCAAAATTAGACTCTAATTGAATTCCAATTTGAAATTTAATTGGATTTTCTCTCTATTTTACCTATTATTATTATTATTATATATATATATATAGACCAGCTTATAACCCTATGCATATGCATGGATACAGATAAAGATATACAATAAGATGCATAATATAATTCCTATATATATATATATATATATATATATATATATATATATATATATAATATTTAAGTACTATTGATAGTCATTTTTATATTTTGTTAACTGTAAGGACACGATTCTGTTGAGGCCCAATAAGGATGTTGGGCTCGTACATGAAAGATCCCTCACAATATGATTTGTAGAGAGTGGGCTTGAAAAGCTAGCCGTTAGGCACGGGGCGATATTCCGGTCTTGATTTTAGAGGAATTCATATAGAAAGGGGAGATGGGTTTGAACATTTAAGCCCTATAATGTCGCATCCCATGGGGTTGGACTCCTCGGACTTGATCCGAGGAGCATTAAGGTCCTACTCCGTTTCCCCAATGGTGGCTTTCCTTCTGATCAGCATGAGTCGTTCTGGTGTTTCCCCCATGGAGTTTCTTCCTTAGGTGGGATGGAGAGAGCCCCCCCCCCCCCCCTTTGGCTCACTTACTTTTCCTTTTATATTAGCCTGCGTTTGCTGTCCTTCGTCCACGTGTAGGGTCAACCTTTATAAGACTGATATTTGTCCCATCAGTCTCATCCCGGAATTGTTGGGGATGGTTGATAAAGCTGATGAATACGGCTCTGTTAGGTGCAAAGCCTTATCTGGGAAGGGTAGTAAGGATAATTCTCCCAAGATATTTTAGATCTTCTTTCAAGTTTTAGTCCTATACCAGTTTTACCCTTCTTCTCAATGGAGCTTTGGGTCTGCCGAGGACTAGACTGTCCTCGGCTGCGTCTCCGGACCATTACCTTTTTCGGCTTGGGCCTTTGGAATCCTCATGAGCAAGTGGGCCTGGCCCATAAATTATTGGGCCCCACAATAGCCCCTCAAAACCCTGCTATCCGACCTCCTGGTTGGAAGGGAGGGTTTTGGTAAACCCGGGCCTTTAGTATGGCTTATTTAATTTAGCCCCGCATTAATGTAGGCGGTTTTCCCACCTGTCCAGGAAACTCACCGGTTTACAAGGTATTCCCTTTAATTTGCTCGTGACCCGCTCCTGCCATTTGGCTGTCCAAGGCGCGCCTTCAATGATTTCCCTTTACGAGGCTCATTTACGTCCGGCGGCTCATCTGATGAGGTGGGGAAGTGGAACGGACACATTTTTATTCTTCAGATTTTTTTTGGAAACCTGAATGAATTTAACACCTTTCGTTTTGCCCTTACTATAAGAAGGCAAGTAGGAAGCCATCACTTTCGTGCAGACACCCTTCCATCTTTCTGAGATCTGAAGCCCTCAACCTCACTTAGCGTTCACTTAACCCGATTGTTATTCCCACATCAGAATACGTTTACCATAGCGAGTGATGAAGGAACCATACCCCTCCTCAAAACATCATGTTCTAATAAAGCTCGAGATGGCTTGGTCAGGGCAAGGATGGCGGAGACTTAAGATTTGCCCCACCTCCCTTTCAGCCAAAATCCGAAGCAGGGGCTCGTCACGTCAAAATTTCGTCGTGACTGAGTCGAGAACACCCACTATCAGCACCACCCGGCTCCTTACGAGCATACCTAACATGGCACCAGTGTGTTAGGAGTCAGGACGGAGGCGGGGGCCAAGTGTCTCTGCTTCTTCCCCTCTTTGTTCACTGGTGCCCTCCTCCGCCTTCCTCTCTTAGTCTTCCCAGCACCAGCTCCGTCCTGGTGCTGTCCTTCTCCCTCTTTTGCTCCTCTCTCTTTCTTTTCATCTCTTCCCCTCTTCTTCTCCTCCTTCTCTTACTCATGTCCTCCATCTTCTTCATTCATCTCCTCCATCTTCTTCTTCCTTCTCCTTCAAATTCTTCTTCTTTCTCCTTCATCTTTTTCCGAAGAAGGTTCTTCTTTAGATATGAGCAATACTGAAGCAGAGACTGGAGAGACTTTGAAGACGAGTTTAAAAGACACCAGGCTGTTTGCTTATATGTACTGCGAATGTTAGTGTTGCTTCGGCAGCTCACCTTTTGTATAGGCTTGTTTGAGCCCTACTTTGTACGTTGTAATAATTTTTCATATTAATAAAAATTGTTGTTATTTTACTTCGCATGTTCAGTCTGTGTTTTTACAAATTTGCAAACGCTGCTCGGCACAATAATATAACATTTGAATCGATGACCACTAAGGCCAAAATACTTGCTAATAAAAAGACGTCAACTTTAACAGAATTGTTTGACATAGCGGTGTGTACCTGTGAATAACGATACTTGCCCGAAACAATGCCGAGACTAGAACTGGATGCCCTATTCAGTGTAGGAAATAATCATTCGAAGACATATCACCCGTAAAAATGAACAGCCTCCTTAGGATATTGAATAGTGGAGTGCCCCACCATCATCCTAACACTTTTATTGGCCTTAACATTTCAGTATCTGAGCCGGGGATCTTTCCCATCCGAGCAGTTATAAAACTTGACTTTCCTCCCTTTCTTTCTTTTTTTTTTTTACTTGGTTTCCCCATAGGCTTGAGTCCGAGGACCATGCAAGGCCTTGGTTCTGTATAAAAACTTGTAATGTTTTTCTTTTTTGTACTTGGTTTCCCCATAGGCTTGAGTCCGAGGACCATGCAAGGCCTTGGTTCTATCCAAAACTTACAATGTTTCTTTTTTGTACTTGGTTTCCCCATATGCTTGAGTCCGAGGACCATGCAAGGCCTTGGTTCTGTCCAAAACTTATAATGTTTCTTTTTTGTACTTGGTTTCCCCATAGGCTTGAGTCCGAGGACCATGCAAGGCCTTGGTTCTGTCCAAAACTTACAATGTTTCTTTTTTGTACTTGGTTTCCCCATAGGCTTGAGTCCGAGGACCATGCAAGGCCTTGGTTCTGTCCAAAACTTATAATGTTTCTTTTTTGTACTTGGTTTTCCCATAGGCTTGAGTCCGAGGACCATGCAAGGCCTTGGTTCTGTCCAAAACTTACAATGTTTCTTTTTTGTACTTGGTTTCCCCATAGGCTTGAGTCCGAGGACCATGCAAGGCCTTGGTTCTGTCCAAAACTTACAATGTTTCTTTTTTGTACTTGGTTTTCCCATAGGCTTAAGTCCGAGGACCATGCAAGGCCTTGGTTCTGTCCAAAACTTACAATGTTTCTTTTTTGTACTTGGTTTCCCCATAGGCTTGAGTCCGAGGACCATGCAAGGCCTTGGTTCTGTCCAAAACTTACAATGTTTCTTTTTTGTACTTGGTTTCGGCATAGGCTTGAGTCCGAGGACCATGCTAGGCCTAGGTTCTGTCCAAAACTTATAATGTTTCTTTTTTGTACTTGGTTTCCCCATAGGCTTGAATCCGAAGACCATGCAAGGCCTTGGTTCTGTCCAAAACTTACAATGTTTCTTTTTTGTACTTGGTTTCCCCATAGGCTTGAGTCCGAGGACCATGCAAGGCCTTGGTTCTGTCCTGGGCCCCTATGCTGAATGGGCCTGGGCCGCGAATTTACTGGGCCTATAAATTAGGGGGTATTTCCGTAGTCTTAGGTCACGCGGTACTTTTTGGCGTCCCAGTGTTCGAGGTGCGCCTTCACGAGGCTCCTTTAATCTCAGGGTTGCAGACGGCATTGGAAATCGAGCCGGAGACATTTTGTCTGTAGCGTTCCTTGGGACGCTGCGTGAATTAAATGCCACCACCTTATCTTTTAAATAAATAGGAGAGAAAGTTGCTTTACCTTCGCACAAATCCTTCAGTCTCCTCTCCTAGTACATCATGTTTGAGGCGAGGGTTGGGGCAAAGGAACTCTCTCCGCCCCAAAGGCGCCGTGTCCTCCTGAGACCCCAGATAGTGAGGTACGGGCAAAGGAGGCATAAAATCAAGAGAATATTCCAGTTTGACAGAGGGGAAAGGGTGTTTCTCCCTCTTTTAGTCAAAATCCGAAGCAGGTTCTGTTCACGCCAGAATTTTGGTGTGTCAGAAGAAAGATTCTCCGCCATCAGCGCTTCTGCCTTGTTGCAGGCAAATTTTTGGTGAAGGCTCCTCAACTTCCGGCTCCCTGCACCTTTCCTTCAGCGGTGCAGGCCCCAAGCTGGGTTCTTTTGCTGCCTGAGTTATGGGCATGCAAAAGCATTGAGGAAGAACAAAGTCCTGAAGGAGTAGCCACCCTCTCATCTGTGCTTCTTCTTCGGCTTTACCTTCATTCTCTTGTATTTTTCTTTTCACTCATGTAGTTAGCTTTAGCATAAGCTTATTTCAGCTTTTTCAATGTACGCTGTACTGTTTCTTTGTCTCAATAAAAAATGAATTTACTTCTTTTTAAATATTTTTCCTTTCTGTAACGATTATTTTGTGCATGGGATGCTACATGTGTGCTTTCCTTTGTTGATACTTAGAGTAGGAAACCTTGAAACAGAAACCTACTAACTCTAGTTTACCGACATTAACAAGCATAATAATGATAATTCCCAGCGAATTTAAACTCGTAAAACTAACTGGAATAATGGCCGAGTGCTTCATAATGCATGCAAGGCGATCGTCCGAGAACGATAAGCTCTAAATAATTCGCTCGAGAGGGTAGCTGAGCAGTGAGGGACTTCGACTGTGTGTTTTTGGCAAAATATTGTCTTATATGGCATCAATCCTCTAGGTGTTGAGGATCTGAGGATAGATCGGGGAATCCGTGTAGTTTAGGGGTTAGCCCGATTATCAACGAGGAATTCTCCTCGGATAGATTCTATGGTCCAGGTAACGTCCGGGTCGTGCCCAAACCCCCTGTTGGCTCTTCTAGGCAGTTGGTTTCCCCATAGGCTTGAGTCCGAGGACCATGCAAGGCCTTGGTTCTGTCCAAAACTTGTAGGATTTCCCTTTTGTACTTGGTTTATTTTTCGACCATAAGCCCCTATACCAGGGCGGGGAAAGTTGAATTGAGGCCGGAAGCCCCTAGAGATGCCCATGCCCTTGGCACCGCAAGGTGTAGCCCCTAGTAGAAGTTTATGCTGGAGCAGCAACTGTATGTCGCCGGAGACGGAGGAAACCCCAGGAATTTCTGCTTGCTAGAGAGTTGACTCCAACGCCACCTGCGCCAACGCGCAAGCTTTTCCCACAGACGGCGCCAATTGTAAGGACACGATTCTGTTGAGGCCCAATAAGGATGTTGGGCTTGTACATGAAAGATCCCTCACAATATGATTTGTAGAGAGTGGGCTTGAAAAGCTAGCCGTTAGGCACAGGGCGATATTCCGGTCTTGATTTTAGAGGAATTCATATAGAAAGGGGAGATGGGTTTGAACATTTAAGCCCTATAATGTCGCATCCCATGGGGTTGGACTCCTCGGACTTGATCCGAGGAGCATTAAGGTCCTACTCCGTTTCCCCAATGGTGGCTTTCCTTCTGATCAGCATGAGTCGTTCTGGTGTTTCCCCCATGGAGTTTCTTCCTTAGGTGGGATGGAGAGAGCCCCCCCCCCCCTTTGGCTCACTTACTTTTCCTTTTATATTAGCCTGTGTTCGCTGTCCTTCGTCCACGTGTAGGGTCAACCTTTATAAGACTGATATTTGTCCCATCAGTCTCATCCCGGAATTGTTGGGGATGGTTGATAAAGCTGATGAATACGGCTCTGTTAGGTGCAGAGCCTTATCTGGGAAGGGTAGTAAGGATAATTCTCCCAAGATATTTTAGATCTTCTTTCAAGTTTTAGTCCTATACCAGTTTTACCTTTCTTCTCAATGGAGCTTTGGGTCTGCCGAGGACTAGACTGTCCTCGACTGCGTCTCCGGACCATTACCTTTTTCGGCTTGGGCCTTTGGAATCCTCATGAGCAAGTGGGCCTGGCCCATAAATTATTGGGCCCCACATTAACTATTTAAAAAATTTTGTAAGAATATTATTAGATATAAAATGTAAATTGTCCATATTATTTATTTATTTATTATTGTGAAGCACTTTTCTTTTTCTTTTTTTCTTTATTTACAATTCATTTACTCTAAACTCTTTGATTTTTGTACTTAATAACTCACTTGGATGAATATTTATAATGTAGTCCCACATTTGATTCTAAAATTAAGAAATAAAACTCTTTAAGAATAAATAATTTAGGACACATGGTGCAAAATTGGAACTTTAATTTAGAATTCTAATTTGAGTTTCTCTCAGCTTCATCTATTATTATTATTATTATGATTAGGTTGGATTAATGTTTTCTTTGGTTACATATATTAGGATGGTTTAACGTTTTCTTTGAGGTTTTATATTAAATCCTAGGTCAACGATATTTTGGCTACTACCTTCCCTATTGCAATATGAGTTTCGATTAATGCAAGGGAATATTATTGGTTAGAGAAACTTTAATTTAGCGTTAAAAGTGTTATTAGTTCAGTAAAGTATAATCTTAGTGAGTTAGTTTGAATAATTCAATAAGATTTATATTTTGTGGAGGATATTAAGTAATTTCCATGATTGATTATAGGTCCTCTTTTAGAGTATTTTGAGACTATTTGGAGTGTGTTTCAGCTAGACTTTTAGAGTGATTCAAATGTTGTAAGTAATTATGCATAATATGCACAAGTTTTGTTCTTTAAGTTCTTAGAAATTAGGGGGTGTTTGGTACATGTGTTTGAAAACATATATTTTGTTATTTGAAAACATGTGTAGAAATACGTGTGGATGAAAAAAGTGCATGAAAATGCGTCTAATGTTATTTAAAAACTAAAAATGTGTGTTTGAGTGGGTGTATCAAACACCCCCTTAAGATTTTCCAAAGTTATGTTTTTAAGCTTATGTTTTCTAAAGTTTATCAAAAGCATTTTTACATCATTGAAAGAGAAACTTCAACTTTTAAATAATGTTTAAAAGAGAAACTTCGAATTTTAAATAACATTTTGAATGTCCGAATCTCATTTAAGATATGATTTCTAAACTAAAATATTTTCCGAAAAGAATTGAGGTTCAAAGTCTAAAAAGGTTCTTGTTCTTTAAATTTGTTAAAACCAAGTGATTTTAAAGTCATATTCCTATTCTCCAAATGGTATTTAAAATGTTTCTTTTAGTAAATTAAATTTTCAGATTTACTTAAGAATTGTAAAATGTTTATATAAACTCCTTAGTGAGTTAGTTTGAATAATTCAATGAGATTTATATTTTGTGTAGGATATTAAGTAATTTTCATGATTGATTATAGGTCATCTTTTAGAGTATTTTGAGACTATTTGGAGTGTGTTTCAGCTAGACTTTTAGAGTGATTCAAATGTTGTAAGTAATTATGCATAATATGCACAAGTTTTGTTCTTTAAGTTCTTAGAAATTAGGGGGTGTTTGGTACATGTGTTTGAAAACATATATTTTGTTATTTGAAAACATGTGTAGAAATATGTAAAAGAGAAACTTCTAATTTTAAATAACGTTTTGAATGTTCGAATCTCATTTAAGATATGATTTCTAAACTAAAATATTTTCCGAAAAGAATTGAGGTTCAAAGTCTAAAAAGGTTCTTGTTCTTTAAATTTGTTAAAACCAAGTGATTTTAAAGTCATATTCCTATTCTCCAAATGGTATTTAAAATGTTTCTTTTAGTAAATTAAATTTTCAGATTTACTCAAGAATTGTAAAATGTTTATATAAACTCCTTAGTTCCTATTCGTTCCCAAAGAGAGTCAAGTATCCTTTAATTTATGTTTCAATTTGATATTGTGATATTCCATATGCCTTTATTGTTGTATAAACTTTACTTTTTGTGATATGAGACTCAAAATAAGTGTTTTTAGAATTGATCAGGTATATGTGTAAGCCTGCTCACAGGGTTGTATGCGGGAATAAGTATTGATTCCTCATTAGCAGGGGTTAAATGTTGGTATCCGCTTACAGGATTATATGTGAGAATGTGTGATATATGTATATGTGACATTGTGCTCTAATCAATTATCTGTATGTGTTTTGGAATTATTTTAAGGTGTGATTACATATGTATTAAGTGATTCTTTATATGTTTTAGAATAATTATATTTGATATCATTGAACGAGTTTGTGAAAAATCAAAATACTTGTGCTTTGCTTGACTCTATTCTGTTGTGTATTGTGTATAATTGCTTACTGGATATGTGGCTCATCCCATCAATTACAATTTTCAAATTAAAGTTTAGTTGGGAAACAGAACTTTGGATTACTTCATAAGGTGCAAGGTAGAGTGTGGGAGTTTTTAGACGACGTCGATAATGCTTGAAGCTTTTAAGAATTTTTAGTTATTTTTATTTCACTTTAGATTTTATAGTATTTGGAGATTATTCTTACTTGTGGATTCTAGATATTGTAAGAGGGTTATTAAGAGTATTGTTTATTTGGAGTTTTATTCAAATTTTAAATTAATTATGTTTATTGAGTTATATAAGATCAACAAGTTAGTCATACATCTAAATTCATATCTCATGGATTTGGATCGTGACACCAAACATGTTGGTACTTGCAATAAACAAAAATCGTTCATATAACTTGGGCTGGGACAGGATAAATATGGTGCTGATGAGTTTCGGAATTGGGCTTTCAGGTCTACTTTTGTGCTCTGTGGGCTGATTAAATAAAGCCCTAAGGGAAGCCTTTTCAATTCCCGGCTGATAAAAAAGCTTGGTATTTAATTGATTAATTCAATCTGGGAAAACAACCTTTTTTCTTTTTTCTTTTTTCTTTTTTTTATGTATTTATTATTTAGGATATTATAATTTTTGTATATCCAGTTGTCTTCGTCTCCTATGCTATGTCAAATTTGTCAAATTCTCCATAGAGAGGCTAATATTTTACCCATTAATTTGCCGAGGCTCACTTCCGTCTCCTATTCCTTCTTAGGTGTTTCCAGATCAAGAAAGAAATGAACTGGTTTTTTAGTGCTCTTTTATTTGTATTTCTATCCTTTTTTTTAATAGAGTTTATTTCTATCTTTTTTATTATTATCATTATTATTATTTTATAGAGTTTTAACCTGTCCGCTACAGATGATGTTTCCCAGATCAGGAAATAAATGAACTGGTTTTTCGTGCTCTTTTATGTTTATTTCTATCTTTTTATTATTATTATTATTTTTTTTGTAGAGTTTATATATATATATATATATCTTTTTTTTTTCCCCTCTTTATTATCAAATTAAGATACTAATCGATTTTTAGTTATTATCAAATTAAGATACTAATCAGCTTTTAGTTTAGACGGAGATAGAATCCCAAATATCTTATTCAATTATTAGAGATTTTTATTAATTAAGCTAATTAAAATCCACTTTATAAGTATTCGAAAAAGAGGCCACTGTCTCTGTGGTATCAAAAATATTCTTAGACATCATTTTTGTCAATAATACAATTTGTAAAGATTTTGATTAGAAATGATACGCTACTTATTAGTTTCTTAAGAGTACATCTTTGAAGCTCTGTCCGAATTTTAGGCCTGATTTTGTGTAAATGTGAATAATGAGATCTTTATCCCATACACGTCACTCAGTTCTATCCTTTAATTTTTTTTTTTCCCAGAAACCTTGGAGCTTAAAACTCTTAATCAGATAATGGCTGTTCACTGCCATTACCCTACTATTGGTGAATTGTTATTTGGCACACAAAAGGGCTTGATACTGATAGTGGAAACCTAGCTGCCACTAAAGTAGCATTTGAAGTAGATTTATCTATCCATGTGAAGTCTTCTTCCGCTAAATTGAATATTCATCAGAAGTCAATTATGATCTCCAGTTAGGAAGTCAATGCACTCAAATAATATTTTCCCTGAATAATGAGGATACATGGCAGTATGTATGGTAAGCAAATTATCTGAAAATAGGGAGAGGTCCTTAAGAGTTTTACTGTCTTGCAACATGGGAAACTAGATTATATGATTTGGTAGTTTATGTATGCCAATATTTCCTCCTCCCTTTTTATTCTTTCATGATTTTCTTTTTTCTGTATGTTGTGGTGGGGGGCTGTGGTCCAATTCTGTCTTTCTTCTTGATGTATTACATTGCATTTCTGTTGTCAACCTTTTGAAGTAAGCTTAGTACTTGAGTCATCTGAAGCGTCTTGTGTCATTATTACTTAAGTTAAATTGCAACCACACCCTTTTTATAGTTTTTATTTGATATTAAACTAGAATGAAACAACCGGTGTTTTGAGGATTTTGAAAGGACAATAATCAATCTAAAATTTTTATTTTTTAAAATGCTATTAGATTTGATGTCTATTGTAGAAAGCCATTCTATCTCTTCGATTTTTGATTTGATGGATGCTTGTCATTTGCGTTCTGATTGTATTGATCCCTAGTTGTATACGTTGTGTACACTTGGGTGACTCTTTTTTAATGTTTGAATAACATTTTATTACTTATATAAAAAACAAAAAATCGGGGTTTAAGTGATAATCTAGTGATAATGGCATCTTTTATGGTGTCTCATTTTTGTGGTTTGAACCCCACCTCCTCCTCCCCCTCAATCTACCTATCAAAAAAAGTACTAATTCCATGATAAGAGAGATTGAGTTTTTTTATATGTAGAGCAATGAAGAATTCAAGAAAGCTTCTTATGATATACTCCTTAAGATAAGTGCCAGCTTGAAAGACTCATCAGCTATTTCTGATGCACCTTATCACAAACTGATTTAGCATGGTAAGTATTTAAATGATTTTACTTCAACATCTGATTTGATACTAATGGCACCTTTAATTCCTTGATCCTTTGATGTATCACCAGTTCCACAGCTGCTTTCATCATTAATATCTAATGATTTTACAATAATCAGATAATGGGTTATCTTTCTGGCTCATCTCCTCAGTTAAAAAATGGAACAGTGTCTGCTTTGTCAGTATTGGTTTATCAGGATATAGATATCTGTCTGTCAATGCCTGATCTTGTCCACTTAATTTTATCTTTGCTGCATACCAAAGTGGCGGAAGTGATAAAAGTGAGTGTTCTCTTAATTGCTCCTGATTCAGAGTGTTGGTACAATTTTGCTTTTGATGCTAGTTGATTGCATATTTAAAGGCTGTTTTGGGCTTTTTGAAAGTACTAGTGTCATGCTTACAAGACAAAGACCTGCAGTCTTTTGTCTAATGTCGTGTATGAAGTTCAACCATAGTCGTTGGAAATTTTCAACACTTGCACGTACATCTTTATTTACAAGTCATTGTAATAATGGAGATTTTGATACGGAAGTGAGGTTCTGCAATAGTTGAGTCAGTCACTCCAGAGAAATATAAGGGTTTTCTGAAGGCCATTTTGGAGGTGATTCTTTCATTTCCTGTTAATGCTCTTTATTAAATATAATTTATTTTAATTTTAGGGAGGGACTTGATCAATTAATTGGTTGAGAACTCCTTTGAGCTCTGTCTAGGCCCCCAAGTTTGAAATTTATTGACCAGAATAAAATATTTTTGAACTGTGTAATCTCTTCTGAAAATTGCTGGTGATGCAAATATAGCTAGATCATAGGTCGCTTGCCATGGAGGCATTTTTTTAAATGGTAAATTAATGAAACATGGCATTAATAACCCACATCCTTATTCTGCTTTCCAAATATTTTATAATCTTGAGAAGAACATTAGCAATGTAATGTTGCAGCATGTCTTAAGATAGCCTTCCGAAGATTTGCTGTGTGTCATGCACAATTAGCATGGTAGAAGTGCGTCCTGTGAGCTCAACTAGGTGGATGACGAAGATGGAGGTGGGGGATAGTTAAGAAAGATTAGAAGTCTGGAGGAGTTAAATCATGCCAGAAACCTTGTGCATGAAATGAACCAAGCTAGTGTTTGAAGCTCGGTGCCTGGCTTTGAGCATTTGTATGGTCTTGCGCTTGTGTTGCCTGGAATTCCTTGTGTGTTTGTAAGAAGTGTCATAAACCAGAATTCATCCCCAATGCTGTAAACATTTTTTTTTTTTTTTTGTTTGTGGGGGGGGGGGGGGGGGGGTGGTGTTGTTAAGATATTCTGATTTTGTTATTAAAATTTGACATAGACCAGCTATAGGTGGTTATAGTGTTATTTAATTGTTGTCCTTACATTCTTCTCTTATTTTACCCTTTTCCTCTTTTCTCTACTATCAATTTGGTCTCAATAATGTGTCCTCATCCATTTATTAGATGAAGTCCTCTAGTTGAAGACACATAATGACTTTCTTTTCCCCCTTAATGAATGAGCATTATTAGTTTAAACATGGGGAAACTGATGTCCCTCCTGCAGTGGTTTCTCTTTTGGTGGGAGTTCATTTGAAGTGTGTTTGACGAAGAATCATATTAAATATATGATGGAAGATTATGCTGTCTTTGTATATCTTATTGCAGAACCGCCATTGGAAAAGAAGTCCAAGGAATCTGGTGCTGGTAATACAGAAATGACGCTTGCAGATTCATTTACAAAGGCTTCTGGATCCATGTACGACTGATCACATTTTATATGCTGATCTCTTCTTTCTTTAGATCTCGCTCTCTCCTTTCTTTAGATCTCCATCTCATTACTGTTGGACTTGATTATTGTGCTTTATTGTTTTTAGGCTGGAGAAGAGGAAACACAAAGGAATGGGTTCTATAACTGAGGAGAATGGTTCGGTAGAACAAAGGAAAAGAAAGAGAGAGAAGAAAATCAATGCCCTTATCCCTGGCTCAAATGAGTGTCACTTATCATATGGTATTGTTAGTGGTTTAAGAGCAGTTTAAAGTGCTAAGCGCTCTAGTAATGCAAAATCACTGAAGAGTCAGTAGAAGGAAAGACAAAAGAAGACCAATAAGAATCACACAAAAATTATGACAAGTCATGACCAGAGAAAGATGGAGCTGACTAACTCTAGCAAGAAAGATGAAGCAATCCATACACCTAGTGCTTCCAAATTAGTCAAACACAAGGTATGGATGAAAAGACAGATGATTCATAAAGGAGCCATGATGTGCATGTAAGGTTGAATTTAATCAACCATGTGTTGGCTTTATTCCATGACAAATTTGCTTGTAATACAGCACTTAGAAACCTTGTATTTAGGTGGGAATCATGTAAGGGTAGTGTGTGAGAGAGTGTGAAGAAATGCTCAAGACAGTGCAGTGAAGCAGAGACTCGCGGCTAGGACTCGCGGGTGGCTCGCGGCTTGCAAGCCGCCAAAAGTTGCACACGTGCAAAGCATGCAGGGGAGCTGAACAGTCATGCCAGCTGGAGCACTACAGGACAAACATCCAGACTGGCCATTTAGCTAGCTCGCGACTTGAACTCGCGACTCAGTTAAGTCGCGAGGTCAAGTAGCCAGCCAACCCTGTTTTTGGAAAAACTGACTCTTTGCATTCTTTTCTCACACCAGTATAAATACCCCTCATTCCCACAAAATATGTGTGGCCATTCAGAAAGAAAAACCCTAAGAGAGGTTTCTTCAAAACACCCACCCAAGTAGAGAGAGCTACTCATTCTTAGAGAGAAATCTTTGTAGTCTCTTCTCATTCCCTCTCTCATTGTCATACCTATTGAGAGGAGATTTCTATCCAAACACTACCCACACCCATTTAGAGTGTTGAGAGTTTTTGGAGCTTTGGGAAGTATTGGAAGATGCCAAGGATGGCGGATGCTATGGTCTAGTAGCGGAATCCGGTAAGCTAGAAAAGAAAAAGGTTCGGCGTAACCTCGTTGGAGCAAGAAGCTTGGAGGGCTTAGGTA